>CM061132.1:133379627-133979627 GCA_030789695.1 Scilla litardierei | reverse complement strand
GACACCATAGTAATACAGAAGCCAAGGGGTAGTATGAAACAGATAGCTAAAATACATAACATTCCAACACACAAAAAATTCTCACTACATCTTTAGCAAAGACACCATAGTAATCAACAAGCCAAGGGAAGTATGAAACAGATTGCCAAAATTCATAACATATCCAACTCAAAAAACAAAATCTGACTGCAACTGTAGCAAATACACCATAGTATTCAAAATCCTAAGGGAAGCAGGAAACAGATAGACAAAATACATATCATATCCAACTGAAAAAAATTCCCACTGCAGCTCCAGCAAAGACACCATAGTAATCTAAAAGCCAAGGGTAGCATGAAACAGATAGCCAAAATGCATAACATATCCAACGTAAAAAAATTCCTACTGCAGCTTCATCAAAGCACCATAGTAATCAACAAGACAAGGGTAACATGAAACAGATAGCCAAATTCCATAACATATCCAACGCAAAAAAATTCCCACTTCAGCTCCAGTAAAGACACCATAGTAATAAACAAGCCAATGGAAGTATGAAACAAATTGCGAAAATCCATACCATATCTAACTCAAAAAAACAAAATGCTACGCTTGAACCAGAAAGGGCTATGCTCGGGGATAGAACTACAGAAAGGGCAAGAACTAGACATGGAAATGCTACGCTTGAACCGCAGCTGTAACGGCTGGTTTTTGTATGATGATATATATATGTGTGTGTGTGTGTGATTGTTCATTTTCTCTCTTTTCTTTTCCGTATCTTTTTTCCCTATCTGGGCTGAGCGTGCTTCATGACGCTCCTATCTTAGAGCCAGACTTATTTTAGGAGTCCCTAGAACCCATCCTGAAGCTTCGCACTCCATTTGGAGACTTGGTGTGCACTTTAGTCGGTTCAAGAACAAGGACCGACCGACTAGATGTCAATCTAGTCGGTCAGAAACTCTTCATGGACCGACTAATTTACGTCAGATTTTTCCACTAAGTTACTGTTTACGCTTAGTCGGTCTAAGTTCATCCACCGACCGACTAGTTGTAAAACTAGTCGGTCTACACTTCTTCGCAGACCGACTAAGTTAGAGATCATTTCATGCAGCCAAGTTACTGTTTATTGTTAGTCGGTCAAAGAACGAATACCGACCGACTAGTTGACGAACTAGTCGGTTAGGTTTCCTTCGCTGACCGACTAATCTTCAAAATCTCTTGTTGACCACTTTTACTCTTTAGTCGGTCAATGAACACTGGCCGACCGACTAGGTTGCAAACTAGTCGGTCGACGAGCCTTCACAGACCGACTAGATCTATCAACCTTGTACCGACACTGTTCTCTGTTTGCCTTCTAGTCGGTCACAGTTAGACGACCGACCGACTAGTTCTCAAACTAGTCGGTCAACCACCCTTCTCAGACCGACTAACTGACCCCCGAAACCCTAGTTTTGACCTAGCCGCCGTTTCGTTTTCTTATTTAAACGTGTGGTTCTTTTTCCTTTCTCCTCATTATTTCCAGCCATTATCTTCCCCAACCTATCTCCTATATTTCCCTAAGTCCCTCCTCCTCCCGTGCGCCCTACACCTTCAAGAGATCAATCCGATCTCCTTTCTTCTACTCCTCCGTCCTCATTTCTCTTTCCCCTTCTCCTGTTTTTCCTTTCCCCAGATCTGAACCCGCGGCCAAGCTCTGGCCGCGCTCTTTCTTCAAAGATCCATTTCTTCCTCTCGCGTGGTGTTCCTATCTCAGATCCGACGACGACGACCCCGGGAGACGCCAAGATCTTCGTCATCACCTTCGGAGGCCAACGTCATCGTCAACAATCAACATTCCTCGCTGCGCTACCCGCGGCCTAGGGATTTCTGGACGACGCAAAGCTTCCACCTTGTCCAGATATGACGCCGGATCTTCGTGCAATCGTCATTTTCAGGTTGGTCCCCTAAATTCGTAGTAACCCACACAATAGATAATCAAACCCTAATTAAAATCAGCAACCTAATCAAATTAAATTTACTTTTCGCTCCTCTTTAAAACGTTGTGCAACCATAGAAAAATCGACGAATGGACTTTATGCATGTGCACATAGGATAGATCGTCGATTAGGTTAAATGCATTAAAAATGTGATTTTTGATAAATAGGGTAGTCCCGATAACCTAGACACAACCATAATAGGAATTATTGAATCGTGATCTGACACCGTCGCCGTGTCACGATTTTCAGACGCTCTTCCGCCGATTAGACGCTTGGACGAGACGTTCTAGGAAGACGACGCACTCGCCATCGCAGGCAAGTGTACCACTTGCGTTTTTGGCCATGTTTAGGCCTTCGTCTTGTTAGAATTGTTAATTTAGAAACATGAGAACCGGACGTGAAATGATAGCGTCCGGGACGCCCTTGATGGCTCAGATTTGACAACGAAATCTGAGCCCAACAACAATAATTTTGACAACATAGGATTGACATGCGTGTGTGTGAGTTGTGGACACCCTAGTACAACCCCTCCTGTTTTGTCGTGTCTTGTCCCGTTCCGTCTGCATAGCCCGCTGGGCAATAGGGCACTCGCCAAGCCAGAGCGAGTGATCCCTTGTACTAGTTCACAGCCCGATGGGCAATTGGGCACCTGTCAAGATAGAGCAGGTGATCCTATGTATTGATACACAGCTCAGAGAGCAATAGGGCACTTGTCAAGCTAGATCAAGTGATCCCTTGTCCTGTCACGATTCTTGGGGTTTTGGGGTAGGGTTGAGCGTGCAAGCGGCAAGAGGGTCTGATCCCCCTCGAACCGAACAGGCGTGAACCCTTTTCGTGTCTTGTCTTGTCGTGTCTGGCTTTCCGTGTTCTGTCTTGTCTTGACACTTGTAGGCTAGTACTGTGGTCGGTAGCACTCGCTACGATCACTACTTGTCGTGTTTACTTTCCTGTTGCGTGTACTTCTGTTGTTAAAACCTCAGCATGTTAATCAACCAATAAAACGTTCTTAAGTAATTGGTGCACTTGTAGTTTGGTCTAACCTTTTCTTGTAGACCTTACCTGACGTACAGTTCTTTCTTTTGGTGCTGTACGTCAGGGAACGAGCCAGAGTACGTTGAGGAGACTGACTTGCCAGCTGACGTGGAGCCACAGAGCGTCGATCCGGAGTACGATCCTGAGGAGGACCAGAGCTAGAGACTCCTCGTTTCAGTTTCCAGAGATTTCTATTTACTTTAGCTGGGTGCGTAGCACCTTTGTCTTTTGTTTAGGTTGGGTGCTTGCACCGTTAGATTTTCCTTTTCTGCTGTTGTAGCCCTTCGGGCGTTGAGACATGGTACTTTTGATATGTTGGAATAAAATGTGATGTTCTTTCCTTCTTGTACTTTTATTGTTTTGTACTAACATGCAGGGACCTATACCTTCGTCTTGGTACCACACAGACGCTTATTGGGTCAGGGCTCCTTAGCTCTGGCCTAAGCGGGCCTAGTCACGCTTCGCCTCCGCTGTTTTTGGGAAGCGGGGCGTGACAGGTTTTAGTGGTGGCCCATGCAGGTCCACGTCCCAAATTATCTGCAAGTACAGAACAGTAAGAGTAAGGACATTCATTTTGATATTCAAACATTGTACGAATCTAACCTATGTCTTTATGTCAATAGGATGGCAGGGCGACGTACTACCCGATCGGGGAGCGCTGGAGATGGGATTCAGGAAGACCATGGTGGAGAGTTCCGTCAGTTCCTTGGTGTGATGCGAGATATGCTGGAGGTGCAGCATCAGCTAGTGCAGCAGTCCAACCGTGTTGCCCGGGCCCCACCTGTTGCACCACCTCCACCTCCGCCTGCTCCGCGAGCTGCTCCAGGAGTGAAGCAGTTCAACGAGCTTCAGCCAAAGACTTTCTCGGGGAAGGAAGGACCTCTGGGTGCCGATGAGTGGATCTAGAGCACTGAGGAGAAGTTGGTAGCTGCCAAGATTCCAGATGAGACTCGGGTGGAGATCGCGAAGATGCAACTGACTGAGATTGCCCGAAACTGGTGGCGTATTGAGGAGAGGCGTCTGCAGAAGCCTGTGGAGTGGAAGACTTTTCGCCACATGTTCAAGGAGAAGTACTTCACCAAGGCAGCTAGGAGAGAGCTGATGGGCAGATTCGTGGATCTGAAGCAGAGGGGCATGACGATCGATGAGTATGAGGCTGAATTCGAGATGCTGAGCCGTTTTGCCCCGCACATGGTAAAGAAGGAGGAGAACCGAGCTTAGCGGTTCCGTCAGGGACTTCGTCCAAAGGTCCAGGCTTCCATGTATTCTGCTAGTTTCTCGATTATGAGGGAAGTGTTAGATGCTGCGAAGAATCATGAGATGATTTCGCACCTGCCTGACACTCCAGCGGATAGAGGGAAGCGCCCTATGGAGCAGTGCCGGCCACCTGCCAGGCCGATGATGAGGCCAGTCCAGACTGTGCCATTCAAGAGACCTGGAGCACCAGTGCAGCAGCAGAGCAAGGGTCCGTGCCATTTCTGCGGCAGGCCCGGACATGTACAGACCAACTGTAGGAGGAAGCTGGGTTTGTGCCTACTTTGTGGAGATGCTTCGCATGCTGCGAAGGATTGTCCTAGAGCCCGCACTGCTGTTGTTGGGGTGCCTGCCCCGGTTCAGAGAGGACCTGCTGTTCGTGGACCACCCTTGGTACCACAGAGGCAGATGTACCAGCGAGCAGTGCAGCCTCCGAGGCCAGCCTATACCATGACAGCTGTTGAGACCGAGGAGCTGGATGGAGTTATTGCAGGTGACTCTTTGACCTAGTCTTTTCATTTCATAGTTAGATCTTATTGCTAGTTATGTTAGTGTTGCTTGGTTGTTTGATTGCTAGAGTAGTGTTGTGACCTTAGACCCCTTGTTTTCCCTAGGCACCATTCTTGTGTTCTCTCACCCTGCCTTGGCTTTGTTTGACTCCGGTGCATCCATGTGCACTTATCCCGGAGGTTTATAACAAAGCACTCCATTCCTACCCACACACTTCCTAAGCGTTGGGACATCACCACAGGGAACGGAGTGGTGACTGTGAACATGGGATGTCGATCGATTCCCCTAGTGGTCAGTGGACATGAGTTATATGCAGATTTCATCGTCCATGATCTGCTGCATTTCGATGTCGTCCTTGGCATCGATTGGCTGGGATATTTCCACGCTTCGATCGGCTGTCACAGCAAGAGGGTGGTATTCCGGATTCCAGGCCACCCGGAGTTCGAGTTCCGCAGCAGAGATGAGTCGCTTGGGCCCATCAGATTTCGGGCCAAGCTGGAAGTGCCGGTGTTAGCAGCTATGCAGATGGAAATAGAGATCGACCGACCAACAGTTGTCAGAGACTTCGACGACGTCTTTCCGGAGGATATCTCGGGTCTGCCACCCGACAGGGCTTTGGAGTTCGGTATCGATCTGATGCCGAGTGTGCAGCCGATATCGAAGGCGCCGTATAGGATGGCTCCCGCGGAGCTAGAGGAGCTGCGGAAGCAACTAGACGAGCTTTTACTGAAGGGTGTCATCCACCCTAGTGTGTCACCGTGGGGTGCACCAGTGTTGCTTGTGAAGAAGAAGGATGGGTCCTGCAGGATGTGCGTGGACTATCGAGGATTGAATGCTGTCACCGTGAAGAACAAGTATCCACTGTCGCGCATCGACGACATTTTTGACCAGCTGGGAGGTTCGAGAGTCTTCTTGAAGTTGGATTTGAGGAGCGGATACCATCAGTTGAAGGTGAAGAAGGATGACATTCCGAAGACAGCATTCCGGACGAAGTACGGACACTATGAGTTCGTGGTTATGCCTTTCGGCGTGACCAATGCCCCAGCGTGTTCATGAACCTTATGAACTTGATTTTCTACGACTTCCTGGATAAGTTTGTCGTTATCTTCATTGACGACATTCTTATTTACTCGAAGTCTGAGGAGGAGCACAGCTGTCATCTGAGGACAGTGCTGGAGACGCTGAGGCGACACAAGTTGTATGCCAAGTATGGCAAGTGCGAGTTCTGGCTGGACAGAGTCGCATTCTTGGGACACGTGGCGTCCGACGATGGCATATCAGTGGATCTGGAGAAGGTCAGAGCAGTTCGAGATTGGCCGACTCCGCAGTCAGCGTCCGACATCAGGAGTTTCTTTGGTTTAGCAGGCTATTATCGACGGTTCATCAAGGATTTCTCGAAGATTACTGAGCTGATGACGAAGCTGACAAGCAAGGAGTGGAGTTCCAGTGGTCTGATGCTTGTGAGGGGGCTTTCAGTATCTTGAAGGTGAAGTTGACCTCAGCACCGGTTTTGGCAGTACCGGATCGGAGCGGAGGCTTCGAAGTGTATTGTGATGCATCAGGGAAGGGCCTAGGATGCGTTCTGCATTAGCATGGCCACGTGGTCGTGTATGCTTCTTGCCAGTTGAGGACTCATGAGAAGAATTACCCGACGCACGATCTGGAGTTGGCAGCGGTGATTTTTGCATTGAATATTTGGAGGCACTCTTACTGAGTGAGAGCGTGAAGATTTTCACCGATCACAAAAGTTTGAAGTACATATTCACACAGAAGGAGCTCAACATGCGTCAGAGACGATGGTTGGAGCTCATGGCCGACTACGAGATTGATTTGCAATATCATCCCGGGAAGGTGAACGTTGTGCCGGATGCTTTGAGTAGACTTCCTACTGCTATGATGCATACTGCTGACTGGATGATTCAGCAGGAGCTGAAGGAGACGGATTTGGAGGTTGTCCTACCTGGTGTGGTTCATTCTTTCATGAAGTTGCAAATTCAGTCCACGATCGTGGATCGGATCAAGGCAGCACAGGCAGGAGATCCGAAGTTGCAGAGGATCAGGAGGCAGGTCGAAGCTGGGCTACGAGCGGAGTTTGTGATTCATGAGGATGGTTCGCTGCGGTACAGCAGCAGACTCTGCGTACCTGCAGGTGATGTTCGGGAGGTGCTTTTGAGCGAGGCTCATAGCTCGCCTTATTCTATACATCCTGGTGGTACCAAGATGTATAAGGATCTCCGTCTGAATTATTGGTGGATTGGCATGAAAAGAAGTGTGGCACGGAGCGTTGCCAAGTGTTTGATATGCCAACAGGTGAAGGCTGAACACCATCGTATGGCTGGTTTGCTACAACCACTTCCTATTCCGGAGTGGAAGTGGCAGCATATTACGATGGATTTCGTGACTGGTTTACCTCGGACCCCGAAACAGAACGACGCAGTCTGGGTGATCGTTGATCGGTTGACTAAGTCTGTGCATTTCATTCCTTTGCGAGTGGGCCAGTCTACGGAAGCTTTGGCGAGGAAGTATCTAGAGGTAAAATTTCTTCTTTTACTTCTATTTGATTTTCCTCCTTGAGTTAGGTGTGACGTAGACCGTGTACGTGCAGGAGATTGTATGCCTACACGGAGTCCCCGTGAGCATCGTGTCTGACAGAGATTCAAGGTTCGCATCTCAGTTCTGGAGAAGTCTGCAGGAGCATTTGGGTACGAGTCTGAGTTTCAGCACGGCGTACCACCTGCAGACCGATGGCCAGTCCGAGAGGACTATTCAGATACTAGAGGCGGATATGCTGCGAGCTTGTACGCTCGATTTGAAGGGATCTTGGGAGGACCATCTCCATTTGGTGGAGTTTTCTTATAACAACAGCTACCAGGCGAGCATTGGCATGGCGCCGTTTGCTGCCTTATATGGGAGGAAATGTCGATCGCCACTGAGCTGGGATGACATTGGAGATCGGGAGCTGTTGGGTCCGGAGATGATAGTAGAAGCTGTGGATGTCGTGAGAGACATCAGGGAGAAGCTCAGAGTTGCTCAGGATCGCTTCAAGCATTGGACGGATGCCAAGAGGAGACCTTTGGAGTTTCAGCCTGGAGACCACGTCTTCTTGAAGATTCCTCCGAACCGCGGAGTTATCCGATTCGGGAAGAAGGGGAAGCTGAGTCTGAGGTACATTGGACCTTTCGATGTGCTAGAACGTGTGGGAGCAGTGGCCTACCGCCTTGCTCTGCCACCATCGTTTGTGGGAGTTCACGACGTATTCCATGTATCTCAGTTACGTCGGTACGTCAGTGATCCGTCGCACACGGTGGATTTCTCGGAGATCACGGTCCGACCGGACCTGACATATGACCAGCAGCCAGTGCAGATTTTGGACCGTCGACAAAAGCAGTTGAGGAACAAGGTAGTCGACCTGGTGAGAGTGATGTGGCGTCACGGATCACCTGGAGAGTCCACTTGGGAGAGAGAGGATGAGATGAGAGAGCGTTACCCTCACCTTTTCTGATAGAAATTCCGAGGGCGGAATTTTTCTTAAGGTGGGTAGGATGTAACGGCTGGTTTTTGTATGATGATATTTATTTATATATATATATATGATTGTTCGTTTTCTCTCTTTTCTTTTCCGTATCTTTTTTCCCTATCTGGGCTGAGCGTGCTTCATGACGCTCCTATCTTAGAGCCAGACTTATTTTAGGAGTCCCTAGAACCCATCCTGAAGCTTCGCACTCCATTTGGAGACTTGGTGTGCACTTTAGTTGGTTCAAGAACAAGGACCGACCGACTGGATGTCAATCTAGTCGGTCAGAAACTCTTCATGGACCGACTAATTTACGTCAGATTTTTCCACTAAGTTACTGTTTACGCTTAGTCGGTCTAAGTTCATCCACCGACCGACTAGTTGTAAAACTATTCGGTCAACACTTCTTCGCAGACCGACTAAGTTAGAGATCATTTCATGCAGTCAAGTTACTGTTTATTGTTAGTCGGTCAAAGAATGAATACCGACCGACTAGTTGACGAACTAGTCGGTTAGGTTTCCTTCGCTGACCGACTAATCTTCAAAATCTCTTGTTGACCACTTTTACTCTTTAGTCGGTCAATGAACACTGGCCGACCGACTAGGTTGTAAACTAGTCGGTCGACGAGCCTTCACAGACCGACTAGATCTATCAACCTTGTACCGACACTGTTCTCTGTTTGCCTTCTAGTCGGTCACAGTTAGACGATCGACCGACTAGTTCTCAAACTAGTCGGTCAACCACCCTTCTCAGACCGACTAACTGGCCCCCGAAACCCTAGTTTTGACCTAGCCGCCGTTTCGTTTTCTTATTTAAACGCGTGGTTCTTTTTCCTTTCTCCTCATTATTTCCAGCCATTGTCTTCCCCAACCTATCTCCTACATTTCCCTAAGTCCCTCCTCCTCCCGTGCGCCCTACACCTTCAAGAGATCAATCCGATCTCCTTTCTTCGACTCCTCCGTCCTCATTTCTCTTTCCCCTTCTCCTGTTTTTCCTTTCCCCAGATCTGAACCCGCGGCCAAGCTCCGGCCGCGCTCTTTCTTCAAAGATCCATTTCTTCCTCTCGCGTGGTGTTCCTATCTCAGATCCGACGACGACGACCCCGGGAGACGCCAAGATCTTCGTCATCACCTTCGGAGGCCAACGTCATCGTCAACAATCAACATTCCTCGCTGTGCTACCCACAGCCTAGGGATTTCTGGACGACGCAAAGCTTCCACCTTTTCCAGATCTGACGCCGGATCTTCGTGCAATCGTCATTTTCAGGTTGGTCCCCTAAATTCGTAGTAACCCACACAATAGATAATCAAACCCTAATTAAAATCAGCAACCTAATCAAATTAAATTTACTTTCCGCTCCTCTTTAAAACGTTGTGCAACCATAGAAAAATCGACAAATGGACTTTATGCATGTGCACATAGGATAGATCGTCGATTAGGTTAAATGCATTAAAAATGTGATTTTTGATAAATAGGGTAGTCCTGATAACCTAGACACAACCCTAATAGGAATTATTAAATCGTGATCTGACACCGTCGCCGTGTCACGATTTTCAGACGCTCTTTCGTCGATTAGACGCTTGGACGAGACGTTCCAGGAAGACGACGCACTCGCCATCGCAGGCAAGTGTACCACTTGCGTTCTTGGCCATGTTTAGGCCTTCGTCTTGTTAGAATTGTTAATTTAGAAACATGAGAACCGGACGTGAAATGATAGCGTCCGGGACGCCCTTGATGACTCAGATTTGACAACGAAATCTGAGTCCAACAACAACAATTTTGACAACATAGGATTGACATGCGTGTGTGTGAGTTGTGGACACCCTAGTACAACCCCTCCTGTTTTGTCGTGTCTTGTCCCGTTCCATCTGCACAGCCCGTTGGGCAATAGGGCACTCGCCAAGCCAGAGCGAGTGATCCCTTGTACTAGTTCACAGCCCGATGGGCAATTGGGCACCTGTCAAGATAGAGCAAGTGATCCCATGTATTGATACACATCTCAGAGAGCAATAGGTCACTTGTCGAGCTAGAGCAAGTGATCCATTGTCCTGTCACGATTCTTGGGGTTTTGGGGTAGGGTTGAGCGTGCAAGCGGCAAGAGGGTCTGATCCCCCTCGAACCGAACTGTCACGCCCCGCTTCCCTAATATGGAAGGCGAGACGTGAGGAGGTCCGCTCAGACGTGGAGCTGTGAAGCTGCAGTCTGATAAGCGTGTGAAATTTTTTTCGAAAAGTAGCAGGTCCTTGCATTGCGACGAAACAACAACAACAATAAAGCAGATAAGAAAATATCCATCAACAACATCCAACAAATATTACAACATCGCAGAATAGTCACAAAAGTACAAGTCTGAACAATAGGCCTAAAGCATGGCCAAACAAAACAAAGAGAGATAGGTGCTACGCACCGAAACCTAACAGCAACTAAAGAAAAGGTAACAACTAAGGGGAGACTCCAAACGAGTCTAGGACTGGTCACACGTGTCCTCGAACTCGGTCTCAGCAGGGACCTCGAACTCAGCGTCAACGAACTGCTCATCCTCAGCAACCTGCTCTGTCTCAAAGTCTGACGTGTGACACCCAAAGAGAAAAGGGCACATGTCAGCAAAAGTCTCCCAAGGGAAACGGAGAACTTTTGTGCAAGGATATAATAAACTGAAACGACTAACAGTTCTAATATAATGAGGTGATATGTCATTTTAAGGATGCAGCAATTTTAATATGACATGAAGCATGCAATACAAGTAACAGAAACATGAAACATTATCCATTCACTTTGTGCACAGGGTTTACGCCTTTTGGCTGAAGTGGCTATACGGGCACACTTCTACGCTCAAGTGATTGCTTAAACCTACCCCTCCACGTGTATCGAGCGTTGGTTTCCCAACAATACTGTGCTCGCTTCTGGATCACGAGCCAGGAAGTGTTTTTCCAATATGGCATAGGGTTGTGCCCGCAAAAGCATGTGCCTAGCCTCAATAGCAATAACATTTGTAGCGTGTGCTACTCAATCACGAAGAACACATGATGCATGACATGACATGAGATGAGCAGTTAAAGTGTGTACCGTTAATTGAAAATTAAACATGGCATGGCAGCATGAATGAAAGCAGGTAAAGTGTCGGATCTAGTTTCGTTGTCAAACTAGATCAAAAGGGTCGTCTAGACAGCTATCATTTCACTGTCTAGTCTCTTTTACGCTAACAAACAATTTGGCCTAAAAACGTGGCCTAAAACATTTACTGTCAAGTATCACTTGCCTGTTTCCGGTGGTATCGGTTGTCGTAGATTCGTCTGGACGGGTACTACGTGTTGGTACTTCCGGTTCTCTGTTTTGGTTAAACAATTCAATTAATTAGATTTATTGCGAGATAGACAAATATCAAGTCGATCTCTAAGTTGGGTTCGCCACTTGGGTGATGCATATATTGTGTTAAACTAACATGATACACTTTATTTTATACTAGTATTTCTAACCCTAACATCATTAAACAATTAATAGAATGCAGATTAAAATAATACGTAACAGTTTAACACTTGGGTTATACTAACGACTAACCAACTAATTAATACTTCTAATTACCACTATTAAACTAATCACCATGTCAACATAAGGGTATTGTTTGCATAAAATCTTTTTCCACTACAACGTATAAAAAAAACTATCTACTGCTGCAACTTACTCCTTAATAGTCCCAGGCTGTAACTTGGTCCCTTCATCTTTTTAGTATAAGGCCAAAAGCTCTTTCATACTTCATTATAACAATCTGTCACCTCTTCAATTTTTTTTAATAACCCTCTTTCACAAATACTCCCTCTTCTTTTATTCACATGGCTGTATCTTTCCCCCTTACATTTTTTTTCTTCATTTACTCTTCTCTCTCTCTCCCCCTCCCCTCTTCTCCCTCCCACGTTCTGTTCTTCACTTCTTTTATTTTTTTTGTTTCAATTAAATGTTTGCAGCAGCAACATAAGAAAAGGGATGGGGTTTGAAGCTTACGCAACAGGGGATGAGAGGCTATGGACGGCGCAAGGCGATGGTCCGGCGGCGACGCACGAGCAGCCGCAGCAGCAGCGGCGTACGGGGCTTCGTCGGCGGTCTTCCAGGCGGGGCGCGCGCGGGCGATGCTCTGGTGGCGGCGGCGGCGCCTCTGGTCCGGCGACGCACGGCTGATGGCGAGGGTGAGGAGAGGAGTTTAGGGTTTGTAAAGGGTTGAGATTTGGAGGAGATGAAGTTGGTTAGGGTTTGAGTTTTCAGATCTGAAAGTTGGTATCTTCCCTTGATTTCTGGTTCGATTTTGGGTTTGATTTTGGTCTCTGGAATAGTCTGTTGGATCTGAAATTTGTGGGTCGAATTTCCCTCTTGCTTCTTGATTTCAAAATCAGTTTGGGTGTGATGAAATTGTTTCTGATTTGGGGATTTGGGTTCAAATTGATCTTGGGGATGATGAATGGGGTTTGCACGAACTGAAATTGGTTTTAGCCTCTCAAAATTTCTGTTTTGGTACTTAGCTTGGAGAAATTGTTTGTAGTGGAATTGATTTGGGGGCTGAAATTTGGTTTTGAGAATTTGGTTGGCTGATTTGTAGGATTTGGGAATGGTGTATAGATTTGTGAACTTGATTTATGGTTGAATCTGTTTTCTGGTTTGTTTGTTTGCAGGAGGTGATGAAGACGATGTTGTTACTGTTTTAAGAATAGTGGGGGAGACATTCGGGTGGAGGGATAGCTGGATGTGGGGGGAATTTTGATGAGGCCTGTTGGATCTCACCAATAGGAGGAGGTGGGATTCAATGGGGGTTTAACTAGTGTAATTTAATTAGGGTTAAAACTAATCAATATTTGATTATGGATATTTTAATTAGGGTAATTAATTACTCACGACATGATAAGAATAAAACATCCGAGACGCGCTCGTGTCGACGCACAAAAGAACTCGCACAAAAAAATATCCGGATGGTCCAAACGAAAATACGGGCACACACAAATAATACTCCTAGAAAATACCGGCCGTTACACGAACATGCGTGAACCCTTTTCGTGTCTTGTCTTGTTGTGTCTGGCTTTCCGTGTTATGTCTTGTCTTGACACCTGTAGGCTAGTCCCGTGGTCGGTAGCACTCGCTACAACCACTACTTGTCGTGTTTACTTTCCTGTTGCATGTACTTCTGTTGTTAAAACCTTAGCATGTTAATCAACCAGTAAAACGTTGTTAAGTAATTGGTGCACTTGTAATTTGGTCTAACCTTTTCTTGTAGAGCTTACCTGACGTACAGTTCTTTCTTTTGGTGATGTACGTCAGGGAACGAGCCAGAGTACGTTGATGAGACTGACTTGCCAGTTGACGTGGAGCCAGAGAGCGTCGATCCGGAGTACGATCCTGAGGAGGACCAGAGCTAGAGACTCCTCGTTGCAGTTTCCAGAGATTTCCATTTACTTTAGCTTGGTGCGTAGCACCTTTGTCTTTTGTTTAGGTTGGGTGCTTGCACCGTTAGATTTTCCTTTTATGCTGTTGTAGCCTTCGGGCGTTGAGACTTGGTACTTTTGATATGTTGGAATAAAATGTGATGTTCTTTCCTTCTTGTACTTTTATTGTTCTGTACTAACATGCAGGGACCTGTACCTTCGTCTTGGTACCACACAGACGCTTATTGGGTCAGGGCTCCTTAGCTCTGGCCTAAGTGGGCCTAGTCACGCTTCGCCTCCACTGTTTTTAGGAAGCGGGGCGTGACAGCAGCTCAATAGTAACAATTATTTCTCTACATACTAGCTAGCGAAAATGACGCCATCTGGCAGGTATAGACAACTTCCACAACCAAGCAAATTGAAATTCCATATGCAGATGAGAAGCCTGCAGTAATTGAAGATAAGATGATCGAGTGGTAAACATCCCGTTGGGGTGAACTGCCAAATATAACTATCTTTATGCCTTGTGACTTGGGGGAAGGGGGCATGCCATGATTTTTTGATCCACATCCTCAGGAACTGTTAAAAATAACTTAGTCAGATACCAAGAACCATCCTGCACATAATGGTAGGTGTGCTCCATCATGTATTGAGCCGCACCCTCAGGAAATGTTATGTTTTATGACAATGTGATATTTTGACACATCCTCAGGAACTGTTATATTTTATGGATGAAAGTGATATAGTGAGAAATAATTGAAAAGCGTGAGATTGAGTGATTCTCGAGTGACTCAGTCCACGCTAACGTGGGTGACATAGGGTGGGGGAGACCTGGGTGGTACTTAGGTATACGAATCCGTATCAGGTATTCCCAAAGAGACGGGTGTTACGAAGAAAATATGAAATTACAAATATAAGCAGGTCCACTGCGCACTGCTGGGATATTACATATAGCATTCCAGACAACCCAAAACACAAGAGAACCAAAAACTCAAACACTGATATATATAAATAAAACTATTCATATACAACTTTCTTATACAAACCATATACAATATACCCACATCTCAATAAGGTACAAAAACTCACATCTCACCCAAGTACAACACCACTCCCAAGTCATCCACACTTCTCACAACCCGCAAATCCAACCAACTGAGTCAAGTGCCTCCAACTCAAAGAACCAACATGAAAAGTCAACGGTGGGGCACATCAACGCGTGACCCAGTAGGAATTCCATATCTCAACTAGTCCTTACATGAAGTGTAGAAAGGGTGCACGTGAACAGGCAGAGTGTATGTCATGGCATAAACATCTACTGTAGTAAAGGAATTAACAACTATACATATGAACATGTGAAAGCGTGCACGTGCAACAGGCAAGGTGTACAACAATGATATACAACATAAAAGAACCATAGTAAAGAAACACAAGTAAACAACGCATATATTTACCATTGCTAAAGAGTAATAAGGATTAACAATTAATTTATTGGTTAGCATTTTGGAATCCGGATAAATCTTAGGACCTTAAGGAGTCGGACTTCACCCAGGGTGGGTGAAAAGTGGTACCCCAACCAGCAACACGGGCACCGGAGGGGGCCTCTCGCAACTCTGTGCCCGAACGAGGCAAGGCACTAGAGCGAGACCTGCTCGGTTTTTCTGTCGGACAAACGGAGTAAACCATCAATTACTGTCATGGTGCATCACGGGTACACCAGCGGCCTCTCCAACCCTTTCAACTCGCCCTTCTGGGAGTGATACAGCGGGTGAGAATTCATATCATCTGTCCACTCCTTAACTCCTTTAATTTACCCGTGTTTCCCCCAAACCCCATGTCACCCTCCTTTAAGAGGACTTAGTCATTTTCATGAAACATAACACTTTCCATTTCTTTTCTTTCCACAATTCATCACATATTTGGGACATGCATCGCCTTGTGCATTCCCTTTCTTATTTCTCATAAAACGTATAACCATGTTCACATCATCATTTTGCATGTGCCAAGAACATAAACCACATATCACCATGTAACAGAAATAATCAAGAACATTGATGGCAAGTTTAACCTCAAAAGGAGACTTAAAACAACATTCAAATCTTTCAGCTTGCTGGAAAAACAGAACAGTCAGATTAAGAAGCATATTTCTCCATAATTTTGCATCAAATATGCATATACAATACAAATGAAAGTTGTAGATATAGTTGTGCTGGATTCACCTATAAATTTTCATGCAGAAATATGAACTGGGTGATTTATGGTGAATTGTTTGGTAAGACCTGACGAATCTGTTTTTCAGACAGATTCTAAGAGCTGTAAAGATTACTGGTTTAAGACATGTTAGAGTTAGAATCTCGAAAATGTGCACCCAGAAAGTTGTAGAAAAAGTTGTTATCTTTCTAACGAGACCAAGTTCATCAATTTCTATGGAGTGTGCAGAGACTGATCTACGTTTTGCCAAACTGTGTACAGACTAGATGAAATTCCGACATGTTGTAAAGATGGAATTATTAATGCTAATTACAGTCCGAATTAGTAAAAGTTGACAACATGAAAGTTATAGATAACAGTTCATTCTTTAAGCCATAAAAATTTCAGAGAGAATGCAATTCTATATTGGGAGGACTAAGCAGAACAATTAGCATGTAAATCTGTCCAGAATTGCTCACCGCACACAACCATACAAAACTCAGGATTCTCACCGCGCACAACCATACAAAACTCAGGATTGCTCACCGCGCACAACCATACAAAATTCAGGATTAACATAAGAAAAGGTAAAACCACAACAACAACCATGAAACTAAGCATGCAACTCTAATACTAGTTGGAGATGGAATCCTACCTTAGATGTGATGAGAGACAAGGGGGTAGCCCAAATCCCTATGGCTCCTCCTTCTTCAAATCCTTCTCCTTCTCCTTCTCCTCCACAAGCTCCCAGAATGAGCAACAACATCCAAACAATGACCGGGATGCTACGGGTGTGTGCAGAGTGATGGTGGAGTAGCCCTATGGGTGCTCAGTCCCCCTAATGTCTAAGAGAGAGCAATGGGAAGGAATGAATTCGGTCTGATCTTTGGGAAGAGAGTGAGTGAATGAAACCTTTCTTTCTTATTCTTAGAGTAGCCACCTCATCTCCCTAAAATCCTCTAAGCATGCCACCAAGCCTTGGGTTAGGTAAGGATCAAGGAGCTATTGACACATCAAAGGATGATGTGTCACTTAGATAAAATTAGGATTTGTCTTTTAGAAAAATAATTATACACACTTAATACACATGCAATACTTACTCATCAAGACATTAGTATTCCACCCATATATTTCATTTAATAAAATCATGTCATACAAATTATTTAAAAATAATTTTTAGCTTGACAAAATTAAATAATATACATAAGGACTCCCAAAAATTTATACGCATATATATACGTCCAAGAATACGTATTAATACACGTATATGAATTTTGAGGTCATTACATCCTACCCACCTTAAATTAAAGTCCGTCCTCGGACTTTCCAACTTAGGACATAGCTAATGGTGAATATAGTTATATATGGTCAATCTACCCCAAACTAATATATACACACATTCATATATCAACACTTATACCATTTCACATTACACACATTCATGGTACTGTACACACATACACATGCATCTCTATATATAGATATAGACATACGACCATGTATGTCTCCTAACATATATCCAAGCACACATATACATGTCATCACATAAAGTCTCATACAACAATATCAATACACACAGAAACTGATCTAATGATATATCTATCCAAACACCGGTGTAAGCGTATCCACTTACAGCCAGACATGCAACCATATATATCTTCCAGATATATATATATATATATATATATATATATATATATATATATATATATATATATATATATGGGAATGTTCCAATGAGAACTTTCCCCCGTGAGAACTCCGTAGGAACTTCCTCTCTTTGATTTTTTTCATAGATCCAAACCGTTGAATGTGTTCTAAACATGTTAATACACATTCATATCAAAAATCAAGACAATCCCCCCTATTTTCCCCTTGATCGGATCGGTACAAAATGTTCTATTGTTCTGAAACCGTTAAATTTGTAACGGCTTGATCGAGGGTCAAATCCACCTAGGGTTCACCCATTATTTTTTCTGGGGTGTATATATGTATGGATTAAAGTGTGGAAAAAAATTTTGAAAAAATTTTTTTTAAAAAATAAAAAAATTTAGTTCGCACGGGCACCCCCGTGAGAACCGTTCGCAGCCGACCACGCCCATATATATATATATATATATATATATATATATATATATATATATATATATATATATAATAAAAGAGGGATGTTATCAAGAGAAATTGGATAAGAGATATTGGAAAAGAGAAATTGGATAAGAGATATCTATATTATAAAAGAGGGATGTTATCAAGAGAAATTGGATAAGAGATATTGGAAAAGAGAAATTGGATAAGAGATATCTATATTATAAGAGAGGGATGTTATCAAAAGAAATTGGATAAGAGATATCTATATTATAAAAGAGGGATGTTATCAAGAGAAATTGGATAAGAGATATTGGACATGAGAAATTGGATAAGAGATATCTATATTATAAAAGAGGGATGTTATCAAGAGAAATTGCATAAGAGAAATTGGACAAGAGAAATTGGATAAGAGATATCTATATTATAAGAGAGGGATGTTATCAAGAGAGATTGGATAAGAGATATCTATATTATAAAAGAGGGATGTTATCAAGAGAAATTGGATAAGAGATATTGGACAAGAGAAATTGGATAAGAGATATCTATATTATAAAAGAGGGATGTTATCAAGAGAAATTGGATAAGAGATATTGGACATGAGAAATTGGATAAGAGATATCTATATTATAAAAGAGGGATGTTATCAAGAGAAATTGGATAAGAGATATTGGACAAGAGAAATTGGATAAGAGATATCTATATTATAAGAGAGGGATGTTATCAAGAGAAATTGAATAAGAGATATTGGACAATAGAAATTGGATAAGAGTGATGTTATCAAGAGAAATTGGATAAGAGATATCTATATTACAAACGAGAGATGTTATCAAGAGAAATTGGATAAGAGATATTGGACAAGAGAAATTGGATAAGGGATATCTATTATATAAAAGACGGATGTTATCAAGAGAAATTGATAAGAGAATTTGGACATGAGAAATTGGATAAGATAATTTGGATATCTATTATATAAAACAGGGAAATTGAATAAGAGAAAATATAAGAGATGAGATTTTGAGGGATAAAAGAGGAAGTGGGGAATTTTGCACATACAACCCCGGTTTTTGTTTTTTTGCCTATGGACCCTCCACACACACACACACACACTTTTTATTCTCACCCCTTCCGGCCATTTTTTTCCAGTTCTATGAAGATTTTGAATCTTATCCTACGAGGACAAAGCTTTGTCCTACGTGGCAAGTTTGTTCTTGGTGGTAATGACAATTTTGGGGGGACTTAAATTTTGGGGGGAAACTTAAATTTGGGGGGAAACTTGAAATTTTGTGGGAAAACTTGAAATTTGGGGGAACTTGAAATTTGTGGGGGAGAAAAACTCAGCCATTAAATAAATCGTGCCCTATGGGCACGGGTAATGACTAGTATATATATATATATATATATATATATATATATATATATATATATATATATATATATATATATATATATATATATATATATATATCAAACACACAACACTAGATCTGCACATGGATCTACACAATCAGCATGTACACATACACCACATATAACAAACACAGACATCATGCCATATCTATACATCGCCTAGAGCTCAATCAATTATATAGGTCCATGATACACACTCCTCATAGGCTACCATATATTAACATATATACACATACACCTCTATACTCTGACATACAATCATGTATGTCTTCTAGTACCCATCCAATATTCACAAATGTATCATTACACAGAGTCTTACATATCAATACATACACATATAGATAGACATACAATAATATATCCGTCTATCCCCAAGTGTAAGCATACCAGCTTACAGCCATACATGTATCATATACTAATCACATATATCAACACATAGAACTAATACTCTTAAGACATAGCCACACATACATGGGTGGAACTCAAGGATCCACACATGTATCTGCACACTCTACATGTGCATACATCACATATAGTATATAGCTACTACATAGTACATCTGTACGCTACATGCACCTCAATCAAGTATATAATCCACTTCTACACATTACTCATAAGTCAACCATGTATTAACACATACACTTCAAATATAATCACATAACCATTAATCATTCGTACATATATCATAGTCATATGTACATGAGTATATCATCTCAATATACTCAACAAGCCATATTCAACACTTATAGAGCTATAAATGTATATGTATATATACATACACACATAGATGTATACACACATTCTTATTCAATCAATACTCTAGTGTCTACCCTCAGGGTTCTATACCTCAAACTTTTGATATCAGGGCTCTATCTTAAGGCAGAACTCCTACCCACCTTAAGACTAACTACCTCTGGAATACTACACGCACTACCCTTACACAGCCGCAGTGCGGAGACCTGCATGGGCCACCACCTGTAACGACCCGGTCCCCGGGATACTGGATAAGTACGAATCCGTATCAGGTATTCCCAAAGAGACGGGTGTTACGAAGAAAATACGAAATTACAAATACAAGCAGGTCCACTGCGCACTGCTGGGATAGTACATATAGCATTCCAGACAACCCAAAACACAAGAGAACCAAAAACTCAAACACTGATATATATAAATAAAACTATTCATATACAACTTTCTTATACAAACCATATACAATATACCCACATCTCAATAAGGTACAAAAACTCACATCTCACCCAAGTACAACACCACTCCCAAGTCATCCACACTTCTCACAACCCGCAAATCCAACCAACTGAGTCAAGTGCCTCCAACTCAAAGAACCAACCTGAAAAGTCAACGGTGGGGCACGTCAACGCGTGACCCAGTAGGAATTCCATATCTCAACTAGTCCTTACATGAAGTGTAGAAAGGGTGCACGTGAACAGGCAGAGTGTATGTCATGGCATAAACATCTACTGTAGTAAAGGAAGTAACAACTATACATATGAACATGTGAAAGCGTGCACGTGCAACAGGCAAGGTGTACAACAATGATATACAACATAAAAGAACCATAGTAAAGAAACACAAGTAAACAACGCATACATTTACCATTGCTAAAGAGTAATAAGGATTAACATTTAATTTATTGGTTAGCATTTTGGAATCCGGATAAATATTAGGACCTTAAGGAGTCGGACTTCACCCAAGGTGGGTGAAAAGTGGTACCCCAACCAGCAACATGGGCACCGGAGGGGGCCTCTCGCAACTCTGTGCCCGAACGGGGCAAGGCACTAGAGCGAGACCTGCTCGGTTTTTCTGTCGGACAAACGGAGTAAACCATCAATTACCGTCATGGTGCATTACGGGTACACCAGCGGCCTCTCCAACCCTTTCAACTCGCCCTTCTGGGAGTGATACAGCGGGTGAGAATTCATATCATCTGTCCACTCCTTAACTCCTTTAATTTACCCGTGTTTCCCCCAAACCCCATGTCACCCTCTTTTAAGAGGACTTAGTCATTTTCATGAAACATAACACTTTCCATTTCTTTCCTTTCCACAATTCATCACATATTTGGGACATGCATCGCCTTGTGCATTCCCTTTCTCATTTCTCATAAAACGTATAACCATGTTCACATCATCATTTTGCATGTGCCAAGAACATAAACCACATATCACCATGTAACAGAAATAATCAAGAACATTGATGGCAAGTTTAACCTCAAAAGGAGACTTAAAACAACATTCAAATCTTTCAGCTTGCTGGAAAAACAGAACAGTCAGATTAAGAAGCATATTTCTCCATAATTTTGCAACAAATATGCATATAATAATACAAATGAAAGTTGTAGATATAGTTGTGCTGGATTCACCTATAAATTTTCCTGCAGAAATATGAACTGGGTGATTTATGGTGAATTGTTTGGTAAGACCTGACGAATCTGTTTTTCAGACAGATTCTAAGAGCTGTAAAGATTACTGGTTTAAGACATGTTAGAGTTAGAATCTCGAAAATGTGCACTCACAGAAAGTTGTAGAAAAAGTTGTTATCTTTCTAACGAGACCAAGTTCATCAATTTCTATGGAGTGTGCAGAGATTGAACTACGTTTTGCCAAACTGTGTACAAACTAGATGAAATTCCGACATGTTGTAAAGATGGAATTATTAATGCTAATTACAGTCCGAATTAGTAAAAGTTGACAACATGAAAGTTATAGATAACAGTTCATTCTTTAAGCCATAAAAATTTCAGAGAGAATACAATTCTATATTGGGAGGCCTAAGAAGAACAATTAGCATGTAAATCTGTCCAGAATTGCTCACCGCACACAACCACCAAAAACTCAGGATTGCTCACCGCGCACAACCATACAAAACTCAGGATTGCTCACCGTGCACAACCATACAAAATTCAGGATTGCTCACCGCACACAACCATACAAAACTCAAGATTGCTCACCGTACACAACCATACAAACTCAGGATTAACATAAGAAAAGGTAAAACCACAACAACAACCATGAAACTAAGCATGCAACTCTAATACTAGTTGGAGATGGAATCCTACCTTAGATGTGATGAGAGACAAGGGGGTAGCCCACATCCCTATAGCTCCTCCTCCTTCAAATCCTTCTCCTTCTCCTTCTCCTCCACAAGCTCCCAGAATGAGCAACAGCATCCAAACAATGACCGGGATGCTACGGGTGTGTGCAGAGTGATGGTGGAGTAGCCCTATGGGTGCTCAGTCCCCCTAATGTCTAAGAGAGAGCAATGGGAAGGAATGAATTCGGTCTGATCTTTGGGAAGAGAGTGAGTGAATGAAACCTTTCTTTCTTATTCTTAGAGTAGCCACCTCATCTCCCTAAAATCCTCTAAGCATGCCACCAAGCCTTGGGTTAGGTAAGGATCAAGGAGCTATTGACACATCAAAGGATGAGGTGTCACTTAGATAAAATTAGGATTTGTCTTTTAGAAAAATAATTATACACACTTAATACACATGCAATACTTACTCATCAAGACATTAGTATTCCACCCATATATTTCATTTAATAAAATCATGTCATACAAATTATTTAAAAATAATTTTTAGCTTGACAAAATTAAATAATATACATAAGGACTCCCAAAAATTTATATGCATATATATACGTCCAAGAATACGTATTAATACACGTATATGAATGTTGGGGTCATTACAGTGGTACTTAGGTATCGGGACTGGACATGTGAGGATTTGATGAGAGTTGTGATGCCCACAAGGCAATGTACCATGGATGATGTGTGTTGATTTTATTTCACTCCCACTAGAGTGACGGGGGAGTTCGAGAAGCCCCCGTTAAAATTCATCAGTGCTCGTGTACCACTGACAGGGTAGTTTGAGAGCCACCCACCTGAGGTGAGGTCCATGTCCTGATACACCGCGTATTACTCAGGGTTCCACAATACTAACAAATGAACTGTGTTTGACTGACTCATGTGTGCCTTTATGATTGTATTGATGTTTTCTCTTTTCTGCAAAGTCACTTTTACCTTTGTGCATCATACTATAATTGCCATGATATGTCATGTTATAATAGCTTCTTCAAGTGTTGCATTTAATTGTTTCTATATAGTAGTTGCATAATAGTTGCACATTAGGACATGACATACTAGTTGGAGTTGGCTCTTCCTACTGGAGTATGCGTTGACGTGCTCCAATTGTTACTTTTTGGTGTTTGGGAGTTGGAGCTGGAGGTTGAGTTTGGAGTTCTGGTGTTTGGGAATTGGAGCTTAGGCTGGGTGGTGAAGGGAGAGGAGAGCGATACTTGTACTCTTTAGGGTTGTTTTTGGGCGTTGATTAGTGATAATTGTATACATTGTATAAATGATGTAAAATAGATATTGGATATATAAAAGCTTGTTCCTTGGTTGTCTTTGAGTTGTGTTCTATGGATGTCTCAGTTGTTGTCTAATTGTTTCTGTGTTGTAATTTCTGTGTTTGTTTTTGGACGTTTTGTGGGAACATTATAGGTACTACCCCAGCAATGCGCAGTGGCCTGCCGATTTCTTTTGTATTTTTCTTTTCTCCCTTCGTAACACTCGTTGTTCTGGGAGAACCTGGGACGGATTCATACTTTCCGAGTATCATGGGAAGCATGGAATTACATGTATGAACTCCTGACCACGTGCCTAAATGTTGTCAATTGTTGACGATGGGGAAGTATAAGAAACAAGGGGGTGGCCCAGCCAATTATCGCGCTAGAAATAAGTATTAGTCCCATCACCCACCCTCTACACTAGTCCCTCCCTTAGCGCATGCAAACCCTACGCAACACTTCTCCAAGAAAAGGACCAAGTTTTATGAAAAGAGTGTAAATCTGAGATGAAAAAGATAATGTCCTCCGCAGATTATATTTCGCTCGCAGCAACCAAACCCAAAGGGAATGAGGCTTCATGAAAAACCTCCAGGCTAATCTCTGCAATATTACCAGATTATGAAATTCCATAGAGCGAATGCCAAGCCCGCCACATTTCTTAGGTATGCACACATCCGGCCAATCAACAAGATGGATTTTCTTCTTGCCGTCAGAACTTCCACAGAGGAAAGACCTATTTCATCTATGAATCTTTGATGTAGTATGCTTAGGAAGCCTGGCAGTAAGCATATCATATGTAGGAATCGGAAATGTGACTGAGCTAATTAAGGTTGCAGGTCACCCATACTTAACAACTTAGATTTCCAACCTGATAGCTTAGATCTGATCTTCTCTACCACTTCCTGATAAGTGTGCTTTGTGAACTTGCCATGAATCAGCGGCACACCCAAATATTTACCCAAATCCAGCGATGTTTTAACACCAAGAGAGGAACAAATATGAAATGCATGGCGACGGCCAACCAAAGGGAGATGAAACATCCAAACTGCTTCAAATTAACCTTAGCCCCAAAAGAGGCACAAATCACATCCAATATCTCATGCACTCGCTGAGTGTTCTGAATAGTAGCCCATTCAAACAAGAACAAATCATCTGCCAACAACAAGTGAGAAATGTCCACACCCCATCTACCTAACACAATAGGATTATAGGACTTGTTCGAAACAACCACAGAAATAAGTAGGCCCAAACACTCCATACAAAGTACGAACAAATATGGAGAAAGTGGATCTCCTTGGTGCAAACCCCTGTCAGGCGAAAACCAATCAGAAGTCTCCACATTCCACATAACTGAGAGCTGCGAGGAAGAGACACAAAACATAATCAATCTGATACATGGATTAGAGAACCAAAAAAGGGACATAGTCTCCTTCAAAAATTCACATTTGACACGATCATACGCCTTTTCCAGATCAATCTTCAACACAAAATCCCATCTCTACATTTCGACATCCTCATGGTATAAATCATCTCTTGGGCTACTAAAATTATCAGATGCCTACCTCCTAGGAATAAAGCTAACCTGCAGGGGACTAATATGGTCATGTAAAAAGGTCGAATCCTGTTAATCAACACCTTAGTCACTAATTTAAAAGGAACACATCACAAGCTAATAGGTTGAAACTGGGTCAACCTTTCTGGGTGCGAAACTTTCGAAATAAGAACCAATAAGATCTTACACAAGTCCTTATCAAATTCTCTCCGAACCAGTGCCTCAGAGACCAAAGAAACCAAGGAAGACTTAACTGTATCCTACATCTCCCGAAATAAACCAGCTTGAAAACCATCCACCCCGGGTGATTTCCACGGCTTCATTTGAAAAAGAGCATCCCCGACTTTAGCTTCCACAACCAGATGTGCAAGACTAAGACCTTGGTGAGAGGAGAGAGAATAATATGGAGTATGAGAAATGACAGAACTAGCAAACCCTTCATCCCAAGCCTTTATAGAAATCTGTGACATGGTATTGTAGCGTTGATTTATCCAAAATGCAAGAACCAGATTCATCCTTCAACATGGAGATGCGTTTCCTGCGCCAACGAGATAAAGTAGACAAATGAAAGAATTTGGTATTGTGATCCCCATTAGGCAACCAATCCACCCTAGATTTTTAAGTCCATAAAACCACATCTTTGGCAAGAATACCATCATACTCAGCCATCAATTTGTCTTCCAGTTGACATCGTTGATGAAAAGTATGTGTAGAGAGTTCATGCTACACTCCATCAATCCTACCCTTCATCCATCTTTTCCGCCGAAATAAGTCTCCAAATGAGGTCTTATTCCACAGTTGAAGATCCTCCGCAGCCTTCTTCAACTTAGGACTGTAGGAGGATATAAGCCCATAAGGCGATTTATCTCAAAGTATACGTCTTGTTCATACTATATATGGTATCCATTATCCTAGGTATGAAATCGTTTGTATTAATATACTTAGATAATGTCTATAGACTTATAGTTAGGTCCTTATGTATCTAGATAAGATCTCGGTTATGAGTAGTAAGCGGTCGAATAGAAACGTTAGTCTTAAACGGTTCGTGGTCATGATATGTCGATAACTGGATATCGACACATCGGATAGACCACTGTGTCTTAGTCTTACCTTAGGGTAATGATGATCTCATATTCATTCGACTTGGTGAAGTCGGAGACGAGACATAGGTGCTCATTGGAGAATGAGTTCACTGAACTACCAACTTAGAGTTATTAAATGGTTAACTTCAACTAAACTATCTTTAATAACTCTAGGGTGATGATAGGTAAGCTGGTCCTTAAGACCTGAAGTCATCTGTACAAACCTGTGAGTGAACAGTGTAGCTTAGACCTATGATCTAGCTTCGAGGCTAGGCCTGCTGAAAGATCTTAGGTTGGGTTGCACCCAAAGCTCTCGAGGCAAGTAGATGACTAAGATGGGATTCATCACTTCCGTTAAAGGGAAGTTAGTGTCACAGGCTCAGTACGATCTTTGTGTTTATCCTCGGCCGGGGTACGTTGTAAGAAGTACAACTTGAATACAACAAATATCGCCATATACTAACCAATGTTGTCTAATAGGGTTGACAGTAAACCATACCCTAGGCCAACAGGGACACAATCTTGACGAAGGGACTATAGCTAACGGTATTCATCACTGTCACAGCCAATGTAAACCCGACGACACTTTTGTCAAGGGTCGATCACGTTATGATGATTCTAAAACAGGGACGACAGCTACTGCTCGTGGCGACCGTCGTCTAGGGGTTCTGAGCCCCAACCTGTAGTAAGATCAGGCTGTAGGGTCTCACACCGAGTAGCGTTCGTGTCTTAGTAATATGAAGATTAATTCAGAGAGATTCATTTGATGACATTGAATAGTTAATATTCACAACGTTGGTTCTGAACTTAAGTCGTAAATGCAATAGGGACAATGTTGCATTTGATGCACGCAAAAGATTAAAACGTGTCGTAAATTGGTTACAACAAATTTAGTAGGAACAAATACATTGGAAAGGGTTACCTGGCTAACGGGATCGTCACGGTCTAAACACGGTTCAAACCGCTCCAAATCGGAGCTCAAACGAGCCCAGAAACGCAATAACAATTCTAGGAAAAGTGGGTTAGACCCACTGGGCTTACAAGCCCATCCGCAAGGGCAAACGGGCGCGGCCCGCTGACTGCAGCGGGTGTACGCCCGCTGCACAGCGGGCCAGCGCCCGCTGCAGCAACGGGCCGTGCGGGCACGGCCCGCTGCATACAGCGGGCCTACGCTTGCTGCATACAGCGGGCGCGGCCCGCTGCAGCAGCGGGCCAGCGCCCGCTGCTTGCAGCGGGCCAGCGCCCGCTGCTTGCAGCGGCACGGCTTGCCCTTGCTCACATTGGGCGGGCGCGCCCGCTAAGCTTAACGGGCGCGCCCGCAACTTAAGTTATTTTAGGGGTTTTGAAACCCCAAATGACTGCTACGAAAATTGATTATTTGCCCAACTTTGGGCAATTGTTTGAGGGGTCAAAAGAAGTCGAAATTCGTCACCGTTGGTTCCTACGCGTTCACCATTCGAAGCCCTTCGGATTGATAGCTTGTTTGGTGTCTAAAGTTTAATGAGCGAAGAGAATTAATTAGTTAAAGTTTGATTTTATGAAAAGCTCATTGAACTACAAATTAAGCTAAATTAGCTTAATTGAATTTTCTTCAAATTAGCAATAGTCCCATATTGCTCACAACGAGAAGAGGAGTGCCGGCTCCCTATATAAACAGGGGTGCACTCTCTTTGTTGAAAAATGTACCAAATCCTCGATCGAGTAGCTCCAGAATTTTAGAGTAAGCTCGATCAGCGACTAAACTATTCTCTCTCTCTCTCTTCTTCCTATTCTCCGGAGTAGTCCTAGCAAGACTACGAAGGGGGTTTGGATTTGGATCCATACGTCTAAGACGCGGGTCTACTCAAGTGAAACTTTCTACCGCGTGTGATCGGCTTGGAGGCGAAAGTCGGCTCGGGCGGATCGGTTCGAGGGTGCGAGGCGACTGAGGCGGATCGAGTCAAGGCGGTTCGGCTACGTGGAGCATCAGAAGACGGTGCGGTACATCTTGCCTGCTCCAGGACCAAGATTTCGGGTATGTGTTTAAGTAATTATTAGTGTAGATTTAATTTTGTCTCTATAGAATAGATCCCTCTTGGGGTGGTCAGATCCACCCCAAGTTGGCATAGATAGGGCTAGGTTCTAGCTCCCTCAGAGCCTATCTAAATTGTTTAGCTAGCCTAAAAGTTTTGTTTTTGATTTTCCGCTATGTTTTTATGCTCCCGTGGCCCGTCCGAC
This sequence comes from Scilla litardierei, assembly GCA_030789695.1. Taxonomy (NCBI): domain Eukaryota; kingdom Viridiplantae; phylum Streptophyta; class Magnoliopsida; order Asparagales; family Asparagaceae; genus Scilla; species Scilla litardierei. The sequence goes on along the minus strand of CM061132.1, from coordinate 133,951,053 downwards.
TTAGGACGGACACAGATCCGAGCTCTGAGGTTCCGCCAAAACCCCTACAGTGGTATCAAAGCCACTGTTATGCTATAGATCTGTTTTAGCGACATTCTTTAAATATTTAAATTGCTTATATTTAAACATACAATTGTTTTGTGTTATAAAAATTGTTTTTGGAACACGAAATTTTTTTGGGACGATTTATTTTTATGCGATAAATTTAAATAGGTCTCTTATCTTTAAATGCTTTTTTAAAATTTTTCTATGAGAAATAATAGTTTTTCTGAGCATTTAAAAGTTTATGTAACTTTAAGGACATATTTTATTTTGGAAATTTAATTCTCTTAAGTTGCATAAAGGTTGTAAATTTTAAAATTTTATTTGAAAGCTTTTAAAACAATTTCTAATGATTTTAAAAATGTTTTAAAATTGCTTTAATGGATATGTAAATTATAGAAATTATTTTATTTTCATAAGATGAAATGATAAATTAGTTTCTTTTAAAATTACATATAAGTTTCTAGATTATTTTGCGATATTTTAATCTTAGAAATGTTTGATTAAAATTTTAAAGCCTAGGTTTTAAAATTATTTGATAATTTTATGAAACCTAGTTTTTATGTGATAAAAAAAAATTTAAGCTTTAAATTTTTGATCTTTAATTTTAAATGTTAAAATTTTAAATTTGTGTGTTATTAATTATGTTGATAATTTTAACTTGCAAATTCTCATTACATGTCAATACATGAACTTTTAATTTATGCAGATAAATTAGTTGTTTTAATTTTAATGGACATGATGGATAATGTATTCATGAACCCTTTTAGGTTAGCCATTAAATGATTAAAATTTTATAAGTTGAAATTTTAATAAATTAGTGACATGTTATGTTTTATAAACAAAACAACATCAAAACCTAATACCAGATTAAGGTAGTCCCTTTGATTGTCAATCATTTCAATAAAATGTTTAAATGATGATTTTCATAAAAGGCTATTTTTGAAATACGTTGTAATTGTTTTATTTAAAATCCTAATTAGATTGGGGTAGCACGTTGAACGAATGAACCTTATAGTTGATAAGGACTCAATAAAATTTGTTCAACCAATCCATAAAATTTCGAATTTTAGGATCCACTAGTTGATAAGGATTAACTAGTTTTCTTAATTAAAAGCCATTTAGTTGTTGGACGAACATAGAATTGAAGAAAACTCCTTCAATGGATCATGATGTCGGTCAATGTGCTTGGCTAAGTTTGTTGGACCACCCTAGCTAGTCTAGGGGTCGAGTGGTCCTGGCTTAGTCAATTCCCTGGCCGCGTCCGCTGGATCGCAAGGAGTCGATTCATGACTGTGTAAGTCCATCGACTTTACCTAAGTCAAATACGATAATAATCTTTTCAAGATAAATCGTAGCCCTCCTTGTTTTAGGAGTTGGCAACTGTAAGAAACGTGTTACGGTTGTTGAGCTACACTCAAGCCGTGACATGACAATCTTATAGAAACCGATTTCTTGATTAACATCTTGACCTGACTAAAACTGATGTCTCATCCACCGAGCACCGGCATAAGTCTAACCAAGAATGTAGTCTAAGTCCTGACCCAAACCGATGTGTCGTGCATACACCGAGCAGCGGGGCAAGTCAGACTAGACACGAAAACAAGGGTCCGACTAGGCTAGCCATTGTGATCCGGATGAGCACACTCATGATCACAAATGACTAAGGGTAAAATCGATAGGGAATCATATTTAATATGATTGACGACAAGTTCGTCTACCGACTGCAGAGTCGGACAACTTGTTGAGACACACTCAAGGTTGTCAGACTCGGGGTAGTCGGATCCCTCTCTCACAAATGTTATTTTATAATAAACTGTTTATTATTATGGCTTTAATAAATTTAAAGGGAAAATATAGTTTTATTAAAAACCATTAAAACTATACAACGAACATATACTGACTAAAGTATCTATAAAATTGCAGAATGGATTCGGGTCTTAGATATATGGTAGAGAAGAACGTGATCGATGGAACGAACTACAAAGACTGGCTTAGGAACATTAAGTTAGTTCTTTCTCTAGCCGGGATTGGATACGTACTGTTCGAGGACGCTCCGGAGAAGCCCGATGGCGATTCGACCTTCGAGAAAAAGGAAGCCTATAAACTATACCAGAGGGATGCAGAGAAGGCCAGGTGCCTTACTCTGGCTTCGATGAGTAACGAACTGCAGAGGAAGCATGAACATATGGATGTTCAAAGTATGCTTCTAAATGCACAAGAGTTATACCGCAAGCGGTCTAGAGCTGCCAAGTTCGAAGCCACCAGCAACCTCTGGGGCACAAAGATGGAGACATGGCCCGTACAAGATCATGTCATCAAGATGATCGGGTACGTAGAAGACGCCGCTCAGTTAGGTTTTGTCCTGGACAATGAGATGTCAGTGGACATTATCCTTAAGTTTTTAACCCCTGAATTTAAGCCTTTCATCACTAGTTTTATAATGAACAGTCTTGAAACGGATCTTCCTGGTCTCCTCAATATGCTTAGGCAGTTTGAGGAGATTGAGAAGAAGCCGACTGCATTGGTTGTTGGCTCTGCTTCTTCCGACCAGCCGAAAGGCAAGGGTAAGAAGAGGTAGGTCCCGCAACCTGCGAAGCCAAAGAAAGGGAAGAAAAAGACCAAAGGGACCTCGTCAAAATTTGAGTGCTTCCATTGCCATAAGATTGGCCATTGGAAGAGGAACTGCAAGATTTATCTTGCAGAAAAGAAGAAGGGGCATACTGATGCCTCTACCTCAGGTACAACAAATTAAATTCAATAAAGTGTAATTATTTCCAATCACATAGTATGAGATACTGAGACATCTGTGTAATGTATACAGGTGGCTAATATGAAATGAAGATTGGAAGAAGTTCGGAGGACGGTCGGCAATCTGAGCAATCGTTGCTACTGGGACCGTGCGAAGACTTCGAGATACATGCAGGAGGAGCTGATACTCATTTTCTTAGTTGAATAAAATGTATCATTCCTTAAAATTAAAAACAATGATTGAGTGTTCTATACTCAAAGTTTATTTGATAAACATATTACGGTTCATCTTTATGAATCCGTTGTTTTTGAATGAATGTCTCGGAAATTGCGTTTTCTGTTGAAATTGATATTTGATTGAGATTGGCTTAAATTTTCTGTGATTGTGGCTTTCTGAGTTGGTTGCGAAAATTCTCGAATTATGATACGAAGCTTTAGAAATTTTGTTTTGGAGTTGACTTAATATTATAGTCAATCAGTAGTTAAGTATAGGTTCCAGGAGCGTATAAATTGTGTGTAATCACAATTATACGCATATTAAGATTAATTCTTAATAAACTGCGTTTGGTTATTAAAGAGTTAATATAAAATGTGGTTAAGGGAAAAGTACAGTGTAGGACGTTTGATTGAGTGAGTCAATGTCAAGATTCCTCAAACCGATCTTGCCTTGACTCATTCGACAAACCAAACCAAACACTAGTACATTCCATCTAAAGCACTTATCAAAATGGTTATGTCTTCATATATACAATCTAACTATGATTTAGATATAATATTGAAGTATTTAACCAGGTAATTCTTAAAATCAGTAGGAGCTAGCTCGTATACTTAGTTCTGGTTTCTCAGACTAAGTAAAAAGGAATTTCCAAACTTATTTAAAATCATCTAAATAAAACATTGAATCAAAATCGTTTTGATTTAATCGAATATATAGAGACTTAGGGTGTGAGCATGTACCTGATATGTTAACACAAGAAAATTGGAATGAGCTGAGACTAACTTATAGAAATGTTAGACCCTACATCTAGATTGTATAAGCTAATTGTTAGATATACAAAGTAAGGAAAAATTGATCCAAATTATTTTTTCAAAGGATCAACCCTGTGTGATCAAGAGATGTTTTAATAAATATCCATTAAAATGTATTGTGGGCACTCGTTATTAAATCCACTCTTAGGTTTGTCATATAAATGTCAAAGTGACTGATATACTATAGCGGTATGAGATACCGAGATAAATAGCCTAAGTGCAAGTGGGAGATGTAGGAGGATATATGCCCATAAGGCGATTTATCCCAAAGTATACGTCTTGTTCATACTATATATGGTATCCATTATCCTAAGTATGAAATCTTTTGTATTAATATACTTAGATAATGTCCATATACTTATAGTTAGGTCCTTATGTATCTAGATAAGATTTCGATTATGAGTAGTAAGCGGCCGAATAGAAACGTAAGTCTTAAACGGTTCATGGTCATAGATATGTCGAGAACTGGATATCGACACATCGGATAGACCACTATGTCTTAGTCTTACCTTAGGGTAATGATGATCTCATAGTCATTCGACTTGGTGAAGTCGGAGACGAGACACAGGTGCTCATTGGAGAATGAGTTCACTGAACGACCAACTTAGAGTTATTAAATGGTTAACTTTAACTAAACTGTCTTTAATAACTCTAGGTTGATGATAGGTAAGCTGGTCCTTAAGACCTGAAGTCATCTGTTTAAACCTGTGAGTGAACAGTGTAGCTTAGACCTATGATCTAGCTTCGAGGCTAGGCCTGCTGAAAGATCTTAGGTTGGGTTGCACCCGAAGCTCTCGAGGCAAGTAGATGACTAAGATGGGATTCGTCATTTCCGTTAAAGGGAAGTTAGTGTCACAGGCTCAGTACGATCTTTGTGTTAATCCTCGGCCGGGGTATGTTGTAAGAAGCACAACGTGAATACAACAAAGACCGCCGTATACTAACCAATGTTGTCTAATGGGGTTGACAGTAAACCATACCCTAGGCCAACAGGGACACAATATTGACGAAAGGACTATAGCTAATGGCATTCTTCACTGTCACAGCCAATGTAAACCCAACGACACTTTTGTCAAAGGGTCGATCACGTAATGATGATTCTGAAACAGGGACGACAGTTACTGTTCGTGGTGACCGTCGTCTAGGGGGTTCCGAGCCCCAACCTGTAGTAAGATCAAGCTGTAGGGTCTCACACCGAGTAGCGTTCTTGTCTTAATAATAGGAAGATTAATTCAGAGAGATTCATTTGATGACATTGAATAGTTGATATTCACAAAGTTGGTTGTGAACTTAAGTCGTAAATGCAATATGGACAATGTTGCATTTGTTGCAAGCAAAAGATTAAAACGTGTCGTAAATTGGTTACGACAAATTTAGTAGGAAAAATTCATCGGAAAGGATTACCTGGCTGACGGGATCGTCCTGGTCTAAACACAGGTTCAAACCGCGTCCAAATCGGAGCTCAAACGAGCCCAGAAACGCATTAACAATTCAAGAGAAAGTGGGTTAGACCCACTGGGCTTACAAGTGTTATTTTTCGGGTTTAAACACCTTGGGCTTGGGCTCCACTTTGGTAAGATATTGTCCGCTCTGGGTCCGCACCGCACCCACACGATTTTAAACACGGGGCTTTCTCCCAAAAGGCCTCTTACCAATGGAATTCTCAAAAGCCACTATTTAAACCCCCGGATCCCACACAAATTGGCCGATGTGGGACTATTCGAAATCCCAACAATCCTCCCCTCAAACTAGGACCACATCATAAGCCTCCCCTCGAACGATCATCCAAACCGCTGCCCTAACTGAGCTCCGACCAAGCGTACTTCATTTGGCTGCCTCCCCGTGGCTAGGAAGGTACATCCACTTGATGGCGTCGAGCCACTTCCGCTTGCGCCGAGCTCTGCCTCCGAGCTATACCCGCGAGGCCTCGCCTCCGAGCTGAGAGCTCTCCTCCATCAGCCTCGGCAGGCCGTGCCCGAGCTCTCCTTCAGCTCGGCACATGAGTTCGCTCCGCCCTGAGCATTGCGGGCTCCCATACGCCGGCATCCCACTTTGGATCCGACTCGGGCTCGCCACGATGGGCATCACTCTGTTCGACATTTGGAACGCTCCGTCCTTCTGTTCGGAAAATCCGAGATCCGCACTGCTCCGAAACACGCAGACTCCCATACACTGGTACCAGAGGATCAAACACTTCGGTACACATGGGTCCGACTCTGATACCATGTTATTTTCCAGGTTTAAACACCTTGGGCTTGGGCTCCACTTTGGTAAGATATTGTCCGCTCTGGGTCCGCACCGGCACCCGCACGGTTTTAAACACGGGGCTCTCTACCAAAAGGCCTCTTACCAATGGAATTCTCAAAGCCACTATTTAAACCCCCAGATCCCCCCACTTTGGCCGATGTGTGACTATTCAAAATCCCAACAACAAGCCCATCCGTAAGGGCAAAGGGGCGCGGCCCGCTGACTGTAGCGGGCGTACGCCCGCTACACAGCGGGCGCAGCCCGCTGCAGCAGCGGGCCAGCACCCGCTGCTTGCAGCAGGCACGGCCCACCCTTGCTCACCTTGGGCGGGCGCGCCCGCTAAGCTTAGCGGGCACGCCCGCAACTTAAGTTATTTTAGGGTTTTTGAAACCCAAAATGACTGCTGCGAAAATTGATTATTTGCCCAACTTTGGGCAATTGTTTGAGGGGTCAAACGAAGTCGAAATTCGTCACCGTTGGTTCCTACGCATTCACCATTCGAAGCCCTTCGGATTGATAGCTTTTTTGGTGTCTAAAGTTTAATGAGCAAAGAGAATTAATTAGATAAAGTCTGCATTTATGAAAAGCTCACTGAACTACAAATTAAGCTAAATTAGCTTAATTGAATTTTCTTCAAATTAGCAATAATCCCACATTGCTCATAATGAGAAGAGGAGTGTCGGCTCCCTATATAAATAGGGGTGCACTCTCTTCGTTGAAAAATGTACCAAGTCCTCGATCAGGTAGCTCCAGAATTTTCGAGCAAGCTCGATCAGCGACTAAACTATTCTCTCTCTCTCTCTCTCTCTCTCTCTCTCTCTCTCTCTTCTTCCTATTCTCCGGAGTAGTCCTAGCAAGACTACGAAGGAGGTTTGGATTCGGATCCAGACGTCTAAGATGCGGGTCTACTCAAGTGAAACTTTCTACCGCGTGTGATCGGCTTGGAGGCGAAAGTCGGCTCGGGCGGATCGGTTCGAGGGTGCGAGGCGACTGAGGTGGATCGAGTCAAGGCGGCTCGGCTACGAGGAGCATCAGAAGACGGTGCGGTACATCTTGCCTGCTCCAGGGCCAAGATTTCGGGTATGTGTTTAAGCAATTATCAGTGTAGATTTAATTTTGTCGCTATAGAATAGATCCCTCTTGGGGTGGTCAGATCCACCCCAAGTTGGCATAGATCGGGCTAGGTTCTGGCTCCCTCAGAGCCTAGCTAAATTATTTAGCTAGCCTAAAAGTTTTATTTTTGATTTTCCGCTGCGTTTTTATGCCCCTTGTGGCCCGTCCGACTTAGGACGGACACAGATCCGAGCTCTGAGGGTCCGCCAAAACCCCTACAAGGACCCCACTCCCTCGGAGCTTGAACCCACATTTCCGAAAAAGAGCTTTGACATCCCTCTTCCATGAACCACATAGCTTGGAACCTGAAGGGATTCGAAAGTGTGTTAACCTGAGGATATGGCTCCGATTGCAATAGTATAGGACAATGATCCGAATATAAACACATCAAATGTCGGACCAGAGCATGTGGAAACAACTGGCACCAGGATGGAATTACCAACACCATGTCGGAACGTTCAGAGACCCGTGCATATCCCGTGTGCCGGTTACACCAATTATATGGGGTCCCTACGAAATGAATGTCCATGAGGCCACAGGATGAAATCATTTGTTGGAAGAGAGAACATTGAGCAAAGGAAGGCAACACACCACCAAACTTCTCAGTCGAACTTAGAATATCATTGAAATCATCCATGATCATCCAGGGTAGATCCATGCCACTAGGAAAATTTTCTAAATGATCCCATAATTGCCATCTCGCAGGACGACTGTGAGGTGCATAAACAATATAGAGCAAAAAAGTCGGGTAGCCACTCATACGAATCGTAGCATGAATCAAATGAGGGGAGGAGGAACATAACTCCAAATCAAATGAGAGGCCATCCCAACAAATCCATAAACCCCCCAAATATCCCATAGGGTCAACAATAATAACGTGGGAAAAATTCAATTTGCATACCACTTCTTCGCTCGCTCCATGGAAATGCGCGGCTCCACAATAGCCAGCAGGGATGGTGTAATACACATATGCGTGAAATACTATGTTGTGTGTGCCATACTTGTATGTATACTAATAGTTTGTCTACTTGCATGTATTCTTGGTTTGTAAGCCTGCATATTTGACTATGGTGCATAGTGGAATATAGTCGTATAGTTGGATGCATATGATAGTATTGTTTGGATATACATATTATATTATGAGAATAATAGGCATCGTACGCCATATGAGGCTTTGCCTCATATTCACTCTCACATAAAGCAACCAAGTACAAGCACACATACAAGCCCATGTGTGCTTGTACTTGGTTGCTTTATGTGAGAGAGAATATGAGGCACAGCCTCATATGGCATACGATACCCATTATTCTATGCCATATTTGGGGGGGGGGATTATATGGCTCGGTATACATGTTTTGTATGAAGGTATGTGTGGATATTATAGGGATATATGGTGATGAATACATATATGATTGTATATATATAGTTGTATATTGACTTTATATATAGTTTCCTGGAGTTGTGTGATGGGAACACGTGTACTTCCCAACACATGCACAATGACATGCTTGTTTTTCGGATGTACTCTCTCTTTTCCTTTCATTTCTCATCGAATAACGGAAATGGATTCGTACTTCTCAAGCATAGTGGGACCGAAATGTCACGGATGGTCTAAACGACACCAACATCTCACGAATCCAGATGCTGAAAGCTACTTTCCCAGCCCCACGACCGTTCCAAAAGGGGAAATTCATCCAGAACAAAGATGGGGAGGGCCTAGGGCATCATCCTCCCTGGGCCCAGGTACCATGTCTGATCTGGCAATATCGCTCATCGCCATGAGGGCAGATTCATGTGCAACAGCCTCAATACAGTGCGCTGCCCTGGGAACCACCTCCGTGTCAATCGCCTCCGGCAAAGAGTCATCAGGGGGATTCCGAAGGCGTGCATCCGCCTGCAACAGGGCCATCTTTGTGGTAGAACTGTTAGCAGACCGCTCCTCAACCACCATGAAGTGAGACGTATTGGAGATATTCCGTAGAGGGGAGCGACGAACCGAAGGATGAGAGGCTACATCTGAAGAAGAAGGCATCGCCGGCACCTGCGGTCGTCCCCTCTGCTGCAGAGCATTGTCCGATGGGACAACCCTAGGCCTTCCTTGCAGAGAACTGTCCGATGGCCCAACCGAGGGAGCAGAATTTAAAGCCTGAGGCGGCCCAGTTGTACCCAAACGTTCAGACGAAGGCCGGAGCCCACGGGCTTTTCCGGAGGAATTATTCAGCGCTTTAGATTTTACAGCGGATGGGCCGACAGAAGCCCATTCGACTGAGGGTTAGATCGTGCGGAGGGATAAGAACGACGCAGGAGTCACGTGAAACGGCGGCAGCTTCAGTCCCAACGGTCGCTTCCAACGGCACAATAGCCACATCCGACAAAATCGCGTATCGAGAACCGAGACGAGCTGTCTCCTTTTTTATTGGTTTTAGCAACACGCAAAAACCGAAACCGAAAACACGAACAAAAAGCTGTCTCCTTTTTTCAACCCCGCTTCATCTCACCAATAATCAAATCGAAAGAGCAGGAAGAAAAAGAATAAAATGGTTCGCAGTTTGAAGAACATCCAGAGAGAATCAACAGAAAGAACATGGTATTCCCTCTCATCCCTTTGATTGCCATCTCCTCGCACGAATTTGATGCATTCGGCTTTCTCTTTCGCAGGGATCGAAGAAGAAGTGATAGTCCTCTTCTGTCCCATCCGATCCTTCTCAGGTAATTTTAACTTATTAATATTTTTATTTCGATTGAAAAGATGGTGGCGTGGTTTCAGTTGTAAATTTGTTCAATCGTTTTTAATAAATTATGCTAATAAAATTTGGTTTGGCAACCTGGAGTTGGTAAATTGGAAGCGGGTGAAGAGCTCCAATTCGGTCCATCTGCCCATAATTATTTGCGTGCCTTCAGCGTTTGTTGGCCCTGCTTGAGGTACGTATGTTTCAAGTTCTTATTTTTTTAATTGTACTAGTTATGATCTTCTTTTTAAAATAATATAATATTAATTTTTTATTTGATCTGTTGATAGTTTTGATATCTTGCATGATTTGTTGGGATTAGTGCGCACAGAGTTGTTGCGGGGACTCTGGTATTTTAGCTTTGTATTTTAAGTTAGCATGGCAAAATGGCCCGGGGCCCGCCGGCCCGGCCCCGGGTTCGGGACCCCATTCCCGGGCCGGGCTGCGGCCCGGGCCCGGCCCTGGGGCCGGGCTGGAGCGACCCCCCGGCCCGGCCCGGGCCGGCAGAAATTTGCCAGTTTGGCAACAATTTAATTTTTTTAAAATTTTTTAACATCCCACCCTCTATAAAAAACCCCCCTCCCCCCTTATTCCTACACTCACAAAATCTCTACACTCCAATTCTCTAAACTCTAATTCTCTAAACTCCATTTCTCTACCCGGTGTTCTACAACTCTCGCTACTACCGTCTACCGTCTCTACAATTGGCAATCTCGCTACTACCGTCTACGTCTCGCTACTCCAATTCGATACGTCCGGTCTCTCGCTAATACCCTGCAAGCTTCCCTCGACGGTCTCTAGCTACTACCGGGCTATACAACTCCGGTCATACTCAAACAGGTTTCTGTAGTATAAATTTTAGATTAGCATAATGGCAGGACCTTCTCGATCTAGGAACATCGATATGAATTTTAATATAGATGATGACACTAATACTGCTGATTATGAATATTATGCGGATTTACTCCGTGGTAACTACGTGGTTGGTAATAATCCTGATATAGCAGATATTGAAACACAAGAACCTGATAACTATGCGGCTAGTAATAATCCTAGCCCCGTCATGCCACTACATGCACATTCACCTTTCTCGCATGCTGCTCACACGTACACAAGTTCACCGGCACAAACATCAACACCTGCTTCACATATGCCTGCACCTACTGCACAAACCCAAAAGAAAGGACCAAAGTCCGGTGTTTGGGATCACTTTTCACGTGAAATGGTAAAAGATAGTAATGGTATCGAACAAATTCGTGCCTTTTGTAAGATATGTTGAACTAGTGTTGCTGCCGCACATACTACCAGCACTTCACATCTGCTAAGACACATGAAATCGCATGTTAAAAAAGATACTAGACAAGCAACATTAAATTTATCTTCATCATCTTCATCTCTTACTCCTTTCTCATATTCTGTTGAAAATATGAGAAAAGAGATGGCGAGATTTGTGTTATGCAAAGAATTACCTCTAAATTATGCTGAAAGCCCAGAATTAGAGCAATTACAGCAAAATGCATTTAACCCTGCATTTAGAAAATTATCTAGGAATACTCTTAGAAAAGATTGTATGACTATTTTTCATGAAGGACACGCAAATTTGCATCAGCTTTTTCTTAATTTAGAATCTAGGATTTCATTAACTTCTGACATGTGGATTACAAAATGGGGTGCATCATACATGTGTCTTACGGCTCATTTTGCAGATCATGATTATATCATTCAGAAAAGAATTATTGGTTTTAAGGTGTTAGAGCATGCACACAAGGGTGTGGTTATTGGTAGGACTTTGCAAAATAATTGTCGTGATTATGATATTGAGCAAAAAAATTTTACAATTACTTTTGATAATGCTTTGAATAATACTTTAGCCATTAATTTTTTGCAACGTCAATGGAACCCAGATCTAGATGGGTTAATTTTTCATCAACGTTGTGCATGCCATGTTTTAAAATTAGTAGTTCAGGATGGTCTTAAACTTACTTCTGTTTATCTGGAAAAGGGTAGAAACCTTATGCTTTTAATTACAACTAATTCACAAAAAAAAGGAAATATAAGCAGTTTTGTCGTAGTAACCAACTGCCTTATAGAGCATTTAAATTTAGTGTCCCCCCCATAGATGGAATTCAACGTATCTAATGATACGTTGTATGAGACAGAATAGAACCCAACTTAGTGAGTTTGCAAGTGCATACGTTGCAAATGATAGTGATTATTAGTGACTAATTATAGATGAACTTTATGATTTTTTTTGAAATTTTCTACTTGACAACAAACAAGTTTTCTGGTGTTTACTACTTCACTTCAGTTCTAGGCTTAGACCAATTAGCGGTTATCTCTGAAGTTATATAAAAACATAGAGATAATGACACCATTAGAACTTCAGACCTTAAAGCAATGATAGAACAAATGGAGATTAAACTCCCTGAGTATTGGAATCATGTTCCTTTGCTATACTCTATAGCGAAGGTTTTAGATCCCCGGTTTAAGGATGATGTAGTACTTGACTTCTTAAAATACCTATTACGAAAACTTGAACCTTCAAGCTGAAGCAGAACAACACAAAACTAGTTTTAAGAATAGCTTAAGATCACTTTTTGCTGTATATGAGATACGATATGGTAGTTCTGTACACACATCTAATGTTCAAGCATCTTCAAGTGCTCCAAGCAGAGTCCGCCTGCTTATGGGCAAGAAGAAGTAAAGAACATCTGACACAGCTAATGAACTACTGTATAGGTATTTGTCAAGTTCTTGTCCATTTTCTGAAGAAGACTTGAATAATGAGAGTTTTGATGTTCTGTCATGGTGGAAACAATATAAGAATAGTTATCCAATTCTTTCCATGATGGCTCGTGATTTGTTAGCCGTATCCATATCCACTATTGCTTCGGAGTCTGCTTTTAGTGCATGTAGTCGTGTTCTTAGCAACAAGAGATCACGGCTGAAGCCAGATATACTAGAAGCGTAGGTTTGTGCTAAGGATTGGTTCAGAGCTGACTAGATATTTGTCAAGTTCTTGTCCATTTTCTGAAGAAGACTTGAATAATGAGAGTTTTGATGTTATGTGATGGTGGAAACAATATAAGAATAGTTATCCAATTCTTTCCATGATGGCTCGTGATTTGTTAGCCGTACCCATATCCACTATTGCTTCGGAGTTTGCTTTTAGTGCAGTTAGTCGTGTTCTTAGCAACAAGAGATCACGGCTGAAGCGAGATATAGTAGAAGCGTCGGTTTGTGCTAAGGATGGGTTCAAGGCTGAATCGAGAACCCAATATCAGACCGACCTTTCTGAAGACTCTGAAGAAGAAGATGAAGAAGAAGAAGAAGAAGCAGAGACTTGATATATTTACTTGAATTAGCAGTTTATAACATGTATTAGTTTCTTTTTTTGGCCAATGTATGCGGGCGGGTAAGGCTGGCCAACGTATGTCCCCCCTCAAAAAAAATTCAATTAATAAAATTGAATTTTATTAATTGTACATGTTTTTTCGGGGACCTTCGAGAATTTCGGGATTAAACTTTTTGTTATATATTAATTTTTTTCTTGTATTGATAGTAACATTATCATATACAATTAAATATATATTGTTAACTTACCCAAAAATTTAGTAGGTAATTAAAACATTAATTTGAACTATTTTTATTTTTTAAGATTTTTGTACATGTTTTTTCTTGTTTTTAAATGTTTGAATTTTTAGAATTGTTCTATGTTTTTTTAGAAATTTTACATGTTTAAATCTATATTTTAGATTTTTAGATATTAGATTATAGATTTTTTTGATTTTTTTGATATTAGAATATTAAGTTTTTAAAATTGTTTAAATTTTTTTTAATTAAACTGCCTGGCCGGCCGGGCCCGGCCCGGGTCTCTTTTGAGCCTGGGCCGGCCCGGGCTTGCCTAATTGACACCCTGAATTTTAAGTATGATATATCTTTTACTGTTATTTTGCCCATTATACTTGTCTGAGTGCAATGATTGCAGTGTTGGATAAATTTCAAACTAAACCAAAGTCATATGTAATGTAAAAGATGACGAATTTTGTATTTCTATAACCTATGTTGCCTTATGTTTAGGCTTGAAGAGTTTGTTTTATAGTTACATTTAAGTTATGGCTGTAGCTTTTGCGAAACATTGATAGTTGTAGTGCCATAATAATTATTTTGACAAACAGTAAACTTTCCCTAAGATTTAGTATTTTTGTTATTACACATAATGCAAAAGATCTTCACTGGTCGTTTCATCAAAGGTTTATAGTTCGAAATGTGGTTGCTACCCATGGATAGGATTGTATGGAGGCTTGACTTGTGTCAATTCTCACCTTGACTCCACAGAGATGCTTGGGCTTGTTGCTTAATATTAGATGATTTGAATTGGAAAAGTTTTAAGCCTAGTTAAGTGATTGAATGAACCATACAGTTGGAAGCTATGCTCATTTAGCATATCTAGCATTCCATAGTTTTGTCACATATGCATCCTACACACATTGCAGTTTGCACCATGTGTATTTTTATACTCTGAGGCAAATGCCATGGAGAGCTATTTATAGGGATGAATTATCAAAAAATACATGACACCTCCATGGTTAGAAAATTCTTGCGATTTTTTTCTCCAGAATTCACTTTAATTTCAGTAATAACCTGACTGATGCATTTAGAAGTCTGCTATTGCAATGATCGTAAAGCTTCCATTAAGTTTTGTCAATTGCTTCCCAACTTGGAACAATGTGGATTTGCACCGCCCTCCAATTTGACACCCACAAATGCACCGCCCTCCAGTAGAAGGTGAAAATTTTCCACCAAGTACTGCACTCACTTTGCTGTGAAAACACCTAACATCCAACCAGATTTTTGAATTGCATGAGCCCATGTCACGCAAAGCATCTGATAATAAATCATTTCCATTCGTCTTCACTTTGGGCATGTTTGGTTGATGGAAAACATTGGAAATAAATTTTGATAAATTTTGAAAAAGAAATCCTAAGTGAAGAGCACTGTAGTCTTCGAAACTTTTCCTCCTCTTTCCGGAGGAAACAAACTTTCCAAACTTGCTGTGGCGGAAAGCTCTCATTGGTCCATATAAAAAATGCAAAGTTTTCCAGAACCTGAAAAATATTTAAACAACTTTTTCCCCTATTATCCCCGAGAAGGGTTTTCTGAACAATGGGTTTTCTGAACAATGGGGTTTCATACTCCTATATGCAACCTTACATACTCGTTATGCAAACTTAGCAAGGATATATAATGATCATTGGCTTTGTTTCTTTGTCACTCACGGTCTGCAACCAATGATCCGCTCAATCTTGAGGCCACCTTAACTTTGTAATAATCCGTCTCCATTATGGCTATTGCCTACTGAATCATTCTTGCCAGTTCACCAGTGACCAGAAGACTCTTGCTTTTAACCATTTTGATTACCTCTATAGCTTGGTCTTGTCCATTTTGATTGGTTGTCTGATAGAACTGCCACCTTCTTATTGGGGTTGTCAGGCAGGCAGACACTAGTCAGGCCGGGCCGGGCCCGGGCTCAAAAGAGACCCGGCCCGGCCCGGGTGGGCCAAAGCCAGGCCCGGCCCGCCGGCCCGGACCGGCAGTTTAATTAAAAAAATTAATTTTTTTTAAAAACTTAATATTCTAAAATCAAAAAAAATCAAAAAAAATATATAATCTAATATCTAAAAATCTAAAATATAGATTTAAACATGTAAAATTTCTAAAAAAACATAGAACACTTCTAAAAAATCAAACATTTAAAAACATGAAAAAAGTTTAAACATGTACAAAAATCTTAAAAAATAAAAATAGTTCAAATTAAAGTTTTAATTACCTACTAAATTTTTTGGGTAAGTTAACAATATATATTTAATTGTATATGTTAATGTTACTATCAATACAAGAAAAAAAAATTAATATATAACAAAAAGTTTAATCCCGAAATTCTCGAAGGTCCAGGGATGAACCTTTAAATTTTATTAATTGAAATTTTTTTGAGGGGGACATACGTTGGCCAACCTTTAAATTTTATTAATTGAAATTTTTTTGAGGGGTGACATACCCCTCATACATTGGCAAAAAAAGAAACTAATACATGTTATAAACTGCTAATTCAAGTAAATATATCAAGTCTCTGCTTCTTCTTCTTCTTCCTCTTCTTCTTCAGAGTATTCAGAAAGGTCGGTCTGATATTGGGTTCTCGATTCAGACCTGAACCAATCCTTAGCACAAACCGACGCTTCTACTATATCTGGCTTCAGCCGTGACCTTTTGTTGCTAAGAACACGACTACCTGCACTAAAAGCAGACTCCGAAGCAATAGTGGATATGGGTACGGCTAACAAATCACGAGTCATCATGGAAAGAATTGGATAACTATTCTTATATTGTTTCCACCATGACAGAATATCAAAACTCTCATTATTCAAGTCTTCTTCAGAAAATGGACAAGAACTTGACAAATACCTATACAGTTCATTAGCTGTGTCAGATGTTCTTTGCTTCTTCTTGCCCATAAGCAGGCGGGCTCTGCTTGGAGCACTTGAAGATGCTTGAACATTAGATGTGTGTGCAGAACTACCATATCGTGTCTCATATACAGCAAAAAGTGATCTTAAGCTATTCTTAAAACTAGCTTTGTGTTGTTCTGCTTCAGCTTGAAGGTTTAAGTTTTCGTAATAGGTATTTAAGAAGTCAAGTACTACATCATCCTTAAACCGGGGATCTAAAACCTTCGCTATAGAGTATAGCAAAGGAACATGATTCCAATACTCAGGGAGTTTAATCTCCATTTGTTCTATCATTGCTTTAAGGTCTGAAGTTTTAAAATGGTGTCATTATCACTATGTTATTATATAACTTCAGAGATAACCGCTAATTGGTCTAAGCCTAGAACTGAACTGAAGTAGTAAACACCAGAAAACTTGTTTGTTGTCAAGTAGAAAATTTCAAAAAAATCATAAAGTTCATCTATAATTAGTCACTAATAATCACTATCATTTGCAAGGTATGCACTTGCAAACTCACTAAGTTGGTTCTATTCTGTCTCATACAACGTATCATTAGATACTTTGAATTCCACCTATGTGGACACTAAATTTAAATGCTCTATAAGGCAGTTGGTTATTACTACAAAACTGCATATATTCCCTCTTTGTGTGAATTAGTTGTAATTAAAAGCATAAGGTTTCTAGCCTTTTCCAGATAAACAGAAGTAAGTTTAAGACCATTCTGAACTACTAAGTTTAAAACATGGCATGCACAACGTTGATGAAAAATTAACCCATCTAGATCTGGGTTCCATTGACGTTGCAAAAAATTAATGGCTAAAGTATTATTCGAAGCATTATCAAAAGTAATTGTAAAATTTTTTTGCTCAATATCACAATCACGACAAATATTTTTCCAAGTCCTACCAACAACCACACCCTTGTGTGCATGTTCTAACACCTTAAAACCAATAATTCTTTTCTGAATGATATAATCATGATCTGCAAAATGGGCCGTAAGACACATGTATGATGCATCCCATTTTGTAGTCCATATGTCAGAAGTTAATGAAATCCTAGATTCTAAGTTAAGAAAAAGCTGATGCAAATTTACTTGTCCTTCATGAAAAATAGTCATACAATCTTTTCTAAGAGTGTTCCAGATAATTTTCTAAATGCATGGTTAAATGCATTTTGCTGTAATTGCTCTAATTCTGGGCTTTCAGCATAATTTAGAGGTAATTCTTTGCATAACACAAATCTCGCCATCTCTTTTCTCATATTTTCAACAGAATATGAGAAAGTAGTAAGAGAGGAAGACGATGAAGATAAAATTTAATGTTGCTTGTTTAGTATCTTTTTAACATGCGATTTCATGTGTCTTAGCAGATGTGAAGTGCCGACAGTATGTGTGGCAACAAAACTAGTTCTACATATCTTACAAAAGGCACGAATTTGTTCGATGCCATTACTATCTTTTACCATTTCACGTGAAAAGTGATCCCAAACACTGGACTTTGGTCCTTTCTTTTGGGTTTGTGCAGTAGGTGCAGGCATATGTGAAGCATGTGTTGATGTTTGTGCCGGTGAACTTGTGTACGTGTGAGCAGCATGCGAGAAAGGTGAATGTGCATGTAGTGGCATGACGAGGCTAGGATTATTACTAGCCACATAGTTATCAGGTTCTTGTGTTTCAATATCTGCTATATCAGGATTATTACCAGCCACATAGTTACAACGGAGTAAATCTGCATAATATTCATAATCAGCAGTATTAGTATCATCATCTATATTAAAACTCATATTGATATTCCTAGATCGAGAAGGTCCTGTCATTATGCTAATCTAAAATTTATACTACAGAAACCTGTTTGAGTATGACCGGAGTTGTATAGCCCGGTAGTAGCTAGAGACCGTCGAGGGATGCTTGCACGGTATTAGCGAGAGACCGGACTTAGCTGATTGGAGTAGCGAGATGGTAGACGGTAGTAGCGAGATTGCCGATTGTAGAGACTGTAGACGGTAGTAGCGAGAGTTGTAGAACACCGTGTAGAGAAATGAAGTTTAGAGAATTAGAGTTTAGAGAATTGGAGTGTAGAGATTTTGTGAGTGTAGGAATAAGGGGGGTTTTTATAGAGGGTGGGATGTTAAAAAAATTAAAAAAATTAAATTGTTGCCAAACGGGCAAATTTCTGCCCGTGTGGCAACGAGCAGAAATTTCTGCCCGTTGGCAAATTTCTGCTGGCCCGGGCCGGGCTGGGCCGGGGGGTCGCCCCAGCCCGGGAATGGGGTCCCGGGCCCGGGCCGGCGGGCCCCCGTGCCATTTTGCCATGCTGAGGCACTAGGCCTATTTAGCTACCCTGGTTGATGAACAGCTTTGTTTGCATAACCGCTTCATCGAAGACCCTTGAGTAAAGAATGACACTTCTTCTTCATGATGACTAATTTGTATCAACATTAGACAAGGATTTATATCTAAGTATGCATGTTAGACTATTACACATAGTTGACTTTGTATATCATGAGCTATATTTGTGATAACCAACATTTAATAGACGGAAATAACTTGATTATGAGTAGCTCTAAACCGATATTTTTTGGAAGTATATCTCCAAGGCAACTGCCTTCTGTGGTTGCCCAATTGTTTACTTGCAACATGCACTCATTTCTTTTCCAAAATATTAGAATTTTACACTACTTAATACATTTATATGTCAAATGCATTCTGATACATACACCCTTCAATAAGTCTCACATGTGCAAGTCCTTGTAACTGGAATTAAAATTACCTGGAATAAATGAATCTTGGTATATAGCGTATGACTTAGTTTGTTAATAGACAAACAAATTAATTTCTGTCTTTGCTTATATGGTATTTTTTTCTTTCAAATGCGTATACAAGCACTGAAGTAGGTAAATCTATATGTCAAATTATATAACCATTCACATACTAATATGTGTTAGCTTTCAAACAAATACGTGCATACATTGTCTCCAGTGTGTCCCTATGCAGAAGAAATTTGCAAAACCATTCATTTTTCCAAAAGGGAATACTCAATTATTAATATTTGCATTAGGAAATGTTTATCTTCTTTGCAATAGGCTGTCATCCTCGTTGTCTTTTTTAAGAAAATTGCATGCATACTCTCACCCTTTTTTAATAAAAAAAATACTCAACTGACTTAATTGGTGGATCATGTTCTGACATGTTTTGCATCCATTCAATAGTTAGTTGAATTTTTTGGAACTAGTCACGTGCATTTCACATATGCCATTAACCTGTGTTTCTCTCGTTTCCCCCCTTTCTTGAATCTGTTTGTTTTTTGTTAAAAGCTGGACTAGTTATTATTAAGTAATTTAAGTGCAGCCAAAAGTTGTGAGTATGATTTTTTAGTTTTGATGATGTCCGAAACATAGTTAAAGAAGTGTCTTCTTATGATTTGTTGCTGTCTTATAATTAGATAAAGGATGGTCATCAGCTCAATGAAGTGAAACCTTTATTTCATTCTTCTGCTTTTTTTCCTTTTATTTTTTAAGTTGAGTTGGTGTTTTTGGAGGGGGAGGGAAATTGGTCAATGGTTTTGTGATTAGGTGGACCATGTCTTATTAAGTATTACGAATGATAAAGTGCAGGTTATGCAACTGAAAGTTGTGGTTAGATCTTCTTTAGATGGTGTTTAGAACCAGGCTAATGACTGTGTCTTTTCTCTTCTACTTTGTAAGCTGCCTGACCTTTACCTGCTTCTCTTTTGCAAGTCCTTGTAACTGGAATTAAAATTACCTGGAATAAATGAATCTTGGTATATAGCGTATGACTTAGTTTGTTAAAAGACAAACAAATTAATTTCTGTCTTTGCTTATATGGTATTTTTTTCCTTCAAATGCGTATACAAGCACTGAAGTAGGTAAATCTATATGTCAAGTTATATAACCATTCACATACTAATATGTGTTAGCTTTCAAACAAATACGTGCATACATTGTCTCCAGTGTGTCCCTATGCAGAAGAAATTTTCAAAACCATTTATTTTCCAAAAGGGAATACTCAATTATTAATATTTGCATTAGGAAATTTTTATCTTCTTTGCAATAGGCTGTCTTCCTCGTTGTCTTCTTTAAGAAAATTGCATGCAGACTCTCACCCTTTTTTATAAAAAAAATACTCAACTGAGTTAATTGGTGGATCATGTTCTGACATGTTTTGCATCCGTTCAATAGTTAGTTGAATTTTTTGGGACTAGTCACGTGCATTTCACATATGCCATTAACCTGTGTTTCTCTCGTTTCCCCCCCTTTTGAATCTGTTTGTTTTTTGTTAAAAGCTGGACTAGTTATTATTAAGTAATTTAAGTGCAGCCAAAAGTTGTGAGTATGATTTTTTAGTTTTGATGATGTCCGAAACATAGTTAAAGAAGTGTCTTCTTATGATTTGTTGCTTTCTTATAATTAGATAAAGGATGGTCATCAGCTCAATGAAGTGAAACCTTTATTTCATTCTTCTGCTTTTTTTCCTTTTATTTTTTAAGTTGAGTTGGTGTTTTTGGAGGGGGAGGGAAATTGGTCGATGGTTTTGTGATTAGGTGGACCATGTCTTATTAAGTATTACGAATGATAAAGTGCAGGTTATGCAACTGAAAGTTGTGGTTAGATCTTCTTTAGATGGTGTCTAGAACCGGGCTAATGACTGTGTCTTTTCCTCTTCTACTTTGTAAGTTGCCTGACCTTTACCTGCTTCTTTTTTGCACTCACCACATAAAAGTCATCATAGTGTAACTTATTACCCAAATAATGCCTAGCATCGATATTCCACACTCGCACATTCCAAGTTCTGAAATACATCATCATCGATATTGGATATTCCTGAAGGCATGCTAACAGAATCCTTTACTGTTGAATCCACCATTTGTCTTCTTGCAGCACAATTTGGTAGAAAAAAGGATTCTCTTTTTAATTACCCAGCCTATTTCCATGCATTTGCAATCTTATGTTGGATATTCCTTACTCTTAAGTTGAAAAATCCAATTGAATAAGAGAATTGCAATCATCATTGCAGATTTTCATGAGTTTGGGTAATTATTATGGTTTTTTTTCTTACTTATCAATTCATGCTGGGTTATCCTTCTTCCTTGATTTGTGAGCCTTTAACATCGAATAACTTAATTAATTAACTTATACAGTTTCTTTGCCTATGTAGTCAAATTTACTTCTAAAATAATTTCATATGTTCATTTTGGTTTTATTTGAAGTTCAATTGTCTGTCTTGGCCTTAAAATACAATTGTTTTTCTCTTTTTCCCTTTCATTTGGTTCTCTGTTCCCATGAAAAGTAGCTATCATCACAGGGAAACGTCATACACTTTTTATAATCATTGTTTTCTCGAGAGAGCTTATTTTTAACTCCAGCTCTGGCGGCTTGCTTCTAAAGCCTAATGTTCCATGTTACACTGATATGTTTGATTTTCTGTAGGCTGAACAAGCATAGTGGAACCATATCGGAATTTTCAAGCTCTCAAATATATCTGGGAAAAAGTGCGAGCGAGGTATTGCCTTCATCTGTTGATAATGATAGCGACATGGATAGCGACAGCAGTAGCGATGAAGATGCGGAAGATGCCGATGAGTCTGCACCACCTATATTACAGGTACATAAGCCGTCTCTTCTTAAGCTTTGGCTTTTGATGCTTATTTCTATCAGTTGCAGCAATCTCATATCCGTAATCTTGATGATTGCAGTTGAATAAAGTGGCACAACAAGGATGTGTAAATCGAATATGCTCCATGACCCAAAAGCCTCAAGGTCACGTTTTGTAACTCATTCTGGCTTGGAACCTACTGTAATTATATGCGCAATATTTTGTGGCATCTTCTGTGATGCGGGTGCACCTAGCCCCTCGGTGGATGGAGCACGTGGCGGTGGAGGCGTCATCACTTACGCACGTCGCAGGAGACGCGGGAGCGCGGTTTATGCCATTTTCTTAGTGGGAGGGTATTTTGGTCTTTTACCAAAATACATCCTCTTTCTTTATATTAGGTCTAGCCGTCATTTGGTTGCTTTATGCTTGTATTGTGAGAAAACTCTCAAGCGTCATTTGACGGTGCTTAAGCTTTGGTCCGTTCATCCAAAGCGAGGAGATCGATCTTGTCTCTAATTAAGATCATTATCTTGTTCTTTTTATTCTTCAATCAAGCAAATCCAAATATTTTCCTCTCTTTTAATTTTTCCACGTTAAATGTGTGAATCGATCTACGATTCACATCAATTGGTATCAAAGCACTACGATTCCATGGCAACGGGAACAAGGGCTTCCGTGGATGAGAAGATCCAAGGTCTACGCGACGATCTCAATCACGAGATCTAGGGTTTGAGGAAGGCGATGGAAGCTTCGATCAAGGATCATGCATACACCCAAGAGGACATTCAAACGGAGCTTCGAATCATGAGAAGGGAAACCGCGGAGATGGGAAGGGATCTTAAAAGTTTGAAGGATGCCACGGCGGCGATTCCGGTGATAATGGAGTTGTTGCAAGGTTTGAACAAGGTGAAGGCGGCGGATCGCGACAAGGGGAGAGCCAACGGAAGAGATCCAAGGCGATTCCGGCATCGATTCAACAAATAAAGGACCCCCGAGCCACGGGGAATCACATGCGGCGGCGGCGGCTCCAACCCTAGCCGGCGGGCTAGGGTTTGGCGCGACAGGGCCCGGATCCACATCCACGGGCCCTGTCGGGCCTATTTGGGGGTCGACCGACCCACCCGCCCGGCCCAGCCACGGCCTGGGCGGGTCAGGCCGGCCACCCCCGGCCCTCGGCGCCCCAAACTGGGGCCGCCGGAGGGCCGGCACCCCCTTGCGGGGGTGCCCAGGGCCCGCCGACCCCCTTTGGGGGTCGGGCGAACCGCGCGACCCCCGCCTGGGGGTCGGCAGCCCCAGGCGGGGGCGGCACAGGAGGCTCGGCCCCTGTTTGGGGCCGGGCGGGTCCGCTGGACCCCGGGCGGGGGTCAGCGGGCCCGGGCGACTTCTCCGGAGACGCGGCGAGCACGGGGGGTGTTTGGCGGTGTTGCGGGGTTCGTACCCCAATCTGGAGGAACTTTGGGGGCAACAAGAGGCGGATGGGCCTCAGGAGCAGCTATTGGGGCCCCAGCGGGCCAGTTTTGGAGAACGGAGACCGCCCCACCTGGGCCGAGGCCCATGTTTGCGCGACCACCAGAGTTTCCTGGGCATCACTATCAGCCCGAGGCTTGGGAGAGACCTGTATGGCCGGAGGAGTTGTACGAGGTTGATGGGGGAGGTCCGATGGAGCCCCGGGGTGGCGTTTTGGTGCGAGGCGGTGACCGCGGGGGTGATAGGGGACAACAGGGAGACATCAACGCCGACAGGCGGTTGATGAAGCTGAAGATGCCTACCTTCGATGGCACCGATCCGGACGGATGGATATATCGAGCGGAGAGGTATTTCCAGGTGATGGGGCTGACGGAGCAGGAGGTTCTGAAGGCCATCGGGATTTACTTTGAGGGGAAGGCCCTGGCCTGGTACCGGTGGAAGATCGCCCGGTCCCCTTTTCGCACCTGGGAGGAGCTATCAGCGCTTATCGTAGACCGATTCCAGGAGACAGTAGGGGGGATTTTTACGAGCAGCTGTCGGCCCTGAGGCAGGAGGGGACATTGTGAGATTATATGGAGAGATTCGAGATGCTGAACAGTAGGGTGAAGGGGGTGACCGACGAGGTGATGATCGGGAACTTCATGAGGGGACTGAAGCCCTCTATACGAGCGGAGCTGAGGATGCAGAGCCCTCAGTGTTTGGAGGATGTCCTTCGCCTAGCCCACAAGGCGGAGGAGAAGCAGTCGGAGGAGAGACGCAATAGGGGGGCTTGAGGGGCGCAGGGCCAGCGCAACCCGGTGGCACCAGCACCACCTAGACCAGCTATCGGACCACCAGCACCAGTACCACATAAACCAGCTATTGGGGCCCCAGCGGGCCAGTTTTGGAGAACGGAGACCGCCCCACCTGGGCCGAGGCCCATGTTTGCGCGACCACCAGAGTTTCCTGGGCATCACTATCAGCCCGAGGCTTGGGAGAGACCTGCATGGCCGGAGGAGTTGTACGAGGTTGATGGGGGAGGTCCGATGGAGCCCCGGGGTGGCGTTTTGGTGCGAGGCGGTGACCGCGGGGGTGATAGGGGACAACAGGGAGACATCAACGCCGACAGGCGGTTGATGAAGCTGAAGATGCCTACCTTCGATGGCACCGATCCGGACGGATGGATATATCGAGCGGAGAGGTATTTCCAGGTGATGGGGCTGACGGAGCAGGAGGTTCTGAAGGCCATCGGGATTTACTTTGAGGGGAAGGCACTGGCCTGGTACCGGTGGAAGATCGCCCGGTCCCCTTTTCGCACCTGGGAGGAGCTATCAGCGCTTATCGTAGACCGATTCCAGGAGACAGTAGGGGGGGATTTTTACGAGCAGCTGTCGGCCCTGAGGCAGGAGGGGACATTGTGAGATTATATGGAGAGATTCGAGATGCTGAACAGTAGGGTGAAGGGGGTGACCGACGAGGTGATGATCGGGAACTTCATGAGGGGACTGAAGCCCTCTATACGAGCGGAGCTGAGGATGCAGAGCCCTCAGTGTTTGGAGGATGTCCTTCGCCTAGCCCATAAGGCGGAGGAGAAGTAGTCGGAGGAGAGACGCATTAGGGGGGCTTGGGGGGCGCAGGGCCAGCGCAACCCGGTGGCACCAGCACCACCTAGACCAGCTATCGGACCACCAGCACCAGTACCACCTAAACCAGCTGCAGGGGAGGTCCGCACCACCACCATACCTGGTAGGCGCATGACGGAGGTTGATATGCGGGCACGGCGAGCGGCGGGCCTATGTTTCAGGTGTGACGAGAGGTTTACCCCCGGTCATCGATGTGCGAGCAAGTTGCTGCAGATCGTGATTGTGCCCGACGAGGAGTACCCGGAGGAGGAGCCAGTGATAGTGGAGGAGCCAGTGATAGTGGAGGAGCATGTGCACATGGACTTTGCGGAGGTGTCGCTGAACTCCGTGGTAGGGTTCACTCCGAACCATACTATGAAGTTGGCAGGGACATTGGGAGATCAGACGGTGACAGTATTGATTGACAGTGGGGCTACCCACAACTTCATCTCGAGGCGGCTGGTAGAGCGTCACGGATTAGAGTTGAGCACGATGGAGAAGTTCACTGTGGCACCAGCACCACCTAGACCAGCTATCGGACCACCAGCACCAGTACCACCTAGACCAGCTGCAGGGAAGGTCCGCACCACCATACCTGGTAGGCGCATGACGGAGGTTGATATGCGGGCACGGCGAGCGGCGGGCCTATGTTTCAGGTGTGACGAGAGGTTTACCCCCGGTCATCGATGTGCGAGCAAGTTGCTGCAGATCGTGATTGTGCCCGACGAGGAGTACCCGGAGGAGGAGGAGCCAGTGATAGTGGAGGAGCCTGAGGAGGAGCATGTGCACATGGACTTTGCGGAGGTGTCGCTGAACTCCGTGGTAGGGTTCACTCCGAACCATACTATGAAGTTGGCAGGGACATTGGGAGATCAGACGGTGACATTATTGATTGACAGTGGGGCTACCCACAACTTCATCTCGAGGCGGCTGGTAGAGTGTCACGGATTAGAGTTGAGCACGATGGAGAAGTTCACTGTGTTGCTGGGCACGGGGAAGATGGAGGAGAGTAAGGGGCTCTGCAAGGGGGTGTTTCTCACGCTGCAGGGGCTTCAGATAGTGGAAGACTTCTTGCCGCTGGAGTTGGGTAACGTGGATGTCATATTAGGGGTGCAGTGGCTGAAGAAGCTCGGGGAGATGAAGGTGAATTGGAAGCTTCTTCGGATGGAGTTCCAGGAAGGGGGTAAGACGGTGGTACTGACAGGGGGACCCGACCCTCTGCTTCTCGGTAGTGGCTTTCAAGGCCATTACATGAGCGTTGCGGGATGAGGGGGAGGGGTTTTTGGTGGAGTGCCAGGGGTTGTCAGCGGAGGAGGAGCAGCAGGAGGAGACTCCAGAGGAGGTGGATTTGGTACTGGAGCAGTACCAGGAGGTCTTCCAGAGCCCGCAAGGGCTACCTCCGGCGAGGGGGCATGAGCACGCGATAGTACTGCGTGATGGGGTAGCACCGGTGAGCGTGCGTCCCTACAGGTACCCGCACGTACAGAAGGACGAGATAGAGAGGATGGTGCGGGAGATGCTGCAAGCGGGCGTGATCCAGCCCAGTGTGAGTCCCTTTTCTTCTCCAGTATTACTGGTAAAGAAAAAGGACGGTAGTTGAAGATTCTGCGTCGATTACCGGGCGCTGAATAAGGAGACTGTCGTCGACAAGTTTCCTATTCCGGTAATCGACGAGTTGCTTGACGAGTTGCATGGGGCGGCGATCTTCTCGAAGATCGACCTGAAGGCGGGGTACCACCAGATTTTGATGCGGCCAGAGGACGTGCCGAAAACCGCCTTCCGCACTCATGAGGGACATTACGAGTTCTTGGTCATGCCTTTCGGCTTGACCAACGCTCCTTCGACATTCCAGGCCTTGATGAACAAGGTCTTCCAGCCTTACTTGCGGCGGTTCATCCTAGTCTTCTTCGACATCCTCATCTACAGTCGGAGCATGCGTGAGCACATTGACCACTTAGAGGTGGTGTTCAGGGAGTTGATTGCACACCAGCTCTACGCCAACCGAAAGAAGTGCAGCTTCGGTCAGGCGAGGGTGGAGTACCTGGGGCACGTGGTGTCGGGCAAGGGGGTGGCGGCCGACAGGGCAAAGATAGCAGCCATGCTGGATTGGCCGGTGCCTACTACCTTACGGGCACTGCGAGGCTTCTTGGGGCTGACGGGCTACTACTACAGGAAGTTCGTCAAGGGGTACAGCACTATAGCGTGGCCCCTCACAGAGCAGCTGAAGAAGGATGGGTTTCACTGGGGAGAGGAGGCCACCAAGGCCTTTGAAGGCCTTGAAGGTGGCTATGACGACGGCGCCAGTGCTTGCCTTGCCAGACTTTAGCAAGGCTTTTGTGGTGGAGACATACGCATCAGGGTATGGTTTGGGGGCAGTACTCATGCAGGAAGGGAGGCCCATAGCCTACTTCAGCCAGGTGCTATCAGCTAGGGCACGGCTGAAGTCGGTCTATGAGCGGGAATTGATGGCCATTGTGTTGGCAGTGCTGAAGTGGAGGCCCTACCTGTTAGGTAGGGAGTTCGTGGTCAGGACGGACCAGAGGAGCCTCAAATACCTCCTCGAGCAGCGGTTAGTCACAGAGGAGCACCGGCGTTGGTTATCCAAGCTGGTAGGATACCGCTTCGAGATAGAGTACCGGCCCGGGTTGGAGAACAAGGCTGCGGATGCCCTGTCGCGACGGGAGGAGTGTGTGGACTTGAGGGCATTATCGAGGCCCATGTGGCTGGACTGGGAGCCCATGTTGCAGGAGGCGGAGGGAGATGCGGAGTTGCAGCAGATCCGCGGGCTGTTATAGAGTGGGGCGGACGGGCCGGCAGGATATTCATTGGAGGGTCGCCGACTACTGTACTAGGGGAGATTAGTGTTGCCGAGGACCTCTGCCTTCATACCCGTGTTGTTCCAGGAGTTTCATAGCTCCGTGACGGGGGGTCACTCGGGGGTGCAGCAGACTTACCAGAGGATGTTCAGAGAGGTGTACTGGCCAGGGATGCAGAAGGGGATTGCACGCTTAGTTGCAGCTTGTGACGTTTGTCAGCGTCACAAGTACATGGCGATGGCTCCAGCGGGGCTGCTTCAGCCGTTGGCACTACCAGAGAGGGTGTGGGAAGATATTACCATGGATTTCATCGACGGGCTACCACGTTCAGAGGGGTACACGGTGATCTAGTGGTGGTGGATAGGCTGAGTAAGTATGCCCACTTCATTCCCCTGAAGCATCCTTACACAGCCGTATCAGTAGCAGCGGCGTTTATGAAGGAGGTGATACGGCTACATGTGATACCGGCGTCCATCGTGTCCGACAGAGACAAGGTATTCATGAGTATCTTTTGGAGGGAGCTGTTTAGGGTACAGGGTACGGTCCTGAAGAGGAGTACCGCTTACCACCCACAGACTGACGGACAGACGGAGGTCGTCAACCGCAGAGACAAGGTATTCATGAGTATCTTTTGGACATGGGATACCGGCGTCCATCGTGTCCGACAGAGACAAGGTATTCATGAGTATCTTTTGGAGGGAGCTGTTTAGGGTACAGGGTACGGTCCTGAAGAGGAGTACCGCTTACCACCCACAGACTGACGGACAGACGGAGGTCGTCAACCGCAGCCTAGAGACGTACTTGCGGTGCTTTGCTTCAGACACACCTAGGCAGTGGTACAGGTGGTTGGCGTGGGCGGAATATTGGTACAACACCTCGTACCATTCGAGAGCAGGGACGACACCTTTCAGGGTGCTGTACGGACGTGATCCTCCACCATTGGTGCGCTTTGGGAACAGTCAGACTCCCGTGTCATGAGTAAAGACGTACATGGAGGAGAGGGATGGGCTGTTGGAGGAGCTGCGGAAGCACCTATTGCGGGCCCAGCAGGTGATGAAGGCTCAGGCGGACGGGCACCGACGGGACGTTAGCTTCCAGGTGGGAGATATGGTTTATCTCAAGCTACGCCCCTACAGGCAGAGGTCGATGTCGAGGAGGCCGAACGAGAAGCTGGCGGCTCGCTACTTCGGTCCATATCAGGTGGAGGCTACGGTCGGACAGGTGGCATACCGCTTGAGGCTACCAGCCACGTCGGCGATTCACCCTGTGTTCCACGTGTCACAGCTGAGGCGGGCGATTGGAGACCATGCTGTTTCCTCCACTCTTCCCGCTACACTTACGGAGGACATGGAGGTGTTGTTGGAGCCTTTGGAGGTGCGGGCGGTCCGCCAGGGATCGGGACGGCGGAGAGAGGTGCTGATCTATTGGGCAGGGCTACCAGATTGCGATGCTACTTGGGAGGATTACGATATGGTCCAGACGCAGTATCCAGTTTTCTACCTTGAGGACAAGGTGGCTCTTTTAGGGGGGGTATTGATGCGGGTGCACCTAGCCCCTCGGTGGATGGAGCACGTGGCGGTGGAGGCGTCATCACTTACGCACGTCGCAGGAGACGCGTGAGCGCGGTTTAGGCCATTTTCTTAGTGGGAGGGTATTTTGGTCTTTTACTATAGACCAAAATACCTCATCTTTCTTTATATTAGGTCTAGCCGTCATTTGGTTGCTTTATGCTTGTATTGTGAGAAAACTCTCAAGCGTCATTTGACGGTGCTTAAGCTTTGGTCCGTTCATCCAAAGCGGGGAGATCGATCTTGTCTCTAATTAAGATCATTATCTTGTTCTTTTTATTCTTCAATCAAGCAAATCCAAATATTTTCCTCTCTTTTAATTTTTCCACGTTAAAGGTGTGAATCGATCTACGACGATTCACATCATTCTGTTATGAAAAATGACTTCATATACTTAACATCATGTGCAATATTCTGGCTTCTGTTATGAAAGTCAAGTATACCTATTCTGGCGTTGAACTTAGCATCATGTGCAATATTCTGTTGCATCTTCTGCTATGAAAATGACTTTGTATACTTGACTTTTTAAGTAAGCCACACATTTAGAGATAGGAGTTACATTGTTCTCAACCAATGTTCGTCTTTCTATAGATTTAATCTGCATAACAATATATCATTTTCCATGCTTTCCATAATGTTATTAGTCATTATGCTGGCCATTTATGCCAAAGCACCATGACAAGTTTAATCATCAGAAATTATTCTTTCTGAAGAAAATTCTGGATCACTGTAGTGGACAATCTACTCATCAATATCGATTACACAAATATGCAATAATCAATAAACTGATTTTACATTTCTTATTCAGTTAGTGATTCATTTGAACAGATATGGAATTTCAGCTCGCTTCTAAATGCGTTAGCAGAATCTGAAACTGATACTAGCAGGGGAGGTAACAGCATACATCATCAAGCTCCAATAATGAAATTTAGTGGGCACAAAGATAAAGGCTATGCAATTGATTGGAGTCCAGTTGTTCCCGGAAGGCTTGTTTCTGGTATGTTTAGCATGTTTACAATGAGTAGTAGTTCAATATGTTTCTTTGTTGTGATTGCTTCATGAAAAAAAGCATTCATTGTATCAATCGTACTTGAATTTGTGTTCTAGGTTATTGCAAAATTTGTATTCATCTATGGGAACCTTTCTTTGAAACGTGGAATGTTGATAAAAAACCCTTTTGTCGGGCATACTGCAAGTGTTGAAGATCTACAAGTACGCATTATACCTCAAAACTGAAAACTAGTGTCTTATTGTTTTTATTTTTCAGAATGCCATTTATATGTGATGCTAATTATAACAAGAAACTGTCTTGAGGCCCGTCATTTTATCTCACTATTCTGCTGATGTTATATTTAATTCCATTTGTTGCCTTTACTGTTCAGTGGAGTCCCACAGAAGCAGATGTCTTTGCCTCATGTTCAATATGTGATACCAGTCTAGGAAAATCACCAGCATGATCTATAAAGAAACACAAAGATGATGTTAATGTCATATCTTGGAATAGGCAAGTTCGGTCCTACTAATATTTTGACTCCATCATGTGTACAGGCTGGCTAGCAGTATGATAGCCTCCGGTAGTGATGATGGAACATTTTCCATACGGACAATTTTTGCAAAGAGGCCAAAAAATTAATTAGTAAAATCGACCTAAAATTATTTTAATTGGCAAAATCGACCTCTTTTGTCTTAAACAGCAAAAGAGGCCGATTTTGGCATGGGCGCGTGTGCTCCACGGGCCGCATCTTCAGAGTGCGGCCGAGAGCCGCACTTCCGCACTTTCGAAGTGCGGCTCTCGATCGCACTCTGCAGGTGTGGCCCTGCAAGTTGCCAAACAGAGAGCAAAATCTGCTCCCTCCCTGTTTGCAAACAATAGCAGCCGATATTGTTAGTGCTCCTCAATATCAGCAACTGCTTCTGCTCATACTCCCCCCAATACTTTACCCCTGATTCATCACAGCATATGCATAAATCAAAACGTGTCGCAAATAATGCGCACACTCATACTTCTCACAGCCCACATTTCACAAATATCACAAATAGTATATCACAACATATCACATTGTGTTCAGAAAGTCATATAAATCAAAACACACAGCACATCGAATTCATCAAGCTTACGTAACACATATATCAAACAACATTGAATTAATCAATCATAGTATTGTCAAAATACATATCACATCGAATTCACTAAACTTATATAAAACATATAGCAAACATACATAAAATGGCCATAACACAATGTTCTCAGTAGAGTAACATCCACCATTGCATCATGTGCGGGATCTCCCTCGGCATTGAGATGAAGACCCGCGACGTTGAGATGAAGGCCTGCCGAGATGAAGACGGCCTTGAGATGAAGACCCGCCGTGGCCTTCAGATGAAGACCCGGCCTTGACATGAAGACCCGTCGTGGCTTTGAGATAAAGACCCGCCGCGGCCTTGAGATGAAGACATAAAAGATAAGCATAAATTAGCACATCATATATATATACTAGTCATAATCCGTGCTCGTGGGCACGGTTCATTTAAGATTTTCCTCCACGAAATCTTTGTTTCCAAAAAATTATTTTTAAGATTTTCTACAGCCAAAATTGCGCAGAACAACAAATTAGCGTAAAAATATTAAGCGGCGTGGGCGCCTTCGGCGCGCGGAACAACAAATTTGGCGCAAGCGCCTTTGACGCGGAACAACAAATTAGCGTAAAAAAATTTAGCAGGCGGGTGCCTTCAGCGCGGGCCCACCTCAGGGACGGTTCATTTAAGATATCCCCTCAAAATATTTGTTCTCACTAAAAATTATTTCCCCTCTAAAATTTAAACGGACAAAAATTTAGCTTCGGTCGGAGCCTTTGACGCGGACACGTGCCCTCGGTCACGGTTCATTTAAGATATCCCATCAAAATCTTTGTTCTCCCCAAAAATTATTTCCTAATCCAAAATTTAAACGAACAAAAATTTAGCGGCGCTTCGGCGCGGGCGCCTTCGGTGCTGTTCATTTAAAATATTTATAACTCAAAATCTTGGATCCCATAATTTTATACGAATAGTAATAATTAAAGCGCAATAATAGTTATTTAGTTCCACTAACAATTTTAGTTTCTCCAAAATTTTGTTTCCATAGAGAATTTTGTTTCCCTACAAATTTTAGTTCCCCTTAAAATTAGTTCACTCCAGATTTAACCCGTCCCAAAATTTAGTACCCCTGAAAATTTAGTTCCACGCGTTATTTAATTCCACTAAAAGTTATTTAGTTCCCCTCAAAAATTTTAGTTACCTCCAAAATTTAGTTTCGGAAGGGAATTTAGTTCCGACAAAAATTTTAGTTCCCCTAAAATTTAGTTTCTTCCAGATTTAGTTCTTCTCAAAAATTTTGTTAGAGATGTTTCCAAAGAAAGAGGGAGGAATTTAGTGCCAAACCCCCCAATTTCGGTTCCTCGCCAAAACTTTAGAGATGCAAAGTTTCTGGAAAATTATGGGTGAGATTCCTCTTTCGAGATGTTTAAAGAGTACAAAGCGAAGGTGACAGTTATAACTTATCAATAAAATTTTCATCTTAATCGAAAAATTGTTATCAGACCCCTTCATTTTAGTTCCTGCAGAGAATTTAGTTCCGACAAAAATTTTAGTTCCCCTAAAATTTAGTTTCCTCCAGATTTAGTTCTTACCAAAAATTTTGTTAGAGAGGTTTCCAAAGAAAGAGGGAGGAATTTACTGCCAAACCCCCCCCCCCCCCAAATTCGGTTCCCCGCCAAAACTTTAGAGATGCAAAGTTTCTGGAAAATTATGGGTGAGATTCCTCTTTTGAGATGTTTAAAGAGTACAAAGAGACAGTTATAACTTATCGATAAAATTTTCATCTTAATCGAAAAATTGTTATCAGACCCTTTCATTCAAGGTCGGAAGTCTCCACAACATCACAAAATAATTTCAAAAGTCCCACAATAAACAAATTGAAACAAAAAATACATAATTTACTCAAGAAATTTGAAGAGTACAAAGAGAAGGTGACAGTTGTAACTTATCGATAAAATTTTCATCTTAATCGAAAAAATTGTTATCATACCCTTTCATTCAAGGTCGGATCAGTCTCCACAACATCACAAAATAATTTCAAAAGTCCCACCATAAACAAATTGAAACAAAAAAATAAACAATTTACTCAAGAAATTTGAACTCCCAAAATCATTTTACCCAGCCTGGTCAGTGATATCTTCACCCAAATTTCTTGAGTAGATCACACCAAAGAATATTTACTAAATTACATACATATTATTTTTTCAAAATTTCAACCCAAAGGATTGTTTCTCTCCTGAACATAATGTCTTGATTATACAATCTCATACAGAAATGATTAAATTTCATCAATCCAGCTGTTACATAGAAATGTGACTTTAAATCAACAAAAAGTCTTGATTATACAAAAATCATCAAATTAGTCAAGAAATTTGAACTCCCAAAAATCATTTACCCAACCTTTTCCATTAAATCATGACATCGTCACCAAAACTACTAATTACATCCAAAAGCATGAAGCTTCCCCAGCTCCTCATCATTACATAGAAATGCGACTTCAAGGACAACTGAGGGGACTCCATTGTGATTCATATTGCTCTTTAGATTTCATCATCGATACGATGTTCTCGGTGAACTTCACCAATATTTCAGAAAAGATTTAAGTATCAATAAAATTGTACAATAAATAAAATGAAAGACAGATGAGCTTCTCACCGTGAAAGACTGAAGGGCTATATGAATCATAATTTTGATATTTAAGTAACAAATGAAGCATCATCATCACCCAAAATATCTGCACCACATGTCCCAAAGTGCTCTTTGATAGGCTGAAGGACTTTAAATTTCACAGTGCAACAACTCTCATCTCCTATAAATGAATTGACAGTTTGATAAACAGTGATGATCATATTGAGTTTCAAGTAGGTTCTTTTGTTGAAAAACTATATGGTTGAGGAGCTTGGCATTCAAGGTACAGACTCAAATCTCTTGGTTCCCCTACGCAAGAGCGCTTGAGCTTTAGTCCAGATAATGTGGGAGTTGCTGCTGTCGTAGATGAGAGTGCTTGGCAAATAGGCTCTGAATTCACACACCAAGTTGGCTGGGCATTTTGTCAAGTTGGCAATGAAAAACCAATGTTGGCTGGGCATTTTGTCAAGTTGGCAATGAAAAACCAATGTGAAACCCCCCTTCCCCCCAACAAATAGTTTTATATCCCTTTTGATCTTGCACATGTTTATCCCCATATACAGCAAGTTGGATAATGACACTAAATCACTGGTGTTTTAAAGAGGTGAGGTGACAATATCTGCAAGTTGATTGCAACATGATATTGCATTTACCTCAAAGGAACGAACCTGTGTTTTGGAACTTTGATTAGGAAGTTGAATGGTGGGAATTATAGGTCGAGATGATTGAGGAACAACCAAGTATCTAAGTAAACCTGAAAAAGCCGCACAAACCCATAGTCAACCAAAATTGCTCAAAAAATAACAAAATGAATGAAACTGAATTTTGAATTCACACACCAAGTTGGCTGGGCATTTTGTCAAGTTGGCAATGAAAAACCAATGTGAAACCCCCCTTCCCCCAAAAATTAGTTTTATATCCCTTTTGATCTTGCACATGTTTATCCCCATATATAGCAAGTTGGATAATGACACTAAATCACTGGTGTTTTAAAGAGGTGAGGTGACAATATCTGCAAGTTGATTGCAACCTGATATTGCATTTACATCAAAGGAACGAACCTGTGTTTTGGCACTTTGATTAGGAAGTTGAATGGTGGGAATTATAGGTCGAGATGATTGAGGAACAACTAAGTATCTAAGTAAACCTGAAAAAGACGCATAAAACCATAGTCAACCAAAATTGCTTAAAAAATAACAAAATGAACGAAACTGAATTTTGACGATGAGAGCTTTATGTGCAGCAGAGTTTTTTTTGGGGATATAGAGAGAATGATGCTACTGTGCTTTTGAGGGGGAGAGAGCCTGAGAATGATGCTACTGTGCTTGTGAACATTCGAACTACAATGGACACAAATTCATACGAATTAAACTAAAACTATAAAATTACACAAATCTATTCTTTAATGTAAAAACCAGGAATATAGAGCCATAAGAATATGTGAACATGGTTTCACAATGATTCCCCATCAGCTGGCAATATGGAAACCCATAAGATCTCACTATGCAAGTGTAATTTGCGGTATTGACATTTTCAGTAATCTGTATCAGATCAACCATGTTTTGTAACTTCAAACAAAAAATCCTTATTCCATTGAATCAAGCTTTTAATTCCATTGAAACAAGTACGTGGACCATCTGCCAGGTTATTATCCACCTGACTGTGCCAAAAATCTAATATACTCTACTGTATTTTAATTGAAATTAGTTTTGGTTTAATTTGGATAGGGCTGTAGATCAATGCAAAAGGAGAGAACGAGAACAAGAACAAGAACAACGAAACATAGCTCTGACGTCTGACAATGTACTTCTGACAATAACTTCTAACAAGAACAACGAAATATACCTCAAATAACACCAGCCTTGATAACTTCTCCGGTCTCAGCCTCGCGTAACGATATGATTTCTGGACAAGTACCTGGACCATCTGTCAGGTTATTATCCTCTTGACTGTACATAAAATCTATTCTACTCTCATGTATTTTAATTGTATTTATTTTTGGGTTTAATTTGGATAGAGCTTTAGCTCAATGCAAAAGGAGAGAACGTGACCAAAAACAAGGAAACATATCTCGATATATGACTCCTAACAGTATACTTGCGTTGAATAACTCAAAGCACACATGGTATTAACAACTTCTCATGTTGAACATGAAGATGAGGTCTCAGCCTCACACAATGATACGATATCTGCTGAAGATGCTGAACCATCTGCCTTGTTATTATCCATAAAATCTAATCTACTTTAATGTAATTTAATTTTATTTAATTTTGGTTTTATTTTGGATAGGTGTTTAGCTCAATGTCAAAGGAGAGAACAAGATCAACGAAACATATCTCGATATATGACTCCTATCAGTATACCTCAAATAACACGTGCATTAATAACTTCTTCAATTGAACAAGTTACGATGTTACGATGCTCATCCTCGATGTTACGATGTCGGTCAACTCAGCATAGATCTGGTCCACCAACTCAGGTTGATTATGGTCGGTACTATCTTGGTTTAATGAACATTCCATGCCCTCATTGTTCAGTCTTACACTGGTTGGATGAACGGTTGTCGAAGTCAACTTTGAGAACACATCTTTTTGGAACATGTTTGCAAGGAAAAGTAAAATTGGAGAAACTTAATGAACCCTCTCCAGCACTTCGAGAATTATGATGGTGACAGTGAGCAATCAAAATCATTTCGAAAGTATACTCGGGAGTATAATGCAGCTAATGCATTTACCAGCCTTGGTGTGATACGATTGATTGCTGGCAGATGCCCGACAATATTTACTATTCATGGAGAATTACGCCATCAAACATCACTTCTGCCACAACTGGATCAAACAGCAAGTTATTGTCAACTTTACATATATGATCCAGATTCTGCTATAGAGTTACGAAGTAATAGAAATCCACATTTGAGAAAGGATGTCTAACAAATTATTCAAAATTGTCTATCGGGCATAAACCCATCATCCAACTATATTGTCAGGCTTATTCTGTTTTAGCTCAAGCAGATTTAGGTGGTCATGATCTTTCTGTATATCTGCATTACAATTCAAACAAGGATCGTCGTCGTTATAACCTTCCAACCGTAGATGAGATTGCAGTTATTTTACCTGGAGATGGCTATCGACCTTCTGGGATGCGAGATATTGTTTTACATCTACGAGGAAATAATCAATTAATGCAAATCATTGAGGCTCATCCTGCATACTTACTAATCACTGTCTTATTATTTCCTGATGGTCAGCTTGGATGGAAATCTGAGTTGAAGCAGTGTGATCCAGTTCAAAACAAATCTTCAAGTAGTCGCCTCACCCTGTGTGAGTTTTATAGCTACCGTCTGTTTGAAAGACATAATGAATATTCTTCAATTTTGAGAGCTGTAAAATTATTCTAAGAGTTCATAGTTAATGTTTGGGCAGCAACTGAGCAAAATCGTTTAGCAACTGAGCAAAATCGTTTGACATTCATCAAACTTAATCAACGAAAACTCCGCTCAGAGCTATATCAGGGTCTTGCAGATATCGATGCATATGTCAGATGTGACCAAATTGGACATCGCATGATACTTCCATCATCTTTCACTGGCAGTACACGTCACATGTTTGAAATCTTTCAAGACTCAATGACTATCACACGTTATAACCAGCACTCGGATATTTTTCTTACCATGACTGCAAATCCAAAGTGGCCAGAAATTACTTCGTCTCTACTACCCAATCAAAAGGCTGCCGAACGTCCAGATTTAGTTGCACATGTATTTGAGTTAAAAAAGAAAGGCTTTGATGAATGAGATTGATGTTAATAATGTATTTGGAAAGAAAGTAGCACATGTATTTACAATTGAATTTCAGAAACGAGGTCTTCCACATGTGCATGCTCTTTTCTTTCTGTGGTCCAGATAAGATTTATACATGTGATCAAGTGGATAGAATTGTTTGTACTGAATTTCCTGATCCTGCTCAAGATCCTGCATTGTTCGATACCGTGTCAAAATGTATGGTACATGGACAATGTGGTGCTCGAAATCCAAATGCTTTATGTATGGAAAATGGTAAATGTACCAAGAAATACCCTTGAAATTATGCAGATGAAACAACAATGGATCGTGATGGATATCCTATATATCGTCGTCGTAATAATGAACAATATACTGTAAGGGGGCATCGGGTTGATAACCGAGATGTTCCGTACACCATGTATCTCTCAAGACGATTTAACTGCCATATTAATGTCGAAATTTATGCTGGGGTAAGATGTGTCAAGTATATTCATAAGTATATTTATAAAGGTTATGATCGGACCACAATAGTGTTGGGTGCAGTAAATGAGATCCAACAATACCTTGATGCAAGATATATTGGACCACAATAGTGTTGGGTGCAGTAAATGAGATCCAACAATACCTTGATGCAAGATATATTGGACCACCTGAGGCAGCTTGGCGAATATTTGAGCATCCTTTGCATCAAGAGGTTCCGTCAGTTCAAAGATTGATACTTCATTTACTATTGCAACACCGTGTTATGATCTCACATATCAAGGATTTCCTCAAAAGTTTGTGTAGAATTCGTCAACAAAGGTCTGGACATTATTCGAGACTGTCAAAATGTATGGTACATGGACAATGTGGTGCTCGAAATCCAAATGATGTATGGAAAATGGTAAATGTACTAAGAAATACCCTTGAAATTATGCAGATGAAACAACGATGGATCGTGATGGATATCCTATATATCGTCGTCGTAATAATGAACATCTATACTGTAAGGGGGCATCAAGTTGATAACCGAGATGTTGTTCCGTGCAACATGTATATCTCAAGATGTTTTAACTGACATATTAATGTCGAAGTTTGTGCTGGGGTAAGATGTGTCAAGTACATTCATAAGTATATTTATAAAGGTTATGATCGGACCACAATGGTGTTGGGCGCAATAAATGAGATCCAACAATACCTTGATGCAAGATATATTGGACCACCTGAGGCAACATGGCGAATATTTGAGCATCCTTTACATCAAGAGATTCCGTCAGTTCAAAGATTGATACTTCATTTACTATAGCAACACCGTGTTATTTTTTATCCAGATGAAGATGTAGATGCAATAAGGTCTAGGGCTGAAAACGAGAAGACAACTTTGACTGAATTTTTACATATTGCGCTTTACATGAGTCTGCACATGATCTCACATATCAAGAATTTCCTCAAAAGTTCTTGTGGAATTCGTCAACAAAGGTCTGGACTCCAAGACAATCTGGATATGCAATTGGACGAATGTATTTTGCATCCCCTAATTCTGGTGAGCGATTTTATCTACGTTTGCTACTAACAGTTGTTAAAGGGCCAACATCGTGGGAAAATTTACACACTTAAATTAAATTTATTTCAAGCCTAATTCAAGCCTAATTCAATTTTATTTCAAGCCTAATTCAATTTTAATTACTATCTTTATGCACTAATGATACTAATGATAAAAATTGCTTGTCCAGATTAAAATGTTCTAATGATAAAAATTGCTAACCATGCCATATATATTAATGCTTGTCCACATTATAAAGCTCGGTATCGTATGATAATATGATATACCTGTATGTTAGACAACAATCGATAAATAATTTTTAAAAAGGGCATCTAAACGAATAATATAAATAAAACAATATAAAGAAAGAAATTTTAAAAACTTACATACAATATTTATTTCATACGATACCGAGCTTGTATTAATGCTTGTCCACATTATAAAGCTCGGTATCGTATGATTATGATATACCCGTATGTTAGACAACATTCGATAAATAATTTTTAAAAGGGCATCTAAACGAATAATATAAATAAAACAATGTAAAGAAAGAAAATTTAAAAACTTACGTACAATATTTATCATACATTAGAAATCATAGCAGAACTTCTGGGTAAACGATGTTTACTATG
Organism: Scilla litardierei; assembly: GCA_030789695.1. NCBI lineage: Eukaryota > Viridiplantae > Streptophyta > Magnoliopsida > Asparagales > Asparagaceae > Scilla > Scilla litardierei. The sequence goes on along the minus strand of CM061132.1, from coordinate 133,910,934 downwards.
TTATTTATGTTGGGTCACGATCAAAGGATGTGCACCTTGAAAATGCCACATAAAGATGTCCATGACTGAAAACTGGGGTTCGTAAATCCACTTCAACAAACTTTACAGATTGTCCTTGAGCTTTATTAATTGTCATGACATATGTCACATGGACATGAAACTGCCGTCTTGTCATATGAAAAGGTAATTCTGTAGCCGATGGTGACAAAGATATTCTTGGAATAAACACAAAAACTACCGGCTTTATCCCCATTTAAAATTTGAGCTTCAATGACACGTGATGCACATCTGACAACCATCAATCGAGTGCCATTGCAGATCCCATGTTTAGGTGCAATATTTCGTAATCAAATAATAGGACAACCAACCTTAAGATCAAGTTTAAATTGTGGCAACCCAAGAGGATCCAAAGAGTTTATGTACTCAGTTGGATATCGATTTATAATGGTTGGATCAGTTTCTTCATTTTCAGACAGTTTGTCTGCAGCCAGAAACATAATCTTTTGTCCCGGAAAAATATGTAATGCAGCAGCATTTATAAAAGTAACATCATCATTCCGTGCAGAAAGAATTATTCGTTTAGTAAGGTATGCCGAAGTCACTGCACCCTCAATATCAAGCTGCGGATAAACTCGTTTAAATCCTTCCACCTGAATATGTGAGAAGGAAGTTCTACCACTTCTGTAGGATTTGTCCCAACATAATACATATATAAAAATAATTTAAGTTAAGGAATAGCTAAGATAAAAATAGTAAGTAAGGTATGCTGGAGTCACTGCACCCTCAATATCAAGCTGCAGATAAATTCGAAGTATTAACTCGTTTAAATCCTTGCACCTGAATTTGTGAGAAGGAAGTTCTACCACTTCTATAGGATTTGTCCCAACCTTATGCATATATATAAATAATTTAAGTTAAGTGCATAAGTTGAGCAATTTTTATAATGTGGACAAGCAATTTTTATCATTAGTATCATTAGTGCATAAAAATAGCAAGTAAAATTGAATCAGGCTTGAAATAAGGCTTGAAATAAATTTAATTTAAGTGCGTAAATTTTCCCACGATGTTGGCCCTTTAACAACTGTTAGTAGCAACCGTAGATAAAATCGCTCACCAGAATTAGGGGATGCAAAATACATTTTACCAATTGCATATTTAGATTGTCTTGGAGTCCAGACCTTTGTTGACGAATTCAACACAAAATTTTGAGGAAATTCTTGATATGTGAGATCATGTGCAGACTCATGTAAAGTGCAACATGTAAAAAATTCAGTCAAAGTTGTCTTCTCGTTTTCAGCCTTAGACCTTATTGCATATACATTTTCATCTGGATAAAAATAACACGGTGTTGCCATAGTAATCTTTGAACTGACAGAATCTCTTGATGTAAAAGGATACTCAAATATTCGCCAAGCTGCCTCATGTGGTCCAATATATCTTGTATCAAGGTATTGTTGGATCTCATTTGCTGCGCCCAACACCATTGTGGTCCGACCATGACCTTTATAAATATACTTATGAATGTACTTGATACATCTTACCCCAGCACAAACTTCGACATTAATATGACAGTTAAAGCGTCTTGAAAGATACATGTTGTACGGAACAACATCTCGGTTATCAACCTGATGCCTTCTTACAGTATATAGATGTTCATTATTACGACAACGATATATGGTTGTTTCATCTGCATAATTTCGAGGGTATTTCTTAGTACACTATATACTGTGATGTATTATAATGTCCGATCATGAACTTTATATAAATATACTTATGAATGTACTTGACACATCTTACCCCAGCACAAACTTCGACATTAATATGGCAGTTAAAGCGTCTTGAGAGATACATGTTGTACGGTACAACATCTCGGTTATCAACCTGATGCCCTCTTACAGTATATAGATGTTCATTATTACGACGACGATATATAGGATATCTATCACGATCCATGGTTGTTTCATCTGCATAATTTCGAGGGTATTTCTTCGTACATTGATCATTTTCCATACATGAAGCATTTGGATTTCGAGCACCACATTGTCCATGTACCATACATTTTGACATAGTATCGAATAATGCAGGATCTTGAGCAAGATCAAGAAATTCAGCACAAACAATTCTATCCACTTGATCACATGTATGATTCTTATCTGGACCACGAAGAAAGACAAGAGCATGCATATGTGAAAGACCTCGTTTCTGAAATTCAATTGTAAATACATGTGCTACTTTCTTTCCAAATACATTATTTACATCAATCTCCTTCATCAAAGCCTTTCTTTTTAACCCAAATACACGTGCAACTAAATCTGGACGTTCGGTAGCCTTTTGACTGGGTGGTAGAGACGAAGTAATTTCTGGCCATTTTGGATTTGCAGTCATGGTAAGAAAAATACCCGGGTGCTGGTTATAACGTGTGATAGCCTTTGAGTCTTGGAAGATTTCAAACATGTAACATGTACTGCCAGTGAAAGATGATGGAAGTATCATGCGATGTCCAATTTGGTCACATCTGACATATGCATCGATATCTGCAAGACCCTGATATAGCTCTGGCGGAGTTTTCGTTGATTAAGTTTGATGAATGTCAAACGATTTTGCTCAGTTGCCAAACGATTTTGCTCATTTGCTGCCCAAACATCAACTATGAACTCTTAGAATAATTTTACAGCTCTCAAAATTGAAGAATACTCATTATGTCTTTCAAACAGACGGTAGCTATATAAAACTCACACAGGGTAAGGCATCTACTTGAAGATTTGTTTTGAACTGGATCCAACTGCTTCAACTCAGATTCACATCCAACCTGACCATTAGGAAATAATAAGACATAGTGTAATAGTAAGTATGCAGGATGAGCCTCATTGATTTGCATTAATTGATTATTTTCTCGTAGATGTAAAACAATATCTTGCATCCCAGAAGGTCGATAGCCATCTCCAGGTAAAATAACCGCAATCTCATCTACTGTTGGGAGGTTATAACGATGACGATCCTTATTTGAATTGTAATGCAGATATACAGGAAGATCATGACCACCTAAATCTGCTTGAGCTAAAACAAAATAAGCCTGGCAATAGACAATTTTGAATAATTTGTTAGACATCTTTTCTCAAATGTGGATTTCTATTACTTCGTAACTCTATAGCAGAATCCGGATCATATTTGTAAAGTTGACAATAACTTGCTGTATGATCCAGTTGTGGCAGAAGTGATCGTGTTTGATGGCGTAATTTTCCATGAATAGTAAATATTGTCGGGCCTCTGCCAGCACTCAATCTTTGATTCAGTGTCATACCAAGGCTGGTAAATTCATTAGCTGCATTATACTCCCGAGTATACTTTCGAAATAATTTTAATTGCTCACTGTTACCATCATATAATTCTCGAAGTGCTGGAGGGGGTTCATTAAGTTTCTCCAATTTTACTTTTTCTTGCAAAGATCTTCCAAAAAGATGTGTTCTCAAAGTTGACTTCGACAACTGTTCATCCAACCAGTGTAAGGCTGCATAATGAGGGCATATAATGTTCATTAAACCAAGATAGTGCTCACCGTAATCAACCTGAGTTGGTATACCGGATCTATGCTGAGTTGACCAACCTCGCAAAATCGGGGATGAGCCATCATCCTCGATGTTATTGCAGGTGTTATTTGAGGTATACTGATAGGAGTCATATATCGAGATATGTTTCGTTGATCTTGTTCTCGTTCTCTCCTTTGACATTGAGCTAAACATCTATCCAAAATAAAACCAACATTAAATAAAATTAAATTACATTAAAGTATATTAGATTTTATGGATAATAACTTGGCAGATGGTTCAACATCTTCAGCAGATATCGTATCATTGTGCGAGGCTGAGACCTCATCTTCATGTTCAACATGAGAAGTTGTTAATGCATGTGTGCTTTGAGGCATATCAAGTATACTGTTAGGAGTCATATATCGAGATATATTTCCTTGTTTTTGGTCACGTTCTCTCCTTTTGCGTTGAGCTAAAGGCCTATCCAAATTAAACCCAAAAATAAATACAATTAAAATACATGAGAGTAGAATAGATTTTATATACAGTCATAAGGATAATAACCTGACAATTGGTTCTGAGAGTAGAATAGATTTTATATACAGTCATAAGGATAATAACCTGACAATTGGTTCAGGTACTTGTCCAGAAATCATATCGTTACGCGAGGCTGAGACAGTATCTTCTTGTTCAACCGGAGAAGTTGTTAAGGCTGGTGTTATTTGAGGTATATAAAGTACATTGTCAGAAGTCAGAGCGTGAGATATGTTTCGTTGTTCACGTTCACGTTCTCGTTCTCTCCTTTGCCTTGATCTACAGCCCTATCCAAATTAAACCCAAACTAATTACAATTAAAATACAGTATAGTATATTAGATTTTTGGCACAGTCAGGTGGATAATAACCTGGCAGATGGTCCATGTACTTGTCCAGCAATCATATCGGTACACAAGGCTGAGACAACATCTTGTTCATGCAGAGAAGTTGTCAAGATTGGTGTTATTTGAGGTATATCAAGTACACTCTCAGAAGTCGGAGCGTGAGATATGTTTCGTTGTGCTCGTTCACGTTCACGTTCTCTCCTTTTGCATTGAGCTAAAGCCCTATCAAGTACACTCTCAGAAGTCAGAGCGTGAGATTGTTTCGTTGTTCTGGTTCACGTTCTCGTTCTCTCCTTTTGCATTGAGCTAAAGCCATATCCAAATTAAACCCAAACTAATTACCATTACAATACATTAGAGTATATTAGATTTTTGGCACAGTCAAGTGGATAATAACCTGGCAGATGGTTCAGCGTCTTGTTCAAAAATTGTTTCATTATGATTCCTTTTATCTTGCCATTGTCGCAAGGGTGAAATGCGACGAACACTAGGTAATGAAGAATAATCATAGGCTCATTAAGAGTGCTATGTTGTTCTTGTCCTTTCCGTGAGGCTGGTAAGTCATTATCAACAGATGCCTAAATTGAGTGCATAGTATGAGATGGTAAATCAAGCATGTAACACATTAGTTTATACTAACAAATTCCATACCGTTCGCATGTTGATGTGAAACAAATGGAAATGATAAAAGCTTTAGGCTGGTCAAAGAATGCCAACGTACAACTGAATCATTTAAACTTAGTGTTAAAATGATATTACATTCCAAATGGTAAACAATAATTGTATTAATTAAAACTTTAACTTAACTTTAAATATAATTTAACTTATTAATAATAACTTAAATTAAAATCTTAACTTAACTAGTTAACTTAACTAATATAATAACTAAACTTAACTTTATATATAAAATCATAACTTAAATTAATAACCTAACTCATAACATCCTTCAGTGACTCAAAAGCATGGGTCGTCTCTTCTCCTAAACTAAAGAAAGTTGCCTTTCTTCAGCTGCACTGTCATGTCCAAGCAATCATATTGTATTTCTTAACAAACTCCTTATAATCCTTTGAACCCCGAAATCCTTTCCTTTAGCATCGTGCATGTAACACATTAGTTTATACTAACAAATTCCATACCGTTCGCATGTTGATGTGAAACAAATGGAAATGATAAAAGCTTTAGGCTGGTCAAAGAATGCCAACGTACAACTGAATCATTTAAACTTAGTGTTAAAATGATATTACATTCCAAATGGTAAACAATAATTGTATTAATTAAAACTTTAACTTAACTTTAAATATAATTTAACTTATTAATAATAACTTAAATTAAAATCTTAACTTAACTAGTTAACTTAACTAATATAATAACTAAACTTAACTTTATATATAAAATCATAACTTAAATTAATAACCTAACTCATAACATCCTTCAGTGACTCAAAAGCATGGGTCGTCTCTTCTCCTAAACTAAAGAAAGTTGCCTTTCTTCAGCTGCACTGTCATGTCCAAGCAATCATATTGTATTTCTTAACAAACTCCTTATAATCCTTTGAACCCCGAAATCCTCGTAGCTCCTTTAGCATCGTGGGATGCAACCAATTTATCATCATTGCTGTCTTGGATCTATCAGCTATGACCCCTCTGTCAAGACATGCCCGAAGTACTTTACTTGCGTCTGTGCAAACATGTGTTTCGTCCTATTAGCGTAAAGCTGATGATTCTGAGCTCCTGCAAAACAAATATGAATGCAAGACAACCCTTTCAAATTATAGAATTTTTCAGTGAAGTGATAGCTTGTGATATTAGAAGTGTTAACTCATATCATTCCAAATGTTAAAAGTTTAACAATATTATACGGTATTAGTTCTGATACATTAGCTAATTAGTTCTGATATAAGTTCTGATATGCTACCTAATTTTGACTGAATATATAGATTAGCTAATGTATATTCTGATATAAGTTCAGATATATTATTTTCCCAACATATTTGAATCATTTGGCTGAAAAAAGAAGTGACATACCAATCTTAGATTCAGTGGTCAGTGCTTCCTAGAATTATTGTAGTGTATCCTATTTCCTTCAGTTCGTCAAAACCTGAGCATCAAAAAATTCAATCTCAAAAAAAAATGAAAATGGACATCCAAACAAATTCAGGATGGCAATTATGGATGGCAATTATTAAGTGGTATTGACATCCAAACAAACCAATAACCCTGAATATGGACATCCAAACAAACTTGAATATGGAAATTATCACAAATGACGATGGAAATTATCATTTGGGTTTTCAGTCTAAACAAACCTGAAGATGGAAATTATCACAAATTCAGGTTGAGAATGAAACAAATTCAGGACATCCTAGCAGAATGAGACTTTTCCCAGCCCAAAATGATTCAAGTAACATCTTATAATTAATAAGTGGTATGTCTGTTGGATAAAATTAGTTTTTGATATGATTCAAGTGACATCCTGAACTTTATATCCTAAACTTTATATCCTGAACATCCCAGATTACAACATTACAAATTGCTTTTCAAAAAACACTCTCATCTTGTCCATCCCAAGCTTTTCCTCTTGATATGGTTCTTCCTTGAAGTGATATGCACATGTCCTTGGACCAAATGAAAACAAACATTAGTTTTTGATATGATTCAAGTAACACCCTGAACTTTATAACCTAAACTTTATATCCTGAACATCCCAGATTACAACATTCCAAATTGCTTTTCAAAAAACACTCTCATCTTGTCCATCCCAAGCTTTTCCTTTTCTGTGGTTCTTCCTTGAAGTGATATGTACATGTCCTTGGATCAAATGAAAACATTTCAATGAAACAGTTCACATGCAATCTATAGAAAACATGACAGGTGTAAAGAAATTTATATCATGAACATCCTGAATTTTTTATATCATGAACTGTACATCACAAAAAAAATTAATATCAAAATTTTTTTATATCAAAAACATTATCTTTCATGTGAACCTTGTTTGAGTTGGAGTGTTTGAGTTGTAACATGAATGCTCCAGAACAATGTGATAATGCAATTTCAGTTCTGTTTATAACATGCTGATTTTAGTTCTGATTTTAGTTCTGTTTATATCATACCATACATTAAGTTTTTTCTTCATTGTTCTATGGGTGTTCTGATAAAATGCTATGAGAACTTACGTCAGTTGGGTCAAAAATTACTTAATGTATGACTAATGACTTAATGTTTGAATCCAGTCCAATAACTTAATGTCAGTTGGGTCAAAAATAAATCCAGGATAACTTGATAACTTAATGTATGGTCAAAAATAACTTAATTTTCAAACATTAGCCATTCAAAAAATGATTGAATCCAGGCTAATGAAACTGTTTGAATACAACAAAATCCAGGCTAATGTGAAAATTTTGAAACTGTTAGAATCCAGGCTAATGTGAAAATTCTGCTAATGTGAAAATTTCTAATATGGTGCACTTGGTTGATAAGTCATGGGGTGTCAAGAGGGCAACAAACTTAGAAATGAACCAAATAGTACAAACTCAGGTGCCTTTCTAGTACTCTGGTGTCAAGAGGTGTCAAGAGTATAAAAGTAGGTTTAAAATGAACTTTTTGACAAACAAACTTAGAATGAACCAAATAGTATATACTCAGGTGCCTTTCCAGTACAAAAAATATATACTATTGCATTAGTCATTTTGTGAGCAGCATGATTCAAAAATATATACGCATGCTCACTTGTATAAAGAATATCACGTGATACATTCTCAATTTGAGTCATGTGATTCAAACATATACTATTGCATTAGTCATGTATTTCAGTAAATACCAAATTATAGATAATTGTGCGAACGAAAAGTCTCGTAAAATTTTCTTGTTGCATTGAGTTTACTTTTGTCAAAGAAACCACAAAATTCTTACTGCAACAAATCATGCAGTACTTCTAATATGGTGCACTTGGTAGATAAGTCATGGGGTGTCAAGAGGGCAACCAAAAACTTTACTCCCGATACAGGTGGAAGGGTAATGGTGTGCAAATGTTGACAGAACATGGTGTGCAGTTCTTCAAATATGCTTCCTTTATGTTTAATATGCACGCAATAACTTACTAATTCATATCGACGTCTATATTGACATTGAGGAAATTTACTCAAATTTTAACATATTTATGGAGAATTAATATCAAAGTCAAGGGCATTCCGTTTGCAAGTTAAATGTTATGAGAACTTGGGTCAGTTGGGTCAAAAATAACTTAATGTATGGCTAATGACTTAATGTTTGAATCCAGGCTAATGACTTAATGTTTTATTAACTTAATGTCAGTTGGGTCACAAATATGTTTGAATCCAGGATAACTTAATGTATGGTCAAAAATAACTTAATTTTCAAATATTAGCCATTCAAAAAATGATTGAATCCAGGCTAATGAAACTGTTTGAATACAATGAAATCCAGGCTAATGTGAAAATTTTGAAACTGTTAGAATCCTGGCTAATGTGAAAATTAATGTGAAAATTTCTAATATGGTGCACTAGGTAGATAAGTCATGGGGTGTCAAGAGGGCAACAAACTTAGAAATGAACCAAATAGTATATATACTCAGGTGTCTTTCCAGTACTCAGGTGTCAAGAGGTGTCAAGAGGTGTCAAGAGTATAAAAGTAGGTTTAAAATGAACTTTTTGACAAACAAACTTAGAAATGGACCAAATAGTATATACTCAGGTGCCTTTCCCGTACAAAAAATATATACTATTGCATTAGTCATTTCGTGAGCAGGGTGATTCAAAAATATATACTCAGTCTCACTGCCACGCCCCGCTTCCCAAAAACGGTGGAAGCGAGAGCGTTACAAAGGTCCGCATGAACTGGAGCGGTGAAGCTCGAGTTCATTACGCGTCTGTGATAACAACTTGCAGAGTTCTTGCTTGCTTTTCAGAAACAAATAAAAACATTATTAAATTACATGCCACAACCCAGAAGTTCGCATACAGAAATAAAAATACAAGACAAAGCCTCAGCAGGGCCAAAGAAATACAACACAGACATACATCAATAAAGATACAAATAGCAATCCAGAGGAAACAGCAACTGCTCGGGCTCTAGTCATCCGCGGGGAGTGACTCGGCGTCAACGGCAAATTCCTGACTTTCCAAGTCAGGCATCTCGAACAGATCCTCCTGGTATGTAGGCTCGAGATCTGACATACATTCCAAAAATACGAATGTATGTCAGCAAGGGTCTACAAGGAAAGGTTAGAAGACCCAAGGCAAGGTGTGATAATATGAAATTTTGCGCAAGGTGTTTACAACATGGTTAAGATAATTTAAAGAAAGTAAAACACTTTTAAGCATGGCAGTTCTAGCAAAAATTTAAAGCAACTTAGCAGTTCTAGCAAATGTGACAGTTATAAAGTGCGAGTAAATTTGTGACAATTATTTCCATTTTCATGCAATGTTTATCTATCATGCTTAGGGTTCTCGCCTTTAAGACGTGATGAGTAAGTCATTCTTCTCGCGGGGGTATAATCGCGATTGATACTAACCCACCGTATAGGTGGTGTTCTTAAAGACATGACCCTTTCATACGCTTAGCGACCGCTCAACCCTAACCCCACCCGAAAATGTGCTGAAACACGTGCCAGCCTAATCACGAATGCACGTGTTCACGAAATCAAGATGTTTGCCTTGAAGCAAACGATTTTTACGAATTCAAGTTGTTCAAAGTGTTCCGTCAATGTCCATAGTACTAAGCAATTCAAGAGTACGTTCTAATCAGGTGTGTGTGTGGCATGAAGTGAAGCGTTTCGAGATTTAATACATCCTAAAGCAAGGGAGTACAACTTTTGAATTAAGTAACAATTTTAAAAGATTAACAGTTCAAGGTAGCACACTTGCCTGACTAGGATGATTTTGGGTGTCCAAGCAATTTATGGAAAAATACACGACGTATCTGCGTTATTAAACATACAATATCAGACTAGTCAAACACAACCGATCAAACTAACAACCTATAATTTAACAACCTAGGTTTAATCTTGCTAGTTAATAAACCCAACCCAATAACACAATTTTAAACCCAATACCCATTTTAAAATCCAATAAGTTAGTTCATGTGAACTATACCCAATAAGCTAATTCCTCAAACCCATTTACTTAAAACCCTAAGGCTATACCCAAAACCCATTAACATGGCACCCAAACCCAATAGCTACAATTTAAACTAAACAAGGGTTATTACCCAATACCCAATAGCGCAAACAGTCCCAAACCCAATACGAAATATCTCTTAAACCCAAACCCATTTGGAGAACTTAAACCCTGTAACGACCGGTATTTCTAGGCGTCTTGATTTTGTTGTATGATCGTACTTTTGATCGTCTGGATATTTTCGCGCGCGAGTCCTATTTCTACGCATCGACGCGAGCGCGTCTCAGATTTTTAATTTTTACCATGGCGTGATTAATTAAATCTTAACCCTAATTAATTACCCCTAATTAAATCATTGGTTGACTTAACCTATTGAATCCCACCGAATGTATCGGTGAGATCCAACTAACGTTTTCATTTCCCTTCCCCCACAACCATCTCCCTCCATTCAATTGGTCTCCCTGCATTATTTCCTATATCATCAACGACAGCAAGGGATCAGAAATCAAATTCAACCAAATTCAACATCAAGCCAAAACCAAATCAAAATCAATTTCAGAAATCAGAAATTTGAGAAAGGAGAAGAGAAATTTAGATCTGAAAATAATTTCAGATCGATTACACACAAACCCCTCTCCCGTGCTCCTCTCCTCACTGCGCGCGCCACCAGCCCTAGCCGCCACCTCCATCTGAAGCCGCCGCCGCTCGTGTGCCCTAGCCGTCGCCTCCCCCTCCCCTAGTCGCCGTCACCCCCCTCTCAGCTACCGCGTGCCTCCCAGCAACGGCCACCGCCGCACTTCGAACCGCCGCCGCCCCCTTGCTCAGGTCGCCGCCGCACCACCTCCCGCAGGCCATGCACGCGCGTCCCCAGGCCGCCGTCCTGCGCCCTTGCCGCCGTCCCCTTTTGCCCAGGCCGCTGTCGCCATTCCTCTAGCCGCCGATCCCCTCTGCCCTAAGCCCCTGCAAAGAAGAAAAAAAAAGAAAAAAGGGAAGAGAGTCAGAAGCTGCTGAGGATAAAAGAAAAGAAAAAAAAAAGGAATTAAGAGAAGATAAGAAGAGGAGTGAGATTAATTTATTGGGTAATACTCTTATTGGGTTTGGGCTTTAATAACTCTTATTGGGTTACCCTTATTGGGTTTAAATTTTAGCTATTCGGTTTGGGTGCCTTGTTAATGGGTTTTGGGTATGTGCCTTTGGGGTTTTTAAGTAAATGGGTTTGGGAAATTAACTTATTGGATTTGTGGGGTTTAAATTGATGCTTATTGGTATTAGTCCACATGAAATTAAATTAATGGGTTTTAAAAATGGGTATTGGGTTTACACCATGTTATTGGGTTGGGTTTATTAAACTAGTAAGTTAATTATAGGTTGTTAGTTTGATCGGTTGTGTTTGACTAGTCTGATATTGTATGTTTAATAACGCAGATACGTCGTGTATTTTTCCATAAATTGCTTGGACACCCAAAACCATCCCAGTCAGGCAAGTGTGCTACCTTGAACTGTTAATCTTTTAGAATTGTTACTTAATTCAAAAGTTGTATTCCCTTGCTTTAGAATGTATTAAATCTCGAAACGCTTCACTTCATACCATACACACACCTGATTAGAACGCACTCTTGAATTGCTTAGTACTATGGACATTGACGGAACACCTTGAACAACTTGAATTCGTAAAAATCGTTTGCTTCAAGGCAAACATCTCGATTCCGTGAACACGTGCATTCGTGATTAGGCTGGCCCGTGTTCAGCACATTTTCGGGTGGGGTTAGGGTTGGGCGGTCGCTAAGCGTATGAAAGAGTCATGTCTTTAAGAACACCACCTATACGGTGGGTTAGTATCAATCGCGATTATACCCCCGCGAGAAGAATGGCTTACTTATCACGTCTTAAAGGCGAGAACCCTAAGCATGTTAGATAAACATTGCATGAAAATGGAAATGATTGTCACAAATTTAGTCGTACTTTAAAACTGCCCACTTGTTTTAAATACATTAAAACTGCTAAGTCGTTTTAAATTTCGTAGAACAACCATGCTTAAAAGTACTTTACTTTCTTTAAATTTGTTATAATCATGTTGTAAACATCTTACGTAAAATTTCATGTTTCGTTATTATTACACCTTGCCTTGGGTCGGCTAACCTTTTCTTGCAGACCCTTGCTGACATACATTCGTGTTTTTGGAATGTATGTCAGATCCCGAGCCTGCGTACCAGGAAGATCTGTTCGAGACACCTGACTTGGAAAGTCAGGAATTTGCCGTTGACGCTGAGTCACTCCCCGCGGAGGACTAGAGCTCGGACTATTGATGTTCCCCTCTGGATTTGCTACTTGTATCTTTTATTGATGTATGTCGCCGTTGTATTTCTTTGGCCCTGCTGAGGCCTTTTCTTGTAATTTTTATTTCTGCGAACTTCTGGATTGTGGCATGTAATTTAATAATGTTTTTATTTGTTTCTGAAAAGCAAGCAAGAACTCTGCAAGTTGTTATCACAGACGCGTAATGAACTCGAGCTTCACCGCTCCAGTTCATGCGGACCTTTGTAACGCTCTCGCTTCCACCGTTTTTGGGAAGCGGGGCGTGACAGGTTTTAGTGGTGGCCCACGCAGGTCTTGCATCTGCGAAAATTCAGAACAATAAGAATGTTATTATTAGCCAAGCATCTAGAACAACCATGTATAGGAGGTTGATTGAGGTTTTCTGTTTCAGTATGGCAGGAAGACGCAACCCTCGACGTGGAGCCGGTGCCGATGGAGTTAGAGACGATGGCATCCACCAGATCCTTGGGGTCATGAAGGAGATGCTTGAGGTTCAGCAGCAACTGATCCAGCAGGGACAGAAGGATGCACCAGTTGAACCAACGCCCCCTAAGGCAGAACCAGGACTTAAACAGTTCCAGGAGTTGCAGCCCAAGAGCTTCTCTGGAAGAGAAGGGCCTCTAGGAGCTGATGAATGGGTTCAAGCGACTGAAGAAAAGCTGAGTGCTGCACGTATTCCTCAGGCTGGATGGGTTGATGTAGCAAAACTACAGTTGACCGACAACGCCAGGAGCTGGTGGCAATTGGAGGAGAAGCGTCTGGTCAGACCGATCTCTTGGGGCATGTTTAGGGAAAGGTTCGATGCTAAGTATTTTCCCAAAGCAGCCAAGAGAGAGCTTCAGCAACGTTTCGCTAATCTGGTCCAAGGAGATATGATTGTGGACGAGTATGAGGCTGAGTTTGCTATGCTTAGCCGTTTTGCACCTCACATGGTTGAAGACCCTGAAGACTGTGCGTTTCAGTTTCGCAAGGGCCTGAATCGCAAGGTCCAAGCCTCGATGAGCTCGGCGAGACCGACGACACTTCAGGACGTTCTGGATTGTGCTCGTGAGCATGAGATTGTAGAGAGACTCCCCGAGGAACCTTCAGCTGGAACGGGCAAGCGCCCGATGGAGCCGCAGAGGAGTGCACCTAGGCCTATGGTTCGTCCTGTTCACACTACCCAATTAAAGAGGCCAGCTGCACCTGGGCCCAGCCGAGTTCAGATGACTTGCAACTACTGCGGCAAGCTGGGACATATGAAGAAAGACTGCAGGAGGATGTTGAATCAGTGCTTAGTCTGTGGATCGCCCGCTCATACTGCTAGAGAGTGCTCCCTCAGCACTCGACCCGCACCCGCTGGAGCTCCCGGACCCGCTCAGCAGATGGGACCTACACCTGGACAACGTGGACCACCTCTGGTTCCACAGAATCGAGCCTTTCAGCAGGCCAATCAGCCGAAGCGCCGGGTGTTTACCATGACTGCTGTAGAGGCAGAAGCTGAGGATGACGTGATCGCAGGTAACTTCTAGACCTAGTCGTCGATTTTATACATTCATGCTTGATTAGATCACAATGCTTAACTTAGTTATATTATATCTTAGGTGTCATCTTAGTTTCCTCTCACCCAGCCCTGACCCTATTTGATTCGGGGGCTTCCACGTGCATCATATCCCGGAAGTTTGTATGTGAACATTCGATTCCCACCTTCACTCTTCCCAAGTGTTGGAACATCACCACTGGGAATGGTGTAGTGAAAGTCACTCTGGGATGTAGACCATGTCCGTTGGTTATTAGTGGACATGAGTTATATGCTAACTTTATTGTCCATGATCTATCCAACTTTGATGCTGTTCTCGGCATTGATTGGTTAGGAGCTTTCTATGCCACAATTGACTGTCACAGGAAGAAGGTGGTATTTGAAATTCCTGATCACCCGGTGTTCGAGTTCGTTAGTGGAGGTCGTTCGTTTGGACCAGTCAGATTCCGGGCCCAGCCGAGTGGACCGATTGTTGCATCTTTGATAGCTGAGCCAGAGAAACCTGCAGTAGTGCGAGATTTTGAAGACGTCTTCCCGGAAGACATTTCTGGACTGCCGCCTGATCGAGCGTTGGAGTTCGGCATTGATCTTATGCCGGAGCTCAACCGATTTCGAAGGCGCCTTACCGTATGGCTCCTGCAGAGCTAGAAGAGCCGAGGAAACAGTTGGATGAACTATTGGAGAAGGGTTTCATTCATCCTAGTGTTTCTCCCTGGGGAGCACCTGTTTTGTTGGTGAAGAAGGACGGGTCGAGGAGAATGTGCATTGACTATCGTGAGCTGAACAAGGTCACAGTGAAGAACAAGTACCCGTTGCCCCGTATTGACGACATCTTTGACCAGCTTGGTGGATCGAGAGTATTCTCGAAGTTGGATCTCCGGAGCGGATACCATCAGGTGAAAGTCAAGAAGGAAGATGTGTCCAAGACAGCCTTTCGGACCAAGTACGGGCATTACGAATTTGTGGTTATGCCTTTCGGTGTAACCAACGCCCCTGCAGTGTTCATGAATCTCATGAACCTTATCTTTTACGACTTCCTTGACAAGTTCGTGGTGATCTTTATAGATGATATCCTGGTGTACTCGAAGAGCGAGGAGGAGCATACCGAGCATTTGAGGATGGTCTTGGAGACGCTCCGTCATCATAGACTGTATGCCAAGTTCAGCAAATGCGAATTCTGGTTGGACAGAATTACATTCCTTGGGCATGTAGTATCTGGAGCTGGTATATCAGTGGATCCGGAGAAGGTCAAGGCAGTCAGTGAATGGCCCACACCTCGATCAGCATCTGATATTAGAAGTTTCCTTGGATTGGCGGGGTATTATCGCAGATTCATCAAGGACTTCTCGAGAATAGCTGAGCCGATGACGAGATTGACAAGGAAGGATGTTAAGTTCAGTTGGTCAGACTCTTGTGAGCAAGCTCTTTCTACCTTGAGTGAGAGACTGACCTCTGCACCAGTTTTAGCTATTCCGGATAGAAGCGGAGGCTTCGAGATTTTCTGCGACGCATCGGGCAAGGGACTTGGATGTGTTCTGCATCAGCACGGTCATGTAGTCGCTTATGCTTCTCGACAGTTGAAGATCCACGAAAAGAATTATCCGACTCACGACTTAGAGTTGGCTGCCGTCATCTTTGCTTTGAAGATTGGGAGGCATTTCTTACTGAGTGAAAAAGTGAAAATTTTCACTGATCACAAAAGTTTGAAATATATATTCACTCAGAAGGAGCTGAATATGAGACAACGCAGATGGTTGGAATTGATGGCAGACTACGACATCGACCTTCAGTATCATCCAGGGAAGGTGAATGTTGTACCGGATGCCTTGAGTCGACTGCCCGAAGTGATGATTCTCACAGCTCAGTGGAGATTGCAGCAGGATCTGCGATGGATGAATGTTGAAGCTGTACTACCAGGAGTCACATCATCATTGATGAACATGCAGATTCAATCGACGATTGTGGATCGAATCAAGACTGCTCAAGGTGGAGATGCTAAGTTGAAGAAAATCAGAGAGCAAGTCGAAGCAGGACTTCGGACAGATTTTCTGATTCACGCGGATGGATCTTTGAGATATGTTAGTAGGATCTGCGTGCCTGCAGGAGATGTCAGAGAGGAGTTGATGAATGAGGCTCACAGTTCGCCTTATTCTATTCATCCTGGAGGTACGAAGATGTACAAGGATCTTCGTCAGAATTTCTGGTGGCACGGAATGAAGATGAGCGTGGCACGGAGCGTTGCCAAATGTATTGTGTGCCAGCAAGTGAAGGCAGAGCATCATCGCACTGCTGGACTGCTACAACCTTTGCCAATTCCGGAGTGGAAGTTGCAACACATCTCGATGGACTTCGTGACTGGCTTACCTCGGAGCACCAGGCAGAATGACGCAATCTGGGTCATCGTTGATCGATTGACCAAGTCTGCACACTTCATACCATTTCGAGTAGGCCAATCCACGGAGATACTGGCGAGGAAGTATATAGAGGAGATCGTACGACTGCATGGAGTTCCCAAGAGCATTGTATCTGACCGAGATACAAGATTCACCTCTCAATTCTGGAAGAGTCTGCAGACCAACATGGGTACCAGTCTGAAATTCAGTATTGCGTATCACCCGCAGACTGATGGACAGTCGGAACGCACTATTCAGATATTGGAGGATATGTTGAGAGCCTGCATGCTGGATCTCAAAGGCTCGTGGGAGGATCATCTGCATCTGGTGGAGTTCTCCTACAACAACAGCTATCAGGCGAGCATTGGCATGGCACCATTTGCTGCTCTCTACGGGAGGAAATGTCGATCGCCACTGAGTTGGGATGACATTGGTGATAGAGAGTTTTTGGGACCAGAGATGATAGTCGAAGCAGTTGATGTTGTGCGAGATATCAGAGACAAGCTTCGGATCGCTCAGGACCGTTATAAGCATTGGGCGGATGCTAAACGGCGTCCTCTAGAGTTTCAGCCAGGAGATCATGTATTCCTGAAGCTCTACGGCGTCCTCTAGAGTTTCAGCCAGGAGATCATGTATTCCTGAAGCTCTCCCCGAATCGAGGAGTGATCCGCTTCGGGAAGCGAGGCAAGCTTAGTCCGAGATACATTGGACCCTTCGATGTGCTAGAGCGAGTTGGAGAGGTAGCTTATCGCTTAGCACTGCCGCCATCCTTAGAGGGAGTTCATGATGTCTTTCATGTGTCTCAACTCCGTCGTTATATCAGCGACCCTTCTCACGCTGTGGACTACTCTGAGATTACGGTTCGGCCAGATCTGACGTATGAGCAGCAACCGATGGAGATTCTTGATCGACGCCAGAGAATCCTCAGGAACAGGACTGTTAGTCTAGTCAAGGTGATGTGGCGTCGTGACTCGCCTGGAGAGTCCACCTGGGAGCGGGAAGATGAAATGCGAGAACGTTATCCATATTTGTTCTCTGCACTTTAGTTGATAAGAATTCCGAGGACGGAATTTTTCTTAAGGTGGGTAGAATGTAACGACCGGTATTTCTAGGCGTCTTGATTTTGTTGTATGACCGTACTTTTGATCGTCTGGATATTTTCGCGCGCGAGTCCTATCTCTACGCATCGACGCGAGCGCGTCTCAGATTTTTAATTTTTACCATGGCGTGATTAATTAAATCTTATCCCTAATTAATTACCCCTAATTAAATCATTGGTTGACCTAACCTATTGAATCCCACCGAATGTATCGGTGAGATCCAACTAACGTTTTCATTTCCCTTCCCCCACAACCATCTCCCTCCATTCAATTGGTCTCCCTGCATTATTTCCTATATCATCAACGACAGCAAGGAACAGCAGCAACCCTCTTCCCCGACCGAGCCAAATTCAACCAAATTCAACATCACGCCAAAACCAAATCAAAATCAATTTCAGAAATCAGAAATTTGAGAAAGGAGAAAGAAATTTAGATCTGAAAATAATTTCAGATCGATTACACACAAACCCCTCTCCCGTGCTCCTATCCTCACTGCGCGCGCCACCAGCCCTAGCCGCCACCTCCCTCTGAAGCCGCCGCCGCTCGTATGCCCTAGCCGTCGCCTCCCCCTCCCCTAGTCGCCGTCACCCCCCTGCTCAGCTACCGCGTGCCTCCCAGCAACGGCCACCATCGCACTTCGAACCGCCGCCGCCCCCTTGCTCAGGTCGCCGCCGCACCACCTCCCACAGGCCATGCACGCGCGTCCCCAGGCCGCCGCCCTGCGCCCTTGCCGCCGTCCCCTTTCGCCCAGGCCGCTGTCGCCATTCCTCTAGCCGCCGATCCCCTCTGCCCTAAGCCCCTGCAAAGAAGAAAAAAAAAGAAAAAAGGGAAGAGAGTCAGAAGCTGCTGAGGATAAAAGAAAAGAAAAAAAGGAATTTAGAGAAGAAGAAGACAGAAGAAGAGGAGGATAAGAAGAGGAGTGAGATTAATTTATTGGGTAATACTCTTATTGGGTTTGGGCTTTAATAACTCTTATTGGGTTACCCTTATTGGGTTTAAATTTTAGTTATTGGGTTTGGGTGCCTTGTTAATGGGTTTTGGGTATGTGCCTTTGGGGTTTTTAAGTAAATGGGTTTGGGAAATTAACTTATTGGATTTGTGGGGTTTAAATTGATGCTTATTGGTATTAGTCCACATGAAATTAAATTAATGGGTTTTAAAAATGGGTATTGGGTTTACACCATGTTATTGGGTTGGGTTTATTAAACTAGTAAGTTAATTATAGGTTGTTAGTTTGATCGGTTGTGTTTGACTAGTCTGATATTGTATGTTTAATAACGCAGATACGTCGTGTATTTTTCCATAAATTGCTTGGACACCCAAAACCATCCCAGTCAGGCAAGTGTGCTACCTTGAACTGTTAATCTTTTAGAATTGTTACTTAATTCAAAAGTTGTATTCCCTTGCTTTAGAATGTATTAAATCTCGAAACGCTTCACTTCATACCATACACACACCTGATTAGAACGCACTCTTGAATTGCTTAGTACTATGGACATTGACGGAACACCTTGAACAACTTGAATTCGTAAAAATCGTTTGCTTCAAGGCAAACATCTCGATTTCGTGAACACGTGCATTCGTGATTAGGCTGGCCCGTGTTCAGCACATTTTCGGGTGGGGTTAGGGTTGGGCGGTCGCTAAGCGTATGAAAGAGTCATGTCTTTAAGAACACCACCTATACGGTGGGTTAGTATCAATCGCGATTATACCCCCGCGAGAAGAATGGCTTACTCATCACGTCTTAAAGGCGAGAACCCTAAGCATGTTAGATAAACATTGCATGAAAATGGAAATGATTGTCACAAATTTAGTCGTACTTTAAAACTGCCCACTTGTTTTAAATACATTAGAACTGCTAAGTCGTTTTAAATTTCGTAGAACAACCATGCTTAAAAGTACTTTACTTTCTTTAAATTTGTTATAATCATGTTGTAAACATCTTGCGTAAAATTTCATGTTTCGTTATTATAACACCTTGCCTTGGGTCGGCTAACCTTTTCTTGCAGACCCTTGCTGACATACATTCGTGTTTTTGGAATGTATGTCAGATCCCAAGCCTGCGTACCAGGAAGATCTGTTCGAGACACCTGACTTGGAAAGTCAGGAATTTGCCGTTGACGCTGAGTCACTCCCCGCGGAGGACTAGAGCTCGGACTATTGCTGTTCCCCTCTGGATTTGCTACTTGTATCTTTTATTGATGTATGTCGCCGTTGTATTTCTTTGGCCCTGCTGAGGCCTTGTCTTGTAATTTTTATTTCTGCGAACTTCTGGATTGTGGCATGTAATTTAATAATGTTTTTATTTGTTTCTGAAAAGCAAGCGAGAACTCTGCAAGTTGTTATCACAGACGCGTAATGAACTCGAGCTTCACCGCTCCAGTTCATGCGGACCTTTGTAACGCTCTCGCTTCCACCGTTTTTGGGAAGCGGGGCGTGACAAACCCATTAAGAAAAACCCAATAACATTTCACCTTATCTCTTCTTCTTCTTCTTCTTTATTGTTTCTTTCTTTCTCTTTTTTTTTCTACAGCTACTGACTTCCTTTCTTTTTTTCCCCTTTTTTTGTTTGCAGGGCTCACGGCAGAGGGGGCTAGGGCTCGCGACGGCCTGAGGGGGCGGCGGCAAGGGCAGAGGCGGTGGCCTGAGGGGGCGGCGGCGCTGCTGCTGCTGCGTGGAGGCGCGCGCGACGGCGTAAGGCGGCGGCGGCCTGCTAGGGCACGGTGGCGGGCGGCGGTTGTAGAGGTGGAGGCGGCTGCGACTTCAGGCAAGGGGCGCGGCGTGCGTGGGTGGCCTGGAGAGAGAGATGCGGCGGCGCAGCTAGGGCAGAAGGGGGGCTCGGGAGAGAGGAGGGTTTGATGTATTGTATTGGTTTTGGTTTGATTTGATCTGAAATGATTTCAGATCTCTCTCATTCCCCTCTCAATTCTGTTTTCTGAAATGATTTGGGTTGTGGATTTGAAATCAGAATTTGTGGTTGATTTTGATTTGGAATCGGATGGAAATTTCAAGGAGGAGGGTGGCCGATGTTCTTGCTGTCGTTATTGCCGTGCGTTGCTGATATAGGACTAAGTGCAGTGAGGCCAATTGAATGGGGGAAGATGGCTGTAGGGGAAGGGAAATGAAGACGTTAGTTGGATCTCACCGGTTCATTCGGTGGAATTCAATAGGTTAGGTCAATTAATAACTTAATTAGGGATAGTTAATTAGGGTTAAGATTTAATTAATCGCGCCATGGTAAAAATTAGAAATCCGAGACGCGCTCGCGTCGACGCGTAGAAATAGGTCTTGCGCACGAAAACGTCCGGACAATCAAAACGAAGTACGGCACAACAAAATCAAGACGCCTAGAAATACTGGTCGTTACACTCACTTGTATAAAGAATATCACATGATACATTCTCAATTTGAGTCATGTGATTCAAACATATACTATTGCATTAGTCATGTATTTCAGTAAATACCAAATTATAGATAATTGTGCAAACGAAAAGTCTCGTAAAATTTTCTTGTTGCATTGAGTATACTTTTGTCAATGAAACCACAAAATTCTTACTGCAACAAATCATGCAGTATTTCTAATATGGTGCACTTGGTAGATAAGTCATGGGGAGTCAAGAGGGCAACCAAAAACTTTACTCCCGATACAGGTGAAAGAAGAGTAATGGTGTGCAAATGCTGACAGAACATGATACATTCTCAATTTGAGTCATGTGATTCAAACATATACTATTGCATTAGTCTTGTATTTCAGTAAATACCAAATTATAGATAAGTGTGCGAACGAAAAGTCTCGTAAAATTTTCTTGTTGCATTGAGTATACTTTTGTCAATGAAACCACAAAATTCTTACTGCAACAAATCATGCAGTATTTCTAATATGGTGCACTTGGTAGATAAGTCATGGGGTGTCAAGAGGGCAACCAAAAACTTTACTCCCGATACATGTGAAAGAAGAGTAATTGTGTGCAAATGCTGACAGAACATGTTGTGCAGTTCTTCAAATATGCTTCCTTTATGTTTAATATGCGCGCAATAACTTACTAATTCATATTGACGTCTATATTGACATTGAGGAAATTTACTCAAATTTTAACATATTTATGGAGAATTAATATCAAAGTCAAGGGCATTCCATCTGCAAGATATTGATTTAAAATGTGTTCATAGTATTTATGACAGTTTCAAGTTTGGCCTGATGTAGGTTCAAAATATCGTATCCACGCGAAGCAATTAGCACTAATTTTTCTTATGCATCCTCGGATTTAAAATGTGTAATCCTCTTTGTTTACAGGTGTTTTCTCACCACTTTTCGTTGACCGTCGGCTGCGTGGTCAACGTGGTCAAGGGGCCGACTCGGGGGTCCCTTGGGATCGCCGAACCCGCGTGCTCTCGGTGTGGGTGGAGGCGGGGTCGGGTGCAGACGTGGGAGTCTTCGGGTCGCGTCGATCCGCTGCCTTCAGGGAGCTGAGGAGAAGCCTCGGCTCGGTGGATCGCGCTCGGCCTCGGCTGGGTCGCACTCGGCCTCGGTCGGATCCGTGTCGAGGGATAGCCTCGGCGCCTTGCTAGAGGGTCGGTTATCGAGCAGCCGTCCACCTGACGACTGCGAGGGGGATGGCCGCCCGACGCTGAAGGGTAGCCACGGCGCCTCGGACAGCTTCTTCCTGAACAGATGAGGAAACTCGTCAGGGAGGCCGGACCTAGGTTCCGGCCAAATCCCCTCCGATGCCTAAGTCAGATCAAGGTCTGAAGGGGTACTCGGCGGGGGAGATCCGGCTTGTAAGGAAGCCGGAACGTCAACCCAGGCGGCGCGAGTTTGGGGGGGGAGGAATTGAGATGGCGAATGCCTAGGTCGTTGATGGAGTACCTCTCTGTTGATTACCTGAGTCTCGATCCCCCTCTCCGTCGTCTTGGCCTTCCCCTTATAAGGTCCCTCGTGATTGCCCCACGTCCCGCCTCCTCTCACGTCCCCACGATCTGCCTCCGCCTCCTCCCATTCGCGCGTAGTGGAGGGGTGGCCCATTAACGGGTCCGTTAATGGCCATTATGGGATCGCGGATTCCGAGGGGCGGTTAATCTGGCAGAATGAGGGGCCAGTCGGGTGCCTCCGAGGATGGAGTGGCCGGGCCTTCAGCCCCGTCCGTGGGCCCTTCATGGGCGGACTCGTCTTCCCTAGTGGGCGTCCCCTTTGAGGCTGGGCCGTGGGCCGTTGTGGTTCGGGCTTTTCCCAAATTAGTCGTAACAATTGCCCCCATCGCCCGGGCCGTTCGGCTTCCGTCGGTTCGGCTCGGGTGATGTGACTTTTTCATGATCCGATGGGTGCGTCAGTCGAGGCTCCGCCATTTAATGGATGCCATTATCACAGCTCCGCTTGAACTTCCGTCGGTGTAGTTTTCGAAGCATCGCCGCCGTCTTGATGTCGCCACGTGCCCCTTGCATTCATCTCCACCGTGCGCAGGGTCATTTAAAGGGCACCAAGAAAGGAGCGCCGACATCCGTTGGTCGAACGCCCAGATTTTCCTTCAGCGTCTCCTTTTTCTAATCCTGCTCCAGCTCCGCGTCATGTCGTCTTCCCCTGCCCCCGGTTCGGGTCGTCCAAAGGATGCAGTCTGCCTCAACTCGCCTGATAGCCCCGGCTCGACGGTCGGTAGTAAGGGGGTGACCCCTCGGGGGTGCCCCCGGAGGTTCTGGGATGTTCTTCCTTCTGTGCCACCTCCGTCGGAGATTTGCGCGCCCGCTACCTTCTACCCCCATACTCCATCCGGGCCCCTGAGCCTAACGAGCGGATCTGCTTTCCGGGTCCGAAGGCGGTCGGGGTGTATGAGGTGTGCTTCCGATTTGGGCTTCGGTTCCCCCTCCATCCTTTCATCGTTGAGTTTCTGCGTGCTCATCGTGTGGCCCTATGCCAGTTCTGTCCCAACGCGATCGGGCTCGTCATCGGGTTCGTCGTGCTCTGCCTTCAGAAGGGGGTGGTCCCCTCCCTCCGACTCTTCTCCCAATTTTATCGTCTGAGCCGCCATCAGTCGGGGGCCTGGATTTACATTAGCGCTCGGCCCTCGAAGAGCCTGATACTGGGGCTGTCGAGCTCCGTCAAGCTCTGTAAGGAGGAGTATCTCTTCGTCGTCGGCCCGTCGGATATGGATTTCCCAACTCACTGGAGCGCCGACGTGATGCTGGCACTGGAGCTGGGTGACCCGACCGCGGCTGAACTCGAGACCGTGGAGGCCCTGTTGGCGATCTCGCCGGGCGATCGGAGAGTCACCGTTCTCTTTTCTGACCTCAATCTACGGAAGACCACGTGGCCCGCTGGTGAATTCTGTCGTCCCTCATCGCTCCGAGGATACTGCTCCGTGGCCACTGTTCTGTGGCTGATAGGGTTGGTTGATGATGACTTCCCCTTTTCCCCCTGCGCAGGTGGGTTTCCCTCCAGTTCTTCTGCCCTTCCTTCTCAAGTCGGGATTCCGGACCCCGCCTCTCGGAGAGGGGATCATGTGCTGGCGGTTCGAAAGAAACAACGTGTTGACCGTCCGGCGGCTGGTCCCGAGAAGTCGAAGAGGAAGGTCCCCTCTTCCGGAGCATGGCGTCTCGAAGAAGGTCCGCAATCTCGCCGGGGAGGTTAGCGTTTCATTGCACAAGAGCCGGGATCTGTCACCCTCGGCCGAGGCGGTTTGGCCATGGGCTGGCCCATTGTCTCCGCAGCCGGGTCCTCTTCCTGATATATACGAGCGGTATTTAGGTGCGTTTCGCTCCGCCCCTACGGATTTACCTCCGGGGGAGGAGGATCTTTTCCGTCACCGCTTCCCCGTAGGAGCGGGTGAGTCGGTCTTTTCCGGCTGTAGTGTGACGGCACGGGTGGCTGAGAACTGCACCCTCTCCTCGGACCGAGCCGCTTTGGATGAGGTCAGAGGCGACCGTCTGGCCGCTTTCGTGGTCCAGACCGGCCAACAGGTGGGGCTTCTTCCCTAACCCAGTCTTTTGCTGCTATCTTCAACTTACTCCCGCCTCTCTTGTGTAGCTATCCTCTGTTGGGCTTTCGATGAGGCGCCAATTTGTGGCTCTCTCCAAGGCTAAGGCGGACGCGGCGTCGGTTCCCGGGGCCCGGGAAGGCGAGGAGGAGGCCGATCACGAGGGACCCTATAAGGGGAAGGCCAAGACGACGGATTTACCTCCGGGGGAGGAGGATCTTTTCCGTCACCGCTTCCCCGTAGGAGCGGGTGAGTCGGTCTTTTCCGGCTGTAGTGTGACGGCACGGGTGGCTGAGAACTGCACCCTCTCCTCGGACCGAGCCGCTTTGGATAAGGTCAGAGGCGACCGTCTGGCCGCTTTCGTGGTCCAGACCGGCCAACAGGTGGGGCTTCTTCCCTAACCCAGTCTTTTGCTGCTATCTTCAACTTACTCCCGCCTCTCTTGTGTAGCTATCCTCTGTTGGGCTTTCGATGAGGCGCCAATTTGTGGCTCTCTCCAAGGCTAAGGCGGACGCGGCGCCGGTTCCCGGGGCCCGGGAAGGCGAGGAGGAGGCCGATCACGAGGGACCCTATAAGGGGAAGGCCAAGACGACGGAGAAGGGGATCGAGACTCAGGTAATCAACAGAGAGGTACTCCATCAACGACCTAGGCATTCGCCATCTCAATTCCTCCCCCCCAAACTCGCGCCGCCTGGGTTGACGTTCCGGCTTCCTTACAAGCCGGATCTCCCCCGCCGAGTACCCCTTCAGACCTTGATCTGACTTAGGCATCGGAGGGGATTTGGCCGGAACCTAGGTCCGGCCTCCCTGACGAGTTTTCTCATCTGTCCAGGAAGAAGCTGTCCGAGGCGCCGAGGCTACCCTCAGCGTCGGGCGGCCATCCCCCTCGCAGTCGTCAGGTGGACGGCTGCTCGATAACCAACCCTCTAGCCAGGCGCCGAGGCTACCCCTCGACGCGGATCCGACCGAGGCCGAGTGCGACCCAGCCGAGGCCGAGCGCGATCCACCGAGCCGAGGCTTCTCCTCAGCTCCCTGAAGGCAACGGATCGACGCGACCCGGAGACTCCCCCGTCTGCACCCGACCCCGCCTCCACCCACGCCGAGAGCACGCGGGTTCGGCGATCCCAAGGGACCCCCGAGTCGGCCCCTTGACCACGTTGACCACGCAGCCGACGGTCAACGAACAGTGGTGAGAAAACACCCGTAAACATCTGGCGCCGTCTGTGGGAACGATCAACACCCACGTAAAACAACCACACCGACAATGACGCGGCTCCGCCCCCCGCGGCGGAGAAGAGGCGCAGCCCCGGTGGTGGGCACTGACCAACGCCGTGGCAAGCGGAGCGAGGCCGTGCCCCCCGGGCACGCGAACCGGGCGGCGAGCTCGGATCGCGCGGAGGGCAGTGTTGAGGAGGCCGATGGCCGACCGTTGGCTTCCTGGGGCAGTAGGATCGGGAGAGCACGGGAAAAGCCGAGGTCGAGCGAAGCGCTGGTGGTATCCGTGATCATCGATACCTCCGTGGTGCGGCGGCTGCTAGTTGACACCGGCAGCTCGTGCGACATCCTCTTCACATCGACTTTGAAAAGGATGGGGCTGCACGGCGAGGACTTGGAGCCGTGCACAGGGCCCGTGGTGGGCTTCACGTGACACTCCGCACCTATCATCGGGGCGATCCACCTCCCGGTCACGCTCGGGGGAGCACCCGATTCGGTGACACTGACGGTGGAGTTCATTGTGCTGAAAGTCGGCTCGGCGTACAATGGGATCATCGGCCGCCCCCTCCTCAACGCCATCAATGCGGTGGTCTCGACGCTCCACCGGACGATCAAGTTTCAGACCCCAAAAGGGGTCGGGCAAATCGATGGCGACACGAAGGGAGAGAAGATCTGCTACCACCTGACAGAGGAGAAGGTCGTCGGAGGGCCTGGCGATCCAATGGCCTCACTCGACCTGAGGCATGGACCGAGACCCACCCCTGCGGAAGAACAGGAGCAGATCCCCGTCACGAACGTCGAGGGGAGATTCGTCTCCATTGGGGCAGGGCTGGATCCCGACTCAAAGCACAAGCTGGTTGAATACCTGGAGGCTAACCTGGACGTCTTCGCGTGGTCAACCGAGGACATGCCCGGTGTCGATCCCCAAGTGATCGTTCACCGATTGAACGCCGACCCCAACTTCAAACCCGTCAGACAGAAGAAGCGGAACCTAGGTGGCGAAAAGATGAAGGTGGCATCTGATGAAGTAGAACGACTCCTCGACGCCGGTTTCATCCGAGAAGTCTGGTACCCCAAGTGGTTGTCCAACGTGGTAATGGTCAAAAAACCCAACGGGAAGTGGCGAATGTGTGTGGATTTTAGCGACCTCAACAAAGCCTGTCCCAAGGACAGCTATCCACTGCCACGGATCGACCACCTCGTAGACAGCGCCTCGGGATACGAGATGCTCAGCTTCATGGACGCCTACTCCGGGTACAACCAGGTCCAGATGGATCCTAACGATGAAGAGATGACGACCTTCACGACTGACCGAGGGACCTTCTGCTACAAGAAAATGCCCTTTGGGTTGAAGAACGCGGGGGCAACTTACCAAAGAATGGTCAACAATGTGTTCGACTCCCAGATAGGAAGAAACCTGGAAGTCTACGTTGACGACATGCTGGTCAAGTCGAAGGATCCTGCTGACCATATCGCCGACCTAAGGGAAACCTTCGAGCGGCTGCGAAAGTACAATATCCGGCTCAATCCCGCCAAATGCACGTTCGGGGTGAGATCCGGCAAGTTCCTGGGATTCATGATCACCAATCGCGGGATCGAGGCCAACCCCGACAAGATCGAGGCACTGATCAACATGCGTGAGCCGACAACCATCAAAGAGCTGCAGAGGTTGAATGGCCGCATTGCCGCCCTTGGGCGATTTCTGTCCCGGTCGGCGGAAAGATCTCTCCCGTTCTTCAAAACTCTGAGGAAGGCCATTGCTGCGCCAGCCGACGAGAGGAAAACAATACCATGGGATGAGGACTGCTCCCGAGCATTCGCCAAACTCAAAGAGTACCTCCGCAGCCCACCACTCCTCTCCAAACCGCGAGAGGGGGAGCCGTTGAGCCTCTACTTAGCCTGCACAGTGGAAGCGGTGAGCTCGGTGCTGATCAGGGAAGACGACGGGGTGCAGAGACTGGTATACTACACCAATCGTGTCTTGAAAGACGCTGAGGGGCGGTACACACCAATGGAGAAGCTAGCGTACGCCCTCGTCCTCTCGGCCAGGCGGCTCCGACCCTACTTCCAGGCTCACACGATACTGGTCCTTACCGATTCCCAGTTGGAACAGAACCTCAAGAGGTTTGACCGCATGGGAAGGATGCTGAACTGGGGGGTCGAATTGAGCGAATTCGACCTACGATTTAAGCCACGCACGGCCATCAAAGGGCATGCGCTAGCTGATTTCATCGCCAAGTGTACCATAGAAGAAAGGACCCTCACGCCGGAAGACGGCTCGGTAACGGTAACAAACCAACCTTTGTATTTACTTATGACTGACACCATCTCGGCTGGCCAATCAGGGGACCAGGACACATGGATTATTCATGTGGACGGCTCGGCGACCCGGGCAGGGAGCGGGGCCGGGATCACGATTCGATCTCCCGAGGGGAACGTCGTCGAATACGCGCTTAGGTTCGAGTTCCCGGCCACCAACAACGTGGCCGAGTATGAGGCCGCGATAAACGGCTTGAGGCTGGCCCGAGAGCTCGGAGCTGAGTACGTACGGCTCCTTAGCGACTCGAAGCTCATCATCAACCAGCTGCAAGGGAGCTACGAGGCACACGAGGAGACAATGCAAGGCTACCTGGCCACTGCCAAGACTGAGATGTCCAAATTCAAAAGGGCCGAGACCCTTCACCTCCCGCGGTCGGAGAATGCCCGAGCGGACGCTCTATCCAAGCTTGCCTCCTCACTGAGATGTCCAAATTCAAAAGGGCCGAGACCCTTCACCTCCCGCGGTCGGAGAATGCCCGAGCGGACGCTCTATCCAAGCTTGCCTCCTCGCCTAAGGAGTTGGGTCGCACCGTCTATATGGAAAACCTCAGGAGCCCCAGCACGGAAGAGAAGGAGGTGATGGCGATTGACGGAGACCCCACCTGGATGGACCCAATCATCCGGTACCTCGCCCACGGGGAAGCGCCAACCGATGTGGAAGAACGTCGAACCCTGGAGAGGAAGGCGTTCCGGTACGTGATGCATGAAGGAACCCTCTACAGAAGACGGTGGACAAAGACGGACGTCCTCCCCTACCTTAAGTGCCTCGGCCCCCAGGAAGCTGACTACGTCCTCAGGGAAGTGCACGAGGGGATCTGCGGGAATCACCATGGAGGCACGACAATCGCCCAGAAGATCTTGAGGCAAGGATACTACTGGCCGACCCTGACCCACGACGCGACAGAGTACGTCCAGAGGTGCCAGGAATGCCAAAGGTTCGCCAGCACCGGGCCCACTCCCCCATCAGAGCTCGTCCCAATCATTAGCCCCGTACCTTTTGCGAAGTGGGGACTCGATATCCTGGGACCGTTCACGTTGGGCCGAGGGCAAAGGAAATACCTGATCGTGGCCGTGGACTACTTCACCAAATGGATCGAAGCCGAACCTCTAGCCTCAATCACCTGGAAGAAGGTAAAGAGCTTCGTATGGAACTCCATCATCTCCAGATTCGGAATCCCCCGTGCCATCGTCACTGACAACGGAAAGCAATTCGACTCGGCCGGGTTTAAAGACTTCTGCGCCGAATGGAAGATCAAGCTACTCTTCGCCTCGGTGGCGCACCCCCAGACCAACGGGATGGCGGAGACCGCCAACAAATGCATCATAGAACCCCTCCGCAAGAAAGTAGAAGGCGCCGTAGGGAAGTGGCCAGAAGAGCTCCACGGGATACTCTGGTCTTACCGTACGACCCACAAGCAAGCCACGGGTGAAACCCCATTCATGCTCACCTATGGCGCCGAAGCAGTGGTCCCAGTCGAGGTGGGCGAGGAGTCCCTCCGCATCCGACATTTCGACGAAGAAAGAAACGCCGAGGGTTTGGAGCTCGGCCTGGAGCTCCTGGGTGAGCGACGAGAACAGGCATTGGCCACCATCATCCGCCAGAAGCAAAGGGTGACGCGTTACTACAATTCCCGCGTCAAGGGGCGGAGCTTTCGCCAAGGGGATTTGGTCCTTAGAAAGGCGGTCTTTTGTCCAGAGGTCGCGCGCAAAGGGAAGCTGGCAGCCAAGTGGGAGGGCCCCTACCGGGTGGTCGAAGTTCTAGGACCCGCTACCATCGGCTAGCCAATTCAGAGGGAAAGACCCTCACCCATTCCTGGAACACCGAGCACTTGCGCAAATATTACCAATAAAGCCTACGAGATCGCCCGCGAAAGTAACTATTTTCTTCCCTCTTGCTGAATAAATTGGTTTGATCCTGCCTTCTTCTTATAGCATGGCCGTAAAAAACCTCACGGAGAGGGGAGACCCTGCCAAGGGATTGTCCGGGTGGCACCTCGCAAAGACAAGGGACGACCCCCAAACGGGCTGGCCCCCCCTCCACGTTCGCCTGGTCGGGAAACTCCCTGGGGCTGAACCTCGGAATGGGCAGACCGCTAGGCGAGGGTAGCCCCCCAGCGAACGGAACGACTCGAACCGGCCGTAAGGCTGGGGGCAACTCCTCCCCCAGCGGGCCGACGAACCGACCAACCGTGAGGCCAGGGGCAGCTCCCCTGGCGGGTCGGTCGAAAGGACAACCTCAGAGGTTGACCTCATCGGCTAGTCGCAAGACATGGGGTCGCACCCCAGGCCGACTAGCCAACGGACCAGGGGGCAACTCCCCCGATGCGCCGGCACGCCAACCGAGCCGGGGGCAACTCTCTCGGCCCGTCGGCACGCCAACCAAGCAGGGGGCAACTCCCTCGGCCCGTCGGCACGCTAACCAAGCCGGGGCAACTCCCTCGGCCCGCCGGCACGCCAACCGAGCCGGGGGCAACACCCCCGGCAGGAGCACCGACTCTTCTCCGTCAGAACCCAAAAGAAGGACCCACCCCAAGAGAGGAGGTGAGCAATAGCAAGCAAAAGACACTTTACTTTCGGAAAATACGAGGGGCTACACAAAAAGCCCTCGTCCTGAAAAACTTAAGGACCAGGCTAGGGATCTAAACACTCCCACACTCGTCTTCTCGGGGGCCCCCTCAACACCGTTAACTGGAGAAGCGCCGGACCGCTCCGGGATCTCTTCCTCTTCATCGGAGTACGCTTGAAGCTCCTCGAGGTTGATCTCCGCGAGCGGGAACCTCTTTCGAACCTCGGCCTGGCAGCGGGCGAATCCCTTCTCGAACGCCGAGGACATGGCCTTAGAGGCAAAGGAAAGGGCATATTCCGTCACGGCGTCCTGGGCAACCTTAGCAAGGTCCACATCCTCTAGCTCACGAATCCGACCCTCGAGAATGGCCACCTGTCGTTGGTGATTGGATCGGTCCTTCTCGATCTCTTTCGATCTCGTGTCAAGCTGGGATAGGAGGGCCCTCTCCCGTTCTTCCGCCGCCTCCAGCAGGATATTGAGTTCCTGGGCATCGGCCGTGATGAAAGGGGCCGGATCGGCGCCGGCCTCAGCTGCTGCGCCAGTGGCAGCGGTGAGCGCGGCAATTCGCTCCTAGGCCTTGAACTTCCCGACCAGGGCTAAGGCTTTGTCCTGGTCCGACTTCTCCAGGGCAGAGGAAAGCTCGGCCACGCGAGACTCCAGGAACTTCACGAGCGCCTTGGACAAGTGATCGGCCTCCTCCTCGCCTTCCCGGGCCCCGGGAACCAGCGCCGCGTCCGCCTTAGCCTTGGAGAGAGCCACAAATTGGCGCCTCATCGAAAGCCCAACAGAGGATAGCTACACAAGAGATGCTGGAGTAAGTTGAAGATAGCAGCAAAAGACTGGGTTACGGAAGAAGCCCCACCTGTTGGCCGGTCTGGACCACGAAAGCGGCCAGACGGTCGCCTCTGACCTCGTCCAAAGCGGCTCGGTCCGAGGAGAGGGTGCAGTTCTCAGCCACCCGTGCCGCCACACTACAGCCGGAAAAGACCGACTCACCCGCTCCTACGGGAAAGCGGGGACGGAGAAGATCCTCCTCCCCCGGAGGTAAATCCGTGGGGGCGGAGCGGAATGCACCTAAATACTGCTCGTATATATCAGGAAGAGGACCCGGCTACGGAGACAAGGGGCCAGCCCATGGCCAAACCGCCTCGGCCGAGGGTGACAAATCCCGGCTCTTGGGCAATGAAACGCTAACCTCCCCGACGAGATTGCGGACCTTCTTCGAGACGCCATGCTGGGAGGAAGAGGGGACCTTCCTCTTCGACTTCTCGGCACCAGCCGCCAGGCGGTCAACACGTTGTTTCTTTCGGACCGCCAGCACATGATCCCCTCTCCGAGAGGCGGGGTCTGGAATCCCGACTTGAGGACGAAGGGCAGAAGAACTGGAGGGAAACCCACCTGCGCAGGGGGGAAAAGGGGAAGTCATCATCAACCAACCCTATCAGCCACAGAACAGTGGCCACGGAGCAGTATCCTCGGAGCGATGAGGGACGGCAGAACTCACCAGCGGGCCACGTGGTCTTCCGCAGATTGAGGTCAGAAAAGAGAACGTTGACTCTCCGATCGCCCGGCGGGATCGCCAACATGGCCTCCACGGTCTCGAGTTCAGCTGCGGTCGGGTCACCCAGCTCCAGTGCCAGCATCACGTCGGCGCTCCAGTGAGTTGGGAAATCCATATCCGACGGGTCGACGACGAAGAGCTTGACGGAGCTCGGCAGCCCCAGTATCAGGCTCTTCGAGGGCCGAGCGCTAATGTAAATCCAGGCCCCCGACTGATGGCGGCTCAGACGATAAAATTGGGAGAAGAGTCGGAGGGAGGGGACCACCCCCTTCTGAAGGCAGAGCACGGCGAACCCGATGACAAGCCCGATCGCGTTGGGACAGAACTGGCATAGGGCCACACGATGAGCACGCAGAAACTCAACGATGAAAGGATGGAGGGGGAACCGAAGCCCAAATCGGAAGCACACCTCATACACCCCGACCGCCTTCGGACCCGGAAAGCAGATCCGCTCGTTAGGCTCAGGGGCCCGGATGGAGTATAGGGGTAGAAGATAGCGGGCGCGCAAATCTCCGGCGGAGGTTGCACAGAAGGAAGAAGAACATCCCAGAACCTCCGGGGCACCCCCGAGGGGTAACCCCCTTACTACCGACCGCCGAGCCGGGGCTATCAGGCGAGTCGAGGCGGACTGCATCCTCTGGACGACCCGAACCGGGGGCAGGAGAAGACGACATGACGTGGAGCTAGAGCAGGATTAGAAAAAGGAGTGCTGAAGGAAAATCTGGGCGTTCGACCAACGGATGTCGGCGCTCCTTTCTTGGTGCCCTTTGAATGACCCTGCGCACGGTGGAGATGAACGCAAGGGGCACGTGGCGACATCAAGACGGTGACGATGCTTCCAAAACTACACCGACGGAAGTTCAAGCGGAGCTGTGATAATGTCATCCATTAAATGGCGGAGCCTCGACTGACGCACCCATCGGATCATGAAAGAGTCGCATCACCCGAGCCGAACCGACGGAAGCCGAACGGCCCGGGCGATGGGGGCAATTGTTACGACTAATTTGGGAAAAGCCCGAATCACAACGGCCCATGGCCCAACCTCAAAGGGGACGCCCACTAGGGAAGACGGGTCCGCCCATGAAGGGCCCACGGACAGGGCTGAAGGCCCGGACACTCCATCTTCGGGGGCACCCGACTGGCCCCCATTCTGCCAGATTAACCGCCCCTCGGAATCCGCATTCCCATAATGGCCATTAACGGACCCGTTAATGGGCCACCCCTCCACTACGCGCGAGTGAGAGGAGGCGGAGGCGGATCGTGGGGACGTGAGAGGAGGCGGGACGTGGGGCAATCACGAGGGACCCTATAAGGGGAAGGCCAAGACGACGGAGAAGGGGATCGAGACTCAGGTAATCAACAGAGAGGTACTCCATCAACGACCTAGGCATTCGCCATCTCAATTCCTCCCCCCCAAACTCGCGCCGCCTGGGTTGACGTTCCGACTTCCTTATAAGCCGGATCTCCCCCGCCGAGTACCCCTTCAGACCTTGATCTGACTTAGGCATCGGAGGGGATTTGGCCGGAACGTATGTCCGGACTCCCTGACGAGTTTCCTCATCTGTCCAGGAAGAAGCTGTCCGAGGCGCCGAGGCTACCCTTCAGCGTCGGGCGGCTGGTGGACGGCTGCTCGAGAATCGACCCTCTAGCAAGGCGCCGAGGTTACCCCTCGACGCGGATCCGACCGAGGCCGAGTGCGACCCAGTCGAGGCCGAGCGCGATCCACCGAGCCGAGGCTTCTCCTCAGCTCCCTGAAGGCAACGGATCGACGCGACCCGGAGACTCCCCCGTCTGCACCCGACCCCGCCTCCACCCACACCGAGAGCACGCGGGTTCGGCGATCCCAAGGGACCCCCGAGTCGGCCCCCTTGACCACGTTGACCACGCAGCCGACGGTCAACGAACAGTGGTGAGAAAACACCTGTAAACAGATTGCTTGGCCTAAATGGGCCAAATTTAGGAAACACTTGATGGTGTACTATGTGATGTTTTTGCAACAAAAAATTAATGCTACAGAAAGTGTGTATAGATTCCTCCCATGGGCCTACATTGTAACTACTAATTACTTATGCTAACGGTTTAGAGCACCGCCTGGGGTCCACCGGCCCTCGGGATCCCCCCCCGGGGGTCGGCCGAAGCCCCCCAGGGCGTCGCCGGGGGCGGCCGGACCTGAAAATGGGTCGGCGGCCCCCAGGCGGTGCTCCCTGGGGCCGCCGCCTGTGCATGGAGGGGCGGCAGGTGCGGCCGCCCCTCTGGGGGTTCGCCGTGCCCCCCAGAGCTCCCTGGGGGGGTCGGCGGCTCCCCGGAGGGCTGTCGGGGGCCGGAATCACCCCGCCGGCCCCTCTGTCTTCGTGTCGTGGCGGCGCGTGGTCGTCCCTCTCTGACGACAGATCTGCGTCGTTATACCCTGACTTCTTCAGATCTGACTCCGAATCTGGTGGATCGACGCCTGGAAGCTCCAGATCTGGCTCTGGATCTGGTAGATCTGGATCTGAAAATTCCAGATCTGGATCTGGATAGCGACGGTCGATCTCCGCCATTCTCTCCTTGTAGCGACGATTGATCTCCGCCAAATCCTCCATTATTTGACGGTACACCCTTTCCTTTCTCTCTACCCATGCGTCGATCAGATCCATGAATCGGGTGCTCGCCCTGGATCTAGGGCTCTGATACCAATTTGATGCGATTCGCTAGGGATTTGACAATAAAAAGAGGATTTTTATTGGATCTCAGATCTGAAATTATAGGAAAACCTACTACAAATCAACTACTCGCTAAATAACAACTACAATTTAAAAGGACGACTAGCTAAGGATTAAACTAGGGGATAAACTAATAAAAAAAACTTCTCTCAACAATTTTCGCATCCCCTCTTAGGGCCGTCTCACCCCCCTTAAATAGGCAAAGCACACCTATTTGTTCTTTTACGCAAACGCCCCTCCTCTTAATTTCCAGCCGCATCACAATGTTATTAGTTAGGTTTTAAATATTATTAAGCTTTCTTTGAGATAGTTCTCCCCCCTGCTTAGGATGTATCGGTGTATATTTGGCAGGACGAGAAATCCTCACATCTTTTGATCCAGTTTTGTTCGTACTTCGTAGCATATGTACGTTGGCGTTCTAATTCTGTAGATGGATGAAGGCACCATGACATGTCCCTTAATTTTGACTGATATGTTTATGGACATAATGTTTGATAAAATTAGATTACTTCATTTATTGGCATAT
Organism: Scilla litardierei; assembly: GCA_030789695.1. NCBI lineage: Eukaryota > Viridiplantae > Streptophyta > Magnoliopsida > Asparagales > Asparagaceae > Scilla > Scilla litardierei. The sequence goes on along the minus strand of CM061132.1, from coordinate 133,875,212 downwards.
ATAGTGCATAGTTTAATAGGTTGCTAAGACCTGTTGTTTAAAAACTTTGATGCTTCTATCTGATGCAAATCTCTCCAAGTTTATTATTCTTTTGCGTCAACGTGGAGTGCCACATTTGTGATCCATGAGTGGATATGTGATAATCAACTTTCAATGCCATTGCATGATACTACTCAGTTCATCATTGTTGCTTAGGACCTTGGCACTAGCTTGTAAGAGGGTTGAGCTGACATTGATAGATGTGGTAAACGTTTGGTACTTAGGGCCTGTTCTTTTGCAAGAACTGTGCCCAAGAATCTGAAATTTAGCACTGTTCACACAGAATCCCTATCAACTTTCGTGTGCCTGTTCTTTTGAGCACCCATTATTTTCGGAAGAACGTCCTACGTGGCCCTCGAACGCGGAATCAAAGCTGCGATTTGTTCTCTCCGCATTTTTTGCGGATTACAGAGGAATCCGACTCCGGTGGGCCCTCTCTCTCTCTCGCCTAATCAGAACGGTGATTTCTTTTTTTTTTCCTTTGGCTTTCGCTTGCCGCAACAAATGGTGGGCCCTCAACGAATAAAAACGGATGTTTAATTTTTTAAATTTTAATTAGTATTATATAAATAGTTATATTAATTAATTGGTGGACCCCATACCACTTTCTTCATCCAAGTTTCTTCATCTAAAAGAACACACTACACGGAGTGGGCCCCACTTCAACTTTCCAACTCCACAATCCAACCCCACTTTCCAACAAAAGAACACACTACACCAAATTTCTCTCTCATCAGAATCCACACTTCTCAACTTTCCACAATTATACTTTCCTACAAAAGAACAGTCCCTTAGTGTGCGGTGCTTTCTTTATCTTAATTTACGTGCAATGGGGCCTAGTTGGCAGTGGTGATCATGTGTAGACATGTGACATTAGCTCTGGAGCATGCAACGGAAAACATACTAACATAATGATGATCCTCAACATCATACCTTTTAGTATGAAACATGGAAACTTTTAAAATGACACTAGTATGCCACTTGCCTGACATATATGACACTGTATACCAAATTTTAGATCCCAAAAAATTGTGTCAAAACAGTGTCAGTTTTAAATAAAATCTTAAGATTGAGTGATGGAACCATGTCAGCTTTAAATAAAATGTACAGATTGTGTGTCGCACACTCACTCATACAAGTATAAAAGATCCTCGACTAAGTATATATTATGTCACAAAATCTAGGCATTACCTAAATTAGTTTTAGGTATTGCTTAATTATTTTTTGCTTTTTGACTTTAATTTTGATGCTTAGAATATGTGGATTTTTGTCGCTGAAATTTTATGTTGCTTATCTTTTTATCTTTAACGGAGTTCATTTTGGTCTCTATGGATTCTAATGTATTGTAAATAGATACTTGTGCACACAGTCTCCCTGTATCCTATCATTTAAGGATTTTTATGACATCATTATCCACACTTGATCATTAACACAAATATATTTCAGATACAAGTAAACTGGCAAACATGTGTCAATACCATGTCTTGTTTTTGGTGAATTGTTATATCCAGCACCCCATGCTCATTTGGTATATGATAGTCATTTGTACTCATGTCTTATCGTGTCATATCCATCGCCCATCTCTGTGTTGCGTCAGTGTTCATAGCTTTTTAGGAATTTACACATGTAAACCATCACCCTTGGAGTTCAATAGATAGTTTAAGTACTCCATAAGTCATAAAGGTATGTAGTCCATATGATGCTGCTCCTACTAAACACTTTGCTTGACCAGTGATGATTTTCAGATGTCTAATGTCTCTGAACACTCGCACAAATCTGTAACCTTTGTTTTCATCACAAGAGCTATGCACGAGGTGGAAGAAGGTAGGGTGGAAACCATGTATGATCTGAGGGTTTCTTTTTACGCTAATTTTTAAGATTCTTCCGTATAAGAACACACTTGATCATTAACACAAATATATTTCAGATACAAGTAAACTGGCAAACATGTGTCAATACCATGTCTTGTTTTTTGGCGAATTGTTATATCCAGCACCCCATGCTCATTTGGTATATGATAGTCATTTGTACTCATGTATTCATCAGAATGTGAAACTTCAGGTCATGTCTATAAAAATAGGTTCAAGACTTGATACATGTTATTATCATGCTGTGTTGCTTGTTATATCATATTGGAAAAACATGAACTACGAAACCATACCCAGATATGGAACTTGTGTCTTACATCCAGTCAACCATTGCTCATCTTCTGTAGGCGTAGATGGGTCCTGACTCTGAATAAGCCACTTGAATTTATTTGTTCTTTGATGTCAAATTATTCAGTTTGATTTGATCCTTCCTTCTTGTGGGGGAGTTTCGTGCACCATCACTAATTGATCATAGATATTTTTAGCTTTCTGCGTTACAGTTGGTTCACCGACGAAGACAGAAGAATACGTTTGCTTCATTAACTCAAGAATTTTGATTCGTTTATATCTTTTGCTAGTATGAGTGGTCTGTTGATCGAGACCCAAAAGATTGATTCTCTCTTTGGATCCTAATTGAGCTGCCATGTGAAATGCAGAAACCGGAGGATGCTCTAAACATGGTGTTTCAGAGTGTTTTCTCACTACAAAGCGTTGACCGTGGAGAACCCGGTCAACGTGGTTAAGGGGCCCGCTTTGGGTCCCTTGGGGGGCTTCGAATTGGTGCAGAAGGGGCGAGGGGAAGCCTCGGCCCTTGTTGAGATGCTCGGCCTCGGATAGTCGTGCTCGGCCTCGGCTGAAGGCGGGACGAGGGGTAGCCTCAGGCGCCCGGGTAGATGCACGGCCGACGGGAGGCGAGGGGAATCTCGGACCTGACTAAGACGCTCGGCCTCGGCAGGTTGACGGTGAGGGGAAGCCTCACTATCCAGTCGGACGAGTGGTCGGAGAGGGGAGAGGGGTAGCCTCGGCCCGTTGATCAGCTGTCCACCTGCGTAGACGAGAACGCTCGTCAAGGGGCCGGACCTTGGTTCCGGCCAAATCCCCTCCGATGCCTAAGTCAGATAGTGATCTGAGAAAGGAGGCCCGACGGAGACGGTTCGACTCGTGAGGAGATCGTAACGGCGTCTCTCGGCGCGAGCGGGGGAGGAAGGAGATGAATTGGGGGAACGAGGTCGTTGATGGAGTACCTTCGGTTTTGTTACCTGAGATGCGGTCCCCTCTCTTCGTCGTCTTCCTGGCCCTTTTGTAGAGCTCCCAGCGCGGTTGCCCCTAGCCCACGTCCCACGCCCGCCATCGATCGCGCCCCATCAGTCCCCCCTCGCCGTCGCCCTTTCCGCCATGCCAGCACCTTCCCATTATCGCCATTAGTGGTCGCGCGTCCGGGGGAGTGGTTTTCGCAGGAGTGGGCGAGTGACCAGCGGGTTATTGGGGCCGGGTCGGATCGACGTTCGAGAAGGTCCCTTATAGGGCCTTTGCTCAATAGGCTTTTGAGGATGCAGATGGGCCTTCGACCAGTAGTCGGGCTCCTGGGCTCGTGTCTTTTGGGGTCTCGGTCAAATAGGCGTAACAATTGCCCCCATCGGTCGAGTTGATCGGCTTCGGCCTGTTCGGCTCGGCCGATGTGACCTCTGCCGATTTTGACAAGCTCGCCAGTCGATGCCGACTCATTTATTAGTCGCCATCATGGGTGGGCCCGTTCGATATTTTTAAGGCGCGGGCTCCGAAGCGCCGTTGGTCCTCTGATGCCGCCACGTATGGCTGCAAACTTACCCCCTCCGTTCGCGGGGCCGTCTTCAGTTGAGAAGCTGAGGGGTTCGGGCGCCGCCATCGGTGGGATCGATCGGCCTCGGCTAGCTTGGTATGACCGCTCCGCCTCCTGGAGTTCCGAGTGGCGCTTCAGCCGAGGCGTGGTCATAAATGTAGGTCATGATGAGGCGGATCGATTGGACTTCCCCGGCGCCGGTTTCGAAACGTCGACAGTTCTTCGAAGCCTGCCGCGCGTTCTTTGTCAGCCGCTTCGAATTCACCCCTGCGCCCGGTATATAAAATCCTCAGCCGCGTTGATCTCCACTTCTCTTTTGCTTCTCCCGGTATTCAAAGCTTTCCACAACTCGGAGTTTCCCGTCGCCTTCGCTTCCTTGCCTTCTCCAGACCAGTCGAAAAAAGGTAATTCCTCTCTCGCTTTTCATCTCATGGCTGCCCTTAGGATAGGCGGTTCTGGTCAAAGGGCAAGGGATCCTTCGGAGTCCAGGCGGGGTGAGCCCTGGCTAGGGGGATCAGGTTCCCCCGCCGGGAGTCGTTCTCTTCAGGATAAGGGGAAGGAGAAACTTTTTCCAGACTACGCCCGTGATGACGTGGCGTCGGCTGCCGTACGGCTTAATGTGCCCCCGGTTGTCCTCCGTACGCCGTCGAGGACCCCTCCTTCGGTGGCCGCGGAGATCCGGGAGAGATATCTCTGCTTCCCATACGAGGTTCGGGTTCCATTTGTCGACGAGCGGATTTGCCTTCCGAGGAGCAATGAGGTCGGCGTCTACGTCGAGATGTTCCGCCTGGGTCTTCGCTTCCCGCTCCATCCCTTCTTCATCCAGGTCATGGAACATTTCACAGTGTCCCTGTGTCAGTTCACCCCGTGTTCGATCGCGGTACTGACGGGCTTCGTAACGCTCTGCTGTTCCCGTGGTCTGGAGCCGACTCTCCCCCTTCTCTTCCACTTTTACCAGGTCCAGACGGTCGGTCCGGGGTCATGGCTGCTACTCCGAGCTCGTTCGAGGAGGGAATGCCTGATCGGGTTACCCCGCTGGACAGGGGATTGGAACTCGGATTATGTTTTCGTGGTCTTCTTGGGGGAGGCCCAGATTCTAACAAGCTGGGGCAGTTCTGTCCATCCTCGCCCGTCGTTAGTTCTCTCAGACGCCGACCGGGCAGCCGCTGCGCTTCTGTTGGCTCTTCCTTTGGAAACGAAGTCCATCTGGTCTTTGTTGGACGACCTACTCCTGAAGGCCGTCTTGTGGTCTCCGGGTAGGTCGCTTTTTCATCCCCGGATCGCCCTATGACTCATCCTGATTTCGGTCTCCTTTGCAGGGATGGCTGGCCGCGAATTCGTCCGTGACGTCGATGAGCTGATCCGTCGTGGAGCCGCTCGGAGCCGAGGTAGTACCTCTGGAAGGGCGCCTCGGAGGACCGTTGAGGAGGAAGTGCGCCGAGCCGAGCCTTCCGTGGGTAAGGTGGTGGCCGCGCCTCCCGCCTCTTCTTCTGGCGATCCCCTTCCGGGGGGTGAGGATGGTGCGAGGCGGAAGCGTTCCCCTCCGGCGCCTTCGGAGCCCACGGTGGAAAGAAGAGGAAGGAGGACGTGGATCCCTCTGGTCCGGAAGGTTCCGCGCTTCCCGTGGCGTCCGCCGGGGATCCTTCGATAGCTTTGCCAGCCACCCCCCTCGCAGCGTCTTCGCCCGTATCACCAGGGGTCGGGGCCTTGTTGGCGAGCGACTTGGCTTCGATCGTCGTCCCTGGGAGTTCGATGTTTGCTGACCGAGCCCTGGCCCAGCAGGTTGCCGAGGTCTCCGTCCCTCCCTGGGACCGCAGCCTCCTCAAGAAGATCCCGGCCGACAAGATGTCGGATTCCTTGGTCTGGATCCTTCAACAGGTTCGGTTATCTTGTTATCCTCTCTTTCTCTTTATTCTCTTCTTAGCCCATGTCTCATCTTTTCAGGGTTCAGCGCTCGCTGTGGAGTTGCAGTGTCGAGCCGTCCGCTTGAGGGAGCTGGAGGAGTCCTCCATGAGGGCTCAGGAGCGGGCCGGGGCGGCTGAGGTGGCTATGACGGAGGCCCAGATGGAGTCTCGGCGTCTCAACCTCCGTGTGGCCGAGTTGGAGGGACGAGTGGGTGACCTCCAGGGAAAGCTGGAGGATGCTCATCAGTTGGCTGAGGAAGCGGCGGAGTCGTTCCGCCTGGAGAGGGAGGAGCTTCAGAGGGAACTGTCGGATCGGCGCCAGGTGGTGCGGCTTGCAGAGGAGGTGGAGAAGGGCGTCGTCGAGACCCTGGGGAAGAGGATCTTCGAGGTTCTCAGGGGGGCTTTCGGTAAGTATGAAGACCTCATCGCCCCTCGGATCGTCGAAGTCGTCCAGTCTTCTTTCCGGGAATGTGCGGAGCGTGTTCGGCAAGCCCCACCGCCGGTCGATCCCCCTCGCTCCGAGCAGGGCGAAGTGCCCGAGGATGTGTCCTCCCGAGCTCGATCTCCCTAAGCCGTCCCTCCCGGCCTTATCCTCAAATTTTTAAGCATTCGCTTCGCTTTGGGCCAGTCTACTTGAAATGTATCCCTGGCCCCCGCTATCTCCTTCGGCTTCGTTATCGGCTCCATGGCCAATAATTGCTGGTTGCATGGCTGCTAGCTTGGGCTACCTACTTCGGGTCTTTTGTCAACCAATTTTGCTCTGTCGGTGTCGATCTAGCTTCTGTAGGCGAAGAACTTTGTCGTTCGTTGCAAGTAGATTGTTTGTAGGGTGTTTCCTTCGCCTTGCTCCCCTGTAAATAAGACGCATTTTTGTATTCTGGTTAGCTATTATAAACGAAATCGACTTACTTGGACTTCTTGTGTACTTTGCGTTGTCGCCTTGTTCTTGGCTTAGGAATGGACGAAGCTGGCGTTGGCTGGGGGGATCCTCCCCAGACTTAGGGGCGCAGGAGTCGGTCAGCGAGGGCAAAGCTCCTCGGCTTAGGACCGGTCGGCGTCCGTGTCTGCTGGGGGAATCGCCCCCAGACTTATGAGCGCTGGTGTCGGTCGGCGAGGGCTAAGCTCCTCGGCTTAGGACCGGTCTTGGGGGGATTCTCCCCAGACTTAGGGGCGCAGGAGTCGGTCAGCGAGGGCAAAGCTCCTCGGCTTAGGACCGGTCGGCGTCCGTGTCTGCTGGGGGAATTGCCCCCAGACTTATGAGCGCTGGTGTCGGTCGGCGAGGGCTAAGCTCCTCGGCTTAGGACCGGTCTTGGGGGGATTCTCCCCAGACTTAGGGGCACATGAGTCGGTCAGCGAGGGCAAAGCTCCTCGGCTTAGGACCGGTCGGCGTCCGTGTCTGCTGGGGGAATTGCCCCCAGACTTATGAGCGCTGGTGTCGGTCGGCGAGGGCTAAGCTCCTCGGCTTAGGACCGGTCGGCGTCCGTGCCTGCTGGGGGAATTGCCCCCGGTCTTATGGGCGCTGGAGTCGGTCGGCGAGGGCAAATCTCCTCTTCCTCCTCCAGTGAGGCGGCGGTCCCCAACCTTTCATGCTATTGGTGTCATGTCAACTCCATCGGGGTTTTAAATGAAGATAACAAAAAGGGATGCATTTGTACTCTCAAGAGTCCTGCCGGACCGGTACATTTGGAGGAAATGGAAGAAAAAAGAAATGAAGCTAGACAGAGGGATGTAAACTTAGATAACTCCCTCATACTAGGCCGCTTCCGGGGGGAGAGACGTCGCCCGCTCACTCTATGATGCGGAGGGGGCCTTGGATGGTGTTGATCTTCTTCCCCTTGTCTGGCTGTGTGGAGGTCCCTTCTCCGTGGGCCGGCTCGTCGGCCTGATTCCTGGCGTGCCCTCGGCTCATCAGCTTCTCAATGTCCTTTTTCAAATGCTAGTAATCTTCCGTGTCATGACCATCGTCTTTGTGGTACTTGCAGTACTTCTCCATGTTCTTCCCGCCTCTTTTAGCCTTCGGTGGGGGGCGATCAGCTCGCTCTTCCTTCTATACTTGGGCGAGAATGGCGTCCGGGGTGATGTCCCTCGCGCTTTCTCCCCGCTGCCTATTCCTCTGCCTCTTCTCGGTCCGGTACCCTTCGGGGCTAACTCGTCCGGTACCCTTGTTGGAACTTGGGTCTTACATCCAGTCAACCATCGCTCATCTTCTGTAGGCATAGATGGGTCCTGACTCTGAACAAGCCACTTGAATTTATTTGTTCTTTGATGTCAAATTATTCAGTTTGTATTGATCCTTCCTTCTTGTGGGGGAGTTTCGTGCACCATCACTAATTGATCATAGATATTTTTAGCTTTCTGCGTTACAGTTGGTTCACCGACGAAGACAGAAGAATACGTTTGCTTCATTAACTCAAGAATTTTGATTCGTTTATATCTTTTGCTAGTATGAGTGGTCTGTTGATCGAGACCCAAAAGATTGATTCTCTCTTTGGATCCTAATTGAGCTGCCATGTGAAATGCAGAAACAGGAGGATGCTCTAAACATGGGATGAGTGCATCTACGACGAACGCCAGTCTTCTGTGTGTTGAAGTTTACCTCAACCCTCTCTCGCTACGAAGCAGAGGATTATGTAGCCATTTTCTTACTTAACCATTCCTCGGCAGTCCTGTACGTTTTTTGTTTTTAAAGACTGGCCTGATATGATGATGTTTTGGTAAATATTGTTTCAGGTAGAGGTTTTGATGTTCAGGGATTGCAGAAGCGTGATTGGAATTGTATCAGTTTAGGTTGGAATTGGATATGTAAAGGTTAATATCAATACGGATAGGCATCATTAGTGGAAATCACGGACATTTTCGTGGTTGTAATTTTGTGGGCGGAAATAATATCTGCCCATGAAAAAAAAATTCTGAACGTCCACGGAGTTCCATTCACGGAAATGTCGTAGACCGAATTCACGGAAATGGCAGTAAGTATTTCTGCTGACTGAAAGTTGGACAACTGCATATTGGAAAATAAGAAAAAGGGGAATTGATGTGTGCATATACCGTTTTACTCACGCGTACAGGCAGCTTATTTACAAATTTGCCATTTGCACAGACCACGTTTTTTTAACCCTTTTATCCCCGTCATCACCCGCCGTCCGTCGCCTGTTGATCTCCCCCTCCTCCGCCCCCCTACGATATCTCCCTCCTCTGACCTCCCACTCTTCCGACATCCACGCCCCCTCAACCGCCGCTCCCCCTCTACGGCAGAAGCCCCGAAGGCGCCCGCGCGCCGAGAGGCTTTTTCGGAATTTTGAAACCGGTCTGTGAGCATGCGTAATTCAATGGCAAACTTGTAAATACGTGGTATGTGCACAGGAGTAAGGACAAACTTGTAAATAAGTGGTCTGTACGCAAAGTAAAACGATCTATGCGCAAATCCTTGATGTCACTATTCTCTGGCAGCTGCTGAATCCAAAAGAGGCCTGTAGAGGTGTGCTTTGTCTTGTCGCCTTTGATGTATGTAGCCTCCTCAAAGTTGGGCTAGGCATGTGGCGTGGTCTACAAACTTGGTAGTCAGCTCCAAGTCACCAGTCTTTGGCCCAGGCGTCACTAGGTTGTAATGTACTTCAGAGCGTAGCCATATACACGCTCGACTTACATCATGGATGTCGATGATCTCAGAATAATTGGATGATGATGTGGCCTTTTGTTTGATTCACAGAACTCCAAGAGATGGTTGTGTTATAGGCACACACCGATTTTGTGATCGTTCCATTTCAATGATCTGATCTAAAACCTGCATCTGCAAAGCTTGTCAGTGGTGATGATGATCCTTTCTTATAGTTTAATCCTGAATATATTGTCCCTTGGATATAGTGCAGAAGATGCTTAACTTCAGTCCAGTAGCGCTTGTTTAGACACAATATTGTATCTAGCTAACAAGTTCACAGTTAATGCTATATCAGGACACATATTGTTTAGCCATGTAGAAAATTACTTGATAAGGGATTCAGGACCTAGGATATCCTCCCCCTCTTCCAGCTGACAGACGGGGTTTTTTGGGCATCCAGTGAACGTAATACCATAAGTTTAATCAATGGATTTCAATGGTCCTTGTGTTATTCTTCCACACACTCTGGGCGTATGAAGTCTAATGTAACAGGATTTCATCATTTAGATGATAAATTTGTAAGCCAAGATATATCTTTATTTTGCCTAGGTCTTTTGATAGTCAGGCTAAATATATATTTCAGTTTTCTCTTCGGAAGATTCGATAATATTTAAGTAGTTTACATAAACATTTATAATCTTAAATCATGTACTTTGCTCTTATAAAGATGCAAAGACAACCTTTAGTATGCGTCCTTACTTTGTCAAGGAACTCACTCGGTTGCATATAATATTTTATTATCTCTTCAATAGAATAGACGTCCCCAAGTCTATCCAGGCAATTAAGGAAATGAGGAATGTATTTTTATCAAGATATCCATAGAAATTGCTGTCACAACATCCAATAGCAGCATATGCAAAATTTCCGTTGTCAAATGGAAAGGTATTTGTAACTATAACCAGGGAGTCTGATGCACCATTTATATAATTCATGCTCATCTTACTTGTTTATTCCACATCTTTAGCGAGAAAGAAAAAAACCTTGAGATATATGATGTACCTTGTAGCAAACGATTTCATGCTTATATTCATATTTATACAATACTCATTATGTCTATAGGTTTGACACCTTTTGGTGTCTGGACTTCAGGTACAAACACTGTATGTTTCATAAGCGAGTCCAACTTAGCTATTATTGCGTCATTCCACATTGGCAAATCTTTACGCTACAGAGTGTGGATCAATATTATATAATTATCATCGATTATGCTATGTAAGTGGCAATATGATACGTGAATATATTGTCGAAAATTATGTTCTTTCTGTCCGACACCTCCACAGGATGTACACAATTTAATGATATTTCAGTTTCTCATGGGTTCTCCTCTTTTGGGGTTTCAAAAGAGGAGAGGGTATGGATATAAGCTCATTGTCATGTGATGGTATTGTCTTAGGGCCTACATGAGTTTTCCTCCTTTATCCTTAGTGCCTGGTGGTCTACCTATTTTAATTAAGGAGCAGCCACTTCTACTGCTGGTGGATTGCATCCATATTCAGGGATGTCAATCCTAGCTGGAGTATTTGCAACATGAATGTGTGATCTGGCAATTTTCTTGTTGTCAATAACTATATCTGATAACTGTTGAACAGTTTTGTTGAATATGGGGGATTTTCGTGATCTCATCATCACATTTCATAGTTAGATCATATAATTTTAGTTTATTTTTGTTTTTGATATTTAAGATGGTCAGTGGAGCTTCATGCTTCAACCGAGTTGAGCCTAGTGCTGGGAATGTGGACTCATCAAAGCACAGTCTTCTGGGCGTGCTTTTAATGCCTCTCCCTCTTGGGATGCAAGGTGTCTAGGGTAAATCAAACCCGATATAGATTCCAAGACGGCATTGAGGTCCTAAATTTATTCTCTGTGATGATGCTATAGGGATATTTGTAGTGCATCCAAACATTCTGAAATAGGAGGTCGATGTTACACCGTATGTTAATTGCATCGGAGACTTAAGTCTGACGTCTTCAGGGCCTAAGGCAAATCAACGATGCTACATGCAAAATAGCTTGTCCCCATGCAATGACCAACAACTGAAATTTTATTAACAATGGATGAGTAACTCATTGGATTCGTTTTAATAATCGACTCATCCAACCCATTTTGGGTGTGAACACGAGTTTCAGGGTGTTCAATTATTATTCCAGTTGTAGATTAATTTCCCAATATTATCCAATGTACTTGCAATTTGCTAATTTGTCCTAGTAGCTTTGGAAAAGCTGGAATGCGGTTGGATAATATGCTTACTTATGACCATTTAGAGGATATATTGATAAGTATGATAAGATACTTTATATGTCCTTTTTCGGGGAGTGGATAAGTTCAAAAAAAAAATTCCTCAAGTACTCTCATGAAACTCAAAAAGTTTCAGTACATGTTTAGTGGAGATAGTTTGATAAATACATATCCTTGAATTCTTTGGAGGATGCGTAGAGATTCATTGTCCACTTTTAGTGGAGATGATGTCCTAATTAATTTTTCGCTTATTAGGGGGGCATAGAAACTAACCCTTCTGAAGAGTCTTTGTATTCTTTAGATTATGTCCGTGGGATTGGGATATGGTGTGGTGCATTATCACTGATCAAGTGTGACCAAGTCTATCTTACCAAAATTAAAACTAGGACGATTCTCGGCACTTTGGGCGCTCCATTAAATTTGCTTCATCAATTCGAATTTTGTATGTTATGGACCTTTTGAAAGTCCTTTCAAATACTCAAGTATGGTCTTCAGGCCATTATTCTTGAGTCGTTACATACAAATATTCAGTATTTATTTTTGCTGTCATTTTCTATTAGGGATTTCAATTTGACGAATATCCATTGAAAATAGATGTCAAGAATATTTCTTTTCTTTTTTATTACAAGAGAGATGTCAATATAATCTTTATTTTTCTTCCTTGATTATTTAATACATATTATGCTGACATACAAATGATCTCTAAAACAATTTAGTTTGCGTTTGTTGTCTTTTAACGACAACAACATATTGCTAGGGAATTGCAGTAGCCATCATAGAATAATGTGAACCTTAAGCAATATGAATATGCTTTACACCTTGGTTGTGTGCATGATGGTAAAGATAAGCAATAAGCAGCTACGATGTCTGGCTGATTTAAGGACACATTCTTCTCATCATTATTTGCACAATGTAAAAAATCATGAGAAAATTAGTACATAAATATATCTCAGACAAGTACGTGTGTAAATCACATACTAGCATCCCTCATTTTATCATGATGTGCATCCAAATAGCAAAAGGACGGAATTCAAAATTCCAACCGACTTTGCTCCACGGCGTATATAATCATAGAAGCACACCATCTTGAACTGTAGTTGTACGTATTCCCAAACACTAATCGCGTATTCAGCTTGGACATTGGTCTTCGATTCAGGCACTTCATTCAGGCCATAGCATCTCACCCGTCCCACGACACTGGCCTATCTTCGTATCATGCATTATTTTCACGGCGAGGCACAACATTTTACTGATTAGGTACTGCTAGAAAGGGTTTGAACAACAGTATGAGCCCGAGTAGCCCAATCACGTTTAAGACGAAAAACACCACCTGATCACCTGCACCATCGCGATCGCCGCAGTTAAAGAAAGGACAAGGGAAAGCCAAAATGATGACATGATGGAGCATAAACCAAGCCAAGTTTTAGATAATGTTCACTGGATATTGAATCTTGAAAGCAAGCCTTGGTATGGTACACTAGCACATACCTTCCATGTTCATAACATAGACATTATGCATTCGTATCATGACTTACAAGGCATTAGAACTCCTCGCTGATTTGACGAGAAAATCTCAATATGTACTTAGATCCCGCAATTATTCTGATTTTGATTAAGGTTCTTAAGAAGCTTGTTAACATAAGAATGTTAATTAGCACCGACTATGATGAGCTCTCTCTCCCTCTCTCTCCCCCGGTTGGACAGCAAGTAGGGGTAGAATTGCAGCTCCATCACGGACCGGACCCGGTCCCAAACTTGTAATTATGCATCCAATGAGAGGGTCGTTTCATAATTCGACATTTTCACTAATCCCTCTCCTAATCAAGGGCCGGCCGGCCCTAGCTTGGATTTTCATCCAAGAATTGAGAAGGTATTTTATTTCCCTAGAACCCTAGATTATTTTCCTTTGGTATTTCTCTTGATGGTGAGTTTAGGTTAATTGTTCTAGGTTTATTTAGTATTTTCAGATCAGTTCTTCGCGTTAAATTCCTAGAATTAGTAGTCCAAAATCATAAAAATCCAACCTTTATCCCCACAAAAAGCCCTAGACGCATCAATTTGGTATCAGATCATCAGTTCTATGGCGAATACTCAATATATGGAGCGAATCGAGTCGTTGGAAGAGAGGATGGAGAGGATCGAAACACGAATTAGTGAAGGATTTTTCGAAGCCCGAAAAGAGGACGTCGCAAAGATCAGAGAGGAGATGAAGGAGAACCAAGAGAAGACGGAGACAAAATTGACGGCAATAGCGGCGTTGTCCGTTAATCTCAACCCGACGGTAGATCCAAGCAAAAAGGAGCCATCTTTGACGAAGGACAAGGGTAAAAAGGTGATTTTTAACGAAGAAGGGCCGGAACATGATGAGACGGGATCTTTGACCCTCGCGACAAGGAGTGGGAGGCGTATCACGTGTCATGCCGCCCCGTGCCGGAGAAGCAATCACCGGGGGGCTGCCCCTCCGGCAGCCTTGGGGGTGGCCCTCGAACCCCCACGGCCACCCGGGGGGTCCGCCGAACTCCTAAATGGCCACGGGGTCCCGCCACACCCCCAGGAGGGGCGGCAGCAGCCATCGCCCCTCCCTGCGGCCACGACGACCTTAGGCGGGAGCGCCTGGGGGCCGCCGGCCTAAAACTGTGGCCAGCAGCCCCAGGCGCCCCTTGGGGGGGTTTCGTCCAGCCCCTCCGGGCACTTCCGGGTACCAACAAAGCCCCGAGGTGCCCCGCCGGCCTATCAGGCATCCCGATAGCACCCGCAGACATCCGTGGCACCACATGGGGCCCACTTTGTGGCCCGAACACCTAATAAGGTCGGATTTCAGTAGCCAGGCACAGGTTTTCAGCAGCCTACAGGGCCTCCGCAGTTTTCGGGGGGCCCGACGACTCAGACCCCGCCTTTCGGGGGTGACGGAAGATTATATAGCATACCTGGGGCCACCTAGGGGTCCTCAGGCAGAGTATGAACTTCCACAGGAAGATGCGAAAGGAGACTGGCAGTGGGACGGAGCAGATGGAGGCATGCGAGATCGTGTAGAGGCCTATTTACCTGACAGACAACTGGGAAATCAGCCGAGAAGAGGATTTCAACAGCAGGAGAGAGGTGGATTCGCAGGGGATAGACCGCTAAGGAAGCTGGAGGTGCCTATTTTTGAGGGAGGAGATCCCGACGACTGGTTATACCGGGTGGAGAGGTACTTCGAGGTGTCGAGAGTACTCGGGGAGGACTGTCTTCGATCGATAGGGGTCTGTTCGGAGGGAGAGGCCTTGGGGTGGTTCAGGTGGACTGACCAGCAGCAGCCCTTTCAGACTTGGGAGGAGTTTACGTCGCTCTTGGTGGAGCGTTTTGGTGCAGGGCAGTTTGACGGAGTGTTTGAGAGGCTTTATTCATTGAAGCAGGAGTGGAGCGTGGGAGATAATATTAAGAAGTTCGAGTCGCTTTACCACCGAGTCAGAGTGTCTGAGGAATCATTAGAGAGATACTTTATGAAGGGGTTGAAGCCCACTTTTAGATCGGGACTGAGACAGCTACAGCCAGTGGGTCTGCGGGGGATGATGACATTGGCAAGGAAGGTGGAGGACCATCAGGAGACGGAGCGGAGAGCCCGCGGGGTGTGGGGAGGTAACATTTTTCGGGGACATGCGTCTGCTACCGGACAGAGGACTGCGCCTATACCAGGGACCGCGCCTGCCCAGTGAGTTACAGCCGTTACCGGGGGCAACAGAGATAGGAGACATGAGCCTCGAGCAGGAGGGCAGGTACGGAGGATGACATATGCAGAGATGAGGGAGAAGCGGGCGAAGGGCTTATGCTTCAGATGTGATGAGAAATTCACCCCAGGACACCGATGTGCGGATCGAACTCTTTAGATACTGTTAGTGAACGATGAGGAGGAGGACGATCTCGTCATACTAGAGGCATGAGAGGATGAGGAGGAGACTGAGCACCAGCACTTGGACTTGGCAGAGGTATCCATCAATTCTGTGGTAGGGTTCACACCGAACCACACCATAAAATTGGTGGGACAGGTGGGCAGTCAGGAGGTGATCGTATTAGTAAACAGTGGGGCCACCCACAACTTCATCTCCAGCAGGTTGGTGGGAGAGCAGGGACTACAGCTGAGCGGCACGGGGAGGTATGGAGTGATGTTGGGCACTGTGCAAGTAGCACACAGCACCGGTGTCTGTGATCGTAACGATTCAGGGAGTACAGATTGTCACAGATTTTCTTCCCTTGAAGTTAGGGAGCACCGATTTCATCCTGGGGATGAAGTGGCTGCAGACACCGGGGGAGACCAGGACGAACTGGAAGATGCTGAGGATAGAGTACCAGGATGGGGGGCAGTGGTATTACAGTGGGATCCCAGCCTCTGTCGTTCTTTAGTGTCCTATAAGGCCATGACTATGGCGATTCACACAGCAGGGGGAGGCTTTCTGGTTGAGCTATAGGTAGTGACCGCATCAGAACAGAGAGAGGACCAGGCACATGCGGTAGCACCAGAGATCGAGCAGCTGTTGGTTCAGTATGAGGAGGTGTTTCAGACACCACAGGGGTTACCACCGCACAGAGACCACGAGCACGCCATCGTCTTACGGAAGGGCGTGTCTTTCATTAGTGTGAGCCCCTACAGATATCCACAGGTGCAGAAGGACGAGATCGAGAGGTTAGTAGAGGACATGCTACAGGCGGGGTGATCCAGCCGAGTACTACCCGTTCTCCAGCACTGTTTTACTGGTAAAGAAGTAGGATGGCAGCTGGAGATTCTGTGTGGACTACATGGCCTTAAATAAGAAGACCGTTGCTGATAAGTTTCCTATCCCGGTGATCGATGAGCTTCTAGATGAGCTCCACGGAGATGCATGTTTTTCGAAGATCGATCTTAAGTCTGGATATCATCAGATAAGGATGAGGGCAGCTGATGTGCCCAAGACGGCTTTCAGGACTCATGAGGGGCATTATGAGTTCCTCGTCATGCCTTTCGACTTGACGAATGCTCCCGCGACTTTTCAGGCACTAATGATACGGTGTTCCGGCCCTACCTTCGGAGATTTGTGCTGGTATTCTTCGATGACATTCTGGTGTACAGTCGCAGTGTGGAGGAGCATATCGGACACTTACAGGCGGTGTTGCATGAGCTACAGGACTAACAACTATGTGCTAATAAGAAGTGTTTATTTGGTCAGCTTCAGGTGGAGTATTTGGGACATATTGTCTCAGCTGAGGGAGTGGCGACAGATCGGGCCAAGATCGCATCAATGTTAGATTGGCCGCTACCCACCACACTTCGAGGTCTGCGGGGGCTTTTGGGTCTGACGGGGTATTACAGGAAGTTTGTTCAGGGGTAC
This sequence comes from Scilla litardierei, assembly GCA_030789695.1. Taxonomy (NCBI): domain Eukaryota; kingdom Viridiplantae; phylum Streptophyta; class Magnoliopsida; order Asparagales; family Asparagaceae; genus Scilla; species Scilla litardierei. The sequence goes on along the minus strand of CM061132.1, from coordinate 133,858,347 downwards.
AGCTCTATTGAATGGCCACTCACAGAGGAGCTCAAGAACAGTTTCAATTGGGGCACGGAGGCCAACAAGGCTTTTAAGGCCTTGAAACAGGCGATGACGACAGTGCCCGTCTTGTCACTACTGGACTTTAGCAAACCTTTTATTATAGACACGGACGCATCTGGACATGGATTGGGCACAGTGTTGATGCAGGACCAGAGGCTCATTGCATATTTTAGCCAGACGTTGTCAGCACGAGCGAGGCTGAAGTCAGTATACGAGTAAGAGTTGATAGCGATCATACTCTCGATACAGAAATGGCGGCCTTATTTGTTGGGGAGGAGATTCATAGTACGGACCAACCAGCGGATCCTGAAATATTTACTTGAGCAGCGCCTGGTCACAGAAAAGCATCAGAAGTGGCTCTCCAAGCTGGTCCATTACACCTTTGAGATACTGTATCGGCCAGGCTTGGAGAACAAGACGGCAGATGCCTTTGTATCGCTGCAAGGAGTTCGCAGAGGTGGCAGCCATTTCCATACCAGTCCTTCTAGACTGGGAGCCGCTGGGCAGGAAGATTGAGGCCGGCGCAGATTTGGCACAGATACGGGAGGCACTGCAGCAGGGATCAGCAGACTTTTCGGGATACACCATGAGCAGGCAGCGACTTCTATATCAAGGGAGAATGGTGATTCCTAGGGGCTCTACCCATATTCCGTTGATTTTTCAGGAATTCCACGGCAGTGCCTTCGGAGGGCATTCAGGTATACAACAGACCTACAAGAGGATGTCTAGGGAGCTTTACTGGCTAGGAATGAAGAATGACATTGCCCAGATGATATCGGAGTGTGACGTTTGCCAGCGTCACAAGTATATGGCAATGGCACCCGTAGGACTTCTACAATCTTTGGCTTTAACGGAGAGAGTCTGGGAGGATATCATCATGGACTTCATTGAGGGACTTCCCCGGTCAGAGGGCTACAACTCTATATTGTCGGTGGTAAACCGGCTCAGTAAGTATGCCCACTTCGTGCCCCTTAAACATCCCTACATGGGAGTGACAGTGGCTACAGCTTTCATGCAGGAGGTGGTATGCATGCATGGTGTTCCCGCTTCCATAGTGTCAGATCGCGATAAGGTCTTCATGAGTAACTTTTGGCAAGAGCTTTTCAAGGTGCAAGGAACCAAACTGAGAAGGAGCACGGCCTATCACCCACAGACGGATGGTCAGACTGAGGTGGTGAACAGAAGTGTGGAGACCAACTTGAGATGTTTTGCGTCAGATTCCCTGAGACAGTGGGCCAGGTGGTTAGCGTGGGCAGAATATTGGTACAACACCTCGTACCACTCGGCAGCACAGAGCACACCATTTCGGATTTTGTATGGTCGGGACCCGCCCCAATTGATACATTATAGCAGAGGGGCCACTCCCGTGTCACAGGTAGATGAGCATTTGGGAGAGCGGGACAGATATTTGGAGGAATTGAAGAAATATCTGCTGCGAGCCCAGCAGATCATGAAGACTAAGGCAGATGAGCACCGTAGGGATGTACAGTTTGCGGCAGGGGATCGGGTTTATCTGAAACTACGACCCTACAAACAGAAGACCTTGGCCCGTCGGAGCAATGAGAAGCTAGCAGCCCGCTACTATGGACCTTTCGAGGTGACAGCTCAGATCGGGAAGGTGGCATATCGTCTGCAGCTACCGGATACCTCCACCATCCACCCTGTGTTTCATGTCTTGCAGTTGAGAAGAGCCATTGGGAATCACACGCTATCACCGACTTTGCCACCTACTTTGACAGAGGACATGTAGGTGCTTCTTGAGCCTCAGGAGCTGACCGGAGTTAGACAGACCCCAGATGGGACACAGGAGGTGCGTATTCGATAGAGGGGCCTACCGGACTACGATGCTACTAGGGAGCTATTCGCAGTGATACACGACCACTTTCCAGAATTCCACCTTGAGGACAAGGTGGCACTTTGGGGGGAGTAGTGATGCAGCGCGGGTCATAAGGGGGGCGGCTCACGAAGAGGGTCCGGTTCGAGTATATCAACGGAGGAGACGATTCGGGTCCATCATGGACCCAGCCCCAAACTTGTAATTACGCATCCAAGGAGAGGGTCGTTTCGTAATTCGACATTTTTCACTAATCCCTCTCCTAATCAAGGGCCGGCCGGCCCTAGCTTGGATTTTCATTGAAGAGTTGAGAATGTATTTTATTTCTATAGAACCATAGATTATTTTACTTTGGTATTTCTCTAGATCGTGATTTTAGATTAACTGTTATAGGTTTATTTAGTATTTTCAGATATTCGCATTAAATCCCTAGAATTAGTAGTCCAAAGCCATAAAAATCCAACCTTTATCCTCACAAAAAGCCCTAGACGCATCAAAATGTATGTGTGTAGATTTTCAAACCAGAGACAAATGTTCATTTCCCATTGAATGATGAAGTAATTGATGTGGAGAGGTTGGATAGTTGAATAAATCAGTTGAAAAACAAACCTCACAATCTACGGTTATAATACTGAGCAACCGGCGTGTTTTACGAGGCTAAAAATAACTAGTCATGGAACTCATATATGAAGTATACAAATATAACTACGATGAATCAAACGAATTTTATAACACTTATCAGTATCCATCAACTATGTAAACTTACTGATGGATGCAGTGGCAGTACTGTAAAAAAAAGTAGGAATAAGTTGTGCAGGATTACACCACCAAATTTCATAACCAGCTACCTTATTGGGAGGACATATGAATGGACAAGAAACCATAATAAGTAAATATGGAAGCTGTATGAACCGAACCGAAAAGGAGTTGCAACTGAAAATAGCTCTCATAAGTGAGGAAGCCAACACAAAATTGACAACTACGGGATAGAATGGAAAAGGTTGCAAGAGAAACACAAGCCAAAAGGGAAGACATGCTTGAAGATAGACAAGCACGGAGAATCAAGCAAGGACTCCAATAAAACTCAGTAAGAATTCTTCAATCACTGTGATATGAGCGATTATACCAAAGAAAAGTATTCTGTATTTCTCTTCAATGGTAACTTGGTAGGCAAAAGGGTAAGCTAGAAAGGTAAAAGAAAGTCGGCATTGCGACTAAGGTTAATTGCCAACACTATATAATAATAAAATGGCATAAATGATGATGAATAGCACTTCTTTACTTGAGATTTGGAAATTCGTGAGGAGGTTTCCTATGATAGCACATGAAAAAGGGTATGATAGAAGTAATAGTTGATCCAGGCAGCAAGAAACATCATATTTTAAAAGGCCAGGTGATGAAATGGGGTAATTAATACTACATCAAGATATAAATTAACATAAATCGCCCTGAAAAATTATGGGAAGGTGGAGTATTCGAGGCGCATGAGGCCCTAGCTCATATGTCATATGATACCCATTATTCTTGTAAAGTAAATATATTTTAATGGAGTCAATTTAGAGTATAAATCCTTAATTAAACTATATTCAAACATGCATTGCACATGCCAGAGCTTACTGTTATTAACTACTGTCTCTATGCTGAAAATAATCTCTCCCTCAGCCGCTGATTCCAACCATCTAACACCTAAAGATCATACTCAGCTCTGTCCAACCTTCCAGGATCAGTCCAGAATTAGATCCACATCAAGAATCAAGAAAACTCTCTCTCACCTACCTCGAGTGGATAAATGTTTGGAAACAAACTTCAGTTGTCTCTCTGTTTTCCTTTTGATACGATAGAAGATGAGTATTTCAGGTCAATTCTATGTGAGTGTAAAGCAAAGAGTTGAATAAAAGAAGTCGGTTGATATATTCCTAAATCAAATCACGAATTCTTATTTCATTAGAATGGTAGTAAACAATGCCGCTAAAAGCCATCAAAAGCATGCTCCAATACACAATAGTTCTTTTGTGTTATTAATATCATGTTTTATCACACCGATTATACTTATATACAAATTATATTTTATCAAACAGTCATGTTAGCGGATAACATCATAATAGACTACAAAGTCACTAACTCGTAACCAATTTCTTGTGGACAGTGAAGTGCTCTAAGTGAAAATGCTCCTGAAAATTAACGGTCTCTTTGAACTGTATCGATCTAGTGAGGTTTGATGAAAGCTTTGTTATTGAGTATGAGAAAGTGAAGCTAGACGCTAGAAATTGAGTTCTCAGTGGCAGTTGCAGGCTTGCAGCCCTAAAATAGCATCTCTCTATCTCTCTCACATCTATATTGTCTGGACCATAGAAACCAATATCATATATATACCCAAAGGAACTAGCAGAAGAGGCATACGAGTGTCCACTTACACGGTCTCATTAGATTATTTGAATAGAAAAGGCATCATGCCATATAACAAATCTTCTTAAACAAATTTAGATACCTGGAAGAAACGAAGCTTGCTGCCGCTTTTGTGCCCAAGAAAATCTGCAAACAGATTAAATTAGACATTTAAAAAAAGTTACAGATGATAGCTAACAACAAAGAAGTTAGCGAAATATATATCATGGTTATCACCCAAGCCGTTACAACAGAAATGGGCTCTTCCATAGAGCATAAGTCCCCAAGAAAGATTCAAAAATATATTTTATGATAGGTCGTCAACATGATATAAACGCTCTAAATTAATGCCAAATTTCTCGCAAAGGAAAATCTGGACATGAGAGGGGGCTTGTCATAAACGCTTGATGATCTATTAGGCCTAGAAATATCTACCATACTCCTCAAGTAGTCATAGGTTGGGCAGCCAAAACGGGATGTCCTAGATTAAAAAACAATTGAAAGATGACAAATGTGTTGCTCAACCAATGATATAAAAAACAGAACAAGATATACTGGTCAGATCGGGTTCAACTGGAACCGAACACCAAACCGGTTTGGTTCATATAATAACCGATGGACATGCAAAAACCCACATGACCCGGATGAACAGTAAGGTTCTGGCATGAATTAGTGAACCAACCAGTTCTCTTGAACCAGGTTGAACAACAATTCCCAAAGACTGGGATTAAATTAATTATTTATTGAGAATGGGAATTGAACTTAGGCCCGTAGGAAAATAGAATTGCATTAAACTTAATGAACAAACCAAATTTTCATCCCGCCAATTTTGATAAGCGAACATATTAACATTGTGAAATCAAAGAATTAGATATATGTGAATTAGGTTCAAGCGGAGATAATCCTCCCTTCCACCTCATTGCATAATACATAGATATATAAGATACCGATATGGGTCTACAACTAATATCCCAAATACCCAAATACATAATTCAAATACAGAAAGGATTATGACACCCTCCCTCGAGTTGAAGCATGAATATTTTTCATGCCTAGCTTGTCATACAAGGACAACACTGTAGAAGAAAGGGTTTATTTGCTTGATGGTCTGTTGAACAAGTAAATGGAGTGCAAATAAAATTTTCAGTGACAATATCAACAACAAAATGCCAATCCACACTATAGGCATTGTCCTCTCAAGGAAAATTGGGTTATTAGCTATGTAGGTTGCAACAAGATTGTTACAATACATAGACATATCTACTCTCTAGTGAATCCAATGAATCTTTTTGAAACACATGGATGTGGGCTCAAACGGTGTTGGATTGACTTGAGAATTGGTGTGGAGCTAGTTAACAAGTATTAGAACATACTGCAAAAAAATTAAAAAAATAACTGTTTTATGGCCTTAAATCGCTAACAGCGCAGGAAAATTTCCTGCGCGGTCAGCTTAGGCCCATATTTCTCATATATATATATATATATGGGATTAATGTAGAACAGGTGGCACCTGATCCAACCGTTTGAGCCTCCGTTCATCGATTTCAAAAACGTTGCGCAAAACTGTCCAGAATTTGGACAGTTTTGCGCAACGTTTTTGAAATCGATGAACGGAGGCTCAAACGGTGTCGGATCGAGCTGAAATTTTGTGGGGAGCTACATAACAAGTATATCTACCTACTGCAAAAAAAAATTTCAAAAAAAAATACTCACAAACCCCGAACAGCGGGGGTGTGCTCAGGTATCTCTACCCGAGGTCATTCTTAGGTACATTTTTTGCATATATATATATATATATATATATATATATATATATATATATATATATATATATATATATATGGGATTAATGTAGAACAGGTGGCACCTGATCTAATGGATCAGGTGCAAGTCACAAAAAGGTGGGGCCCCCCAGGTGCAAGCCCATGTGGGGGCTTGTACTTTCCACCTTTATTGTGTCTTGCCACCTGATCCATTGGATCAGGTGGCAGCTTTTCTATATTAAATCCTATATATATAAGGAATAATGGCTATCATACGCCCTCTCACATAAAGCACCAAAGTACAAGCCCATGTGGGCTTTGTACTTGGGTGCTTTATGTGAGAGGTGTAAGGACCATGTCTATGGGGAAAACACTAGAAGGGGGGTTGAATAGTGTTTATGCAAATTTAAAAGGAATTTACGCCAAATAAAATGCAATCCAACAAATAGTGCGGAATAGAAAACAACCCAAAAAGAAACAAATGCAGAGATGTTTCAAGGGTTCGGATTACCCAAGTCAACTCCCGAACAAGCTCCCGACTTGTTCCCGGTAATTCTACGTCCCAACCATCCGGATACCACCGGATACTCAAGTTAGAACCCTAATTTGAGGTTTCCTTAAAGCCCACTTGTAGCAACCCTACAAGTGCAATCGAATACAATCGATGTCCTTGACTCCCACAACTTGGGAGCAAGCAAACCACTCTCACAACCGAGAGCATAACTCAAATAACAAATGTTATGAAATAATGAAAACAACATTTACAATCACATATGCCTTGAAGTAGAACTTGAAGGAGGAGTGTGATGTGTGTTGAAGAACTCTCTTAGAAGAGAGGAGAAGCCCTTTCTCTTGATTGCACCAAATGCCTAGAAGATCACACTTTGGTTCTAGGTTGGTGAGCAAGAGAACAAGATTTGGAAATACTTAGGGTTTTGGATTTGAAAGCTTTGATCTTTGGAAATGAAAGTTTGAGAGAATTTGCAATGAATGAGTAACCTTCCAATGGAACAGTAGAAGCTTTAATTATAGCTTTCTCAAATCCATAAAATAGTTTTGGCAAAAACCCAATTGGAATCCGTGAGAAAAATCTCAACGGATAGAATCTGAACTCGCGACAGTCGACTGTTGAACAATCCATAGTCGACTGTTGCACAGTCAGCAAGGGTAGGTGAGAATTCATAACGGTAACTTACCACGTGGACAGTCGACTGATGAAGCAAAAACAGTCGTCTGTTAAACCAACAGGCCACTGTAAATATTTCGAAAGGCGACTGGCCGAGAGATGTGTAAGTTAGACAAATACTGGAAATCTCACAAGTAACAGGACAGACGACTGATGCAAGGAACACAGTCGACTGTTAATCAGAACAGGCAACTGTAAATCATTATACAGATGACTGTCAATAGCATGAGAAATTTCCAGAGAACTAAGTCAAAGAAATGACTTACAGACATGCGACTGTTGCAGCATAGACAGTCGACTGATCTAATAGAAAGTCGACTGTATATACAGCATTAGTTGACTGGCCGTAAAAGTCAGATCAAACAAAGTTTGGGCAAGGATAGACATGCGACTGATTTACACAACACAGTCGACTTGTCACTTGGACAGACGCCTGTGAATCGTTCATCAGTAGCATGTGCGAAGTATTCAGAAAAGGCCCAAAACAATATTGTAAAAGTCTGTGCATAACAGGCGACTGTAGAACAAAATACAGTTGACTGTTTTTGAGACAGGCGACTGTAAACTGTTAAGCAGTCGACTGTTATAAACAATTCTTGCACAACCAATAGAGAAATGAATTGGAGTCAAAGGACAATTGATCTAATGGAGTCCTATGACTGAATGTAGATGTGTGTGAGAGCTCCATCAAAGTTCTACTTCTAAGCTACATACTAGAAGAGATAAAAGATAAATTACATTGACGAATAATCTCTGCTTTCCATCGTATGAGCTTGAAGTCTTCACGGAGCTTCAATCATCATCTACGATCAACCAATTCATGTCATTTACCTCCAATGACGTTTGAGAGTCATCCATTGCAAGTAGTTCTGCATAAATAGCTTAGGCAATGGATTAACTGCAAAATAGGGGATTAGACACAAGTATTTATGTTTGCTCATCATTAACACTAAGTAGAGAGAAGTCCAATACTCAACATTCTCCCCCTTTTTGATGATGACAAATAAACATAAACAAAAAGATAAATAATTGTGCACAATGAAAACTTACTCCCCCAACATAGATGCCAATCAAGTTAGTCAACAAATATTAGGACATCTTCATATCAATTGAAGCAAATGAGTAAGGAACACATGAATATAAGTTCAAAAGATCTAGGAATTACAATCCCTATTCATTGTAATCTTACTCCCCCTGAATCTAAGGCAACATAAATTTTAGATTCAAGCGTTAGAACATACTTAGCACATCCATTATGAATCTTGTATGTTTATTTCTCTCCCCCTATGGCATTATCCAAAAAGGTGGGAGCAAAAATCAACAATAATAGTGCTAAATACGAACTAACAACAATTCAAGAAGTATAAAATATATCAAATTAAAAACTCATAAAATCACATCATATACACATGTGAGTAATGGAATTGAAGTCCAATATCAACATTAGATATATACACAAAAAATAGTTTCAAAAGAGATTTCACAAATGCATAATACCAGAGATAGCATGATAAAACGAATACCAAATTCATATATTGTCTCAAAAGCACATCAGAGAGAGTATAGATACATAGAGACAACATATCAAACATCACACAGATAAGATAAACAGTATAGCATAGTGTGACACAAGATAAACAGCACATCATATATAGATATAAAAGATGAGGAGTACATCAACGGATGGACATCTACATGCCTATCACAAAAAGATACATCATGATCAAGACAAAAAAATATCATCATGACGACAACGAAGTACAACATCATACATATATAAAGTCACTGACAACATCATCCATCATACATAAAAAAAAATCAGTCATCACCAAACTAACACCACTCAAACACCTATCTAAGAGTGAGCGTCTCCAGGAGCTGCAGAAGAAGAAGCAGGCTCTGTGACAGCAGGTGTATCCTCTGGAGGAGGGTCAGAGGGAGCAACAGTAGTAGCAGCAGCATCAGCAGCAACATCCTGAGTAGAAGCTACACCAGGAGGCTCAACGACATCAGTAGGCTGAGGAGGAACATGAAGCTGGGAAATAAACTGTCTCAGATCCTCAGGGAAGGGTATTCCCTGATGGAGGAAAGAGAGGGACAACAATCTGTAAATACCAGTGACTATCTCCAAAAGAATATCACGAGATGGTGGAGCAGAGGATGAAGGCAGGTCAGCTGGAGGAACAGTGGATGAGGACGGAGCTGAAATAAATTTCCTCTTCTTCGAGACAGTCTGCAGAGCCGAAGAAGATTTCGACTTTGTAGAAGCGTCGAGGAGAGGATCAAAGGGCATGGGCTCGTAACGAGTCAAATCAACACCAAAATGACGGAAGACATGAGTCAGAAGACCACCGTAAGGAATGTGAGACGAGGAGGTCGTGAACTCAACCCTGTCCATCCTATCAAGGAGGACACCGGCTCAGTTCACGGGCATGCCAGAGAAAATAGCATACATACACTTCAGTATTTCCTGAGACGGCTGGTCAGATGATCCATATCTCGACAGGATGTTGGACTTCACCACTAGGTGAACAGCCCATCCTCTCGCAGAGAACATAGATGACCTGACACCCGAATCAAGAGCTAAAGGTACCTCTCGAAACATATCCCAGAGGACAGACTGGTCAAGGTCGTCAATATCGGAGATGTTGATATCAGTGAGAAGGGAACCAACAGAGGGAATCCTAAGAATAGTCCCTAAGAGCGAAGGAGTGATCTGAATGTGGGTTCCCTGAACGACAGTATCGACGATGCCGGAAGATGAATACTCACCGCGAACACGGTTCGCATAGAAGAGCTTTACCAGAAATGGATAGGCTCTGGGGGACTCGCTCTAGGAGAAGCGAAAAAGGTCGGCTAGGTAGGTAGCAGAAAGAATGTCAGAAAGCCTCTCAACAGTGAAGGCGGGAAAAACAATGTACCACTCCCTAAGAAGGTTGATACCTAGAAGAGAGTGAAATTTTGCCAAGCAGAGATCGTCTCGGCAAGCGGGAACTAGGGGATCAGAGGGGGGTACGACAGGAGGCTCTTCTGAAGAACTCGAAGCTGAAGGAGAGTGACGGGGGTTCTCAGCAGCAGGCTCACAGATGTGAACACCAGTGGGCTTGCGCTGACGAGTGATCAAATGCCGAGCCTCGGAAGAGGAAGCTGAAGGAGAGTAACCCTGCGAGGAAGAATGCACGGGTGACGCGGCATGCTTGGTTCGGGCTTGATAAGGTTTCTTCTTCTTGGCAATTGGTTTCTTGGGATCCCTAGGTCCTTTAGGAGCAAAGACTTTCTCTTTTCCCTTACCCTTGGGTGCCATGGGATCAAGAGAGAGAAACGATACACAAGCTTCGGAAGACAAAGAACCGAACGAAAAAGCTAGAGAGAGAAGCAAACCAAGTAGAGTAGCAACGACGAATGGGGAGGAGGAGTTTGACGGCGAAGACAGCACGAAATCGACGCACGAAGGAAGAAGATTGACGGTTTTGGAAGTGAAAACGAGCGGGAAGACGAAGCGGTCGAATCGGATGAGAGAGAGTCGACGTGGGGAACTGATCGGGTTTTCTCGAATATAAAAGTTGAAGAATGAATCTGGGCCGTTGGATCAATGAATCGGCGGCTCAGATCAAATCATATGAACTGTCTCAACAGAAGACAGTCGACTTATGAACAAAGGTCAGTCGACTGGATGAAGTGATAACAATAAAGCTCAGAAAGATGGGCAGTCGACTGGCAAGTAACACACAGTCGCCTGTCCATTGGACAGTCGACTGACATATACTCAACAGTCGGCTGGCCGAGAATTAATACAGTTCATCAAAACAGCAGAGAACACTGTAAAAATTCGACAGAGAGAACAGTCGCCTGATGACTAAAATGCAGTCGCCTGTTAAACTAACAGTCGACAGGATAACAGTCATCAGTCGGCTGAGCGAAAGATACCAATTCTCAGACTGAGGAGATAGAGTAGGGCAGTCGACTGGAGAAGGTGTGACAGTCGTCTGTCCTGGTCCAAAAATACACAGTGAGATAGAATTCCAGAGAATAAGAACACTCACCATAGGACCTATGCTCTAATCACAAATACATCGTAAAAACAATGTAAAAACCAATAAATCCATTGAAACACAAATCACTACCATCAATATCAAAAACTCATGAAATCAATTAAATCACAATTGCCTTTCTTAAAATATAAATATAATGAAGCACATGAAGATAGGCAACAATAAGATATGAGCTCAAAAAGGAGTTATAACATGAAGGATTGAGCTTCTAGATTTCAGATTCACTCATGATTCCCAATCCTCCACGCAACCTCACAAATGAATCTTCTTTAAGAGGTTTAGTGAATAAATCAGCAATTTGTTTTTGGGTTTCAATGTACTCTAAGATGATGTCCTTCTTAGCTACATGATCATTGATAAAATGGTGTCTCACGTCTATGTGTTTGGTACAGGAGTGGTGTACCGGATTCTTGGAAAGACAAATAGCACTTTGATTATCAACCATGATAGGGCAAGTATCACAATTGACACCATAGTCACTAAGAGTGTGTCTCATCCAAAGAACTTGTGCACATGCAAGACCCGCGGCAATATATTCCGCTTCAGTCGTGGACAATGACACCGAATTCTGTTTCTTAGAAAACCAAGAAACTAAGGAATTTCCTAAGAAATGGCAAGTGCCACTAGTACTTTTCCTGTCAGACTTGCATCCGGTAAAGTCGGTATCACTGTTCCCCCAACGCACTGTTGTATTTCAAATGCAAGGGCAACGCCTCTTCACCTGCAAGGAAAAACTATCAACCAGCAACCAAAATCAATCTCCAAATTCAGCTTTATCATCCTCCACAAATTCTCAAACCAATTTCAGCATACAATCAAACTTCAGCTTCCCAAATCCTTCCCAAAAACAAAATCAGAGTCAAATCACCCAAATCTGAAAACTAAAAATTTCAGATTCAACCAGGAGAACTTCAGATTCAAGAAAAAGAATTAACCCATCCCAAATTCCCAAATCCCCAAACCCTCTTCTTCCCTTCTTCTTCTTCTCCCTTCCTACTTCCCCCACCTAGGCCGGCTTCCTCCTCCCCTTGGCCGCATCAACCACCAACACGCAGCCCTCGCTGCGCTGCCCCTCCATCCACGCGCCGCCACGCATCGCCGGAAGAGGCCGAAGCCGCCGCCGTGAGGAACCACCCCCAGCCCTAGGCCGCCGAACGTCGGATCCCCGCCGCCGGACCACCTGCGCGTCGCCGTCGCGCCCAGCTCCGGAGCCCGCCGCCGCCCGCGCCTCCAAGAGCCCGCCATACGCCGTGAGCTCTCTCCCCTGTGGCCTTGCGTGACCTGCTGCAAGTTTTTAAACAAAAAAAAGGAAAATGATGACAGTAGTAGAATAGGAGAGAAATAGAACTTGAGAGAACTAAAGTATTAGGGAGATAGAAATAGGAGTAGGGTTAATAATGACAGTAATGAAAGAAAAAGAGTGAGCCCCTTTCGTTTTTGCTTGTTGGCTGCCAAACATTAAAAAAAATAGTAAACTAAGAAGACATATGCTGAGAAAAAGAGGGGAAGTGTCAGAGATTAAAGGGAAGGGGTGATGGCCTTATTAAATGTAGGAAGAGTGGGTGACAACTTTAGTCTTGTTAATAAGGAAATAATGAAATGAAAGAATTTATTAGTAATATATGTTAGATAGGTTTTATAATAGGGTTGTAGTATATGAAGAGTAGATAAAGTTTTTATAACCGTATCCTTATGTTAACATGATAATAAGGGTATTGCATTGTAATAATGTAGGAATAGGTAAAATCGATTAAATTGACATGATAAACCATGAGATTAGCTTTAAAATTAGTTAGTGATAATTAGTGTTATTTAACGTTAACTTGATTTCGCCATGTTAGTTGATTAAATAATGTTAGTAGATAAAGTTAGAATTATATCATGTCACTTTTTACCTTGGTCTAAGTTAGTAGGTAAAATACTTAATACCCTGTTTAACCATGTGTTTAGCCTAGTTAATAAGTGGGTTGTTAATGTTAATTATTTGTTAATATTTGCTAGTGTAATTGTAAGTGTTAATTTGCTCGTATAATTTAAATTCAGTATGTTAATACTGTAAATGATGTTTAGGTAATGAAACTAGAATAAAATAAGGCGTATCCTATTTATATAACCCAATATAAACCCACCCTAGCCAGAGAACCCAACAAAATTAGACGAACCCAGTTTAGGGATTAATTCGATATTTTGATTTTCTCGCGATAAATCTAATTCAGTGAATTGATTAACTGAAACAGAGAACCAGTCGTTTTATAGCGTAACGCTCGTTCAGACGAACCTACGACAACCGATATCAGCGGAAACAGGCAAGTGATACTTGCCAGTAATTATTTATGCCATGTTTTAGGCCATTTTTGTAAATTGCGTAAAAGAGACTAGGCGGTGAAATGATAGTCGCCTAGACGCCCTATTAGATCTAGTTTGACAACGAAACTAGATCCGACACTTTTTACCCGTTTCCATTCATGCTGCCATGTCACGTTTACTTTCAATTAACTGTACGCACTTTAACTGCTCATTGCCATGTCATTGCATGCATTTAATGTTCATCGTGATTGAGTAGCACACGCTACAAATGTTATTGCTATTGAGGCTAGGCACCTGCTTTGCGGCCACAACCCTATGCCAATAACACTTCCTGGCTCGTGATCCAGAAGATGGGCGCCAGTCCATATACACGTGGAGGGGTAGGGTTAAACGATCGCTTGAGCGTAGAAGTGAGCCCGTACAGCCACTTCAGCCAAAAGACGGAAACTCTGTGCACAAAGTGATAAATCAGTGATTCGTGAATCGTGAAATAGTGAATTGTAGCTTTCTGCTACAACGTGCTTGATTGTTATTATTTTGTTCATTTAAATGTTGCATTCTTAAATGTCATGTCATTTCATCATGTTAGAACTGCTAGTCGCTTTTCTATATTTGTATCCTTGCACAAAAGTTCTCCGCTTCCCTTGGGAGACTTTTGCTGACATGTGCCCTTTTCTCTTTGGGTGTCACATGTCAGGATTTGAGACAGAGCAGGTTGTTGAGGACGAGCAGTTTGTTGACGCTGAGTTCGAGGTCCCTGTTGAGACCGAGTTCGAGGACACGGGTGACCAGTCCTAGACTCGTTTGGAGTCTCCCCTTAGTTGTTACTTTTCCTTAGTTGTTGTTAGGTTTCGGTGCGTAGCACCTATCCCTCTTTGTTTTGTTTGGCCATGCTTTAGGCCTATTGTTCAGACTCGTACTGTTGTGACTATTCTGTGATGTAATATTTGTTGGATGTTGTTGGTGGATATTTTCTTATCTGCTTTATTATTGTTGTTGTTTCGTCGCAATGCAAGGACCTGCTACTTTTCGAAAAATTTACAGACGCTTATCAGACTGCAGCTTCACAGCTCCACGTCTGAGCGGACCTCCTCACGTCTCGCCTTCCATATTAGGGAAGCGGTGCGTGACAAAGAAACTAAGGAATTTCCTAAGAAATGACAAGTGCCACTAGTACTTTTCCTGTCAGACTTGCATCCGGTAAAGTCGGTATCACTATATGAGATTAACTCATATGTGCTAGACTTAGGGTAAAGTAACCCATAATCTAGAGATTGATTGAGATAACGAAATATTCGTTTAACCGCAATCAAGTGTGACTCCTTAGGTCTTGCTTGATATCTAGCACAAAGGCATACGGAAAACATTATATCGGACCTACTAGCGGTTAAGTAAAGTAAGCTACCGATCATACCTCGATATAGACGAACGTTTACATCTTTTCCGCTTTCATCCTTGTGTAGATGAGTAGTAGTACTCATAGGAGTCCTTTTGCTCGAAGACGATTCCATCCCGAATCGCTTAATAAGCTCCCATGTGTACTTTGTCTGATGTTTGAATGTGACATTCTCCATTTGTCGAATTTGCAATCCAAGTAAGTAGATGAGCTCTCCCATGTGGCTCATCTCAAACCCATCCTTCATAGACTTGGAAAATTCTTGACAAAGATTAAGGTTAGTAGAACCGAAAATAATATCGTCTACATAAACTTGAATCAAAAGAATGTCATTTTCATAATCTTTAATGAAGAGTGTAGAATCAACTTCTCCCATTTTAAAACCTAAATTCAAAAGAAAGGTCTTAAGTCGATCATACCAAGCTCTAGGAGCTTGTCTCAAACCATACACTGCTTACTTAAGTTTGAAAACATGGTTAGGAAATTTTTCATGAATAAAACCGGGAGGTTGAGAAACATAAACTTCTTCATTGACAAACCCATTTAAAATGCACTTTTAACATCCATTTGAAATAGTTTAAAATTCTTATGAGATGCGAAAGATAAAAACAACCTAATAGCTTCTAATCTAGCTACGGGGGCAAAAGATTCTTCGAAATCAGTACCTTCCTCTTGTCGGTAGCCTTGAGCTACTAACCTTGCTTTGTTCCGTGTGATTACCTCGTTTTCATCCGTCTTGTTCTTGAAGTTCCATTTGGTCCCAATGACTTGGTGACCACTTGGAAGAGGTACGAGTTCCAAACTTCGTTTCTCTCGAATTGCATTAGTTCTTCTTCCATTGCCACTATCCAAGAGCTATCCTTGCAATCTTCTTGGATGTTCTTTGGCTCAATGGTAGAGACAAATGCGCAATGAGAGAATTCTTCAATTCTCGATCTCGTTCGAACACCCACACCAATATCTCCAATAATTTGGTTATGGGGATGATTGCGAACGGTCGGGTAAGCTTTGGGTATACCTGGATCACTAGGAACAACTTCAACAACTTCGTTAGAAGTGTTAGTCTCAACAAAAGAATCATTAACCTTAACATTATTAAGAGAATCACAAAGAATATCTACATTATCATCATCAACATGAGGAAAATTAAAATCTTCATAAAAAGATACGTGAAGTGATTCCTCAACCGTTGAAGAAGTTTTGTTGTATATCCGGTAGACTTTGCTACGTGTGAAATATCCAACAAAAATTCCTTCATCGGATCTTGGCTCAAACTTGTCTAAATTACCAAAAGTGTTCTTTATAAAGCATTTTGAACCAAAAACACGAAAATATTTTACTTGAGGCTTTTTATTATAAAACAACTCAAAACAAGTTTTGTTTGTTCGGGGTTTCACTAGGATCCTATTGAGCACATAACATGTCGTGTGCACCGCCTCTGCCCAAAATTGCAGTCCTAAATGACTATCATGGAGCATAGTGCGAGCACACTCAATAAGAGTCATATTCTTTCTTTCTACAACACCATTTTGTGGTGGTGCACGAGGAAAGGAAAAGTTATGAGTTATCCCGGAGTCATCACAAAACTTAGTAAAAGACTCATTCTCAAATTCTCCTCCATGATCACTACGAATAGTGATAATGGTGGATCCTAAAAGATTCTGAATCTTCTTTGCAAATTTGGTAAACTCTTCATGAGCTTCATTCTTATTAGTTAAGAATGAAACCCAAGGAAATCTAGAAAAGTCGTCAACGACAACTAATCCATAATGAGCATTACCTAAAGAAGCGGTTCTAGTTGCCCAAATAAATCTAGATTAGGAAGTTCTAGGGGCCTCTTAGAAGTAATCCCTTCTTTAAGCTTAAATGAAGATTTACTTAGTTTACCTCTTTGACATGAATCACAAAAGTTTTTCTTATTAAAAGCAATCTTAGGAAAACCTTTGACTAGATCATGTTTAGCTAACTTATATAAGTGCTTGAAGTGAACATGACCAAAACGGCGATGCCATAAAAGTTGTTCACTTGTGTTAGCAACTAAGCAATGTTCTACGGTTTTAGGCAAGCTCAAATAATAAATATTTTTACGCCTAATACCGGAAAATAAAATATTTGAATCACAATCAATAATAGTACACAATCCTTCTCCAAAGTTAACCTTGTAACCTTTGTCACAAAGTTGACTAATGGAAATGAGATTGTGGCACAAACCACTAACAAGATAAACATTAGTAATTAAGGGTTTGGAAGGATTACCAACGATACCTACTCCAATGATGGTTCCCTTTTGATTACATCCAAAAGTGACTGTTGCACCATCTTTGATGCTAATCACTTCGGAGAGCAACGAGGAATCTCCTGTCATGTGTTTGGAGCAACCGCTATTAAGAATCCATCCTTTCCCTTTAAAGTTAATAAAAGATTTATTGCTCTTCTTCTTTCTCTTGAGTACCTATATAATATACCATAAGCTTATGGTACCCAATGTTTGTTGGGTCCAAGGGGATTAGCCCTTTGGAAGCCAAGTCCAAGTGGACTTCCGCTTCCCAACATAATTTCTATTTCTAATCACATTATGAAAATAGGAATCAACATAGGCATTCCTATCATTAAGGCTAGTGTTCTTAGGACCCCAAATTGTGTAAGTCTTGGGAGTCCTATTCCTAGTTGCATGCATATGTGTTGAATTTCTACGTGGAGCATGCATCTTAGGAACATGATTTCTAGCATAGAGATGTGGTGGAGGATATGCATTGTACATTCTAGGATGATATGTATGCTTGGGAACATGCATATTATATGAAGCATATGGATCATGCATGACATGTGTAGGATGAGCATACATGAAAAAATGATGCGTATGAGCATACAGATGTATAGGAGCACGTACATGAGTATTTCTCATGTGTGGTTGTGTACGTGTCCGTGGGTGCGGAGTATAGAATGTGTCATGATTATCCACTTGTGAAGTAGGATGTTTCCTACGTGGATGAGTGTTGGCATTGCTTTTGGTTTCCACCCTTAGTGGGTTTCTTGCCAAAAGGAAGAGAAGGTGAAGTGGTGACATTCTTGGTAGGATTGCTACCTATATTGTCTTTGACACCACTTATGGATGCACCGGAGGAAGGCCTCACAAAATCTATAGTGACACCACTATAAGAGGTGTGATCATTAGATGCATTTGCTTTCACAAAACCGAGACCAACACGATGTGTGGTCGGAAATTGGTTTCCGAGCAAATCATCCAATTGTCCTTTTCCCTTATTGAATCTCACAATACGGGAAGACATGAGCTCATATTTCTCCTTTAAAGAAGAAATGTTGGTATCCAAGGTGGACACCTGTGCTTTGAGCTCGTGCACTTGAGTTTTAAGAGAATCATTCTCTAAACCCAATTGTGTGTGACGTGCAACTAGATCACTATTATCCTTAGGATGTGTTTGATCTAGTTGAGATTTGAGGGTATTCACCTCATCTCTCAAAGTGGCATTTTGAGAAGCTAAGTTTGCTTTCTCAAGAGTTAAAGTATCAACAATGGTGTCATTGTTGATAATGCATGTAATGGATGACTTGCTAGCGTTTGATTTCTTTAAGCTAGTGTATCTAAGCATTAAAGATTGGTATTTAGCAAATAGTTCTTCATTAGCAATACGAAGTTCATCCATTGTTACCTCGGTGTCGTACATGTCGGAATCACTCTCATCGGAGAGTGGGTCTTCTATAGCCATGAAACACATGTGAGCGCTCTCACCCTTCTCATCATCGGAATCGCTTGATGAGTCATCACTTGAGTCGTCGAAGGTACCTACGAGTCCTTTCTTCGTGTCTCTCTTGTTCTTATCGGACTTGTGGTACTTCGGTGCCTTCCATTTCTCTTTGATCTTTAGCATTGGGCAATCCCTCTTAATGTGCCCTGGCTTATTACATTTATAGCAAAGAGAGAAAGTAGCATTAGTAGACTCAAAACGTTTGTTGGAGGGAAATTTACCATTGCGGAAGAAGCGTTGGAGCTTCTTCGCCATTTGGGCCATTTCACCCAAATCCATCTCGTTCTCGGATTCATCACTTTCGGAGGATGATGAATTAGCGTTGAATGCCAAAGCTTTCTTCTTGGCCTCCGAAGGATTCATCATGGCTCGAATCTTCAATCGGTTGTCCCGTCTTACTTCGTAAGACATAAGAGTCCTGATGAGATTCACCACGGTGTAGTTCTTCAAGTCATTGACCTCCTCGATGGCGATCGCTCTTCTTTCCCATTTGGAGGTCATTCCCATGATGATCTTCCTTACCTTATCCGGTTCGGAATATATTTGGCCAAGGGCTTCCAATTCATTGATGATGTCGGTAAAAAGTCCGTACATCGATGCAATGCTTTCATTGTCCTGCATATGAAATAAATCGAAGTTTTACACGGCAACATATAACTTTGAAAGTTTTACCTTATTCGTTCCTTCGTAGGTAACGATGAGATGGTTCCAAATTTGATATGCACTCTTACATGTGCATATCTTGTTGAACTCATTCGGGTCCAACGCACAATGAAGAGCGTTCATTGCTTTAGCGTTGTTGACTTCGGCGGACTTCTCGGAAGTCGTCCATTTGTCGAAATCTACTTCGGTGGGCTCGACGTATTCCTTGTGGAGGGTTCTCCAAAGCGAAGCACTCCTAAGGAACGTCTCCATCCTGCATTTCTAATAGCTAAAATTTGTACCATTGAAACGTGGAGGGCGCACCGTAGATTGACCTTCGAAAAGTGTGGACGCTCCATCACGATCGTGATTGTTGTATGAAGGCGGCGGTGGAACGTTATTGTTGGATGCCATAGATGTAACCTTGCGCTCTGATACCAATTGTAAGGATCCTGTTTATGTGGAAAACACTAGAAGGGGGGTTGAATAGTGTTTATGCAAATATTAAAGGAATTTACGCCAAATACAATGCAATCCAACAAATAGTGCGGAATAGAAAAACAACCCAAAAAGAAACACACGCAAACGCAGAGATGTTTCAAGGGTTCAGATTACCCAAGTCAACTCCCGACTTGTTCCCGGTAATCCTACGTCCATACCACCCGGATACCACCGGATACTCAAGTTAGAACCCTAACTTGAGGTTTCCTTAAAGCCCACTTGTAGCAACCCTACAAGTGCAATCGAATACAATCGATGTCCTTGACTCCCACAACTTGGGAGCAAGCAAACCACCCTCACAACCGAGAGCACAACTCAAATAACGAATGTTATGAAATAATGAAAACAACACTTACAATCACATATGCTTTAAAGTAGAACTTGAAGGAGGAGTGTGATGTGTGTTGAAGAACTCTCTTGGAAGAGAGGAGAAGCCCTTTCTCTTGACTGCACCAAATGCCTAGAAGATCACACTTTGGTTCTAGGTTGGTGAGCAAGAGAACAAGATTTGGAAATACTTAGGGTTTTGGATTTGAAAGCTTTGATCTTTGGAAATGAAAGCTTGAGAGAATTTGCAATGAATGAGTAACCTTCTAATGGAACAGTAGAAGCTCTACTTATAGCTTTCTCAAATCCAGAAAACAGTTTTGGCAAAAACCCAATTGGAATCCGTGAGAAAAATCTCAACGGATAGAATCTGAACTCGCGACAGTCGACTGTTGAACAATCCACAGTCGATTGTTGCACAGTCAGCAAGGGTAGGTGAGAATTCATAACGGTAACTTACCACGTGGACAGTCGACTGAAGAAGCAAAGACAGTCGTCTGTTAAACCAACAGGCCACTGTAAATCCTTCGAAAGGCGACTGGCTGAGAGATGGGTAAGTTAGACAAATACTGGAAATCTCACAAGTAACAGGACAGACGACTGATGCAAGGAACACAGTCGACTGTTAATCAGAACAGACAACTATAAATACTTATACAGACGACTGTCAATAGCATGAGAAATTTCCAGAGAACTAAGTCAAAGAAATGACTTACAGACAGGCGACTGTTGCAGCATAGACAGTCGACTGATCTAATAGAAAGTCGACTGTATATACAGCATTAGTCGACTGGCCGTAAAAGTCAGATCAAACAAAGTTTGGGCAAGGATAGACATGCGACTGATTTACACAACACAGTCGACTTGTCACTTGGACAGACGCCTGTGAATCGTTCATCAGTAGCATGTGCGAAGTATTCAGAAAAGGCCCAAAACAATATTGTAAAAGTCTGTGCATAACAGGCGACTGTAGAACAAAATACAGTTGACTGTTTTTGAGACAGGCGACTGTAAACTGTTAAGCAGTCGACTGTTATAAACAATTCTTGCACAACCAATAGAGAAATGAATTGGAGTCAAAGGACAATTGATCTAATGGAGTCCTATGACTGAATGTAGATGTGTGTGAGAGCTCCATCAAAGTTCTACTTCTAAGCTACATACTAGAAGAGATAAAAGAAAAATTACATTGACGAATAATTTCTTCTTTCCATCATATGAGCTTGAAGTCTTCACGGAGCTTCAATCATCATCTACGATCAACCAATTCATGTCATTTGCCTTCAATGACGTTTGAGAGTCATCCATTGCAAGTAGATCTTCATAAATAGCTTAGGCAATGGATTAACTGAAAAATAGGAGATTATACACAAGTATTTATGTTTGCTCATCATTAACACCAAGTAGGGAGAAGCCCAATACTCAACAAGAGGGAGTACGAGAGAGGCTATCATATGGCGTATGATAGTCATTATTATATATATATAGGAAAATATCCAAAGGCAAACATTTCGCACAGAATTTTCCGTGCGAAAATGTTTTTAATTTTTTGAATTTTTTTTAAAATTTTTGTTCTTCACTTTATTTTCTTATACATCCCAAAAAATAATGGTTGAAAAATAATATAATTTGACATTCGACCAAGATATTACAAAATTTTATATTGTTCTGAAACCGTTAAATTTTGTAACGAGTGGATCTGTACTTAAATCCCCTAGGGTTCACCCATTATTTTTCCTGTGGTATATAATTGTATGGATTAAACATCAAAAAAAAATTTGCAAAAAAATTTCCTAAATTAAGATAAAATGTTTTTCACATGGGCTTTCGCACCATACTTTTCGCACCTAAAAACTACTATATATATGAGAATAATGTAAAAAATGTAGCAACTGACCAACTTAGGTCAAGTACGCTGACGAGGCGGCTCCTATTGTCCACCCATTTTGGAAGGTCAATGGAAGGCTGACGCTGCCCAAGAAGTAATTGTTTTTGGAAGGCCAATGGGAGGTCGCCACGTCAGCACATCTGGTCCAAGTTGGTCAAGTGCCATCTGATACCCATTAATCCATATAAATAAATAAATATATATATATGAATATAGATGTGTGCTGACAGCACATGCTCGGTTTTCATGTGCTGTCAGCGCTTTGACCCCCCCAATAAAAACATTTTTTAGTTTTTTTTCATTGTGTTCTGCAATTTGTAGCTACATCTACACGAATTTTCAAGTAAATCCAACATTTTGAGCCTATATCCATGCATTTCAAAAAGATAGAGCTATCCTTTTGAAATGCATGGATATAGGCTCAAAAAGTGTTGGATTTACTTGAAAATTGGTGGATATGTAACCAACAAGTTGCAAAACACATTGCAAAAAAAATTAAAAAATTGTTTTGGGGGTCAAAATACTGACACCACAGGAAAATTTCATGTGCCGTCAGCACACGTCCATATTCCACACACACACACACACATGGAATGTAAGTTAACCGCAAGCGACAGGTATAGGTGCGAAACAGGGACTTCCCAGGAGGTCACCCATCCTGGTATTGCACCCGCCTTAGCATGCTTAACTACGGAGTCCGGATGGGGTACGATGACCGTGCTAGATATTGCTACACAAACACACACACACACATGAATATGGGCCTGTGTTGATAGCAATTTGGTGTCTAAATTTTTTATTTTTAAATGTGTTCTACAACTTGTTGATCACCACACCAAATGGGCCTGTGTTGATAGCGATTTGGGGGTCTAAATTTTTTTATTTTGAAGTGTGTTCTACAACTTGTTGATCACCACGCCAAATTTCAAGTGAATCCAACACGTTTTGACCCTCCATCCATCCATTTCAAAAAAAAACCGATCCAAAAACTGGATCTGTCAGCGCAATCTTTTTGAAATGGATGAATGGAGGGTCAAAAAATATTGGATTCACTTAAAATTTCGGTATGGTAATCAACAAGTTGTAGAACACACTGCAAAATTTTGGTAGGGTCAAAGTGAATCCAACACTTTCTGACACTTCTTCCATCCATTTAAAAAACCGCTTATAAACTGGATTTGTCAGCGCAATCTTTTTGAAATGGATGGATATATGGTCAAAAATTATTGGATTCACTTGAAATTTGGTGTGGTAATAGACAACAAGTTGTAGAACACACTGCAAAAAAATAAAATAAAAATTAGACCCCCAAAACACAGTAAGCACATGAAAACCGAACATGTACTGACACCACATGCCCATATTCCAATATATAGACACACACACATATCTAGAATCACATATCGAGAAGCATCATAAAGGATAAGATAGAATAATCTATATAAAACCTTCAAAAACTAGCCATTATAACGATGTTACTGAACTTATCAAACTATGCACAAGGAGTGTGCATAGACTACAGATAGCCTTCTTGAGTTTGTACGTCACATTCCCTTTCTAAGCAACATACCTGATAGATTGCTCAATATAAACTTCTTCCTCAAGATTTCTAAATAAGAAGGCATTCTTCACATCCAACTAAATATATGCCAATTTTGATTGATTGCAAGGGAGAAAATGAAACTGATATAATTGAGTTTGGCATTATGAGAAACGGTTTCCAGATAGTCAACGCCATATGTTTGTGTGAAGCCTTTAGAAACCAACCAATCCTTGTATCTATTTATAATTCCATCTGACTTATACTTCACTATAAATACCTAATGACAGCCAACAACATCAAACACATGAGAGGCAGTAATTACATTCTATCCCCTTGTGCCATCTCATGTATAACTTGCTTCCAAGACGGATGCATCAAAACTTCTTGATAAGATTTGCGTATAAAGATTAAATATAATGACACGGCATGATGAAGAAAAGAAAAGTAAATCGATTTTAAGAACCAAATCAAGAAATAAGATACATAGCAACCAATTGTTTACCCTTACCATATGCAATTGAAAATTCTAGATTTGATGGAGCTGAGGTAATTGTAGCAGTAAACTAATGAGGATGTGATCTTCAGTTGCAAAAAATGGATCGGTAAGTGGTGAAACCATTGCCACTTTTCTATCTTTCATCAAGAAAATGTATTCTCTTTTTCATCAAATAAACCTATGTTACTCTTGAAAAATCAATAGAAACTAAGAAATACATACAATTAGAATAACAGGATCCAAACGTCAAAATGAATCCATTAAAAAGGAAAATGACTATAACTACCGACATGATTATAGTAGGAATCACAATGGGGCTTGCCTAATCACAAGGCTCACTCTGGTAAAAAAAAATAGAAGATTCAACATGTAATACTTGTTGTAGTTTATGCAAGAACAGATGACTTAGTCGATGTTGTTACTATGAATCACTATCATCCAAGTAGTGGATACCTCTTTCATAGCTAAAATGTAACGGTCCTAACATGACATATAACCTTTTTAAATTTAATAAAAAATATTTTTAATCAAAGTTATTCAATTTAAATTTTGATAATTTTTGTGATTTTTTGGATTTTATTTCTATTGTAATTAACCCAATATCTGTTAAAATCTAACCTTTCACATCATAAACCAGACTGGAACCCCACTCAAACGTAATCCGACACCACCCCATTCACCCATTATTCCTTAAAATCAGCCATACTGCCACACTCATCCCATTAAACCTGTATAATTTTCATTAAACCTCATAAACCTATTTAATCTACACCCGAACCATGTTATAACCCGAACTATAACCTATTCTTCTAAAATCCCTAACCTCTCTCTTCTTATTTCATAGCCAACCGATCTCTTCTTGAGCCTTGATCTCTTTCCATCATTTCAACCTCTCCCTCTCCTCTATCTCTTTCCACCGCCAATAACCAATTATCTATCCCTTATTTTTCTCCTTTAATCTCTCTCGCTCTTCGTCCTGATTCCTCAATCACACTCACCATCTCCCAGCCTCTCTCAATCTCTCCCATTTTTTCCTCTTTATTCATCCCTGGCATCATTGTATGTCTCCTCCATTGACCATTACCACAATCACACCCTCTTTTCTTATAATCTTTCCCATCGCTTGATTGTTGAGCCCAGTTATCACCAAGCCTTGTCGTTCTCAGTTGCTTGCCATTTATAATCAAAACTAATGTTGTTGGTGTTGGCTGCTTGTTGCTCAGCCAAAGCCCTCATCAGAGACCAAGATCGTTATCACCTTTTTCTTCATCCTCGAAAATGATCGCCAAAGGTAAGTTTCCATTACAGAGGGTTTATTTAAATTAAACCCCAAATTTGATGATTGCTCATGAACTGGTGATTGAATGCTTAATGGACTCGATTAAATAAAACAAAATTAAAAGGAATAAATGAAATTTATTGGAAATGGATCTAATCTCTTTCGCTATTCGTCCTCTTTCCTCAGTCGCACTCACCATATCCAAGACTCTCTCAATCTCTCCCATTTCTTCATCTCCTTTCATCCCTAGTGTCGTTGACGGTCTCCTTTACTGACCATTTCCACAATCACATCCTCTCTCTTCTGTAAAGTGGGTAAAATGTAATGGTCTAGAATTTTAGTGAGATATTGGGAATTTTCTCAGAATTTTCCCAATTTATTTTCCTTTTCTTTTATTTATCTCTACATTTCCTTTCTTCTTTCATTTGTATTTTTCTCTTTCACTTCAACGGACCCATCGGCCTAAAACCCTTTTATAACTTTTCTTTTATAATTCCTTTTCATTCTTAACAAAAACTGAAGGTCCAGGTCCAATCCTTAACAAACCCTCAATCGCTCCTTACCAGAGCGGAACAAAGCAGCCAGTCGCCGACCCTTTCCTCTATTCGAAACCCTAGCCAGTCGACCCAATATCTCGGAGTGGAATTCCAATTCGAATCGAACTCCTCTGCCTATCTCTTGACATGTTTTTCTCTTCTATAATAAGTGCAACTAATTTTTAGGGTTTTATTCATGCGAAAATCTTCTTTCCCCTTTCTCAAATTTTTTATTTCGGTTTCTTTCGGATTGAGCTTGGGAATTTTGGTTTTTAACGATGACGGTAGATTTAAACCTTAAATCTAAGTTTTTCAATTTATATTATTTACTCTTGTTTAATTTCCTGAAATTGTTTGAGATATAATTTGTTGTGAATTAGTTGGATTTTTTAGGGATGTGATGATTCATAATTTTCCTTAAGGGGTAATCACAATGAAAGCGATTTTCTAACACCCTATCTAACTTGGCGGCAGCCCTTGCCGCTGCTCGCACTGTCCCTCTGAAGTGTTGGCTTGTTCTCTGTTTTCGGTTGGCTGGCGGTGTGAGAGTTTGCCGTCGTTAATTCCTTTTTGCTGGAAATATTGATGCACCGATAATTCTCGACTGAGAACTTGGCTCTCGCCGTTACTTGTCACCTGACTCGGTGGCTTCGCCTTTACTTCTCTAACGGGCTCATTGTCCCATCGTTACAGGTGGGTTTGGGCTCATGTGGTGCGCAATTGGGCTTATTTACTTGATTTCTTTTCTTGGGCTTTGTCATGCGTGCGCTTCCTTGGCCTTGCCTGCTGTAGATTGACGTGGGCTTTTGCCCGCCGTGACTTTCTGGCCTTTTGACATTTTGTCTGTTTTATTTACGGGCTCTGTCCCTGCGGCGTATTTAGGCCTAGGCCTTACTGTTCGGCATGTGGGTTGTACACTGTTACTGAAAGTTTGCGACAAAATCTTCATTTAGGCTAGTAAATAGTAGAATTTCTTAGGGTGCAAGAGAAGTGAATCTCATCACATACACTTTCAGATTTTCTTGTTATTATTTAAATTTCAGTTTTAAAATAAATTCTGATTAAAGACAATTGTATAAATTTCTTCTTTAACTATAAATAATTTGTTAAGTAAGAAATTACATTTTGAACGAGTAACTTGATTTGACACCATTGATGACATTACATTGAAAGCTCTTGCTTACATATACCATACAATTGATTATGATAAGATACATGATCCACTTACATGACATGATTGCAGTGGATAATATACAATGATCACTTGCTTGAATATCATAAAATGATGTATACTTCTAATATTGTATCTGTTTACTGGCTATTACACACTGATGACAGATTTTGGATATTATACATGTTTATGTTTGGAACCTAAGTGTTACACAAACAAAGTTTCGCTGGAGTACCGGGGCCACCTTTTCGACGCATATTAACCACATCTAGAATCCCTTTCTCAGTTAATTTTAAAAATCATAACAGTACCAGATACTATATTGTTAGACAACTAGAAATCAGTCATAGTACCATGACATCACACTTGACATTGAGCCTAAACAACATAACACTTGACTCCTTAGGGTTTTGGAGTAACTCAATGTCAAGAGGGTGTATGTATGATAACAGGTTTACTATATTTATTTTTCCACTCTCCATCATGGAAGTGGGGTATAATACACATCCATTTTTCATTTTCCTTTATGGATTGAGGGTTATACAATTATATTCATTTTTTACTTTTCTTCGCGGGAGTGGGGTATGCTACATATATCCATTCTTCGTCTTGCAGAATGAGGAGCTCATACTATTATATACATTTTTTCCCTTTCTTGCAGAATGATGTGTTACATTACTATATCTATTTTTCATCTTCCTTTTATGGAATGCAGGGTTATATTATTGAGATCATTTTTTTGCTATTCACACTTGTAGCGGGGTTATATAATATAACATGTTTCTTGCACATCGTACCTTTGGACATGAGTCATAATCTAGGATTGATACAACTATTGCATGAACTAAAACAGTTACAACACAACTTCAAGCTCATATACATGCCTCTTTTGTAGTAGTTTACTTTACTTGTTTTTAATTATTTAATATGTCCATAACTTGTTACCTTTCAGTTTAGTAGTTTACTTTTCATGCCCTTTTTATATTGTTTAGTTTATTATCTTTCTTTGCCTTTAAACCGTTTGCTTGAATTAGATTTTAATCTACTCTCAGTGGCAGTACATCTTTATTGTCTCTGCCAGGTGCTGAATATGTTTACGAGGAGGCTTTAGAGTTCGATGATTTGTTTCAAATCCAATTAAGCAAACACAACTAGTTCCTAGACTTCTTATACAAGTATGTTCTATCAGTATATTTCTATTTTTGCATATATTATGTAGCTAGACCTGCAATAGCATGAAATATAGTCACGACAACTGGAGGTGGGGCATGACAGTTAAGGTGTATTCCATATCATTAACCACACCTTTGGATGTTGCCTCATTTATGATGATCACAAATTATTAAGCATTATACTCTTTCATTTTCCTCTGGACACTTGTGATGTTGCAATGTTGTCTTCTACTTATCATTTCTTTTTTTGTAACATTATTCTCGTCCAAAGAGTCCTTTCTTGCCGTAGTTGTATCATTCTCTATTGTGTCATTTTGTCAGATGATCACGATGCTTTTTAGCCCATCATACTTGCCTTATTGGTCCCCAACTGCCTGCTATGATACCACTTATAGAGAAGAGATGCATGCACAAAAGAATTAAAGAGAAGAAAACAATGAACTAAGTATAATTTCATCCAACAGAACACAATTATTACAATATCGATCCCTTTCTCTTTCTTACGTCATTCACCTAAACTCTCTGATAGATTTGCACTTTTTATGTGTTTGGGCCCATTAGGGGCGTTCTGGAAATATTATGGATTTTTTGGGGGCGTTTTGGGAATTTTTCAATCGTTTGGGGTTTTCCCGTAATTTTCCTTATTTCTGAATTCTATTTATAGGTGAGAATGGCTGAGGTATTTTGCATGTTATTATTTTGTGAGTTGAATCTAAAAGAGGTGAGATTATCCCTCATCTTTGGGAGAGTGCGGACGTCCTCTTTAATCGGCATCTTGGGAGGGTGATCGCCCCCTTTAATTGTGATTACGGTATCTTTTATTTTTAGTTTTTATTAATAAAAATCAGATCTTTTATTGGTTCCTATCAATTGGTATCAAAGCTTCATCGATCCATGGCGGCGGCAACGAGATCCAAAGATCGAATCGACACATTGGAGGAAAAATTCGATCGGAAAATTAAAGGCGTGAAAAAAACCCTAACAGAGCACAGCAAAGCCCTAGTGAAGTTGGCATGTTCTCAAGAGAAACAAAACGAAACCATCACTCAAATCGTTCAACTTGTGCTCCTCACGGTGAAAGGTGGAAACGACGACGAAAACTCTAATTTTGGGCGAAAGGCGACAACTTTGGGGAGTTGGCATATTCTCAAAAGAAACAAAACGAAACCATCACTCAAATCGTTCAACTCGTGCTCCTTGCGGCGAAAGGTGGAAACGACGGCAAAAACCCTAATTTTGGGCGAAAGGCGACAACTTTGGAGAAGGGCAAGGAGAAGATGGAAGATTATGAAGCATGGTTACGTTCGGATGCTGACGAGTACTACGCGGAAGATGAGGAGGAGCTCACGATGAAAAGCCGTGAACCACAAAACCCTAGAGCATCAAAACAACGAGAGACGAAGGTTTCGGCAGCGAAACAGGGGCTGTCGCCCCTGTCCGGAGTCCCGGAGGGCGGGCACCCCTGCGGGAGGGCGGCTGGCCCCCCAAATTGCTGGACATGGGCATCCACCCATGTACAGCAACATGTGGGGTCGCCAGGCCCTTCAGGAAGGGGGCGCCAGCCCCTTTAGGAGGGGCGGCTGGCTCCCTAGGCCCTTGGACAAGGCATGCCCCCTATCCAGTGGCTTGGGGGTGCCAGCCCCTCTAGCATAAGTGCAGGGCCCCCACGGGTCCAGACCAGTGGGCTGCGGCCCTCCAGCATGGGTGCAGGGCCCCCCGGGGCACAGATCTGAGGCGTAGGGCCCATCAGGGCCCAGATCCAGTAGGATTCGAGTTAAAACAGAGAACCGTAGTTCCGCAACAGCGACGAATCGAGCCTCAGGAGCAGTGGGACAGATCTGGCGAGAATCCTGGAGTCCAATGAGGTCCCTGAGGCCCCCCGGCAATGCGCTATGACGACGACCCTCCCGAGTACTTTTGGGAGCATGGCGACGACGGTGGAGAGGGGTCATGGAGCAGAATGACAATGATTTCTATGATGGCGGAGATGACTAGGGTGAGGATGCCGACAGAGATGTGGGACAACAAAGAGGCTTTGAGGGGCATAAATACACCTACCATCCCCACCGTCCTAGACATTACAAGGGACGAGCAGATCAGTGGACTTTTAGGGTGGATGGCAGGATTCGAAAGCTGAAGATGCCCATACTTGAGGGGGATGATCCTTATGATTGGATCTATCAGACAGATAAGCTTTTTACAGTGTCCCGCATGACTGAGGAGCAGAAGCTGAAGGTGTCAACGGTGTGTCTAGAAGGAAAGGCCCTCGCGTGGTTCCAGTGGAGGTAGTAGCGGCGCTCTTTTCGTTCGTGGAAGGAGATTAATGATGGCTTGGTGGAGAAATTCTGTGAGCCTCATGTAGGTAACTTACGGGAGCATTTGCTTTAGCTCTGGCAGGGCGGCACTGTGAAGGATTACAGAGAGGGGTTCAAGGCAATGTCAGAGCGTGTACGAGGGATTTCTGATGAGATGCGGGAGAGCATTTTTATGAAGGCGATGAAGGCCACCATTCGCACAGAGCTTCGCATACAGGATACGATGGACACCATGAAGTTGGCCCATATGGTGGAGGATCATCTGATGGAGGAGAATGAATCTAGAGGGACTGGAGATGGCTCCTCTTCCCACAGCTAGCCCATGATTGGAGAATAGCTGAAGACCATGACTTGGACGGATTCGTCTATTCAGGAGAAGAGTAGGGTGCCACTGCAAGGAGGGCAGTTCAAGAAAATGACGGATGCATAGATGCACGAGAGGAGGCAGAAAGGGATGTGTTTCAGATACGACGAGAGTTTCACCCCAGGGCACCATTATAGGATGCGCAAGCTGCAGCTGCTGATTGTGGGAGAAGACGATGAGGATATAATGGAGAAATAAGAGCCTAGAGGAGATGGACATCCCACTTGGAGTAGGACCGTCATGGACTTCTTACACCACCTTGAGGACAAGATGGTTTTCGAGGGCAAAGTAATGATATATCTGCACTTTTATATGTCTTGGGCCCGATAAAGGCGTTTTTGAAATTTTCGGATTTTAAGTGCGTTTTGGGAATTTTTCAGTCTTTTGGGGTTTTTTGTAATTTTCCTTAATTCTAAACTCTATTTATAGGTGGGAGGGGCAGAAGTATTTTGCAGGCTACTATTTTGAAAGTTGATTCTAAAAGAGGTGAGATTATATCTCGTCTTCGGGAGAGTACAGACGTCCTCTTTAATTGGCGTTTTGGGAAGGTGATCGCCCCTTTAATTGTGATCAATGTATTTTTTATTTTCAGTTTTTATTAATAAAAATCAAATATTTTACTGGTTCCTATCACTCTCTTATCTCATCTTACTCTTCGTACTCTCTTTCTTAGCTAAGCTGACTTTCGGCTTGTGTGTTATCATGATTTCCAATGGATGCCTAATAATGGGATTCACATATATGCGGTGACAATTGTGATGGGCTCATCATTCATTCGAGACGGCGCACCAGAGGAGGAGGCTCGACCGCATGAGTCAGGGACGTTTTCCACACCACTTAGACTTATTTTTATTATTTTATTGGCAAAAGGGCAAACTAGTAATTTGTTATATTTTTGCATTGGGTTTTATGGGGGTGCGGTGGCCGGCCCTAGGGTATGCTAACATTTGCTTGTTGAGTGATAATTATAGGGAAGAGTCCGGACGTCCTCTTAACGGCGTCTTGAGAGGGTGGTTGCCCTTACAATTGTAGCCAAGCTATCTTTTTAGTTGATTATTCATCAATAATTTCAGATTTGTTCCGGATTTATCAATTTGGTATCAAAGCATCGATCCATGGCGGCGTCGACAAGGGCCAAAGATCGAATTGATGCGGTGGAGGAGAAGCTTAATGCGGAGATTGATGGCATGAAGAAAACCCTAACAGTGAACGGAGAAGTAATTACAAAGTTAACAGCTTCCGTTGATCGGATCACGGCTTCCAACGAGAGGATCACGGCTTCCCACAAGAGGATGAATGCAATGCAAGACAAACAAGACGAGGCCCTCATGCAAATCATATTCCAATTATCGATCCTCATGGGAAAGGAATGAAACGACAACGCGAACCCTAGTTCTTAAAAAAAGGTGCCACATTTTGACAGGGAAATGTGGCAAGGGCAAGGAAAATATGGAGAAAATTGACAAGGGTTTGCTTTCCGATGCCGAGGAGTACTACAAAGGAGAAGAGGAAGATCCGTGGGAAGAGGATTATCGTGAAACAGTTCGTCGGAGAGCAGAAGGGATTCGGCTGAACCATAGAAGCAGCCAGGAGGATCGGCCGACCCAAAACTGGACCGAAACAGGCCGGTCGGCCCTCTCCGGCAACCTACAGGGCCGACGGGCCATTACCGGTCACCAGCAAGGTCGCCCGACCCTGCTGGAGCCTCCAGCGGCCCTGTTGGGCCACCAACGGCCACCAGCAGGGTCGCCTGACCCTGCTGGAGCACCCAGCAGCCCCGCCGGGCCACCCGGATGGCCGACGGGGTCTGCAGATGGCCCGACAGGGCCAGCCCACACGGCAACCGTAGGGAGATGATTCTGAGCCTCCGGGGTTTTGCACAGCAGGTCGAAGGCTTGGACAGTAGTGTTACATCGTCAACAAAGAATTTCAGCGACCAAACGGCCCTCTAGGACAGTCGTACGACAATGGTAATGATCCAGGAGATTAAAGGGGAAACTATGGGTTCATGGATGAAGGAGGAGGTGCGTATGGTGGTGGGAATGAGTGGGATGACTACAGAGGTCGAGGAGGTCCACGAGGGGGCTATGGAGACCATGTGAGAGGGCCACAAAGATGACATGAGACACATCATAAGAGGTAGCAACACTATCATCAACACAGACACTCAGACTGTAGGACAGAGCATGGGCATTTTGGGGTTGATGGTAGAGTACGAAAGTTTGAAGATGCCCGTGTTCGAGTGAGAGGATCCACATGCGAGGATTTATAGGGTAGAGAGGTTCTTCACTGTGTCACGCATACTGGAGGCACAGAAGCTGGAGGCAACGGTTGTATGTATGGAGAGGAGGGCCTTAGGATGGTATCAGTGGAGGAAGCAACGACACATATTTCGCAGTTGGGAGGAGATTAAGGACCGTATCTTGGAGAGGTTTTGGGATCCTCACATGGGGAACCTCGTTTGCACTCAGGCAAGATGAGCCAGTGAGGGAGTATATTGAGAAGTTTGAGACACTGTCAGGACGAGTGCACGTGGTCACTGACGAGTCACTGGAGGGCACATTCATGAAGGGCATAAAGCCCATTATTCGCTTCGGGATTCGACCATATAAGCCTCAAGGGCTGGTGGAGGTCATGGAGATGGCACAGATGGTGGAGGACCACCAGACAGAGGAGAGGAGAGGAGAGCCATGAGCATTTGGAGCAGACAGGTTTAGCGTGGAGCTTCGACAGTTACAGGGGGTGAAGGCTACCACAAGGGTAGACCATACTGTCAGAGAGAAGGCTGTGGAGAGGAGCAGTGCACCACCAGCAGGAGACAGTTCAGGAGGATGACTGACGCTGAGATAGGGGAGAAGTGTCAGAAGGGGCTCTGCTTCAGGTGCGACGAGAGATTCACCCCAGGCCACAGGTGCGCATGGCACAAGCTGCATGTGCTGTTGCTGGAGGATGAGGATGAGCAAGCTGAGGTTGAGAACAAGGCCATCGAAGATGAGGCTACAGAGGACTATCAGCTGGATGTAGCGAAAGTCTCCCTAAACTCAGTGGTAGAGTCAACCCGAACCATACCATAAAGTTGAGGGTGCATATCGGCGATCAGGATGTGACAGTTCTTATTGACAGTGAGGCTACCTCCAATTTCATCTCCAGGAGGGTGGTGGAGCAGCAGGGGCTACAGCTGGTAGACAATGGCAGTTTTAGTGTGATGATGGGAACGAGCAAGGAGAGTATCAGATGTGTATGTTGAGGGCTGGTGCTAACATTACAGGGAATACATGTATTAGCAGATTTTTTGCCCATAGACTTGGGGAGTACAGATGTCATTCTGGGCATGACATGGCTACCGACGCTGAGAGAGATGAAGGTAAACTGGAAGCTTCTCAGGATGAAGTTCCAAGAGGATGAGAGAGCAGTGGTTTTGCAGGGGGACCCCAGTCAGCCTTGGTTTCGCTGAAGACCATAGTGCGGACCATCCAGACAGAG
This sequence comes from Scilla litardierei, assembly GCA_030789695.1. Classification (NCBI taxonomy): domain Eukaryota; kingdom Viridiplantae; phylum Streptophyta; class Magnoliopsida; order Asparagales; family Asparagaceae; genus Scilla; species Scilla litardierei. The sequence continues at coordinate 133,823,895 of CM061132.1, read as the reverse complement.
GGAGGAGGCTTTCTGGTGGAGTTACACATGATAGCAGGAGAGGGTGGTGCTGAGGCAGGTAGGAAGCAACCGATCCCAGGAGAGGTGCAGACTATATTGGATCAGTTTGGCGAGGTTTTTCAGGAGCCTTGTGGTCTTCCACCATCGAGGGACCATAAGCACGCCATAGTATTATGCGAGGGCGTGTCCCCATCAACGTGAGACCATATCACTATCCCTAGACACAGAAGGATGAAATAGAGAGAGGATGGTGGCAGAGATGGTTCAGGCTGATGTTATCCAGTTCAGTGTGAGTCCCTTCTCCAATCCAGAGCTATCGGGTAAGACGAAGGATGGGCGATGGCACGTTTGCATAGATTACAGAGCACTAAATAAGGAAATGGTGCCAGACAAGTTTCGCATACTAGTTCTTAACGAGCACCTCGATGAGCTACATGGGTTAGCCATTTTTTCGAAGATCGACCTCAAATCAGGCTACCATCATATCAGAATGAGCGAGGAGGATGTGCCCAAGACAGCCTTCAAGACGTATGAAGGCCACTATGAGTTTTTAATCATGTCTTTTAGCTTGACTAATGCACTTGCTACGTTCCAGGCTCTGATGAACAAGGTATTTCATCCATGCCTGAGGAGATTTATACCAGTATTTTTTGATGATATCTTGGTATACAGCCGCTCCTTGGAGGAGCACTTGGATCATCTGCAGGTGGTGTTTCAGGAGTTGCAGTAGCACAATTGTATGTGAATCGAAAGAAGTGCCTTTTTGGACAGCCATATGTGGAGTACTTGGGACATGTGGTGTCTTCAAGGGGGTGGCTGCAGATAGGACGAAGATAGCGACGATACTAGACTGGCCGTGCTCCACCACTCTTAGGGAGCTGGAGGGTTCCTAGGCCTTACGGGCTACTACAAGAGGTTTGTAGAGGGATATGGTATGATCGCTTGGCCACTCACGGAGCTGTTGAAAAAGAATCAGTTTCTCTGGAGTAACGAGACGACACTTACTTTTGAGGCCTGAAGAAGGCCATGACTACCGTACCAGTGTTGGCATTATCCGATTTCTCGAGACCCTTTATTGTGGAGGCTGATGCATCGGGACATGGAGTAGGGACGGTGCTGATGCAGGGTCGGCATCATATTGCTTACTACATCTATGTACTGACAGCGAGGGCCAGATTGAAATCGGTATATGAAAGGGAGCTGGTGGCTATAGTCTTCGCTATTCAGAAGTGGAGGCCTTATTTGCTTGGGGGAGCTTCTTAGTGCGCACAGATCAGAGAAGTACTAAGTACCTGTTGGAGCAGCGAATGATAGAGGAGCACCAGAAGTGGCTAAGGAAGATGATGTGGTACAGATTCGAGATAGAATATCGCTCAAGGCTGGAGAATAAGGCTGCAGACGCTCTGTCTGTCACGGAGGGATGTAATATTCATTTGACGGCATTATCTGTGTCAGTGCTACAGGAGTGGGAGCCATTGCAGAGGAAAGTCAAGTGGTACCAGGAGCAAGCAGGCATTCAGACAGTACTTCTACAGGGGTCAATGGATCACCCAGGATATGCCTTGTAGGATGGGAGATTAGTATATTGGGGTCACCTTGTGCTGCCGAGGACATCCACACATATCCCTCCCATTTTTCAGGAGTTTCATTACAGTGCCGTGGGCGGGTATTCTGGGGTCCTCAAAACATATCAGAGATTGGCTAAAGAGGTATATTGGAGGGGAATGAAGAAGGATGTGTCGAAGATGGTGGCTGAGTGTGACATGTGACAGCGTCACAAGTATATGATGATGTCCCCAGGAGGTTTACTGCAGCCATTGTCCTTGCCAGAGAGAGTTTGGAAGGACCTCTCCATGGACTTCATAGACGGTGTGCCTAAGTCTAGGAGATTCACAGTGATATTTGTTGTGGTGGAACGCCTCAGCAAGTATGCATATTTCATACCGCTTAGGCACCCTTACGGCGCAGTTTCGGTGGCAGAGGTGTTTCTGAGGGAGGTCATCCGCTTACATAGGCTGCCAAAGTCCATTGTCTCTGATAGAGACAAGGTCTTTTTGAGAAGATTCTGACAGGAGCTTTTCAGACTACATGGGACATGAGACAGTTTTAAGGCAGAGCACCGCCTATCATACTCAAACAGACGGCCAGACTGAGGTCGTCAATAGGAGCATCGAGACTTACTTGCGGTGTTGTATTTCAGAGAGCCCGAAGGAGTGTGCCCATTGGCTGGCATGGGCAGAATACTGGTATAATACATCCTATCACACGACAGCTCAGACGATGCCTTTCAGGATTTTGTATGGTAGGGACCATTCACACTTGCTGCACTACGGGCAGGAGACGACACCAATATCTGATGTGGAGCAGTACTTGGCAGAGCGGTACCGAATTTTGGAGGAGTTGAAGCTCCACTTGGATAGAGCTCAGCAGGTCATGAAGGAGTGGGGCCAACTTACACCGCAGAGATGTACAGTTCGACATGGGGGAATGTTGTATCTGAAATTGTGTTCTTACATACAGAAGTCTCTAACATATCGAAGAAATGAGAAGCTCTCCCCCAGATATTTCAGGCCTTTTGAGGTGTAGGCCAAGGTGGGCCCAGTAGCTTATAGATTGAAGTTGCCCCAATATTCCACATGTCCCAGCTGCGCCAGGCGATCGGGGAACATACACCATCCCCTTCACTTCCAGAGACATTGATGGAGGATATGGAAGTCATCTTGGAGCCTGAGAGTTGAAGGGGGTGCGAATGGAAGCGCTGGAGAGTGAGAAATGTTAGTGCGATGGAAGAGCTTGACAGAGCATGAGAGCACCTGGGAGTTGGCGGGCGTCACGGCACATCAGTTTCACGATTTCCACCTTGAGGACAAGGTGGCTCTTTGGGGGGTAGTGATGGGCTCATCAATTATACGAGACGGCGCAACAGAGGAGTAGGAGGCTCGACCGCATGAGTCAGGAATGTTTTCCACACCCTTTAGACTTATTTTTATTATTTTATTGGCAAAAGGGCAAACTTGTAATTTGTTATATTTTTCATTGGGTTTTATGGGGGTGCGGGGCCGGCCCTAGGGTATGCTAAAATTTGATTGTTGAGTGATAATTCTAGGGAAGAGTGCAGACGTCCTCTTAACGGCGTCTTGGAAGGGTGATTGCCCCTTACAATTGTAGCCAAGTTATCTTTTTAGTTGATTATTCGTCAATAAATTTCAGATTTGTTTCGGATCTATCAAATTGTTACTACCGTAAGACATCATATGAAATATATATTTTAAGACATGAAAACTTCTGTATATTTTCCCAGGTTTGGGGTCTCGGTTTCGGTCTCGGTATCGCTCTCCCGAAAATTTAGGTTTCGGTATCGGTATCGCCCGTTTCGACGGTTTCGGAAGTGAGTTTCGGTTCGTCCATATCGGTAGTTTTAAAAATTGTAAATTACATATAACTAACAATAGTAGTTAAAATTTGTTACTAATAAGATAACGACAAACTAATAAAAATAATTTGTAACTTATAACATAATTATGAACAATATTAGTTAAAAATATGCTACTTATGTTAACCATTTAGCTAAAAACACACTCTCGTTAGTTACAATATGCAAACCTGTAAATAAAGTGTAATATGTTTAGACAAATGTAGGGTGTGAATAGCATGTCAATATTTCATTTTTGGGGTTTTAGAGAATTTTTATTTAATTACATATTCTTTTTCCTCCGTCTTCGACCGATACTAAATAGTATCGGCTGGTATCGACCGAAACTGACCGATATCGTTCAGTATCGGCCGATACCGAAACTGACCCCTAGTTTCGATCTCGTTACCCACCAATGCCGAAACGATACGGCCGATACCGAAGGGTATCGGCCGAAACCTCAAACCTTGATATTTTCTATTATTTTCTCATTTGTAGAAGTTTCTGAAAGCCACTAGAATTGTCATTGTACTAGGCTTAGGCCTAGCACAACTAAACATAATTTGCAAGACCGAACTGCCCAGTCTATCCTAAACCTTTCCAACGGTGAATGTAAGTTCAAAGATTTTTTAGAAAATAAATCAATACACATTAAAACAAAAGAAACAGATGATTCTATGCTCAAGGTATGCCTGTGAATATGAAAAGGAGGCCTCCATACAGATCAGAGTTAGCACCACTAACATCAGGCTTCTTGTCGCGTACATATTAAGAGAAATAAATAATAGTACTCACATTATTCCTGCACCTGCTGGGGCAGCTGCTTTAAAAAGAGACATTGCAGTCACAGATATGCCGTTTGCAACTCCTCTTTGATGTTGGGACTGTCAAAATGTTGAAAATGTATATTCGCTAAATGGTTGCCTGACATAGAAGTATAGCAAATAATGTTCCAAAAGGTCCATTTTAGGAGGGATAGGGTTTACCACTGCATTGTTTTGCAAGATGTTCATCCCAGTTGTGATTGTTATCTGATGGCATTTAAAAATAAAAACACATCAGAGAAGAACAAATCCAGAGTAATTGAACTAATTCTGAAAGGACATAATTTCAATAAATGACAAAAATAATGTGTATATTATATGAGGAATATGTGTGTTAGCTAGCCAAGGAGGAAATTTCCTCGTTGGCAAGTTGACGTAACTCCACTCCCCCTCACCCCTGTGTTTTTTTGACGATCGGTTCTGCTCATTTTGATCTTCATGTTCTAAAATACAAACCATCAATTTTCAAGTGAACCCAAAGGGCTGTGCTCGTTCATCTAGCCAATGACAAAGGTTGTATTATTACGCAACCGTTCAATTTGTTACAAGTGGATGAACGAGCAAAACCCTTTGGGTTCATTTGAAAATTGATAGGTTAAGGGTTTAAAACATGAAGATCAAAATGAGCAGAACCGATCGTTGTTTAACATAGGCGCAGTGGGGTTTTGAAGCTAGCATTCTTGGCTAATTGATGCCCATATTTCTCATATTATATATAAGAACAATGTGTATCATATGACATGTGCAATCTCTTCTCATGTATGATGATGTGTCATATTCTTCATCACAGAGGGCATGATGGGTAAGAAGTACAACCTATGTAACCTTTTGTAATTTGTAGTATGTGAAAAAATATGCGACATTTTATATATAAGAGAGATCTCATATATGCCATTATTCTCTTTATATGTGTGATTAGTGGGTGTTGCGGGGCAACTAAGAAGTTTTCTTATTTGCATCTGCAGTGCCTTTGCATTGGATGGGTAAAAAGAAAACACAAGGTTGTAATTTCCTTTTTTACCCCACAATGAAAAGGTACCATATCATCCGCAACAGAGGAAACTTCTCGGTTGCCACCGGATAGCCATTAATCTCTTTATATATTTTATGAGGTTTGCAGAAGACAACGGGATGCCAAAGGAAACTAGCCCATATTTGAAACAGCATGTCAGGAGTATTGTTCTCATATAACTAGGAATTTCTCTGCAGACTTGGAGAAATTTAAGTTGAAGGAAAAATAATAATTAACATACAGTAGCAACACAATAGCAAAGAAGAGATTTTGATCTTATCCTTGAGATGGGATCAATTATATGCTTCACTAAATTTTAAGAGCGCTGGCATTGAATTACAAGATCATTTATAACCAAGTTTCCACCAAATAAACTAGGCACAGTCCAAACCTTAAACAAATATTACATGAGCCAAGCTATTTTTTAGTACAACATGGTTAGTTTTTTAAAAAAAGGAAAAAGTAAAAAAAAAACATAATACCTGATATCTAGATGCAATTTCTTCACAAAACATACACATTCCACAAAGGGAAAACCTATTGGCAGCATGCTGACACATGTTAGCCAACCATCTGATCCAAAAGCTTAAGCTAAGTAGTGGGCTTACGTTGAATATGAAGCAAACTAAACACTTAAAACTCCCCTCGCATGGACCCTTGCCATGTCGACAGCCCTCAAATTTTGGTATACATCTGGAAGGAAGAAGAGTAATGATTTGCAGTCCACGGGTTGGCCAACCCCCGGTTCACATAGTTTGACAGATCAAAAAATGAAAAAAAGAAGAGAAATCTTATCCCCCCCCAAAAAAAAAACACCAAAAAAAACACCAAAAAAACACCAAAAAAAAACAAAAAAAAAACCACTTCAATAGCACCACGTGACCCCATGCCAGCAGACCAGGGGTAAGAATATCATCACTCAAATGATGGGTAGTTTAAATCAGCCGTGATGAGCTTTGAATTCAGGACCTTTTGAAGCCATGCTGCTAGAGTACCATGTCAGAGTAACCACCAGCTTAAGCTAGTCGGTTGAGATGTAACAATGTGTGTGTGTAACAAACTAAACAATACTAATTATACACCATCTACATATATTACTGTAAACTGGAAAGCATCAGTCATGCATATTAATGTCTCAAAATGAGATGTGATTTGTCAAACAAACATGCACACAAGAAAATATTCGTCATTCCATCTTCTGTAAAGGGAAGAAAAAGTTGGGTTAAATTTGTACGCACAGAAGAGACATTCTTTAATATGGATGCAATATTGATGACCACTAGAAGACCAAGTCCTGATAACTTAGCCATAAAGGGATAACAGGTCAGCAATGGCAAACTTATTACCTGAAATATCAAAAGATTAAAAATTATATCATAATCAAATAAAAAGTCAATGGATCTCAAAAGTAGTCATGAAATGCATACCGCCGCCACACGGGATGAAATCACAGGCCCTAAAGCTTTCTCAAAATTTGGATAGAGAAAGAGTTGAAAAAGTAGAAGGCTCAATCCTGCATTATGCAGATAATCCGAAAGGGTGTAACTATAAGTTTAAGTGCTTCATAAAACATATGAACTAAGACATCATCCAAGTCAAAAGTAATTGTATGGGTCAGTTAGCATCATCCAGCCGAGGAGCTAGCATCTCCCCAAACACTCTGCAGCCAAAAAGGGAAAGAAAAGAAAAACAAAAAATTTGTCCACATCATAAGGTTCTTTCAAGTCACAACATGGTCAAAATATTTTTGCTCATCAATTATTCAACTATATGATCAACCAAACAAACATGGTGGAATGTGCTACTAATTGTCCATGTTTTGTAAAAAGTGGTCCTGCAATAAATATTCATTAAGAGGAAATTTAAATTTACATTAAATTTACATTCTCACTCATGTAAACGTTTTTTTTCGCGGGGGGGGGGGGGGGGGGGGGGGGGGACAACTTTGAAGTTCAATCACCTAGATATTATTCCTTCATTACAATGTAATGCATATATCCTTGCTTAACTCACCTACATGAAACCGATGAGGTACATGAGAAAAAAAATATCGATGACACAACGTTGAGCTTTTCTCGGGATGGCACTAATGCATGTATATTGATCATATTTGTGTGCGCATGCTAGTGAGGAAAACAAATTAATAAAACATACTTTCATATATTCTTTAACTAATGTCATACAACTAAGAAATGGAAGGCCCATCAGGAGAAATTAGGCCCACTAATTGAAATGAGTATGGCAAATGTGCAGAAAGTTGAAACCCATATGACTCAAAAGGTTAACCCGATTTAAATCATGACTTTCACATATTTGGCCACATGTCCATCCTTTATTTTAACCAGCATGAGACTAAAACTATTCTCTAATTTATTTGACGTATCATCACTTTAATTACTCGAAAGGAAACGATACACAAACCTTAACAATTATCTACCTTTGATTATATCTGTTTGAGCCTAGCCATCATGAAAAGGAGAGTTTCGAATCAGTGCTTCACAAACGACCCATATTGTACCTCAAGCCAAACCATGACAACACATGGACTTCAGAGACGAACCAAGTCATACCATGTGATGCATCAAATCGCACACGTTGTCACATCGTGATAACACATGCAACAGATGGTAAGATGTAGAGATCCATCTCATGCTAGAAGAAACACATGTAGAGAGTCTCCATGCAGACAACGAGGGGTGGATGCCACCTCCCGCTCAAACAATCACATGTGAGCAAAGTCTTGAAACCAGCAAACAATCTGATACGATCATAACCTATAGAAGGAGGCGTGCAGTGGAAACTTCAAGGGCAAATCCGTAAATTCGGACTTTGGTGGGACTTTTATGCAAATCTGAAATTTGGGGGGGTTTATGCAAAACTACAAGTTATTGTGTTATTAGGCTAGGGCCGGCCCTAATTGTTTTTTCAAGTTTTGATTGAGTTTGTAAGCCCTTGGCCAAGGTGCCTCCTTTGGAGATTTAAACTTTCATCTCGAATAGAAAGTTAGGAGATCGCCTCATCTCGAATCGGGGCCTTATCTTGTTATTTCACATCTAAAAAACTAAAAAAGTCCTTTCTTTTATTTGTTCTCTACAAAAATCCCTATTTTCCTTACAAATAAGCCCTAGTTTGTATCAAATTGATATCAGAGCTCGTCGATCCATGGCGAATACAAGATCTAAGGATAAAATCGATGTGTTGGAAGAGAAGTTTGACGGCGCCATCCAAGAACTCACGAAGAAGATGGAAGAACAAAAGAGCGAGACAGATCGAAAGTTCGCGATCTTCATGGAATCCCTCGAGCCGATCCACAAGAAATTGGACTCCAATCAACCCTAGATCCGAAGCAAAAAAGCGAGATCTTTGACAAAGGGGAAGGAGAAGGTTCACTCTTTTCGCGAGGGGCTTCTCTCAAATTCAGATATGGTGACGGACGACAAGGATCTCGATGACAATGAAGGTGAGGGGGTACAACAAGGGATACACGATGTCCGGGGAGGCGAAAGGGAAACCGAAGGGGTGCGACGGCAACACCTAGCATATCGAACAACCCCAGTGGCCCGCCAGGCCAACCATGGTCCCTTGGTGGTTGGCCAGGGGCCGCACACGGCCCTGGAGGCCCGACAGGGCTTTGCCGAGCCCTGGTGACCCCCGCCAGGGCCCGAAGGGACTGCCGGTGAATCGCTAGGCCCCCGCGGGAACTCTAGCGGCCCGCCAGGACCATCTGGGGCTTCTAGCGACCCATCAGGGCATTTGGGCCGTCGGGCCCAATTTGATCCACCGGCGGCCCCTCAAAGAGGACTTGGACAGAGAGGGGGCCTCGACGGGGGGTTTGATGACCCTCGGGATGACTTTGGTGCTGATTTCTATGAAGGAGGACCGTCCGGTGTGATGGAGAAGGGGTTTAATTACTATGACAGATACCACGAGGATAACCGTTGGGACCACTGGGATGGAGAAGGAGTTGAATGGGGAGGTGGTGCATGGAAGAAAGAGGAGGAGGCCGTGCTGGAGGCCAAGGATATGATGTACCCCCCAACTTCCATACTGGCGAAATGAGTACCAACAGGGGAGATGAGCTCAAGGAGGGTTTTCTGCGGAAAACCGGATCAGGAAGCTGAAGATGCCCGTCTTCGAGGAAGAGGGCCTAGATTCATGGATATATAAGGTTGAGAGATACTTCGAGATATCGATGGTTCAGGAGAAGAATTGGCTTAGGGCAGAAGTGGTCTGTTTGGAAGGGGGCGCGGTCGTGGTATCAATGGGCCCAGCAGGACCAACCTTTCAACACGTGAGAAGAGTTCACAGCGCTACTGGTGGAGCGGTTCGGCGAGGTACAGGTGGAAAATGCAATTAAGTGGTTGTCAGGATGGGACCGTGAGGGAGTATGTCAAGAAGTTTGGGATGCTGGTTAGTCGGATCCATGAGGTATCAGGAGAGTCATTGGAGGGATGCTTCATGAAGGGGCCAAACCCCACCATCAGATCAGAGCTAAGGATTCAGAGACCGACGAATCTGTGGGAGTGCATAAGTCTGGCATGGAAGGTGGATGACAAACTGGAACAGAAGAGAAAGTCCCGCAGGACTTGGGGAGGTTCCACTTTTCAGTGGCAGGCACTTGTAGGGGGCCGAAGACGACCACGGGAGGAGCGGTATCACTGTTGGGGCATGTGCCAGCAAGGAGAAAGGGGCTGAGGCATGACCAGGAGGGCAGATACAGCGGATGACCAATGCTGATATACGAGAGAAACGTGCCAAGGGGTTCTGTTTCAAGTGCGATGAGAAGTTCTCTCCTGGCCAACGGTGTGGCAACTGCAGACTGTAGATATTGATAGTGGTGAGACGTAAAGGACGTGGTAGAGCTGGAGGCTGACGAGGGGAGGATCATGAGCACTTACATTTGGACATGGCGAAGGTTTCCTTCAACACTTCGAACCACACCATGAAGCTGGTGGGGCATATTGCAGAGTTGGAGGTGACGGTGTTGATTGATAATGGGGCTATCCACAATTTTGTTTCCCGCCAGCTAGTGGAGAGGCAGAAGTTGGAGCGCAGTGATATGCAGATTTGGAGTGGTGTTGGGGACAGAACAGGTGGCGCAGAGTAGCGGTGTTTATAGAGGCATACTCCTTACGATCCAAGGGGTTCAGATCATCGCCGACTTCCTTCCTCTGGAGCTGTGCAGCACAGATATCATTTTTGGAAATAAAATGGCTGCAGACCCTTGGAGACACGAAGACAAATTGAAAGCTTCCCAGGCTAGAGTATCAGGAGGGGGACGGACGATAGTGTTGCATGGAGACCCCAGTCTATGTTGCTCCCTAGTTTCTTATAAGAGCATGGCTAGAGCCCTTCAATCGACAGAGGATGATCCTTGGTGGAATTTCAGGGTTTGGCAGTAGAGGAGGAAGGTGAGCAAATGGAGCAGGAGTTGGCACCGGAGTTGGAGGAGCTGTTTAACCAGTATAAGGGGGTTTTTAGACCCCGCATAGTCTTCCACCACCAGGAGACCATGAGCACGTGATTGTCTTGCGAGAGGGGGTGTACCCTATCAGTGTGGCAATACCGGTACCCTCAGATACAAAATGACGAGATTGAGATGATGGTGTGAGAGATGTTGTAGGCATGGATGATCCAGTTGAGCGTAAGCCCATTTTCTAGCCCGGTCCTGCTTGTGAAGAAGAAAGATGGCAGGTGTCGGTTTTGTGTAGACTAACGGGCCATGAATAAGGAGACAGTACAAGATAAATTCCCAATCTCGGTGATTGATGAGCTGCTTGATGAGCAGCATGTGGCCACAGTATTGTCGAAGATAGATGTGAAGTCTGGGTACAACCATATTTGGATGAGTGCAGCGGATGCTCCCAAGACAGCGTTCAGGACGCATGAGGGGCGCTATGAGTTTCTGGTCATGCCATTTAGGTTGACGAACGCCACGACAACATTCCAGGCCTTGATGAACAAGGTCTTCTGTCCCTACTTGCGGAGGTTTGTGCTGGTATTTTTTGATGATATACTTATTTACAGCCGTACTTTGGAGGAGCATGTAGGGCACTTGCAGGTGGTATTGCAGGAGTTACAGGAGTATCAGTTGTACACCAACAAGAAGAAATGTCTCTTCAGACAGTCTCAGATGGAGTATTTGGGCCACATAGAATCAGCAGAGGTAGCGGTAGATGGTTCGAAGATTGCTACCATGTTGGACTGGCCCTATGATATTGCGAGGTTTGCGGGGATTCTTAAACCTGACGGGATACTAACGAAAGTTTGTCCAGGGATACATCACGATTGCTTGGCCATTAACAGAGTAGTTGAAGGACAGCTTCCATTGGGGAGAGGAGGCGACTAAGATTTGAGGCCCAGATGCAGGCGATGACGATCATGCCGATGCTAGCCTTGCCTGATTTCAGCAAGCCGTTCATTGTGGAAACGGATGCGTCAGGATATGGGTTAGGGGCGGTTCTTACGTAGGATCAGTGACCAGTGACATACTTTAGCCAGGTTCTGTCAACCCGAGCACGGTTGAAGTCAGTGTACGTGAGGAAACTGATGGCGATAATACTTTATATCCAGAAGTGGCGGCCTTATCTGCTTGGGAGGAAGTTTATAGTGCGGACCGATCAGCAGAGTCTGAAGTATATCTTGGAGCAGCGCATGATTACAGAGGAGTATCGGAAGTGGCTCTCCAAGTTAGTACACTACAGGTTCGAGATTCAGTACAGGTGTTAGGGACCTATCCCATACTAGGCCTCCAACACTGGCCCATTTGTTAGAAACTCATCACATACTAGGCTTCTAACAATAGCCTTGCTAAGGGCACATCCCATACTAGGCCTATAACACTGGGCTCACACCCCATTTGTTAAGTATTATTGAGCATCCAACCCAAAACCAATTGGTATTAGGTGGAGAGGCCCTCTAATACTTAAACTATTTCTTTTTCTTTTGCATTTCTGATGTGGGACTATTTTTGGGATCCTAACATACCACCACGCTTCCGACAACGCCGTCCACGGTGGCCCACTCTGGGGTGTCCACTCTAAGTGGCCCACTCTGACCTCACCCAGGTCGTCCCCTCTTAGGTCGCTCCTTCCCCAGGTCGTCCCTTCCGCTTTTGACAACCGCCGCCACGACGGCCCAGTCTGGGGTGTCCACTCTAAGTGGCCCACTTTGGCCTCACCCAGGTCGCCCCCTCTTAGGTCGCTTCTTCCCCAGGTCGCCCCTTCCGCAACGTGGGTCGTAGCATGGGGCTAGCTCTGATACCAATTGTTAGGGACCTATCCCATACTAGGCCTCCAACACTAGCCCATTTGTTAGAAACGCATCCCATACTAGGCTTCTAACAAAGCCTTGCTAAGGGCTCATCCCATACAAGGCCCATAACACTGGACTCACACCTCATTTGTTAAGTATTATTGAGTATCCAACCCAAAACCAATTGGTATTAGGTGGAGAGGCCCTCTAATACTTAAACTATTTCTTTTTCTTTTGCACTTCCAATGTGGGACTATTTTTGAGATCCTAACAACAGGCCAGGCTTAGAAAACAAGGCAGCTAATAATTTGTCTCGCAGGGAGGAGGAAGCAGAGGTGGCAGCGATTTACATGCCGGTATTATTGGGCTGGGAGCCCTTGACGAGAGAGATAGAGGCTAATGAAGGGTTAGTCTTGATACGTGATGGATTACAGCAGAGGTATACAGACACCCGGGGTACACACTGAGTGGACAGAGTTTATTATACCAGGGGCGATTGGTTTTACCACGGACATCTTCCAACATACCAACGATATTTTAGGAGTTCCATGGTAGCCATGTGGGCAGACACTCAGGTGTGCAGCAGACCTATAGGAGGATGGCCAAGGAGCTGTGCTGGCCCGGGATGAAGAGGGATGTCGCTAGATTGGTAGCGGAGTGTGACGTCTGCCAGAGTCACAAATATTTGGTGATGGCTCCCGCAGAATTACTTCAGCCACTAGTCTTGCCAGAGAGGGTCTGCAAGGACATCAGTATGGACTTTATTAAGGGGCTACCGAGGTCGGAGGGCTTCACTGTCATATTTGTTGTTGTGGTCTGCCTCAGCAAGTACGCCCATTTCATTCCCATACGGCACCGATACATGGCAGTGACTGTAACTTCAACTTTCATGAAGGAGGTAGTTAGACTACACGGGTTCCCTGCCTTCATTGTATCAGACCACGATAAAGTCTTCATGAGCAGCTTCTGGAGGGAACTATTCAAGATGCATGAGACCATTTTGAAGAGGAGCATAGCCAACCACCCGCAGACAGACGGCCATACGAAGGTGGTGAATATGAGCGTGGAGACATATTTGCGATGTTTTGCGTCTGAGTCGTCGAAGCAGTAGGCGAAGTGGTTGGTGTAAGTGAAATACTGGTACAATACATCCTACCACTCGGCGACGCAGTGCACACCTTTTCGCATCCTCTACGGGTGGGACCCTCCCCATTTGATACACTACAGCCGTGGTACGACCCATGTGTCTCAGGTGGAGGAACACTTAAAAGGAGAGAGATAAGATGCTGGATGAGCTGAAGCGGCACTTATTGAGGGCACATCATATTATAAAGGCCAAGGCAGACATGCACAGAAGCGATGTACAGTTCGAGGTGGATGAAAGGGTGTATCTGAAGCTGCGGCCATATAGACAGAAGACAGTAGCACATATGAGCAATGAAAAACTAGCGGCCCGTTATTATGGACCATTTGATGTTGTGGCCAAGATTGAGAAAGTGGCATAGCGCCTACATCTATCTACCTACTACGTCCACCATCCGCCCGGTGTTCCACATGTCCTAGCTACGTTGCGCGATTGTAGACCACACTTTATCACCTACACTTTCACCCACCCTGACCGACGATATGGAGGTATTGCTGGAGCCACATGAGGTCAAGGGTGTTTGTCAGAGCGCAGCAGGAGTCCAGGAGGTGCTTATTAGATGGCGGGGTCTACCGGAACCGGATTATAATGCTACATGGGAGGCTCGTGAGGTAATCAGACAGCAATTTTCTGACTTCCACCTTGATGACAAGGTGGCTCTTATGGGGGTAATGATACGATCATCGCCTATAAGAAGAGGCGCACGGCGGCAACTTCAGGGGGCAAATCTGTAAATTCTGACTTCTACAAATTATCGTGTTATTAGGCTAGGGCCGGCCCTAATTGTTTTTTCTTGCTTTGATTGAGTTTGTAAACCCTTGACCAAGGTGCCTCCTTTGGAGATTTAAACTTTCATCTCGAATAGAAAGTTAGGAGATCGTCTTATCTCGAATCAGGGCCTTATCTTGTTGTTTCAGATCTGAAAAACAATAAAATCCTCTCTTTTATTTGTTTTCTTGACCAAAAATCCCTATTTTCCACACAAATAAGCCCTAGGTTGTATCACAATCATCCTAAAACAAAGGCCCACGACCTAGGAGCTCATATATCGATTGTATGGATTGTAGGCCTAATGTAAGAAATTAGCCTACTAAAATGGATGTTGCAAATATACTTGAAACCTATATTAGCTAAAAAGAATTAGTCATATTTAAATCATGAGTCCTAACATATTTAACAACATGACAATCATTTTTTAACCGATGCATACTAAACACACTGTAATTCCTTTGCCGTAAAACCACTTAAATTACGTGGAAAGATAAACAATATCATCTTCACCTAATTCCAGAGTCATTGCTAGTTTGGGATAGTTTTTGGATGTCCTCCGAGGTTGTAAGAGATTAAAAAACAATCAATAATGCATGTTCCTGTTAGAATGGTATCCGAAAAGCCGATCTAACTGTTACGCAATAAGCATATTGAAAACTCTTCATAAAAGATGTGAAAATATATTATGACTGCTTGTCACCTTGCAATTGTCCTCCGAATTGGCCTCAGATTGTGACAGAAGAATATGAACAAGAGGGACATTGTTATAAACAAGATAGATAGATAGCAGTAAAAATATTTCAACTTATTGGTTACTCAATTTAAGCTCCTGTGAAGAAGAAATAGCAAACCTCAAAAATCTTCCTTGATAAAAAATATTCTAGGAGGTGTGAAAATGATAATGTTTTCTAGAGAGAGAGACATCCATATGAGGCATGACATACATTGAAGTATCAAATAAACATATAATTCAGATGTACATGCACTCTGTCAATATATAGTACCAAAAGAAACTACAAGAAAGATGTTAATCATGACATGTATATTTACCTGATATTGCAAGCACCTCGCCCACATCGTTAGATGTAAAGCTCAATCCTCCATATATTTTATCACTCTCGGCCCATAAGGAGAATATCTGGTAATATTAAGCATTAAATAAAATCATGGCAGCAAATAAAGGAACTAAGAAAATACGGGGGACACCATTTTAGAAATTTTGAAAAGAGAATAAAAATAATTTAGTTGAATTCCTATGAGTTTTAACATTTTATATTTCAAGAAAGATACCATAGAACTAATATTAGCAGAATAACATAATCCATGTCATAAATTATTCCAAAAGTATGTTGAATGGGAGTATGCAACATGATTCTAAAATAATAATACCATCTAAGCCTTGGGAACAAAACGGACTCACCTATACACTTTTCCAACTGAAAATGCCAATCCATGGTGTATGACTCGAAGTTAAGAAGCTAGCATTTAGAATCAAAATGGCATTGCCTATAAAGTTCTCTCACAGAAAATACCAGGCCACGGAATGACTAGAAGTAGAGATGCTACCATGAAGACCAAGGTTCTATAACCGGTGTGCAGCTTAACATCAACCTTCCATCATCATCCTAAGTTTTAAACCAAAGATAACATGGAAACAAAGATCCCCGCCATGAATTCCAAAATGGGTTTGGCGAGTAAAGACATACCTTCTTGGTCATGTAGACAATCTATTGCAGCAATAGAGTAATAGCCATAATTTACTTTCACCAGGAACATTGGTTATAAAGTATAGCACATTGTAATTATGCATCCTATATTCCTTGAGTCACAGCGATTATCAACAGAAGTAAAATATACATGAATGACGTGGATTATATGTAGTCATGGGAATTATTGGGTTTCCTTGTTTAGGCGAACTACTTCAGGAAAGAATTTAAGGAATCATTTTCCCTTAATGCTATGTATAGGCGTTTAGAAGGAATGTCTTTCATGGTGCTGAACTCGGAAAGAAGAATCCCATTTTGAGCTTTATAGCCGGATTGCTGCCATGGCGCTCGTATCCAGCTTATGCGAAACCCCAACAATATTTTGTACTATTGTTATTAATGGAACATATGATATATAAATGTAGGATTTGTTGGAATTTGTAGAAGAAAGAGTAACCATGGCAAAGTGCCATGGTGCTATATTTATAATCTCATATGGTATATCAAGAGTCATGGAAACCAAAGGTCCCCATTTATAATCTCATATGCTATATTTGTAAGTATCTACGGGATCGGTAAGTTTTACCTCTAGATCAAAGATCTAGGGACAATCGTAATAAGAAAAATCCATAGATCGTTATCCCGCTCCCGATACGCACAAAAAAATCACCGCAACGGTTTGTCGCAATGGTTTGCTGCAAGACGGATCGCCGCAACAAATAGATTCATTAGCGCGTAGGGTGTTAAATTTGAGGTGATACGGGAGAAAAAGTTCAAAGAATCGAGAGCAGAGGTGCTGATAACGTGTTGGAATTTGTAGAAGAAAGAGTAACCATGGCAAAGTGCCATGGTGCTATATTTATAATCTCATATGGTATATCAAGAGTCATGGAAGCCAAAGGTCACCATTACTCCAATAAGTGGAGTAATGGAGGGATAAAGTAGTGGGGAGGCCAAAGGCCTCCCTCACTCACAACATGATTGTATTTGTGGCCCTCGAATTCATATTTATTGTAATGACCCATATTTTAAAGAATTTTCTGACACTTTCCTCACAATTTTTATGCAATTAATTTTTCCAATTTTAGCCCAACCCACAACCATTCTTTCTTTCTTTCTTCTCTAATTTTCTTTGCCCAAGTAAAAGCCAAAGTCCCAAGCTTTCGGACCATCTCCTTTTTTTGAAATTGTGTCTTGTTATTCTTTTCCCCACGCAAACAGCCCGAGCCCACCCAACTCATTAAACCTATTTCTTCTCTATTTAATTCTTTCTTCTTTCTTTTCTTAACTAAGCCCAAAGAGAGGCCCACACTGAACTCTTATTACTTTCTTTTTTCCTACTCCAATAAAAACCCAAAAGCCCTAGGCTGTCTTGTCTCTTCGCAGCAAAACGTAATGAACCACAACAGCAGCACTTGCTCTAGCGAACCCAACGCCGACGCCTCCAATTCGAAAACCCTAGCCTTAAACAAGCTCGCCTCCACCTCTCCTCAGTTTGAAAACCCTAGCTGATCTCCCTACACTGAATTTTAGTTCAATCCGAACTCGTTTCCACGTGTTTTCTATTATCTATAAATTTCGAAGGATTTTAGGGTTTTATGCATACGAAAAATACTCTTTCCCTTTCTCTAAAATTCTGACCTTGATCTGGTTTTTTCCGATCCTTTTCGAGTTAGGATTTTGGAGCTTTTGGTCTCTTGGATTTATTAGCCATCGAGGTAGATTGCTTCTGCTCTAAACTCACCGTTTATTATTTCTGTTTATTTTTCTGAAATCAAATTTTGATATTGATCGATGGTTGCTATTCCATAATTCATTGTCGAGTTTATTGGACTACCTGGAGATGATGATTCACTTGAATTTTAGGGGAGTTTTCCCTGATGAGATTTCATGACATCCCTAGTGTTTTCACGGCGACTTCGTCGTCCTTTCTTCTACTACAGGCTCTCGGTTGATTCTTCTTCTCTTGTCCCAATTTTAAGTTGGCTGCCAGTGTGGTTTTGGGTTTCTATCATCGCGTGGAGTTAGCTGCCGTCGTTCCACTTTGTAGGTTTCGTTGCTCTGCGAGACTTCTCTTGGGCCAGTTGTTTTCTGATGTATGTTTGGTGGGTCGTTGCTTGGGCCGATTGGTTGGGCCATGTCCTGTTAGTTGGGGTTCATGGTTATCTTGCTCTTTTTCTTTTTCAATGATTTTTGGGTTGGCATGTTAAGTATGCGCATGTTGATTGTTTCTTTGCTAAATGACAAAACTACCCCTAGGCTAGGTAACTATCAATTATTGGAATGTTGAATGATGTGAATCTGATCCAAAATATTTTTGTTCTTTTTATTGTTCTTCCACTAATTTTCAGATTTATGTGTTAAAAAATTTAACTGTTTTAGTTTGATTTCTTAAATTGAAAGTATCAGATTTAGTTAGTAAATTACTTTTGGATGCCTTAACACCGATACTTGAAAAGAGCTGGAGAATTACTTATCATACATGCATGGGCTAGAACTATTTAAATGTATCACTTAACTGTATTGTTAAGACCCTGTGCACATTGGTACTAATACCGATTGATTAGTCATTTGGTACTAACAGTACATAACCTTGAATCAACATTTAGAATGACATACACTTAGCTCATTGTCCATTTAGCTCACTGTCCAAGCGTGCTGATGCGATAATGGTTAATGTATTCTTTTTTCACTCTCCTTACAGAAACGGGGTATATTATAAAAGTATTCGTTTTCCCCCTCCTTTTATGGAACGATGAGTCATATACATTCTCTCTTTCTTATTGAATGAGAGGTTACAATATTCATTTTTTCGCTACTCACACTAATTACGGGGTTACACCACAGAATCTGTTACTGTACATCGCCTTATTGGACATGAATCACGGCCTAGAATGGTTAGTTAAACTTTAACCAACACTTAAGTTACAGTTTCAATTCAGTTGATCATTTTCCTTGATCAGTGATATTGAAAGGACAATTTTTGCAAATAGGCCAAATTAAAAAATTAATTTGAAAAACCGACCTCTTTTTTTATTTAGCAAAACCGACCTCTTTTGATTTTGGGGCCAAAAGAGGTCGGGATCTGGCGTTGGGGCACGTGTGTGGCCTCGGCCGCACCTTCAGAGTGCGACCGAGGGCCGCACTCTGAAAGTGCGGCCCTCGGCCGCACCTGCACAGTGCGGCCAAGGCCACACAAAAAACAGAGCCGAATTTGGCTGCTGCTGCCCCCTCCTCTCTGTTTGCAAATAGAGCTGCTGCTGCCGCCGCTGCTCTTCTCAATTTCAGCAGCTGCTTCTCCTACTCTCCCGATAATTCACCCCTAATTCATCACATCATATGCATATAAAAATCAAGACGTGTCACAAATTATTCTCACACCAATACTTCTCACAGCCATAGCGTATCACAAATAGTATATCACAACACATCACTTGGATATCCGAAAGTTCATATAAATCAAATCACACATCACATCGAATTCAAGCTCAAGTAACATATAAATCAAACAACATTGAATTCATCAACCATAGTAGTTTCAATTTCAAAATATATATCACCTCGAATTCAACAAACTTACAAAAAACATGGCCCTAACACATCAATCATGGCCTTAACACAACAGTATCAGTAGAGTAACATCCACCATTGCATCATGTGCGGGATCTGCCACGGCCTTGAGATGAAGACACGCCCCGGCCTTGAGATGAAGACGCGCCGCGGCCTTGTGAAACGCGCCCCGGCCTTGAGATGAAGACGTGCCGCGGCCTTGTGATGAAGACGTGCCGCGTCCTTGAGATGAAGACCCGCCGCGTCCTTGAGATGAAGACCCGCCGCGACCTTGAGATGAATACCTACAAGATAAGCATAAATTAGAACATCATATATATATCCACAAGAAATATATGAATTGAAGAATCAACATACACGTGTGTTAGAGGAGGATTTCGACAGCGTGATTTGTAGTGCCCGAGTTGATGACAATTGCCACATCTATTCTGTCGGCTTCCTTCGCGTGGAATATCCATTGCCCCCCGAATACATGTAGATGTAGGATGACCTGGAGGTCTTCTTTTGTCGGGTGGAAGTAATTTGGGACCATCCCAAGCCTTCCAATACCGTGCATCGGGTATGGGGTGAAATAAAGGTTCATATGCAAGGCGATATCTGCTAACCTTATACCATGGCGAACAAAATGGCATATATGCTATATTGGCACCATATTCTTGTCTGGACGTTGCGGCGATAACATGTGCACATGGGATGTGTTGAAGCAAAGGAATATTGCAACTACATCTGCATTTCTCGTCATGCAACTTAACAGTATAACAGAGACCATCATTGTCAGTCACCTGCCACTCACAATTACTAAACCTTGTGGGCATAAAGGTTCGGGCCTCTTCCCTCCTTTTCCCAATAATGTACATTGTTGTGAGAACAAAATCTGTCGTCCACCCTTGACTACTTAGTCTTCGACTGAAGAAATATCTATTTAACCTGTAAAATGTTCTTGCAATCAACGCTTGTATAGGTAGAGCCCTAGCACCTTTGAGCACCCTACTAAAGCTATCAGAACAATTTGTTGTCATGATATAATAGCGTTTCCCACGATCGGCATGCATCGCCCACATGCTTTCTTCTCCATGTAAATCTGCAGATATCCATGCATCTGCTTCAATGGACTCGTCTTTAATTTTGGCACGATAGGCATTGTATGTCAGCAAGTCTGATGCAATGCCGGCCATCCAGAAGTTTCCCTCCAAGGTACGTGTTCAGTATCCTTTCGCCTTGTAATTTGCAATAATATGCCGCAGACAATACCTATAGTGATAATGTGCTGGCCATTCCTCTTCTAGTGCTCGTGGAATTCCTTTCATTCTATCTGAAATGAAGGTAATCGTTCGTCCATGTGCACTTGGGATGTATTCATATAAACATGCGAAAAACCACTTCCAATTTTCTTGGTTCTCAGCTGACACAACCGCAAATGCCAAGGGAAACAGTCCACCATTTCCATCCACTCCGGTGGCCACAAGTAAACACCCACCATATTTCCCATACAAATGGGTACCATCAATACTTAGGATCGGCCGGCAATGCTTGAAACCTTTGATTGAAGGGCCAAATGCCCAGAAGACCCCTGAAAATTGTGCCACTCCTTCACTGATAGTCTCATAAGTGATCTTGTATATTGTGCCTGGATTAGTCTCTGAAATGGCCTCTAAATATCGAGGTAGCCGATTATATGACGCCTCCCAATCTCCAAAAATCCTTTCTAACGCCTTCGATCTTGACATCCATGCTTTGTAATATGAAATTCGGATCCGTAACATGGTGGCTATGGCCTCTTGTATTTCTGCCGGTGTCAAATCTAACTTTGTCTTCACCATTGGCATAATCATGTTACAAATGAAAGATGATGTGGCTTTTGGATGATCTGTATTTAGGGTTGGATTATTGCAAGTATGTTCTTCAACAACCCTTGAGAGCTTGAACTTCCCAATGCTACTCTTCCGCACTGCTGCATGGATACGCCACGGACAATTCCTACTTGCCTCATCTTGTGTTGCTGGATTGACCGCAGCATTTAGGCCGCATATCACGTTATAACTTGTCTTGTTTGTCTTGATTGGCCTAAATGAAACATTACGCTTAATGCTCCACTCTGTTATTGCTTTAATCAAGGCGGCCTTTGTATCATAAATATCGCCGACATTGAACACCCCCCTAACGTTTTGAGGTCTAGGATCTTCCATTCTCCTTTTAAGTGTATTTCTCATAACTGATGCATTTAGCCATTCCTCCTCTTCAACTTCATCTGGCAAAGCCTCCTCATCTTCCACAAGTGTGTTAACGGCGACCGATTGTTGTATCCATGATATATCTTCTTCGTTTGGATCTTCCGTATAAATCATGCTATCCTCTCCGGCCCCGACATGCTCCTCGTCATCGCTCTCATCTATTTCTTCATCAACACCTTCAGGTATGTATGGATCTTCAGGCATTGACTCCGGTACAAAAGGGTCTTCCATGTAAGTTGAGTATTGATTTTCAATTCCCACCGCTTCATCATTCAACCTGTTACTGACATATGAACGATTTCAAATTTTAGTTACTACGACGAATATATAAAAAATATTTCAAATTACAATTCGCAAAACTTGAGTGAAATCTAGACTTGCGTGTTCATGTTATCATTATCTTGCGGATATTGCGAACACCCTACTCCTGTCGTATTTTCGTGGGCGGTGTTTATTGTATCCATACCCACATATATTTCAACTCCACGGTGATCTTGTGATAAATCAAAAAGATTCTCCATATCATCATCATCTGATATTTTCACGGCGGTAGTCTTACCTCCCATTACTGGCCAGTTGCACACCAGATTCAACATATAATCTTCCCGACGGATCTTCGTCATATTGTATATCCGATCTACTAGGTCGCTGTACGTCGAACCACAAATTAGCTTCATCGATTTAACTTTTCCGCCGATATAACGTGGTTCGTGATATTCATTAATATGTAATACACCGACAAAATAGCATATGACAAAAATTGAATCACTTGCCATTTTCAACCTGCACACACACCATTATAAATCCCTAACTCCCTAAATCATAACATAAAGATGAATAAAAAACTCTTAATAACTATTAGGCGAGTTGAATTGTCACGGATCAGTTCTCGTATGGCAAAGGTTTTCGGAGGGTAGTTGAGTTGGATCGGAACAAATCCGGCCGTCGCAAAAAACAAACACATCAGTCGCACAAAAACAAAAACAGCAAGAAAACAATCCGCGGCTGACGATGGGTTTCTGTCGTCTACTGGACGCTATCGACAGGTGCGGCCCACGGCCGCACTTTGAAGATGTGGCCCACGGCCGCACTTTGAAGATGTGGCCTTGGCCGCATCTTCAAAGTGCGGCCGTGGGCCGCACCTAACAACTGCGGCACGGGGGCTATATATTTCCAGTAACCTGTGAATTAGAATGTGATATGGAGTGTGATACGTATCACACTCCCGCCGACTTCAAAACGTGGCTGCCCAGAAGCAGTTGTTGTGATGGCGCTTGCTTGACGTGGATAATATGGTCAAGCTAAATGGAGAAAGATTGTTGACGGAATGATGGAGGTATTATGTCACTGGGTTGGGCTCCGCTCTAGTGGAGAATTTTCTCCTCCTGATCTCATCTACGTGTCTTTTTGCCGCTACATTGGCCGCTTGAGCCGCTGTCTTCCTCCTATAAGCTGTGGAGAAATCCCGCCGCTCAAACTGCCACCGAAGCAGCAAAAGGGCGCGTAGGTGAGTTCGGGAGGAGAAAATTCTCCTCTGGAGCGCAGCCCAATCCACTTACAGAATACCTCCATCAAGCCCGAACACAACCTTTCTCGTATGTATATGTGATGTATAAATATTTGGTGTATGAATGAATTCGTTGAATAAATACGGGGTGTATGAAAGATTTGTTTTTAAACCATACATAACACATATTAAATATCAAATTCATTTGAGAAACCGTACATAACAAATGTCTCAAATCTAGCAAATATACATAACACATTTCAAAGATACATATCATCGACGACTCCCTTTGCGTCGACTAAATACACAAGAATACCAGGGCCTATCCGAATGCGTTCCCTTTTTGTCTGCTGAGACACCTCGCCAACCTGTGACATGCTGAGACACCTCGCCAGTCTTCTTCTAATATCCCGCGAACTTCTGCGAGTTTGAGGATGCAGACGTGGATTCCTGCCCCATTGTCAACCATTCTTCGTCTAATCCTGTAGTCTCCAACGTAGGCGGTAATGTAGACAGCATCCAGGTGCGGGTGTCTACTAGCATCTGTATCCTAACCCGAGAATCTTCTTGGCAGTGGTGCAATGATCTGGGAAAAGATAGACTGCAGTTGCGGCTGTCTCCCGCAGGATTCGTGCTTATCTAAGAAGGGTATAGAATAGTTCGGCGTGTTGTGACACCTCGCCAACCTGTGACACGTCAACCTGTGACACGCCGTCACCATCACCTTGTGTCTGAGGTGGCTGAGACGGGCCAACATCCACTTCCACATGCTGCTGTGAAATGCACGTGTCATCCCATTCTGTCTGCTGCGGCTGTGACGTGTCACCCTGGGTAGGCTGCCAATCTGTCTGCGTCAAATGCTGCGGCCAAATGCTGCCGTCATACCATGTACCCTGGGTAGGCTGCTGCTGCCAATCGGCTGGAACATCCCATATGCTCGGGTGCCAAGCTTCGACGTCAAATAATATAGGAGGGGGCCGCTGCCAAGTGCCAGGGTCATAACCTCCATGAGGGTGCTGCGTCCAAGTGTCGGTGTCATAACCTCCGTGACGGGGCTGCTGCCATGTGCTGTCATAAGCTCTGGGATGGTCCAGCTGCCAAGTGCAGGCCTCATGTACTCATGTATGCTCCTGCTGAGAGGTGTCGGCGTCATCTGCTCTGGTCTGCTCCTGCTGAGAAGTGTCGGCGTCATCTTCTCTGGTATGCTCCTGCTGAGAAGTGCCGGCCTCACCCATCCTATATAAACAACTCAGCTCGCTCGTATCTACACCTTCTGGAAGATGGCGTGTACGATGTAGCACATCATCGATATGGGTCCTCATCATATGCAACAACCCTTGATCCTGTGTTTGCAATACTTGGCCTGCCATATCGTATAATGAAACATATCCTGCAACCTGTAAAACAAATTAAGTATTAAGCATATTGGTTATAAAATATACTATAAAAATAAACTTGAACATCTTCTTACATGTTGGCGCTCGATGGGTCCTCTGGGCATTTGTGCGAACGGGGGTTGCTGCCTCAGAACAATCCACCTTCTGGTAATCCCCCAATACCACTCCATATACGAAGCAACCGATACCACATCCCCCTCATGCACAATGTGATTTGCTCTATTCATCCAATGCGCAAGAGGATCCCTGATTACAGTCACATCTACTGGCTGCACTGGTCTTGTCTTCCCCGCCAAGACTGGGAGTGCAGATGGGATGTGTTGCCGTAAACCAAATTGACGCATGACGCGGTCGGGTGCATGCATCACCCGTGCTTCCCAGCAGAATATGGGTACCCTCGCTCACCATAACTCTGGAAGTTCGCGACATAACGTCGGCAGCTGCTCGAATCGCTCTCCATAAGGCTCCCATGTAACCTATTAGGCATGAAGTACACAAATATATCAGTGTACTATATTATATATCAATTGATCACCGACGTTATAAAATTTACATATACACACCTGCGTACTCTCTAACGTGTCAAACTAGTCTCTGTATGTATCAAGGTTTCCATGAGCAGTTTCCATGAATGATTTTCCCGTATTCCACCTGAACCCATAGGGAACGGTGTCATCAAATACATCCTGCAAGAGCCTTGGTCTGCCTACATACATTCTCTCCCAGCTCCAAACCTGTAATATGAATTTTTCCTCAGAATGTGAAATATATAGATATATATAGATATATCACTATTATAGCTAACGAAAAAAATTATACCTGCAATAATAACCCGCATGCATATAAAGCCTTTGTCTGCTTTAATGCCACCTTGCTGAGCTCAACGTACAAGTGCGCAAGCACCGCACTTCCCCATGGATATCCACCGACCTCCTCAAAATCATCTAACTTTGTCAACCATCGGAGATTTATAGATCCTTTGCTTGGATCCGGAACCAGTAAGGTTCCAATCATATGAAGCAGATATGCCCGTGCATACCGCTGAATGTCCTCATTATCTGCATCCTCAGGCAAATCAATAAATGTATCACGCAACCAACTAAGTTTTACCTTGGCTGCTTTTCTTAGTGGGGTATCCTGTCCAAGTAGTCTCTCCATCAACGCACCCCAGCTGCCATCTCGCATTTCACATTGATATATTGGTTCTCCATCAATCGGTAGGCCTGTGATGACTGCCACGTCCTGTAATGTGTCATCTCTCCCTGGCGCATGTGAAATGTATTTGTCTCTGGCCTCCATCTTTCAACCAAAGCAGTCAGCAATGCGTGGTCCAACCATACCCAACGCAAGCGCGCACATAGGTGTAATCTGGACGCTTCAATATATGGTCGCGCGCGCTGATCTAATCTCCACTTTGTATGTTTCTGTTCATGATCGACAATTGCTATCGATGCCTGCAAACATATAATTCACACCTTAATTATTTTCCTTTCAATAATAATTACTTACTTTGCATATTAATTCTTTCTATTTACATGCCCTTACATTACATCGGCAGAACGATGACGTGCTTGGTCATACAAGACCGCATTAGTAATAGGTACAGCCTCCTCCATTTTATAAAAACCTGTAAAATTTCACCAACTATAGATTTATCTCAAACCCCCTAAATTTCAATCTATATTGTACAAAAATCACAAAAAACAGTCAAAAACATAGAGAGTAGAATTAACCTGAAACAACGCAGAATAATCACCAAAAAAAATTGAAACGCCTAACTTTGTAGGAGCGGCCGCGAGATGAAGGGGTAAAATTCAGCAGCAGCCACGATCTTGCGGGCTGGTGTCTGTTTTGTGTGGCCTTGGCCGCACTGTGCAGGTGCGGCCGAGAGCCGCACTCTGAAAGTGCGGCTCTCGGCCGCACTGTGCAGGTGCGGCCGAGGCCACACACGTGCCCTAACGCCAGATCCCGACCTCTTTTGGCCCTAAAACCAAAAGAGGTCGGTTTTGCTAAATAAAAAAAGAGGTCGGTTTTTCAAATTAATTTTTTAATTTGGCCTATTTGTAAAAATTATCCATATTGAAACGGTTTGTTTGGCATATAAACTATTAGTTTGGTTTAGATGTAATCTACTTTTTATTTCAGTTGCATATTTTCTTCTTCAAGTTTAGTAGAAGGCTGTCAGCATTTAAGAATTAGCTTTCGTTCCATTGGACGATACACAAAGTTTCTAATATTGCTCGTACAAGTATGATTCTAGTATGATTCTAAATTCGGTATTATTTTCTAATTTGTCCTATTCTATTTTCATTGGTATCCAGCAGGAACTGCATATAATTGGAATTGTGATGGCCCTTAGAAACCGGGTCGTTACATTTATTGAAAAACCTAAGCTAGTAGTACATCTCTTTTAAAGGTGTAATGCATCTATTAATTTAGATTTATAAAAATTCAAAAGTCATCGGTAATTTTCCTTGAAGATATATTGAAATTTATGACTTATAACATCTCTCATAGGTAAAACTTATTCGATCCTGGGATGTCAAATAGAACACTAGAGGGGGATATAAATATTGTTTATGAAATTTAAAAGTAATCCTCTAGTTTCTACCTAAGGATTCAACTTGAGTTACCAAGTTAATTCTTAATAAACAAAAATAAGTTACAAGAGATAATGAATTGTGAAAGCAAAGTTATTTCAAGTATACAAATTCAAGCACGAAGAGACGAACACAAACATAATATAAAATTTACCCTAGTTCAGGCACACTTGCCTTACATCCAACCACATGTCGTCTCAAGGATAAATCCACTAAAACGTGTTGGATCATGTGGATGGCAAACAACACTAGAAGGGGGTTGAATAGTGTTGTGTAAATAGTAAACTTTTTCGTTCGTTGATTAGCACAATTTAAAAACCTTCTAATGTTGCCTAAGAAACCAAGTAGAGTGATCTACGCTTGGTTCTTAATCAACAAGGTAATCTTACAATGAATATAAATATGAGTTACAATCAAGATAAGATTATAAGCAATAAATCTTTTGCACAAGAATAGACCTTTTTACACATCGAAAATAAATCAATTAACTCTGCAATAATATGAACAACGAATTACAGAGATACAATTGTTAGCAGATAGAATAAAATGCTAAAGCAAAGGTAAATAATCACAGGAAAATGCAAACGCAAAGACAAGGAATTTTTATTCTGGTTCCCCACAACTTGGGTACGTCCAGTTCCCGACCAATCCGGTACGAGATTTATCCACTATTGCCTTAGCAATACAATTACCTAACTCCACTCGTTAAGATTTCCAAACACATAAACTTGACCAGGACTTCCAACCACCAAGACTTGTCTAGGATTTCCAATGTCCCTTTCAACAAAGGAGAATCCACAAAAAAAACAAAGTTTCCAATTCACCACAAATTGGTGGAAATTGGATTACACCCAGAATTTTATAGCCAAAGTAAATATAACGCTGTGCCGCTGCGCCTCGCCACCGTGTTGCTGTGCTTGCTGCCTCTCGCGTCGTTCCGTTGTCGCCTTGGGGGGCGTGAGACTCGTAAGACTCATGAGAGAGTTTTACAATTTTGAATGAATATAACAAATGTGTGTTACGTGGCTAAAAGAATTCAAAATGATCTTTAAATCACACAAAAATATAAGATGATTCTTTGTGATCTAGATCATTAGTTTTCAAAAATTCCATTCAAGAATGAAAATTGATGAATAAAGATTTTTTTTTAAAACTCTTTTTTAAAAAAATAGCCAAGCTAAAAATATAGATCTCAAAAAAGAATAACTTCAGAACAAGATTAGAGATCAGAAGTTAAAAATAAAGTTGGCTATATCGATGCAAGGTTTGCGGTCTCGGTTTCGGTCTCGGTTTCGGTCTCGGTATCGGTCTCTCGAAAATTTAGGTTTCGGTATCGGTATCGTCCGTTTCGGTTGTATCGGAAGTGAGTTTCGGTTTGTCCGTATCGGTATTTTTTAATACTGGCGTACTCACATTTATCTATAACCAGAAATAATTTTCACTAACTGCTACTCACATTACACATTTTGCTAACACATATTGCATTTATTTACAAGTTTGCCTAATTTTTAAAACAAATTGCTAGACACATCACACATTTTGTTAAACATATTGCATTTATTTACAAGGTTGCCATTAAAATGGTAAAGAGAGTGGCAAACTTGTAAATAAATGAAATATGTTTAGCAAAATGTGTGAGGTGAGTAGCAGGAGGCGGGCTTCTTCAGGGATGCGGCGGGAGGCGGGCAACCATGAGGTAAGTCTCTCTCTCCATCTCTTCCCTCCTCTTCCTCTTTGTTTTTTCCTTTTTTGGATTTTGTTGATGTTGCTTTCCTCATCATCCTTCTGGTTTTCATTTTTTTAAATTTTTAGCTGGGTATCAACCAAGTTTCGGCCGGTATCGGACGATACTGGACGAAACCCGGCCGATACGGCCGATACCACGGCCGATACCACGGCCGATACGGCCGATACGGCCGATACCATGACCGATACGGCCGATACCGAGAATTGAAGTGTGGTTCCGGACCGGTCCCCTCCGATACCGATCCGAAACGGCCGATACCGGCTGGTTTCGGCCGAAACCTAAAACTATGTATCGATGAGAGCAATAGAGCGACATGAGATCCTTTAGAATTTTAGCTTAATAGAATAGAGAGATTAGATGTGTATAGAAATGATCTCATATGAGTCTATTTATAGCGTTTCAAGAGAAGAATTTGAATTTCAAACGATTTGACTTTCAGCCCAAACAGATATGGAAATGGAGTGAAATCATGAAGCAGAGTCGTTGGAAAATGACAGCTGGTAGTCGATTCCCTCAGGATGGTAGTCGACTCCCAAAGAATTTCAGTAGAAATTCCGCTTCCAGCTAGTAGTCGACTCTCTCCTCTGGTAGTCGACTCCCAGAGCAGTTTTCTCTGAAACTCAGCTAGTTGAGAAGTGTAATCAACTCCTAGGTGTATTGGAGGTTGACTACTGATAATAGATCGACTAGCTTTTGCTCTCAAGAGTTAAAAGGGATTTTAAAAACATTTAAAACGTTTTTCTTCGAAATCATTTGTGTGTGTACGATATCTACTTTGGCTTTGACATAATCCTAAGAAACAAAAAATCACACACTTAGACAAAGACGAGATCTTCAGGAAGCCGTTTAGATGATTGAAGTAGATGCGTGCTTCTCCTGAATTTTGAGTTCCTTCTTCATTAAGCTTGAGCACGAGCTACATCTTGTGCTTAACGTAGAACTAGTAAATTCGTCTTCGTCTTTTGAGTGTGGTTGAGCTTCGTCGGAGTATGCGTAAAGTCACTGTTCGCACAACCTGCACACTTGAATTGTAGTGTAGTTAGTATACTAACATCATTTGGTGTGCTCATCATCAAAACCACTTAGGAGCGGGATTCAATTTCCCATCAAGACGTTCCAAACGGAACCAAGATTATAAGACCTCTTTTACACCACACCTCCGTGAAGGAGAAACACCTCAAACAAGCTCGAGTCAAACACCTTTCCTTAAGAAAGAAAACACCACACACAAGTGAAAGACAATTTTACATATAGCCTTTGAGTGCTCTCGTGTTAATGAAGTGTGTCTATAATGATTGATCTCCATGTGATGAGAAAACTGAAGCTCTTTGACATCAAAAGTTGGCCAAGAAAGATTGTTGAAAACTTTTAAACCAGTGGCCAAATAAAATGGTTTTTGCTTAAAAGCTTTTGCACTTGAAAATGATTTTTACTCATGAAAATTGATCATTAAAACGTGGAAATAAATTCTGAGCTACCCTCTATTCATAAGGATAAATTCAGGTGAAAATAGTTTCCCAAAATATCCATCTAACGATTAAAAATGGCTAGTTAAAAATATTACTGTTATAGGCCAAACGGCCAAACGGCTAGTTCTATTCGACTAAAAAAGCTACTCGACTAGTCTTTTTACTCTAGTTGACTATGCAAGATATGTCAAAAAGGATTTTGCTCTTCGGAATTTGTAATGACCCGGCCCGCTTCCCCCATCCCACTCTCAATTTCTCTTTTTTTTCTTTCTTTTTTTCGTGGCCCACTCGAGAGCCCAAGCCCGCGAGCCTTCCCCCTTTATTCCCTTCTCTCTCTCTCTCTCCTTCCCCGCAGAAAACAGAAGCCCGGGCCCTTAGGGCTTTTTGGTCGTCGCCCCTCGCAGCAACGGAGAAGCCTCAAAGGCTTCGACAAGGGGGGTCCCTCCCCCTCGACTCACTGCAGCGAGACCCCCAGGGGGGCTTCTTCGTCTTCTTGCTCTATCTCCTTCGTCATCGCGTTGCAGCGTGGGCCCCTAGGGGCTTCGACGTCATCTCTCCCTCTCTCTCTCACCCACACGTCGTCGTGGGGCCACGATGGGCTCTCAACGCCATCGTCGCTTCACCGTGTCCCCTCCGTCCTTCCTGACTTCCTCGCACGCCGTGGGGCCCCCGATGGGATCTCGCCTCCCTTGTCACCTCGCATTGAGCTCGACTGAGGTGATTGGCTCTCTATTTAACCCCCTCTCTCCCCTCTTTCTCTCGGTTGTTCTTTGGTAAGCCTCTCTCCGATTTTCTTTGGAATTGTTGTTGATTTCTTATGGGCTCGGTATTTTTGCTCTGAAATTGGGAACGAACTAATGCGGCTTCGATTCCTTTACCCCGCGTTGGTTTCCTCTTGATTTCGGTAGACTCTATCTCTTGTATTCAATTCTGATTTTAGTTTCTCTTTGGAAAAGGATGATTTGGGGGTAGGATTAGGGTTTTATTGTCCCTATTGCCATTTCATGGGGTCGGACGCCCTCGCCTACTTGCGTGGGGTCCCGGGGTTGCCGTTGGGGATGTTTAGGAGTTCAGTGGCTCCTCCCTCGCTGTTTTGGTTCCGTTGGGGCTTAGTTGCTGGTCGGGGTTCCTCTACTTGCTGTCTGGCATTACCCTTGCTGCGGCTTGGCTCTTGCTTGCTGACTTGGCTCTCGCTTGCTGACTTGGCTCTGTGGGCGGCTGTTTGTGCTCGGCTGGTTCCTTCTACTTGCTGGTTTGGTTCAGTTGGGTCCCTTGCTCGTTGTTTGGGTTTCTGTGTGGTACTACTTGGGTTGTGAGCCCCATTCCCCGACGGATTTGGTTGTTAGCCCCTAGTTCCTTACTAAGAACCCCGTGAACTTTGCTGTATGTACGGGTACCCCCACTGTGTGATGAGAAGACCCCCGATCTGATCCCTCTGGCCTAGACTCTTTAGCGCCATCTTGAGTTGACTTTTTGGTCTTTCTTTATTAAAGTGATTGTTATGTTTTCTTATTTCTTGGTTCGTGGCAAGATTCAGTAGATTGTTTCTTTTATATATCAGCACGTTCTTTCTTACTTGCTTGCAGGTTTCTTTCGTCATTTCTCTATTGCTTGCAGGTTTTGGGCTTCTTGTTGCTGATAGTTGCGGCGTAGGCTTTCTGCAGATGCTGGGCTTCGGTTCTTAATTATCTTGGTTCTTCGGCTTCGGTTTCAGGTAGACTTTATCCACTATACTCCAATTTAGATTCCTTTGCTTGTGTCGGGGTGTGGGTTTCCCTTGCTTGTGGTTCAAGCTTCCCTTGTTGGTAATTGAGTTGGGTGGCTCCTTTTGCTTGTTGTCTGAGCTTTTTACATTGTTGTTGGGTTTGATAGCTTCCTTTGATTGATGCCTTGGGTTTCCTTGTTGTTCTTGAGTTGGTGATGCTTCCTTTCTGCTCGGTTGGAATATCTTGCCACGAGAAACATCCATGCTATTTGTCACTTGCTAGTTTCTTGCTCTTATTGTTTCATAAGCTTATAAGTACCTGTTAGTTTAATATTATTAAATTGTGTAGCCTTGGGATGTTCTTATGATGGCACGTTACTATGTTGGTACTGGATGAGAAGTGGACTATCCTGAGGTTGGCTCTTGACTTGGCAGGTTAATATTACCGGTACGGTACTAGATTCCCCTTGGCTACATAGTTTAATCAATATTGAACCCCACGACACTAATAACTAATAAAATGATTACTTTCTGCTTGACTCACCGGGTTTGGGGAAACTTATGATTGGGGAGTACGTAGGCGATTGGGACCTGATCTTTAGCAACCAATCGTTTTGGTTGTTATTTTCCCCGAGTTAGGGGGCTCCATCATACTGATGGGTCCTGAGTCCTGGGGACAGACAGGGACAGTCATCTTGATGGGTCCTGGAGCCCCACCACAGGCCACAGCACCACAGTTCTTACAGGTTTTGCAGCTTACAGTACAACACTTTACACTTTTGGACTCTGCCTGGGGTCGCACCCTCGCGGTCAAGGTAGCTCCCAGATGCTTATTGTACTCCTCGTAAGTCACGGCCTAGGATTGGTTCACTTTAATTAGTACCCTCTTTACAGTAGTTGTACTCATTTTAACCGCCAGGACATCTCTCTTTTTTGTACCTTTTTTGTTGCTGTCACATCGTCTTTTGTGCTTCCTTACTCTTCAGTGGCATGGGTTCGTGGATTACCAGGTTACTTCTCTGGTTAGTGCTGTCATATCTGTGGCTGTCTTACTTCCTTTTTGTGCACTCCTACCTTCTTTGTCTCTTGTTTAGATATTGGCTACTCTATTGAGCGCGGTGCGCCCTTTGTTGCCCACCAGGTACGAAGCACATGATCATCCACAGGCGTCTGAGCACGAGGAGTTGGAGCTTCAGTACAGGACTTGAGAGGAGTCAGAACTTCCAGAGCAGAACAGTTTGAGCCTTGACATAGCGGAGGTACGTGTTCTATTTACTTTCAGCAGTGGTGTGGTTTTGCTACCTTTATTTGTTACTGTCTTTTCCTTATTTAGAACTGTTAGCTTGTCAGATCTAGAGTGTCTCCCTACTTTCTACACTGCTCCACATTGACTTCAATGACACCTGCGGGACATGCATCCTCTCGTTCACAAGTAGCGGCCCCCGCCGGGAGGTGGGGCATTACAGAATTACTAGTCGACTACAATACACTTGCTAGTCGACTAGCTCATGTAGTCTAGTCGACTAGTCCGTGTACTCTAGTCAACTAGCTGTTGTATTCTACTCAACTAGCTTGATATGCTTCTAGCCAATATTTTTCAGATTTAGCTAGTTGACTAGGTACCTATTTTAGTCGACTAGTTAACCTATAAAAGTTTAAAGCTCATTTGATGTAGTTATGAAGTTCATCCTCTTATCTTGGTTTCTTTGGACGTCATAGCCTTTGTTGACTCCACACATCTTTGACTTTCATCATACATCATACATATACTAATCAAATCATTAGTATCAATGTGTTTGATCATCATCAAAACATGCATGTGATGACTCAATATTCAACAAAACTTGCTAATGGGTATTGATTTACTCACCATCTAAGGAAATTATAATGTTAACAGAATACAAAATCTCTCCAAACAACCCCTAAATTTATAAAATATTACAACACTCATTTTAGGAATTTTCTTAAGAATACTGACTCCTATAAAATTGTAGTGGTAGGACAGTAGATGTGCTAAAGTATAAAAATATAATCCTCAGCCCTAACCATAAATTTGAAATTTTTGTGTAGTGGTAGGGATTTTAACATGCAATCTGAGAAAAATAAAAAAATGACGTACAAAACCCCGGTTTTGGGCAATAAAAGGGGGCTCATGTGCCAGTGTTCAAGTATAAAAGTCCAAGCCTCAGGCCTCACTGCAACTTCGGAGTTGTAGAATGGCCACTATTTTAACATATGTAAATCATTCTCTTTTGGACATTGAATGTAATATGAAGTCTATATATTTTCTACACAAACAAACAACTTCATTTAAGTCGCAAAGTCAAACCCTTTATCAATTGGGAAGCACATATACTTCAATGAAGCTGTGTCGTATTGGTTACATGTCAGACATGCAGTCAAACATATGCATCAAACATGACACTTCTATTTTTAGTATAGTTTGTATTATTTGCTTAAGTGTCACAGTGTCGCGTAGTGTCGTCCACGTGTTTGAGTCCGTGCAACATAATTTGCATCTTTGTATTACATAGCAGTTTTGTATTAAGATTCAAATGTTTGTCCTTAAATCTTATTCTTGTGTACACGTTCATATGACCTAAAACAATATTATGATCACACATTTAGGAATCATATATGATATCCATTTAAAAGAAATTCCGCATAATTGGTTATTTTTGTAGTAAATCACTTGTATCAATTGCTTGAAGAAATAAAAATCGTATAAATGCATATCACATGAAATATTATCTGCAAAAGGTGTCCCAAATTTATGTTTTACCGTTTTGATGCCAAAACTCATTTTGTCTACAGAAAATTGCAAATTGATTACCAAAGTCTTATAAGATGCATGTAAAATGTTTCAAGTTTAAATATGTCTTAAAGTCCTGAAAAGTGATGCGGCTTGGATTTTTGGCCCCAAGGGCATTTTAGTAATTTGACAAATTCTGTAATTTGTCTCTATTTATAGCCTAGAGCTAGCCCTAATGCGGGGGACACGAGATTTATTGAGAAACCCCTTTTAGTTTATTTCTTAGATAATTTGTCTTAGGATTTTAGTGGAGATTTAGTTTTTGTTCTCGAATCAAAGCTAGGAGTTCGTCTCGACTCGAATTGAGGCGTATTATCCTTTTATTTCAGATCTGAAAAGTATATATAAATCCTATTTTTATCGTTCTTCCACTCAAAAATCCCTCTTTTAGTACACAAAAAGCCCAAATCGCGTCATAAAGTTACAGAACATAGTGTTTTAGAAAGTTTGGAAACCATTTCCCTACCCCAAGAAGTAGGGTTGGAGGTACAAAGGATGTTCATTGTTGATACTTGGGTTCTTTGCTAAGTTTATTGGGCCGCATAATATTAATCTAATTTTAACTTTAGAAGTCCATTCAGCTTGTCTTATTATAGCGTACGTGGCACTTAGCACCTATGTTGCACCTATGTTGCATGGACTTGGCAATGCTAACAAGGACATGCCATGTTGAGACACTGGACATTCTCAAAAATACATGGTACATCTACTTCCGTCACAGGTCCCAGATGACATGGCTTCATGATAGAAGCATCCATGCAACATAGGCTAGCACCCTAAGCGCAATTTCCTTTTTAGTTTTGGCAACTTAAATCTTACAACATCAATACAAAGGTGCCTTGTACAATATGAATACTCTGTACATAAACACAGAAGACTTGAATACACTGATATCACATATTATGGTTTATGGTTCATTATTTTGGCTGCTTTTAAATTATATTAGAATTATTGCTTTGTAATAATTTCAATTAACATTTTCACTTTGCTCCCATTAGGTAAAATGGAAGTTATTTATCATGCAAGAGTGGCGATAGTGAAGTGAATATAATAAGAGCTGTGTGAAACCATTTGACTTATTATGGTCGTTAGTTGCTTGAGTTCTTGAATTTAGAAAGATGCCATTGGGAACCCTGTTTAATTGACTTGATATCGGTAAAAAGAAGAAAACATATGTGTGTTGCTGAGGTTGACCATGTAGCCTTCACACACACGTGCACACACACACACACACACACACACACACACACACACATGGTGGTTGTCATGAACTTCACACACACGCGCGCGCGCGCGCGCACACACACACACACACACACACACATGGTGGTTGTCATGAACTTGGATCATCACACACACACACATGGTGGTTGTCATGAACTTGGATCATGTGTGAACAATTGAGACCTCAACTTCCTTAGGAGAGGGAAATGTCTAGATGAAGAGGGCAGATGATAGGATTTAATTTATGATTATTAATAAGAACAAAATTGGAAGATCTATTATCAGAAGAAAACTCACCTCAGAGTAGGCTGTGTCATGAAGAGCGAAAATACAATATACAATTATAGTTGACATTAATGACCAATTCTTAAATAGGCTTTTATTTGTATGTTTTTCCACGCTGGGTTCATTCAGTGATGCTTCAGGAGATTCAACTGCTTCATATCCCACATTGTTGCCATGCATGTGAAGAGTTTCCTGGAAACCATTTGAATAAATATAAGACAAAAATCAACAGTGACTCATCTTTTTCAGAAACCTTTCAAATAATAAATTAAATTCACAAATAAGAAATGTAAAGAAATAAATGCCGATCCCGCAAGAAGGAAGAAAAAAGAAGGATAAAGTGCATGCATACATCTTGTTCTATGGGGAATCTATACTTGAAACACCTCAATCTTTGATATTACACTAAGCCTTCTAAGAATAACACTGAAGTAAGTTGCACTTAGGACCCTAAAACAAGAATTTTGAGGGTAATTCAATGTGTCTTGGTGTTTGTATTAAAGACTGGGATGTTTAGTTGCAGGCATAGTTTTAGGTTTCGGCCGAAACCGACCGGTATCGGCCGTTTCGGATCGGTCTCGGAGGGGACCGGTCCGAAACCACACGTCACTTCTCGGTTTCGGCCGTATCGACCGGGTTTCGGCCTGGTTTCCGCCCGTATCGGGTGATACCGGCCGAAACTTATCCGATATCGACTGAAACTTTAAAAATGAGAAGGAGGAGGAGGAAAACATCACCAAAATCCAAAATCCAGAAAAAAGAAGAAAACGAAGAGATGGACGTACCTCATGGTCGCCCGCCTCCCGCCGCATCCCCGAAGAAGCCTGCCTCCTGCAATTTGAGGTCTTACATACTAGCATATAATTTTGTTTGCACGGTGCAAGTGCAGTTGTCCAACACATGCTAGCATTTATTAAGAAGTTTGACCTTTTAAGTGAGCTGGCCACTAAAGGCTTTCCATTTAATTACAAGCTTTCCATTCAGCCACTAAAGGTTTTCCATTTATTTACAAACTTGACATTTTCGGCCACCAAACCCTTCCATTTATTCAAAAGCTTGACATTCTCATTTATTTTCAATCCTGTTGATCAAAAAAATGTAATAGATTTAGCATAATACTTTTAACAAAATGTGTAACTAGTAAAAAAGTATTTGTGCTTTAATATTTGATAATATTTGATAGTATTTAATAGGGTTTTAAGTATTTGAAACTACCGATACCGACGAAACGAAAATACCGTCCGAACCCACCGAAACGGACGATACCGATACCGAAACCTAAATTTTGGGAAGAGCGATATCGAGACCGAAACCGAGACCTAAAACCTTGGTTACAGGTACTCCATAGAATAGGCTGTCCGACTTCGATTTACCCAAAAAAGGACTACCGCAATAAGCACACTTAACCGAACTTCTTAGCATAGGATGAGTTTTGAAAATCTATGTTATAAATTAAGGTATCTAAAAGCTAGTCTAGGTTTATTCCATCCACCAGTTTAAATAAATGTTCGAGAGGATGAAAACTGGATTTTGGTTCATATTTCTTCCTGGCATTTCAGTTCATGATTTAGCAAACAATTTGGATGGTATTGCTTGACAATAACATAAATCTCCCCAGGATCATCAAAATGCATGAAAGACATGAATTTTCATAATACTATTATCATGCAAGACACAAATGCTCACATGGTATCCTATGATGCAAAAAGGCGTTCTAGGTTAAACCAATTTCAAAATATACTCCTATCAGTTCTTCGTAGATGAAATTATATTAAGAAGACACATATAGTGTGCTGGGAAGGGATATCCATGTTCTCTTCACATATATTCCGCAAGTTTGTAGTGAAATGATCCTGAACATGTTTCCAGTGTCTGTGTCAAAGATCTGTCAGACACATTTGGAGCTCTATTTCTTCAAAAAATTAAAAGGATTTAGTGTTGGTAACATATGCCGTAAAAGACTAATAATGAGCTTGTGGAAGAACTGTTCCTCAACTGTGGAAGAAGATTTGAGGGAGAAGAATTTAGGATTAAGGTGATGGTTACGATGGCATGTAAAGATCAGAGAAGTTAGGATGTCTCATTGATATTGGATAATGAGAATAGACCCCGTACACACACAAGATTGAAGGATCTAAAATAGTAAGTCATATAAATAGTAAATCGTACAAAGATTGTATATGCTACTTGGCGTAAAATAGACACTCATAAACATTGTCATATTCCTCAACAAGAATAAATTATTGAATCTAAATATCATGTCTTATGGAGAGGTGTTCCCCCTCTCTCTAACTTCCCGCAATGATTGGCACATGGTTTGCGTATGAAATCCATCTCCGGTATGATGCCAGATTTAGGATACAATGCTCCTCAAGTCCAGGTGTGAAACCTTGAAGTTTTATTCTTTGTTCTTCTAGTTGGTCTTCATTGTTTTGTTGCAAAACCATAGCTCATGGAAAACCATAAATCAGCATCTGTTGAACGTTGAAACCTTGATTAAATCTCTAAACCCCTATTTTAATAATGTCATGATCTATCCAGATTTGACAACTAAACCTCAATGCATCTATTTGTTATTGTTGGTCCTCTTTGTTTGACAAAAAAAATCATCAATTGAATTTCCAACCTTCCAAGACAACAAGCAATGCTAGACAATAATATGTGTTCTCAAATTGTCTCCACAACCCGTAAAATCCAAAGAACAACATATCTAACAAGAAGAAAATAATTCAGTTCCAGTTGTCCATGGTCACTTTCTAACTTATTCTTAGCCGTTCCACCTTTTAGTACCCTTTTTACTGCAATTGTTAAATCCCCCTTGATCTACTATGATCCTGTCTTTCTGTTGCAACTTTTTTCGGGGATCTAACCTTGTAATTGCATTGATTACTAAACCCCAGAGGGATTTACTTTTCCCC
Source organism: Scilla litardierei (assembly GCA_030789695.1). Classification (NCBI taxonomy): domain Eukaryota; kingdom Viridiplantae; phylum Streptophyta; class Magnoliopsida; order Asparagales; family Asparagaceae; genus Scilla; species Scilla litardierei. The sequence continues at coordinate 133,784,307 of CM061132.1, read as the reverse complement.
CTCCGTTTTCCTTCCCGAAATCGTTTACTCTATAGTGTTGGCATAGAACACATCGACTTAAGCTTTTGAAATAAATTATTTGACGTGGTCTCATGGGGAATTTAATTGCAACAGATCCCATAAAAACATATTTATTTGCCCGATCTTATTTTCCTTTTCTACAACCCAACTTTACGTTTGGGGACTTTCCAGCACACATTGCTACTCAAACTTTCCAGCACACATTGCTATCAATGCACACTGTTGGCTCAAAGAACATCTGAAGGTTTTCTGTTGAAGTGTTTGTCCGGCACATCTGATGTCTTTAATGTTCATCATGAGTTGAACTAGAACTAGAACTACTTCAAACAGTTAAGGTGTCATTGATGGAAGTCAGAATAATTGATAAGGACTTACATTTAATGTGAACCTTGTTAATAAAAAAATTAGCGAATAAGAATTCAGAAAGTATAAATTATAAATATTATATCATTTTCCAAGCAGTTTTCTTTCTCTACAAGAATGTACCTAACAAGTAATGGCAGATGAACCGGACATGTTAAACCTTAAAACAGAGAAATGAAGAAAGGATATACTAGAGGCCATGGCGCAGCACATGGAAAAAAGGAAAGCATATTAATATTATAACTTACCGGAAGCCAATAACAGGCTATGAGTGCAGCAACTGCAATGAGTGATATACAAAGGCAGGGTAAAAAGTAGGGAAACCTACAAGTATTGTAATAGTGAAGTTAGGATAAGATATATGGAGTAGATTGAATCAGAGAAGGAAAAAAAACATACCTCCCAAAAACTGACTCTTTTGTGAATATATTTGGAAACTTATCCGCAGGCTGATAACACGTGCATCCAGAAAATACAATTATCAGATGATAGAAAATGCATGGAAAACAAAAGGAAACAATGATATTTTGCAGGGAAAAGAAAAGGCACAAGATTTATTATGCATCCAGGACAATGGTATAGGAAGATTACAAGCAATAAATTCATCGCATTAACAATAGCAAAGCTTATCCCAACTATAGGATCATCTAAGTAGCAGATTGATCACCATTTTTTTCATCCCAAAAGAGTGGTCTTTGTCTTATTTATTATTGAATGTTCACAGTGACCATAATCCAGTTGATGGATATAATTCACCCAGCGGGACATATTAATGATATATTATCATATCCACTAAACAAATAGGTTTTTACTCTTATAATATGACATAAGATCAAGGTCTTTCAGACGCTCTTTCAACATCATCTTTTCTTCTCTTAACTATGTTTTATATTCAAAAAATATATTGAAGAAAACAACACTAAACCATAAAAGAATTGGGGTGGTAAAACGTCTAAAACGACACTAAACCTATTCCAAAGGGGGAAAATGACCCTTAGAATAAACATTTTCCAATAGAACCCAAAAGTTACTGATTGGCCTCTGGCCCAGCCGCAGCCCCTGCGGGTTTACACCCGCAGGCCCCGCCCGCAACCCCTCTTGGCCCCGAGTCCCCCTAGTCCTAGGATTGCCCAATCCCCCTAGTCCTAGGATTGCCTAATCCCCCTAGTCCTAGGATTGCCCTAGTCTCTATTATAAATAGGGGGGAGTCTCTCTTGTATGCCTATGCTAATTTGATGATTGTTATTTGAGATACTCTTAGGGTAAACGAGTGCGGACGTCCTCTAGGCGTCTTGGGAGGAGGGCACACCTCTTTTGTGCCCAATTATCTTTCTATTTGCTTTTGTTTTCTCTAATAAAAATTCCATCTTGTTAGTTCCTAACAATTTGGTATCAGAGCACGTGACGATCCATGGCGGCTTCAACAAGATCGCAAGACAAATTTGAGGCGTTGGAGGCGAAATTCACGGGCGAAATTGATGCAATCAAAAAGTCCTTGGCGGGAAACGACGAATCCATGGCGAAATTAACTACATCCATCTCCCAATTGGCGTCAAATCAAGCAAAGCACGACGATCAATTCGCACAATTGATGGGAGCCCTAAATCAATTGGCGACAAACTCCAAAGACGATGGGAGCCCTAATCCGATGCAAAAGACGGCACCTTTGAAGAAGGAGAAGGAGAAGGAGGAGACTTTCCCCCAAAAGCAACCCTATTACGTGGAGGAGATGGACGAGGAAGATGACGGGGAGCCATGGAGGGAGGACTACCGCGAGGATATACGGCGGAAGGCGCAAGAGAGCCAAAGGAGGGGCGGGGGGCCTACCCGCCCCCTCGGAGATAGCCACGGCCAAGATGAAGGCCGGCCGAACCCCCCCATGCATCCAGGGGGTCGGCCGGTAAGAGAAACAGGCGGGGGACCCTCCCCCGCCTCCGCCAGGCCACGGCAGGGGCGGCCAAGCACTGCCGTGGCTCGGCAGGGCCCGGCGACCCCGCCGGGCCTCCGGCAGGGCCCGCCGGCCCTGCCAGAGGCTCGACAGGGCCTGCCGCCCCTCCGGGGGCCCCGGAGGGGCCCGCCTGTGTGCAGCGAAGGACCAGAGGCCCCCTGGCAGCCGCCAGGGGGCGGCGGCACCTCCAGCTGGGGCCGCCAGGGGCGGGAACCCCCCTGGCAGCCTCCCGAAGGGCGGGGAACACGTGGACAGCCCCCAGATGACTTTTTTGAGCCTCCCGGACAGCGGACATCGAACGAGGAGGGTTACGGGCAGTTTTCGGGAGACTATTTTGACCCTCCGGAGCGTCGACCAGCAGCGGAGGACCCGTACTACGGCAACGGACACGGGAGAGATTATTATTCTGACGATAGGGGTGGCTACGGGGCAGAATTCGGCGACGACGCAGGTTGGGACGATTTTAAGGGGCGGCATGGAGATCGCCGTGGAGACTACGGGGGCCACAGAGGGGTACCACCTAGGCGCTACGAGACACTGGACGAGAGACGTCGGCACTACCGTCCGCAGCACAGAGAGGAGGGGAGGCCCGAGCAGGGGCGTTTTGGAGGAGATTGCCGCGTCCGGAAGCTGAAGATGCCGCTATTTTCTGGGGAGGACCCACACGCCTGGTTATTTACCGCAGAGAGATACTTCACGGCGCATCACATGACCGAGGCCCAGAAGCTGGAGGCGGCAGCGATCTGCATGGAGGGGCGTGCCTTGGGATGGTACCAGTGGACGGAGAGGCGGCAGCAAATCAGGAGCTGGGAGGAGCTGAAGGACATGGTACTGGAGAAGTTTAGAGACCCTCGTCTGGCGAACCTACACGAGCAGCTGTACGCCCTCAGGCAGGAGGGGCCGGTGCGGGATTACATTGAGAGATTTGAGACACTGGCCGGGCGAGTCCATGGGGTGTCTGACGAGTCACTAGAGGGTACTTTTCTGAAGGGACTGCGCCCCAGTCTGAGAGCAGCAGTGAGACCCTACAAGCCCAGGGGGCTTTCAGAGGTCATAGAGATGGCCCAGATGGTGGAGGACGCACAGACTGAGGATAGGCGGGTCCGAGGCAGCTACAGCAGTCAGACTTCGAGAGGCACCCCATCTGGGGCTGGAGGATCCGGTACCACCGCAGGGGTGGCCCAGACGAGCCGGGAGAAGACTGGGGAGAAGAGTAGCACGCCAGTGACTGGGGGGGCAGTTCAGACGCATGACGGATGCAGAGATGAGGGAAAACCGGCAGAAGAGTTTATGTTTCCGGTGCGATGAGCGGTTTTCGCCGGGCCACCGGTGCGCGGGGCGCAAGCTCCAGGTGATCCTGTTGGATGACGACGACGGCGGGTCTGATGTCGAGGAGGAGGCCGCTGAGGGAGAGGAGGAGCTGGAGGGCCAGCAGTTGGACGTGGCGGAGGTGTCCCTCAACTCCGTGGTAGGGTTCACACCAAACCATACCATGAAGCTGAGGGGAGAGGTCGGCGATCAGGAGGTGACTGTGCTGATTGATAGTGGGGCTACCCACAATTTCATTTCCAGGAGGGTGGTGACACAGCTTGGACTTCAGCTGACAGACTGCGGCAGCTTTAGTGTGATGATGGGGACGGGGAAGAAGGAGAGCAGCCGCGGAGTTTGCAGGGGGTTGGTGCTGACCATGCAGGGGATACAGATCATTGCAGACTTTTTACCCCTAGACCTGGGGAGCACAGACGCCATCCCCGGCATGACATGGCTACAGACCTTAGGTGAGATGACCATAAATTGGAAGCTGCTACGGATGGAGTTTCGGGAGGCGGGACGAGCAGTGATACTTCAGGGAGACCCTAGCCTCTGCAGAGTTTTGGTCTCTTTGAAGACCATGTTCAGGACCATCCAGACAGAGGGAGGCGGATACCTAGTAGAGCTGTACTCTTTGACAGGTGAGGGAGGCGCAGAGGCCAGTACAGAGCAGCCCATCCCAGGAGAGGTTCAGCAGCTGATGGACCAGTTTGAGGAGATCTTCCAGGAGCCTCGGGGCCTTCCACCACCACGGGACCACGAGCACGCCATAGTTCTACGAGAGGGTGTCTCCACGATTAGCGTGCGGCCCTACCGATACCCTCAACATCAGAAGGACGAGATAGAGAGGATGGTTTCCGAGATGGTGCATGCAGGGGTGATCCAGCCGAGCGTAAGCCCGTTCTCCAGCCCAGTGTTGCTAGTGAAGAAGAAGGATGGAAGTTGGCGATTTTGCGTGGACTACAGGGCGCTGAACAAGGAGACGGTCCCCGATAAATTCCTGATACCTGTGATTGATGAGCTCCTGGACGAGCTACACGGAGCAGCCTGGTTCAGCAAGCTAGATCTTAAGTCAGGCTATCACCAGATACGGATGCGACGGGAGGATGTGCCCAAGACGGCGTTCAGGATGCATGAGGGCCACTACGAGTTCCTGGTCATGCCCTTTGGGTTGACCAACGCCCCGGCCACCTTTCAGGCTCTCATGAATAAGGTATTCCGTCCCTTTCTCAGACGATTCGTACTAGTCTTTTTCGACGATATTTTGGTGTACAGTCGTACTCTGGAGGAGCATTTGGACCACCTGCAGGTGGTTTTTCAGGAGCTGCAATACCACCAGCTATATTTGAACAGAAAGAAGTGTCTATTCGGGCAGCCGCAGGTGGAGTATCTGGGACACGTGGTCTCAGCAGGAGGGGTAGCCGCCGATAGAGCGAAGATAGCGGCCATGCTGGACTGGCCGCGCCCTACTACTCTCAGAGGGCTACGGGGCTTCTTGGGCCTTACAGGTTACTACCGCAGATTCGTAGAGGGTTGTGGGACGATCGCCTGGCCATTGACGGAGTTATTGAAGAAGGATCAGTTCCACTGGGGGGGAGGCGACGACAGCTTTTGAGGCCCTGAAAAGGGCAATGACCACTGTGCCAGTATTGGCGTTTCCCGACTTCACCAGACCATTCGTAGTAGAGGCGGACGCATCAGGACATGTGCTGGGAGCAGTACTAATGCAGAAGCAGCGTCCCATAGCTTACTACAGCCAGGTGCTGACCACGAGGGCCCAATTGCGATCGGTATATGAGAGGGAGCTGATGGCGATAGTCTTGTCCATACAGAAGTGGAGACCATATTTATTGGGACGGAGCTTCATAGTGCGCACGGATCAGCGGAGCTTAAAATACCTGTTAGAGCAGCGGATGGTAGCAGAGGAACATCAGAAGTGGCTGCGAAAGCTGATGGGCTACAGGTTCGAGATCGAGTACCGCCCGGGATTAGAGAACAAGGCAGCAGATGCGTTATCTCGGCGGGAGGAAGAGACTGAGTTAGCAGCCCTTACGGTGTCGATCCTAGAGGATTGGGGCCCACTGCAGCAGGAGGTGGAGCAGGACCCGGAGTTGAAGGTTATACGAGAGGCCCTTTTACAGGGGTCGACTAAGTACCCGGGATATTCTTTGCAGGATGAGCGGCTACTTTACTGGGGGCGGCTGGTGATACCGAGGACTTCTACTTTTATACCGACCATCTTCCGGGAGTTCCACGGCAGTGCTATAGGAGGACATTCTGGAGTCCTCAAGACCTACCAGCGGCTATCACGGGAGGTCTACTGGAAGGGACAGAAGAAGGATGTGGCAAGGATGGTGGCAGAGTGTGACGTGTGCCAGCGTCACAAATATCAGGCCATGTCCCCAGGAGGACTACTACAGCCGCTATCTTTACCAGACAGAGTTTGGGAGGACCTCTCTATGGACTTCATCGATGGATTGCCTAAGTCGGGCGGTTACAGCGTCATTTTTGTTGTGGTAGACCGCCTCAGCAAATATGCACATTTTATCCCGCTTAAGCATCCTTACAGCGCCGTTTCAGTGGCAGAGATTTTTGTGAGAGAGGTCATTCGATTGCATGGTCCGCCAATGTCCATAGTCTCGGATAGAGACAATGTATTCCAGAGCAAGTTTTGGCAGGAGCTTTTTAGACTACAGGGGACGGCCTTGAAGCAGAGCACAGCTTATCATCCACAGACTGACGATCAAACGGAGGTAGTCAATAGGAGTGTGGAGAACCTACGATGCTTCATCTCGGAGAATCCTAAGGAGTGGGCACGTTGGCTGCCGTGGGCGGAATACTGGTACAATACTTCATATCACACAGCGGCGCAGACTACACCTTTCAGGATTTTGTATGGTAGGGATCCTCCGCACTTACTTCATTACAGTCATGAGACTACTCTGGTATCAGATGTCGAGCAGTACCTGGCAGAGAGGGACTTGATCCTAGAGGAGCTGAAGCTCCACTTGGCGAGGGCTCAGCAGGTGATGAAGGCTCGGGCAGACTTACACCGTCGAGACGTGCACTTTGAGGTCGGTGATATGGTCTATCTAAAGCTAAGGCCCTACAGGCAGAGGTCGGTGGCTCATAGGAGGAATGAAAAGTTGGCGCCGAGGTATTTTGGACCTTTCGAGGTCGCAGCGAGGATAGGACCGGTGGCTTACAGATTGCGCCTACCCCCAGGATCTACCATTCACCCAGTCTTCCATGTCTCACAGTTGCGCCAGGCCATTGGCAACCACACCTCTTCCCCTACATTACCAGAGACCCTTACTGCGGATATGGAGGTGAGGATGGAGCCCGAGTTGCTAAAAGGGGTTCGGCAAAGTCACACAGGCGAGAGGCAGGTACTACTGCAGTGGAGGGGCTTACCAGAGCACGACAGCACGTGGGAAGACATGGATGATATGGTGGCGCGCTTTCCAGACTTCCACCTTGAGGACAAGGTGGCTCTTTGGGGGGAGTATTGATGGGCCTCTGGCCCAGCCGCAGCCCCTGCGGGTTTACACCCGCAGGCCCCGCCCGCAACCCCTCTTGGCCCCGAGTCCCCCTAGTCCTAGGATTGCCCAATCCCCCTAGTCCTAGAATTGCCTAATCCCCCTAGTCCTAGGATTGCCTAATCCCCCTAGTCCTAGGATTGCCCTAGTCTCTATTATAAATAGGGGGAGTCTCTCTTGTATGCCTATGCTAATTTGATGATTGTTATTTGAGAGACTCTTAGGGTAAACGAGTGCGGACGTCCTCTAGGCGTCTTGGGAGGAGGGCACACCTCTTTTGTGCCCAATTATCTTTCTATTTGCTTTTGTTTTCTCTAATAAAAATTCCATCTTGTTAGTTCCTAACAGTTACCATATGTATGATCAAGAAAAGACAAATATTGCCCTTTAAAGTGAATCAGATAAAATTCATATTTTATAATACAAATGATTATTTGTGTAATAAATATAATGTTAATTAATAGTGTAATAGAATTATGAAATATTTGATTTCTTATAGTAGTTTTGTCAACTAAACAATTAAATATCTTACATGTGAATATTATATGTTGAGGGCTTTAGTTCAAAACTGTAGGCACTTAATAATACTAAAACATTTTTTTTTTTGGGGGGGGGGGCACTTTTCATAACATGGAAGATAAGATATGTAAGGTAGCATGTGGGTGTTGATGAATCCAAGTGGATAATTAATTTGACCATTTATTTATTTCTTATGATACAAGTGAAATGAAAATATTTGAGTAAAAAAAGAATACTTTGACCAAAAAAGAAAGAAAACTAGAGGGAAAGAAACAGAAGAAAAAGAACGACACGGAAAAAGAATGTTACAGTACAACCATATCAGCCCAAGTTTGCACAGCCCACGGGCTAGCTTAAAGGACTTTGGTGGGTGCTGCGCGAATTCTTGATTACATGTTTTTAAATAAGCGATAAATATGGCAGTTATGTAACTATACAAACACCACTAAAATACAATTGTATTATGGTTGTGATACAAAGGCATATCCATGGCAAAATGACCAAAACACCCTCCAACGACCTATATAAATAGCATTATACTTCAAGTAATCAGGTACGTCCACAATACACAGATGACATCATATATTAACTCATCTATTCTCTGACTGGCGTGTTAAAGGTTTGAGGTCATGAGGTATCACGATCTCTGATCCTTATTTGCTGGGTTGTCTATTCACCATGCCAACGTAGTACATTCACCTTGCCAGGTTAGGATTGTTGCCCAGTTCAGTTTTGTTTAAGATCAGATCCCGTGTCCACCATTTTAATATCCCCTAAAAGCACGTTAGAGATGAGCTGCAACAATCGGTGCTGTCTATATGAAATTTATGACTGATTTCATGCTAGGAACAACTCGTGGCAGATCCCTAGCACAAATTTCCACCTAATCTTGGCGGTACTGACAAAACCGAAAAGCCTGACACTGACCAAATTCCAGAACCTAAAGATTACGTGTCATCCACATGAAAAAGGTAAACATAGGTGATTCATGTCATTTCAAGTGGATCAGGAATTGAAGGGACTCCATATCGGTTGGAAGGGGCTACACTGAAGAGGTCTTCGTGGCGGAACTACAAAATTAAAGGAAACTCGCAGAAGCGCCCACCACCTTCTTTGACAAAACTTTACAAACACACAACTTTACACCAACATAGTAGTGATATCCATTGAACAAGGATGAAAGTCAGATTTAGACACCAGGAGCTCATGCAACATCCTCTTCATCGATGCCTTTGATCATATGAAAATTAGGAAATGGGTTCTCAAGTCACACTTATATTTCTTTACAATTTCACTAAGCATCCTGTTGAGATCTTGAGGAACCATACCCATGACAATGGAAGGGGCAAGTTACCGATAGGACTCGAAGGAACATTCAGATTTTTATTTGTAAAAACTGAAAATAAAAGATAGTTTGGCCACGTTACAGAAGTGGACAGCCCTCCTAAGTTGTCGATTCTAGATGACGACCGCACTCTCCCGAAAATAGAGGGAATCCTCAACCTCTCAAAAAGTTCTCTCAAAATATGCATGAGAATTCCCTTCCCCCTACCGCCTATAAATACTATTTAGAAAAAGACAAAATTACAGAAACCCCAAAAAGACTAAAAATTACAAAAGACTCCTAAAATCCAAAAATTACAAAAATGCCCTTAATAGGCCAAAATTGCAGATCTATCGGTTACCTAGAATGGTAATGATGAAACCAAAATTGGGATTATCCGCAAAAAACTACGGCAGAGCGGTTTATGAGATGCGGTGGGCTTGATTTTACCAAGGATGATGAAAACGTGAACTCACAACCTTTTATGCGTTGGAGAGACCGTTTCTTATTTTGTGCTGAAGCAATTTATAAAGCACAAGCCGAAACAGGTGAAATCAAAGGACATTACTTGAATGCAAATGTAGGTACATGTGAAGAAATGATCAAAAGGGCCGTATTTGCCAGAGAATTGGGAGTTCCTATCATAATGCATGACTACAACACTGGGGGATTCACTGCAAATACTAGTTTGGCTCTTTGAGTAGGAACACCAAAAGAATAAGTGATCATGGTCTTCCACGTGCATCCTGCATAAGCAGCAACTAGATCGACTAATTATACCACAAGAGACCAAGACATCTTGAGTGAGCGGTGCTTTTCGAAGAGCTATCCAAGTAATAAAAGAAAACCGATGTACATTCCCCATAGCTAACTCGTCATCATCTAACAATAGAATTTTTGAGAGAACCTTGTTGCCAGTATTGGAGGCTGTGACTATCCCAATCAATAGATAAAGTTCCCACCATCATCTCACTTTGATCGAAGATGTAGAGAAGATATAGATTTATAAAATGGGAAGACATTAAAGATAAGATCGCTTCGTTGATAATAATTGCACAAAGAGCTTATTGGTTTCCTAGGAAAAGAAGGATTTCATATTCGTGCTTACTAGACTTGTGGTTTTTAGATCTGTCTTTGTCCTCGCAGCAGAAGGGCAGCAGTGATAGATCTCTGCAAAATCCTCCGTTATTTGAAGGCGCGTCTGATCAATTATTTTCTTCCTCCCTTGCTCCAGTGCGTCTCCCCATCTCTCGAACACCGCCCGCAATTCTTTCTCAAAAGAGTCGATCTTTCTTGACGTTGCCATATGATCCAGTGCTCTGATACCAAATGATGTGACTCGGATCTAGATCTTGAAATTCAGATCTGAAAATAGCAAAAGAACTACTACAATTCAATTAATTCCTAAATAACAACTACGAATCGACGAAACAATTAACTAGAGATTAATATAAGGGAATAGGAAAAGCACTAATACAAATTATCTAAGGAATAATTTAATAAAAGGTTTTCTTCAACAATTTTCGCATGCCCCCATTAGGTCCGGCTCTAGCCTTTAAATAGAAAAGTTACAGAATATGTCAATTTACTAAAATGCCCCTAGGGGCCTAAATCCAGGCCGCATCAAAATATCCTCAGCAATACAATAATGTATCGGGCATGAATATGCCGGTCCTTTTGGAATTCTTCAAGTTCTAGCAGATGGGGACAAAATTACTTTACAGCTCCTTGGCCTTCCTCCAATAGGTCTGATGCGCACCCGAATGTCCACCTACAAGGCTGCCATGGAACTCCTGGAATATCGTCGGTATATGGAAAGACTTCCGTGATAAAACAACTGCCCCTGTTATAAAAAGCTCTGCCCACTCAGTGTGTAACCCGGGTAGTCTGTAGACCTCTGTTGTAGCGTCCCCGTATCAAGGCTAGCCCCTCATCAGCTGTTATCTCTCTCGCCAAAGGCTCCCAATCCAATGATACCAGCACAAAAATCGCCGCCACCTCTGCTACCTCCTCCCTGTGAGACAAGGCATCCGCTGCCTTGTTCTCCAAGCATGGCATGTATTGAATCTCGAACCTGTAGTGCACCAACTAGGAGAGCCACTTCTGATACTCCTCTGTAACCATGCGCTGCTCCAAGAGATACTTCGGACACCGTTGATCTGTCCGCACTATGAATTTCCTCCCAAGCAGATAAGACTGCAACTTCTGTATAGAAAGTACTATCGCCATCAACTCCCTCTCAGACATTGACTTTAGTCGGGCTTGGGCTGATAGAACCTGACTAAAGTATGTCACTGGATGCTGATCCTGCACAAGAACCGCCCCCAACCCATATCCTGACGCGTCCGTCTCCACCACAAACGGCCTGCTGAAATCAGGCAAAGCTAGCACATACACGGTTGCCATAACCTGATTCAGGGCCTCAAAAGCCCTAGTCGCCTCCTCTCCCCAATGGAAGCTGGCTTTCTTCAACTACAACGACAATGGCCAAGCAATTGTGTTGTACCCCTGAACAAACTTCCGATAGTATCCCGTTAGGCCTAAAAATCCCCGCAAGTCTCGCACTGTTGTCGGACAGGGCCAATCCAACATGGCAACAATCTTCGACCTATCTGCAGCCATCCATTTGCTGATACTACGTGGCTTAAATACTCCACCTGAGACTGACCGAAGAGACACTTCTTCATGTTGACGTACAGCTGATGTTTCTGCAACTCCTACAACACTACCTGCAAGTGTCCTAAATGCTCCTCCAAAGTATGGCTGTAAATAAGTATACCATAAAAAATATCAGCACAAACATCCGCAAGTAGGGGTGAAAACCCTTGTTCATCAAGGCCGGGAATGTCATTGGGGTGTTCGCAACCCAAATGGCATGATCAGAAACTCGTAGTGTCCCTCATGCGTCCTGAATGTCGTCTTGGAAACATCAGCTGACCTCATCCGAATCTGATGGTACCCCGACTTCAGATCTATCTTCGAAAATACTGTAGCCCTCATGCAGTTCATCAATCACCGGAATCGAGAATTTATCTGGCACTGTCTCCTTATTCAGGGCCCAATAATTCACACAGAAACGTCAGCTGCCATCTTTCTTCTTCACGAGCAAGAACGGGCTAGAAAATGGGCTCATGCTGGCTGGATCACCCATGCATGTAACATCTCCCCCACCATCCTCTCAATCTCATCCTTCTGCACCTGGGGGTACCGGTATGGCCGTAAACTGATAGGGGACACTTCCTCTCTCAAGACAATGGCGTGCTCATGGTCTCGTGGTGGAAGACCATGCGGGGTCAAAACCCCCCTCATACTGACTAAGCAGCTCCTCCAACTCTGGTGCTAACTCCGGCTCCCTTTACTCACCTTCCTCCTTTAATGACAAACCCTGAAATTCCACCAAGAATCCTCGCATGTCGACTGAAGAGCTCTAGTCATGGCCTTATAAGAAACTAAGGAACGACATAGACTGGGGTTCCCCTGCAAGACAAATATCCGTCCCCCTCCTGATACTCCAGCCTGAGAAGCTTCCAGTTGGTCTTCATATCGTTGAGGGTCTGCAACCACTTCATCCACAGGATGATATTTGTACTCTCAAGCTCCAACGGGAGGAAGTCGATGATGATCTAAACCCCCTGAATCGTAAGGAGCAAACCTCGACACACGCCACTGATTTGCGCCACCTGTCCTGTCCCCAACACCACTCCAAACCTGCATATGTCACTGAGCTCCAGCCTCAATCTCTCCACTACCTAATGTGAAATGAAATTGTGGGTAGCCCCACTATCGACCAACACCGTCACCTCCAACTCTGCAATATGCCCCCACCAACTTCATAGTGTGGTTCGTATTGAACCCCACCACCAAGTTAAGGAAAACCTCTGCCATTTTCAAATGTGTGTGCTCCTGATCCTCCTCCTCGTCAGCCTCCAGCTCTACCACGTCCTCCTCATCCTTCTCTTAGTTCACTATCAATATCTGCAGTCTGCAGTCGCTATACATGTGTCCAGGAGAGAACTTCTCGTCGCACTTGAAACACAACTCATTGGCACGTTTCTCCCGTATTTTCGCCTCTATCATCCGCCATACATGCCCCCCGGTCGTGCCTTGGCCCCTCTCCCATTGTTGGCAGTTGTCCCACCTGTGGATGCCACTCCTCCCGTGGTCACCTTCGGCCCTCCTACCGGAGCTTGTCCCCTAAAAGAGGACACTCCCAAAGCCCCACGGGACTTCCTCTCCTGGTCCAGTCTGTCATCTAACATCCTCACCAGACTCATGCACTCTCGTAGATTCGAGGACCTCTAGATCCACAGCTCTGATCTGATGGTGGGCTTCAACCCCTTCATGAAGCATCCCTCTAGTGACTCCTGACACCCCACGAATCCGACTAACCAGCATCTCGAACTTCCTAACATAATTCCTCACGGTCATATCCTGCCTCAGGGCATACAACCTCTCAAATACATTCCCTGCCTGAAACTCGCCGAACCGCTCCAACAGTAGCGTCGTGAACTACTCCCAAGTAGTGAAAAGTCGATGTCGTTACGCCTATCGATACCATGACAACGCTTCCCCTTCCAGACAGACCGCTACAGCCCTAAGCCAATCCTCCTCCTGAACCATCGATACCTCAAAGTATCTTCCAGCTTTGTATACTCACGAATCTGGATCCTCTCCCTCAAAACAGGCATCTTCAACTTCCTGACCCGGCTTCCAGCAGAAACCCCTCCTTGAGCCCCTCTCCCATGCTGGTAATCATGTCGTCGATATGAAAGTTGGAGTGGTGCATTATATCCATGGCCTCCCGCAAGGCCTCCATCTCTCCCGTTCCACTGCCCCCGCCCCACTTGGCTCCTCCTCCATCCCTGAAGTCCTCATGGTCATCCTCATGGTACTGGTGATAGTCCTCAAACTCTACCTCGCGCCCTGGGGGCCCTCCTCCATACAAATCTACGCCAAAATCATTCTGGGGGCCATCAACCCCTTCGACGAAGCCTCTTCGCTGCTCGAACTTATGTCGCATGACCACCGGAGGCTCCAGAGGAGCTCGGTGGCCATGTGGCTGCTGTCTGGGGGCCAGCGGCCCGCTAGGGGCCAGGATGGCCCTGTCGGCCCGCCGGAGCCCCCAGGTTGCCCTGGCGGGGCCACCAGGGTCCTCGCAGAGCCCTGGTGAACTCGCCAGGGCTCGACGAGGCCCTGGCGGGCCGCCAGGGTCTCACGCGGCCCCTGGCGGTTAGCCAGGTGTTAGCCAAGTAGTCGCGATTGTCCTGGCGGCCCACCAGGGCATTCCAACCACCGTGGGGTGGTCGTTCTGGCGCTCCGATCTCCGGATCCTCCATGGATGTCGCAGGACCCCATTTGTGCCCCATCGCCTCAAAAGAATCTTGTTCCTCGTCATCTGTGACCAAATCTACATCCGAAAGTAGTCCCTCGCAAAAGGGATCAACTTTCTCCTTCCCCTTCGCCAAAGATCTCACCTTTTGCTCCGGATCTAGGGTTTCGACCTGATTTGAATCCAACTTCTTGGGCAACGCATCAGGCTTCTGATTTGTTTGAGGTATAGCTTCCATGAGTTGCGGGAACTTCCAATCAAAATTGCTCTTCTGTTCGTCGGTGTTCTTCTTAATCAAGTCGTGGATTTCGCCTTCAAATTTCTACATCTTCTCTTCCAATGCGTCGATTCTATCCTTGGATCTCGTAGTCGACATGGATCGACGAGCTCTGATACCAATTTAATACAACCTAGGGCTTGTGGATGGAAAAGTGGGATTTTTGGGTGGAGGATGAATAAAAATGTGATTTTTTAATATAATATTCAGATCTAAAATAACAAGATAACTACCTCGATTCGAGATGAAGCGATCTCCTAACTTTCTATTAAAGATGAAAGTTTAAATCTACAAAGGAGGGTCATTGGCCTAGGGTTTACAAACTCAAATCAAGCATGAAAAGAACAATTAGGACTGGCCCTAATCTAATAACACAATCATTTGTAGATTTGCATAAAACCCCTCCATTTTCAGATTTGCATAAAAATCCCCCAAAGTCAGAATTTACGGATTCGCCCCTGAGGTTGCCGCCGCGCCTCCTTCTATATGTGATGATCGTATCAAATTGCAGGGATGTATTTCGAGGCTCAACAAGTTCCTGTCCAGACCAGAGGACTGAGTTCTCGACTTTTCCAAGTTGTTTAGGGAAGTGAAAAGTAAAATATATTACTTATGAATGCTACAGAGTGGATTGAGAATACATAATGATCTTTTAATAATTGAAAGAACACATTCGCTTTCCATTATTAGAATTTATATGTGTAGTTGGTATTTGCATACTTGAGCCGTGAGTTGTAAATCCTTCTACACTGTCGCTACAGTATTGCTATAGTACAGCCTCCACCACATGTGATCCTCGTTGACTTTGTTAAAGGTGTCCAAAGGAAATCTGACCTTAGCACGACATCAGAGGCGAGATTTAGCCTCCACAGACCCGGTCGCATTGTACTTTGACCAGTTCAATTCGTGTTTCTTCTAGCAAGGTCTGATCAAGATCCGAGACTAATTCCGATGTCTTTCCATTTTTGAAGTCATTATATTCGGGTTGTTTGTCGATGTTGGACCCCTATTCGAACATGTCTTTAGCTAAATTATATTTTTTGGCTATCTTCCTAGCCGTTGACTATGTCTTGGCTCTATTTTTAGCTAATTTCTAATATTTGGCTATCATCCTAGCTGTTCACTAAGTCTTAGCTCGATTTCTAACTTGACTGTCGATATCACTAGCTACTACGATATCACTAGCTAGTATGAAACCTTGGAGGAAAAATTGGATGGTGAAATCAAAGTGTTGAGGAAAAACATGGAGGAACATAGATCTGAGATGCTGACGGCGATTGATGTTGAGGGATGTATGCCCTCGGTTCATTTGTATTTGATACAAATGGATTTTAATGTTAAATGGGAATTTAATGTATCGCAATTAGTTTGTGAATAAGTTTTAGAATATTAAGAATGTGAGAATATTGGATATGATACAAAAGGTTTTGAATATGTCGTAAAGTGTTTATTATATATAATGGACACATAAGATATGTACCTGGATGACGGAAACGTCCCGGTCTAAACCAAGATTCAAACGGCGTCCAAAATGGACACCAAACGAGAAAGTTAGAGCCAAAACAGCGCATAGGGGTTCAGCCCAAATAGTTGGGCTTGGCACTCCAGCCCATCTGGGCTGGGTGCCCAGGCCCGTTTTGGGCCTGGGTGCCCAGCCCAAGGGGCAGGGCCCGCCCGCCCAAAGCTGGGCGGGTCAGGCCCAGTGAGCGGGCGCCCACCTCAGTGGGCTGGGGCGGGCGGGCGGGCGCCTGAATGGGGCTCACTGCATGGGCCTCATGCTAGGGTTTTTTAACCCAGAATTCTGGCGGCTGGGCTGTGCGCAAAGTAGGGTTTTTGGCTGACTTTGTAACATCATTTGAGGGGGGTCAAACGAACTCGGGATGGAGCGCTGTTTTTTCCTACGCGTTCACCATTCAATCCTCTTCGCAACGATGTATGACATCGCTTTCGGAGATCTATGGTGGGAGCAATTTAATTGTCCAAACATTGCCTTTACGAAATGCATGTTTTGTGCAAAGTAAATTCTCCAAAATCTTTAATCCCACATCGGAAATTGAGAAGAGAAAAGGGGTCAACCGCCTATATAAATAGGGACCAATCCCCTCCTTGAAACTTGTACCAAGCTCCAGTTCTGAGTAGCTCTATTAAACGTGAACAAGCTCGGATCTATACTTAAATTAATATTACATCTTCTCCCTAATTCTTCCTTGCTCCTGATCGGACTCTAGCAAAGCTACGAAGGAGTTCGGATCGGATCCGAAATCCTAAAGAGTGATCCACTCAAGGTGAAACTTTCTTTGGCACGTGGTTGGCTCGGCGATAAGGGTGTTGCTCACCTCAGGACGTGATTCGGTTCGGGACGCGGTTCGGCCTGGAAGAAGCGACACGGGGCATCGCTTCGGAGATAAAGAAATGTTGCTGAAAACGACGCTTCGTATTCTGCAGAAACGAAGTAAAAGATATGTAATTTATTAACATGAATTTATAATTGCAATAGATTGATAGATCTATCTTTAGAGGTTGGTCGGACCCAACCCCAGGATAGTAGAGATTTTATTATGGTTTAACTCTTTAGGGCTAGACTTAAAATAGTTTTAAGTTGGTTTTCTGCTGTTTGATTTGATCTCGTAGTCCATCCGACTTAGGCCAGACGTTGATTTTATAGCCCTAAGGACCCAGTAAACCCTTCAATTAACGGGTTGTCTAAAGAGGCGGATGCGAGGTTTGAATCCTTGTTGCAGCAACTTTCCCAGATCAAATCTAAAATTCAAGCGGCAAAAGCATCGGATTTGGTCGACAAACCAAATCTAGGATAAAAGGAGAAACTTTTGGCAAAGGAAAAGAAAAGGGTCGAGATTTTACGCGAGGTGCTCCTATCCGATGCAGATCTGGTGTCGGAGGAAGAAGAATACATCAACAAGAGGAGCGTAAGCATGCCACAGTAAGGAACGAGACCCTGCGACAACTAGGGATGGGCACCGGAGGCCGATGAGGTCCGACAAGGTCACCATGAGCCTTGTGGCTCCCTGGAGGCCCGCCAAGACCCCACCAAACCATGGCAGTTCGCCAGGGCTCTGTCAAGCCACTGGCGGGCCGCCAAGACATCGTTGAGCCCAGCTAGCCACGCCAGGCTGGGTCCAGCTGAGCCCCGGTTGGGTCGCCAGGGCCAACGTAGCCCCCTAGAGGCCTGCCAGGGCCTTAGTCAACAGCATGCAGGCCACCACGGGCTGCCAGCCCCCTTGGCAGCCTAACGGAGGGTCGAGGACCGCATGCTACCTCGTTGGGACTTCAGCAAGAGTTAGAAGGAGATCCAGAAGGACCACGGCACTGATTTCTTCAGGGATAGACCCTGATGGCTCGACTTGGAATACGAAGAGTGTGATCGGCACCATAAGGATATTCCCGAGGATGTTGGAGATGGAGAATCAGACTGAGGAGATGCCAATTAGGAAAATGACGAGGGAGATGACAGGGCCCGATTCGGAGATTATTATGCAACACATGACTCGTGTCAGCCACGACACCACGATCGATATCGGGGAGAGTAGCACCTGGATATTTCAACCCCGACGGCATGGATAAGAATTTGAAGACGCCAATCTTTGAAAGAAAGGACCCGGATGGATGAATATATAGGGCGGAGATGTATTTTGAGGCGATGCATCTCACTGAGGCGGTGAGAGTTCGTTTAAAAGGTGAAGCTCTATCTTAGTACAGATGGAGCCAGCAGCATCGCCTGGTTCATTCGTGAAAGGAATTTAAGGACTATTTGTTAGATCGGTTCCAGGAGACCTAGGAAGAGACCCATACATCTCTATGCACTGAGGGAGGGTACGGTTTGAGATTACATCAAGAAGTTTAATATGCTGGCAGGTCGTGTCCATAGAGTATTAGGAGAGTCCTTGGAGGGATGTTTCATGAAGGGACTCAAACCCAGTTATGGACGGAGTTACGCATACAGAGATCTAGGGAGCTACTAAACAGGATGCATCTGGCTAGGATAGTAGAGGACAAACTCATAGAGGAGTGGCGTGCCAGAGGAGCATGGAATTGACCTTCATTTCGTAGCCATGCACTTACATGGGGACAGAATGCATCTACGGGAGGGACCTCACCCAACAGAGAGAAGGGTGGTGAGGCACGGCCATGAAGGCCGTTTAAACACATGACGGAGGCCAAGATGAGAGACAAGCTTACCAAGGGTCTTCGCTTCAAGTGCGACGAGAAGTTCTCAACAGGGCACCGATGTGGCGACCGTACGCTTCAGTTGTTAATAGTGAATGATGAGGAGGAAGAAGCCTTGGTGGAGCTTGAGGCAGTTGAGGAGGACCAGGAGCATCTATATCTTGACATAGCGAAGGTGTTACTCAACTCTGTGGTGTGTTGACACCGAACTACACCATGAAGTTGGCGAGGAGGGTAGCAAAGGAAGACGTCACAATTTTGGTTGATAGTGAAGCTATCCACAATTTCATCTCTCATAGAGTGGTGGAACAGCAATGGCTACAACTTAGTGACACAAGAACTTCGGAGTTGTGATGGGGACGAGCCAGGTGAAGCATAGTAGGAGAATGTGCCTAGAACTTATATTGTCTATGCATGGGTGCAGATTGTAGCGGATTTCCTTCCCTTAGAGTTGGGGAGCACATGCGTCATCTTGGACATGAGATGGTTTCAGTCGATGGTGGATACTAAAATTAAATGGACGCTACGTAGCATGCAGTTTCAGGAGGGAAAAGAAAGTCATTCTGCAAGGTGACCCCAGTTTATGACGTTCCATGGTTTCATTCAAACCATGGCAATGGCACTTCAGGTGGAGGGAGGAGGCTTCCAGGTAGAGTTCCAAGGATTGACAGTAGAGGGGGAGAAGAAGCAGGACATCCCAGCAGAGGTGGAGCAGATCTTGAGTCGCTTTGAGGGTGGATTCCAGACCCCCACTGGTCTTCCGCCCCCGCACGACCACGAGCACGCTATTGTAATACGGGAAGGAGTTTCTGCGATCAGCGTGCGACCCTACTAGTATCCTTAGATATAGAAGGACAAAATTGATAGGATGGTAGGGGAGATGTTATAGGCCGGCATGATCCAACCTAGCATGAGCCCTTTCTCTAGTCCGATCCTGTTAATGAAGAGGAAGGACGTCAACAAAGCTTTGAACAAAGAGACGATGTCGAACAAGTTCCTGATTCATGTGATCGACGAGCTGTTAGATGAGTTACATGATGCAGTCGTATTCTCGAAGATAAACTTGAAGTTAGGGTATCATCAGATCATGATAAGAGCTGATGATAATCCGAAAACCACCTTCAAGATGCATGAGAGTCACTACGAGTTCCTAGTCATGTCCTTCGGCTTGACTAATACTTTAGCCACATTTCAGGCCCTCATAAACAAGGTTTTTCGGTCTTACTTGAGGAGGTTCGTCTTTATATTCTTTTATTCTTTGATGATATTCTGGTTTATAGCAATTCTATGGAGGAGCATGTGGGGGCACCTAGAGACAGTTTGACAAGAGCTGCAGGACCATCAGTTATATGCGAACAGGAAGAAGTGTCTCATTTGGCAGCTGAAGGTTGAGTACGTGGGCCATGTGGTATCTGCAAAGGAGTGGATGTAGATTAATAAAGATCGCAGTTATATTGGACTGACTGGCTATTCGCCACTATCTTGTGGGCTATGCGGGGTTCGTGGGGTTGATAGGATACTGCCGAAAGTTTGTCAAAGGGTACAGCACCATAGCCTAACCTCCTACCGAGCAGCTCAAGAAGGGCATATTTCAGTGGGGGGAAGCGATCAGGGCTTTCGAGGCCCTAAAGCAGGCCATGTCTACAGTGCTAGTGCTAGCCCTATCTGACTTTAGCAGGTCCTTCATGGTGGAGATGGTTACCTCACTGTACGGATTAGGAGTAGTGTTGATGCAAGAGCAGAGGCCTGTGGCGTATTTCAGTCAGGTCTTGAGGGCACAGGCGAGGCTAAAGTCAATATATGAGCAGGAATTGATGGCGATCATGCTAGCGATACAAAAGTGGCAGCCCTACTAGGCAGGAAGTTCAGAGTGCGTCCCTGGAGTAGCACATGGTTACGGAGAAGCACCAAAGATGGCTTTCTAAACTTATTGGATACACTTTTGAGATACAATTCAAGCCAGCTTTGAAAAACAAGGCAGCAGACGCACTATTTTGCAGAGGTGATACAGATGGCGAATTCTTAGTGCCAGTGGTGTTGGATTGGGAGCCCATATGGAAGGAAATATAGGCCGGCAATGGATTAGCCCAGATACGGGCTGCACTGTTGCAGGGTTCGATGGAGCACACATGATACACATTGGTTGGACAGAGACTGATGTGCCAGGGACAGCTGGTATTACCACGTACTTCACCACATATTCCACTGATCTTTCAGGAGTTCCATTGCAGCGCTGTTGGAGGATATTTTGGAGTGCAGCAGACTTACATGAGAGGATGGACATCGCATGGATGGTGGCAAGTTGTGACGTCTATCAGCGTCACAAATACTTGGCAATGTCCTACAGGGTAACTATAGCCGCTATCTCTGTCTGACAGTGTCTGGAAGAAGATTACTATGGATTTTATCAAGGGGCTACCGAGATTGGAGGGGTTTTCTGTCATATTCGTTGTGATGGATCGTCTCAGTAAGTACTCATTTTATAGCTCTTCGGCACCCCCATACGGTGGTGACGATGACAGTGGCAGCAACTTTCATGAAAGAGGTGGTGTGTTTACATGGTTTTCCGACGTTCATTGTTTATGGCGGGGATAAGGTGTTTATGAGACGCGTCTGGAGAAAGTTATTTAAGGTGCAATGGACAACACTCAAAAGAAGTACAGCTTACCACCTACAGACTGAAGGCCAGATGGAGGTTGTCAATAGGAGTGTTGAGACGTATATGTGTCGCTTTGCATTGGATTCGACTAAGCAGTGGGCCAACTGGTTAGTATAAGCGGAGTACTGGAAAAACACTTCCTATCATTTGGCAGTGCATGCTAGATCCTTCCGAATTCTATATGGGCAAGATCATACACACTTGATCTACTACAACCGCAGTTCAACCCCAGTGTCTGAGGTGGAGCGGTACATTGAGGATAGGGATATGTTGCTGGAGGAGCTAAAGCGGCACTTAACGCAGGCGCAACAGATTATGAAGTCCAAGGCTGATGGTCATCGCAGAGATTACAGTTTGCTGCTGGGGACAAAGTTCACCTGAAGCCGAGGCTGTATCGGAAGAAGTCTCTGGCGTACCAAAGCAATGAGAAGTTAGCGGCTCGCTACTACAGACCATTAGAGATCGAGGCCAGGATTGGGAAGGTTGCTTACAAATTGAGATTTACCACCGACGTCGACCATCCACCCGTCTTCCATGTGTCGCAATTTCAACAGGCTATTGGAGATCATGCTCTGTCCCTGACACTTTCATCTACTTTGACGGACGACATTGAGGTGTTGCTGGAGTCGTTGGAGGTCAAGGGGGTCCATCAGGAGACTGAGGGTGCTAAGGATGTAATAATCCGCTGGCGAGGGTTACCAGACTATGATGCGACTTGGGAATCATTTGAGGCGATTGGACAACATTTTCCCGATTTCCTCCTCAAGAACAAGATGGCTCTTTTGGGGGAGTAATGATGTGGTCATCACTTACCAACAGAGGATGTGCGCGGCTTGACCAGGAGGGTGTTTTTGTCATTTTCTTCCATTCGGGATATTTTCGTAAATTTTAAAAAATTCTAGATTTGTCTCTTGTTATATTAGGTCCAACTAGGGATTTGGGGTTATACTTAATTATTGTGAGAGAATTTGTTTTAGGCATCCACAAACCTTAGATTGGGAGATTTTAGACTTTAGTCTTGGAGATAAACTTGGAGAGCTGCCTCCTCTCCTAAAGAAGCCAACTATCTACGTTATTTCCACTTTTATTCAATTAAAGTCCCATCTTTTTCCTTTTTCACAATAAAAATTTCTGATTTTCCACGAATATCATATCAGCATGTTAGCATATGTATTCAGATATCTCGGCTATTACATCATGGATATCTCCATTGGTCAGAAAGCAAATACAGAAGTGGATGTGAACAAGATATCCATATCCCTTTTCACCCAAGTTCCATCCATTGTCCTCAACTTTCCCTTGGGATGACGTTCCATTTAACTTCAACTTTCCTCACTTCACTTGCTATATCCTATTATTGTCCTCTCGTGATGTTTAACCAACCGCTATGTAAGAAATGAGGCAACCTCATAAGTATGCAAAACAATTTTGTTAACGTGCAACCGCATGATTGCATCAGCAATAGATGAAACATAATTAAAGTCATCATTACCTGTGATAGGTAACCTCCAATTGCTGGTCCAATTATCAATCCAATTCCCCGTGATGTGCTAACCTGAAATGAGATTAACATTCTATATTATCACCTCTGAACAAGAAAAAGACATGAATCTAACTAGATGAAATACATTGATAAGGAAAGCTTCTTACAAGTGATAAACCTAGAGCTTGATGTTCTACCCGGCAAACCTCCGTAGAGTAGGCCTGTTTTAAAAACCATGTACAGAATACCATAGAAAAAATGGAGGAAAGGCAAAACAGCTATGACAGACTAAAAGAGGCACTTGTTTGTATAGCGTACCTTTATAGGGCCAAGTATACCACTAAAAAATCCAAGAAGAAATCTTGTAGTAATTGCCATCCAAAAACTTGAACTTAGGCCAAAAAGTGTATTAAACACAATCCTGCAATATAGGATTAAAAAATGTAACCATCAGGAATAGATCGATGAACCAAAGAAAAACACGCATAGCTTCATCAATAGACAGCCAGAATATGAAGAACTTACACTGAAACAATGCTAATTACTATAACTGGTTTTCTCCCATATCTATCTGCCACCATTCCCCATAATATAGAAGTTAAAACTCTCCCAAGCATAAATGATGATCCTGTATTAGAAGTTTAATGAAAAAGAAAGCTATGATGTTACTGTAATGTACCTAAAGGGTAAATAGAGTTTCATTTATATACTCACCTACAAAGCCTGCATAGAATCCAATATCTTCCACTCGCTTTGCGATATGAAGATCCCTTATCTGTATACATTAAATGAACAAAACTACAGTAAACTAACCATGTTCGTTGACCACTCGACAGCATAAATAATGAACACAGACAGGTTTCCATTGTGGTATAGCTTGGTCATATTCATTGGGATGAGAATGTTAATCATATTTTGTTCGAATGGTAAAATTATCTATTACTACTCTTGAAAGACAATAGTCTAGAATCTAGTCCCCCCGCCCTACTTCATAGGGCACATAATTAACCTTATTATTATAAATTTTGCAAAAACAAAAACAAAAACAAAAACGGCAGTCTGCGAGACTACAGGCCGTAATATTTTGGCTCTATCCATCGCTACAAAACTCATACTAAACTCAAACTATAATTTAAAAGGCATTACTTTAAATAACTCAAACATGCTGTAAAACTTCAAATTTGTAGGATTTGTGCTGTTTTCATGTTCTTTATAATAAAATAGAAACATGTTAAAGTTGTACCCAATTATAATTACAAATTCTTATTTTAATTAGAAAATTTTATGTAATAACAATAGATAAGTTACTTATGAATTTTAATTGTGTTAAGTTTCAACATGAATTAGAAAAAGAGGTTTCGCCAGAATATAATATTGTATTACGTGGAGTGTTTTATATAAAACTGAGTTCTGAAATTACAATAACTAATAGTGTATTTGGGTTGAGAGAAATGGACTAACTCTCTCCAACCAAGGTTCAGTGTTCTAAGAGACGGTTTCATTATGTGTGCGGTCCAGAAGCGTATAACGCATATGCGGATTATGCGGCAGATTATGCGAATTATGCAATTTACATAAAAATAAATATTTTAATAAATAAATAAGCAGTAAGTATATAGGATTTAATGTAGAAAAGCTGCCACCTGATCCAATGGATCAGGTGGCAAGACACAAAAAGGTGGAAAGTACAATCCCCCACATGGGCTAGTACTCGTGGGGCCCCACCTTTTTGTGTCTTGCACCTGATCCATTGGATCAGGTGCCACCTGTTCTACATTAATCCCAAGTATATATACATATATATGTTTGTGTATATTAAATTCAAAAAATCATAAAAGATGGTAACAAGAAAAAGATCATATTAACTTTTAAAAACATGGATTAATTAATACTAAAATATTAGTGCCATCAAGGCGATCAATACATAAAATAATTTAAGTCTAAGCAGTCTACACACATAAGACATACATATTTAGTTTTACATCAGAATCAAAAGCATGTCAAACATAAGTATTATGAAATAACAAAAGATCCCTTCTACATCTACTTATCATCTCCCTCTTCTTTAGCTTCATAACGAACATGTGGCGAAGCCGCTGCTTCCCACTGGGAAAAAGAAAAAAGAAAAAAGAAAAGAAAAAACATGTGGGCATATATGCTTCATGTCGCCGCTTCTCTCTGTTGCTTCCCTTTGCAATCCGATATTGTTTTGCCTTGGATAGGAAGGAGAGAGTAGTCACCGTTTTTTGTTTTGGAATAACCCTTAAAATTAAAAACTGATTTTTATGCTTAACTGGTTGGGTTTCTTAATGGTTTGGGGTTTTTTAATTGCCGATTATGTGATCATATATTTTCATATGCTGGTGCATAACAGCTATGCAACCGATTATGCGACCAACGGCATAATTTAGACGCCTGATTTTTCAAGCAGCCAGAGGCCGGTTCCTAATATGCGGCCGCATATAACTTGTTTTTAGAACACCGCCGAAGTTATATGTCTCAGTCTCGATTTCAGTTTCGGTCTTCTAAGAATTTTTGGTTTCGGTCAGGTTCGCTCGTTTCGGTGGTTTCAAAGTTGTGTTTCGTGTCGTTTGTTTCGTTTATTGGAGACTCAAATTATATATTTTATAGTTACATTAGCATGTATATTTTTAATCAAATATTAATTAGTATGTGTAATGTGAAATAAATATTGACTAGCAACGGTAAACTTGTAAATAAATGTTCTTTGAGAGTCTTCACAACAAGTAATGTGAAATAAGGCTAGCAGCGGCAAACTTGTAAATATCGGAATATACACTTCAATGAAATACAGATAATGGCAAGCTTGTAAATAAATGTTGTTGTGACAAACTTGTAAATAAGTGGTTACTACCAACGATAAATATGGAATGTGACTAGCAACTCTCACACAATGGAATTAGGTATGTCCCTTCATCATCCTCGGTGTCCTCATAAGACGACGATGGCTCCTCCTCATCTGTAACGCCCCGCTTCCCAAAAGCGGTGGAAGCTGGAACGTTAGAAAGGTCTGTATGAACTGAAGCGATGAAGCTCGAGTTCATTAAGCGTCTGTGACAACAACTTGCAGGATTCTTGCATGCATTTCAGAACAATAAAAACATTTATTAATTTTAGGCCACAATCCAGAAGTCCGTACGCGGAAATAAAATGACATGGCCTCAACAGGGCCGAAAGAATACAAAGGAAGCATACACTAAAAACAAGGTACTAAAAGCAAATCCCAAGGGAAGCGGCAACTGCTCGGGTCTCTAGTCCTCCACGGGGAGCGACACAGCGTCAACGGCAAACTCCTGACTCTCCAGGTCAGGCGTCTCAAACAGGTCCTCCTGCTACTCAGGCTCAGGATCTGACATACATTCTAAAAACACGAATGTATGTCAGCAAGGATCTGCAAGTAAAAGGTGAAATGACCCAAATCGAGGTGTACGAATTATTAAACAGATTAAAAGATGATAATAGTTCTAAAGTCACAGTTTATACATTTATTCAGCATGCAATTATGAACATGGCAATTCTAAGCAGTTAAAGTAAAAGCGTTTATGAGCATGGTAATTCTAAAGATAGTATAAGACGATAGCAAAACTAGCGTGCAAGTGAAGTGACGATAAATGATTTAAGTTCCATGCAAATGATTTCTATCTGTATAGGGTTCTCGCCTTTAAGACGTGGTGAGTGAGTCAGGCCTTCCCACGGTGGTATAATCGTGATTGACGACACCCACCGCATACGGGTGGTGCTCTTGAAGGTGACCCTTGCACACGCTTAGTAGCCGCTCAACCCTAACCTCATCCAAGTATTGTGCTGGAACACGAGCCAGCCTAATCAAGTTGCACGAGTTCACGAATTCGAGATTTCGCTTTCGAAGCGCACGAATTCACGAGCTCAGTTAGTCTTAAGATGTTCAATTAATGTCCAATCTAACAATGTGTGTACAAGTGTAGTGTGAAGCATGATATATGTGTACAAGCAATTTCAGGCATTTCATAACAGAAAAATTGACTGGTTAATTGATGAACAGTTTGCATGTTTGTGTTTTTATTTACAAGTCGAAATGCAATTGAAATGTAATAAACTGCAATAATTCGCACACTTGCCTGACTAGGACGATTTTGGGTGTCCTAGCAATTGTATGGGAGGACGCGATGTATCTGCGTCATTAAATATACGACAATAAGTTAGTCTATCATAACTGATTAAACTAACAACCTATAATACAAACATTTACAACAACTTAGGTTTAGGAAAATAACTTACTAGCTTTAAAAGACACAACCCAATGACTTAAATAAAACAACAATCCAACTAATTAACCTAATTAAATTCATTCCATTAGGTTAATAATCTCATACCCAATACGTTATGCTCAAAACCCATACCCATTGGCATGACTTAAACCCAAAAGCTCATACTCAAACTCACTTCATACCCAATAAGCAATAATACCCCAAACCCAATAATTTAAAACCCAATAGGCATATACCCAATACCCAATAGCAATACTTTAAACCCAATAAGATAACTAAAACCCAATAAGAAATGTTAAATCTTCCTTTCATCTTATTCTCTTCCTTCTCTCTATTTCCTATTATACTGATGTTCTCTTTTTTCCTTTTTTTCTACTTTCAGCTTCTGACTCTTCCTCTTCCTTCTTTTTTTTGTTCTTGCAGGCAGCTCAAAGGGGACTGCGGCTAGGGCAGAGGCGGCGGCGGCAAGCTGGTGGCCTGGGCAGCAGCCAAAGTTTTAAAAGGCTATAAAGGCTTACGCCTTGAGGCGCGCATCAGGGGGAGGCACACCCTCAGCCTCTTCTTTTTCTTGTTCTTCGTCTTTTTTGATTTTTTTTGTTGGTTTGGATCTTCTTCTTCTTCTTATCTTGATCTTCATCTTCTCTTCTTCATTTTTGCTTCTTGGGATTCGGCCGGAACGGCAATGTTCCGGCAAAAACCGAAACTTTCCCTCAGATTTTGTCTCGGTTAGCTCCGAAACCGAGACGAAATGTCTGATATAGGTAGGTATCAGGCATAGCCTATTATCATGTCTCCAACCTTAACACCAAACTAAATTCATCTCTACATTTACATGGTATCAGAACCATAACCTTAATCCTAACCCTAACCATAAATTAAGATTAATCTAATCCCACCCCTCGACCAAAACTAACCACCAATGTCTCTAACTTCATCATCACCCCTTCACCCTAATTCGACTTTGTTGTCTATTCACACCGATTTGACTTTGCCATCGTCTTTTTCACAATGATTCAAATTCACCACCATCTTTTTCTGTAACGCCCCACCTATCGGGTGCCGTCACAATTGTGAAAGTATGTGTGCAGGTCCCGTATGTGCCAGTGAAAATAAAGAGAACAGACAGAAAGGTAAAGAGATACTCACATATAAAATTGAATTAAAAAGCAGGAAAACAAAAGTACAACTTACAAGCCCGCTTCAAGCCTAAAACCAAAAGTACAAAAGGAATCCCACGAGGGCACTCACGAGCAGACCCAACTCAATGTCTGGCGTCCTGGGTCAGAAACTCCAAATCCAACGCCTCTGGATAATCATGTACGTCACCGAAGTGGACAACCGGAGTTGTACCACAACTCAGAGGAGTAGAATATATCTAGCCAAACGACGGCATGATAATAATAGTGCAGAAAAGAAACATGAGCAGCAGTTATAATGCCATGGTACTGAAATAAAGCATGCGATAAGTATTTAATGTCTCAACAACTGAAAGGGGAGTAACTGCTACTATAAACCAATCCTAGGTCTTGACTTATGAAGGGGAGCACGGTGTGCAACTGGGAGCTACGTGGACCGCAATGGTGCAATCCCGGGCCGAGTCCAAAAGAAGAACGTACCGTACTGTAAGAGTTGTAACATTGTGACCTGTCATAGGGGCTCCAGGACCCATCAAGATGGATGTCCCCGTCTGCCCCAGACTCAGAACCCTGATGGACGTCCCCCCTAACTTGGGGGCTATAGATCAGGTCTCAATCGCTCATGCACTCCCTCGATCATAAGTTTCCCGAAACCCGGTGAGTCAAGCAGAAATTAACATTTTATTACTTTTAGTGTCGTGATGTGTCTTAAGTTTAATATTAGTCAAACTACTAGTAAAGTCATGAGTCAACATGTCATGTCAAGAATCAACCTCAAGATAGTCCACTGCCGTACATATAACAACCCAGGGACTACGCAATTTAATCACAATATTAAACTTCATGGCACTAGCAGCTCAAGAGACAACATGATAATAAAACTGGCATGTGATAAAGTACAGGCATGGATGTTACTCAAGGCATGATATTCCAAACTGAACTGTTAATAAAGCAATGTTTCATGCAATGAACTAGTAAACAAGAAAATATCACATCTGTTGATAAGGAAAAACTCAAAAGTCAACTCATAATGGCTCTAGGCCATTTGGAATCAGATCGGGGTTCTTTTTATTACGCGGTGGGTGGATCCATGCCTACGGCAAAATCCACGAGGTTTCTAGTAAGGGACTAGGGGCTGGTCAAAATAACAGGGGAACGGGGCTCATATCTCAAGTAAACCTCAACAACAGCCCAAAAAAGTAAGCAAACCCTCAGCCAAACTCAAATGACAGCATGAAACAACAAGCCGCAAGCACAGTCAGCAAGGGACCACAGACCGCAAGCAAGAGGGGGACCGCAACACTCCAATCCAGCAAAGCAAGAGACAACTTGCAAGCAACAGAGCCACCAAACCCATAAAACAGCAAGCAAATGGGCAGACCGTGGCCAACACAGCCCAAACGAGGACCCCGAGACCCCACGACAAGTAAGCGATGGAAACCAACCCCACAAAAATTACCGTAGTGACTCAAACCCTATGTCACTCCCCAAAATCATCATTTCCCTTTTGTAAATATCCCATTTTTCTCTCAAACCCCCAATATTTAGTTCACCGAATGCATGCAAAAACATCGAATAAAAATGAACAAGAGAGGGTGATAAGTCTCCGATTCAAATTCGAAGAGCCAAAGAAAGTTAAGATTTGAAATCCACAGCAGATCACCCAAATAAACCAATACGAAATCAAACCCGAAGCAGCGGAAATCAACAACCTGCTTGAAGAAATTGGGGAAAACTTACCGTGCTTATAACCGAGAGGAGGGGAAGAAGTGGGTTAAGTAGCCACCGAAACCGCCCTAGAGGGCTCGCAGGGAGGGTGACAGCCTCCGAGAGGACCGATGGGACCTCACAACGTCGCAGCAAAGGACGAAAGCTCCAAAGTCATTGTCGGTGACAGAGGAATGAGAGGGATCGTGTCGAAGCCCCATCGAGGGCTCCACGGTGACGCGCGAGTGACAAGAGGAGCGAAAAACCCTAACGGGTTTCATCGAGTCAAGCGGGGCAAGAGAGAGAGACATATGCCCTAGCGGGCTTCGCTCGAGGAGAAAGAGGGGAGCGAAGTCGCGAAGGAGAGAAAATGAAGCACGCATGGCTTCATTGTGATGGATCTGAGTCGAAAGAAAAGGGAGAGTGTTTCTATTAAATGGACCCACACAAATAAGCCGTTACACTTTCATCTTAATCGAAACTTTCCATCCGCATCTAACGATAAAACTACAACCTAGATCCAGATAGTTTTTGGCATAGATGATCACTTGAAGGCATCTCTCCGATGACTCCGAGCCGGGTCGATCTGACGAACTCCGACCTAATTGCATCGGTTTCCATCGTCAATGATAGCGGGGTGATTCCTCAACTAATGTCTTCCTCCATTGCCTTGCCTTTCTATTCAGATGCCCCTTCATCTCCTTCTATTGTCTCTCCTGATGTTTCTTGTACTCGTATTTCCCTTCTCTTATCTTTTCTTTTATTCTCTTTTGGGTCCATTGTTGAACACAGTAGCCTAAGTTTATTGTAAAAATAAGTATACATACAGTATCCTAAAAAGTAAAAATAAAAAATAGTATGTTTCTTTACCATGTATTTTATTCCTTGATATGTTTCTAAGATTGTAATAGAGGAATGAGTAGTTTGAATGTGTTTGGATCCCAAGTGAGATCTCAATATAGGATCGTAGGTTGGGAGTTGCACTTATCTTTATTGGGTTAAAAGGGGTTGTCTATTAGCTATGGATGACGAGTCGAAGTCCAAAATCATGAAAATTAGGAGTTTGTATCTGGAAAGATAACTGATCGAAATTGATGGCAGATGGTAGAGAAAGATACTTATTAAGAATCGCATTCTTGGTAGAGAAAAATAGATCCACCTTACTGACAATCCTCCAAACTCAAGGCTGGCTGAATGGAAGTAAAATGATGCTGGCCTCTACAACCAAGTAGTGAATGGAATAGTGTTACATATACAGGATATTGTGCATGCTACATATGATGACAATCAAGCAGCTACGCGATATATTGATGGAGCTTTATTCCAGATATAATAACCATAATAGAGCACACACAGTGAAACATCGGCTATTTAAAAACAGTAAGAATGATGATCATCCTCTTTATAGTAAGGTTTGAGGTTTCGGCCGATACCCATGCGTATCGTTCATATCGTATCGGTATCGGTGGGTAACGATACCGAAACTAGGGGTTAGTTTCGGTATCGGCCGATACTGACCGATACTGTTCAGTTTCGGCCGAAACAGACCGATACCGTTCAATATCGGACGAAGACAGAGGAAGAAGAATGTGTACTTAAATAAAAATTCTCTAAAAAACCCAAAAAATTTCGTGGATCAAGAGGTTGCAAAGAAAGCTCGGTTAAAAGAGAGGAGAAAACCCTAGGGTTTCGACTTGAAAATAATGAAGAATTAAACGAAGAAGAGGCAAAACCAAGAACAAATTGCTGAAAAACGAAGAAAAAGGAAAAAAGGAAGATGAAAAAATTGAACTCGCCGCATCACGTCGTCGTCTCGCCGAACCCACCTCCTGCCTCGTCGAACACGCCTCTTGCCTCGTCGTCCCACCTCGACCATCTAGCGTGAGAGAGACAGAGAGCAAAGAGAGAGAAAGAGAGGCCCGAGTCGCCTTTCAGGAGAGGCTGCGTTTTTAAAAGGCAACTTGTAAATAAGTGGTATGTGCGTAGAGTAAAACAGTCGGTGCACATAGCAATCGGATTTTTTGTGAAAACCCTGTAAATAAGTGGTATGTGCGCAAAGCAAAATGGTGGGTACGCACAGCAATGCCCAGCAATTTTTTTGGCAAACTTGTAAATAAGTGGGTTGTGCGCAAGGTAAAACGGTGGGTACGCAAGGCAAGCTTTAGGATCTATTCATTTTTAAATATTTAGTATTTAAGTACCAAACTTTAGGTATTTAGTATTTGATATGATTACGAACTCAAATTTAGTTTATCTATTTAGTATGTAGTATTTGATAGTATATGATTAATATTTTAGTTTGTTAAGTATTTGATAGGTTTAGATTTAAGAATCTCCAGAACCATCACTATGTATATATATTATATGCATATTTAAAGTATCTCCGAAACCGAAACCGATACCCGAAACGAAACTGCCGAAACTGGCGATACGGACGAAACCGAAACTTGCTTCCGAAACCGTCGAAACGGGCGATACCGATACCGAAACCTAAATTTTGGAAAGAACGATACCGAGACCGAAACCGAGACCTAAAATCTTGCTTTATAGTACTATTGTGACTATAAAAGGCTGTGAAAGAGTTGAGGTTAATGTTTTTAGTAAGGGATTAATGAGTATCATACGCCATATGAGAGCTTCTCTCATACGCCCTCTCACATAAAGCACCCAAGTACAAGCCCACATGGGCTTGTACTTGGTTGTACTTGGGTGCTTTATGTGAGAGGGCGTATGAGAGAAGCTCTCATATGGCGTATGATAGCCATTATTCTCTTTTAGTAATTGCTGACTTACAAAATATGAATAAGCAATGAAAATAGATCTGTGTGCCAAGCGGTTTTGGAGCTTTACTACCATTCTACACACATGTACGACCCTAAATGATATGTAGTTCAGTAATCAACTCTTTATCAAAGACATTCAGTCTACTCTAAAAGGATATTTCCATACGAACTAGCTATTTGTGCAAAGGAGACGCAAAATCGTGTGGCTTTGGTGCTCCAGCAGAGAAGATTCATGAGTTTAAAGAGTTCGTGGTGTTGTTCTTATAAGTATTGCTAGTACATGAGCTGATTGTAGCATGTGTTAAGGGTAAGTTGGTGCTATTAAAGTGGGCCGTGGAGACACTATTGGAGTGGGTCATGGAAGCCCTACTGGTGGTAAGAACAGAGTATGTTATTACTATAGAAAATGGAACATATGAAGTAGACATTTTGGAAGTTAAGATGTTCAGTCCTCAATCAGCACATACTGTAAAGAAGGCATGTTCAGATACAGGTGTATATCTATCCAAAGATGAGTATGATAAATGGTTGATGTTTTATCAGTTTTAGGATTCTATGGCTTCATCATCGTCCACAACACCTACTGATACTCTTGTCAAAACTGGTATCTCTACTACTTTCATTTCCCTAACTGTCACGAACCTAGGTAATAAATTTAGGAGCCTCACATCATATAACTAGTAATTTCAATATCATATCTCTTTTAAAATTAGTTTCTTCTTTTCTTGGAATTACAGTAGCAGATGGGTCTGTTTTTTAGTTTATAAAGTTGGCACTACACATGTAACATCTTACTTATCATTATCATATGTTTAATATTTGGCTATTTTTCTGTTCAATTTGCTATCGGTCAGTGACATTAAATTGTTCAGTAATCTTCTTTCCTGTTCATTATGTTTTTCAAGAGATTGAAACTATGAAGATGATAGCAATAGGAGATGGGTCAGGTGGCTTATATCATCTCGTTAAGACTCATAACACGGTTACATTATCTAGTATCATATCTCCCATCAACACCAATGGTTGGGGCATCATTCTCTAAATAATTTAAAGTTATTAGTTCCTCCGTTAAATTATTTGTTAAGTCTAGAATATGAGTCGCGTTAGAAAGGAAAACACTATCTCCTTCTAACGTTAATAAAATAAACCATTTGAACTTATTCATTTCGATGTATGACGACCAGGTTATGTACAATGTTATGTACATAACATTGTACAATGTTATGAAGACCATGTTATGTACAATCGATGCTTGGTTTCAAATAATCTATTATTTTTATTGATGATTTCTCTCGTGTTTCATGGATTTACTTGCTTAAAGTTAGATCTGAAGTCTTTTCTATCTTTCAAAACTGTTGCTGAGATTAAAACACATTTTGGTTTATCCATGTGCATCTTATGTAATGAAGTAGTTTAGCTCGACTTTCACCGAGTTTATGATACATCTCCCTATAATACACCAGTCATCTTTTTCATATGCACCACAATAAAACGGAGTAGCTACGAGCAAAAATAGGCATTTACTTGAGCACGAACAATGTTATTTCCTAGGAAGTACTTAAACATTTTTTAATAATATATGACATTATCATTGCTTAATACTACAATTACATATTCGTTGTTATTTTCTAATGTCCCTTTATTTCCTATTACTTGGCATATTTTTGGATGTGTGTTTTGTATATGATTTGTGACCTAATGTGTCTAAACTTGATCTATAACTACTGAAGTGCACTTTCCTTGGTTGTTCACATACAAAAAAGGACATGAATTCTTTTATTCGTAAATTAGACTACCTTCTTTGAGCCTTGTCTTATTTTTCTACCAAGTACCAACAAATTTCAAATTCATGTCATTGCGACCTAATGTGTCTAAACTTGATCCATAACCACTGAAGTGCACTTTCCTTGGTTGTTCACATACAAAAAGGACATGAATGCTTTTATTCGTAAATTAGACTACCTTCTTTGAGCCTTGTCTTATCTTTCTCTTTCTACCAACATATTTCAAATTCAAGTCATTCAGATTATTGCATTTCCCGCCATGAATTTCCTATCTTGCTATATATTCACGATAAAGCAACAGTTAAAACTAATTCTTAGAGTATTTAGAAACCAATATGCAACAAGTTTAGGACAACAGCTTGTCACGCCCTGCAACCTGGGACACGGATGTTTTTTACAAGAAGTAGCATGTCCTGCAATTAACCAGTGAAAACAATCGAGACAACGAGCAGATATGCATCAAAATGCTTAAGGAAATTTTCATTAATGCATGCGAATTTACAAAGTCGTCTACATTATACTATCAAAATACATTTAAAAAGTATCACGGGAAAACGCTTATCATCTCACAATAAAAAATCAGCGGTTTCTGCTGCGAAGTCTAAATCGTGAAACACTGGGACCTCTTTTGTCTGTCTCAGCACCTGCCAGTGCAACAAAAACGAAGAGTCACCAACGATCAATGGTAAATCATAACATTTCTCGAACTTTGGAAGGTAAACATTGATACAAGCATAATGAAAACTAATTAGCAACATGGAAATATGTAAGCAAAACAGACAGATAACACATTTAACAATTTAAGGTTGTATTATCATGGTTCTAACACTTATATGAATCCTACCATGTGAATCATGGAGAGTGCAGTAAGCAACTAGGAGTCTACCTAGTAACATGGGGGCACTCACCGAGCCAAGCCCAACATTAACAGGAGGGGCAGACTCATTGACTCAGTTGCCCAATAAGAACAGGAAGGGGCACTGTGAATAGAAGCATGGCTCCAGTCGTTTCCGCACTCTCACTAATATAATTTACTCCAGACCCCAGTGAGTCTGAAAGTGTCGCGTGTATGTCAAGTCTACATCTTTCAATATTTTAGTTATATGGTACAAGTGTTGTTCTATGTTAGTAGTATTTAGTTGATTTACACAGGAAACATGAAATATGTAAGCATGTTAGAGTCACATCAAAACTAGACGATATGTTGGTGTGTTGTGTGATTCAAATCAGTCACATTTCCATGATTTTAACAAGATGTTCCATCAAAATATTCCCACGAAATATTTCAATCAATATATTCCAACTGGACATTCCAACAAGACATTTCTTCATGATGTTCCAATAACAAGAGATTCCAGTATTCATTGTTTATCATAACACACCCAACATATCGCTATTTTAAATGTCATGGACTAGGATGCAACATGTAGCATAGCTATCTAAACAGGAAACATGTAGCAAGTAGCAGATATTTGAAACATGAACCATTTACCAAGCAACATGTGACATATAGATTGTGGCATATCATAATATAAACATGCATTATGTGGATGTCAGATAGTAAGTGAGATATACTTAAGCATGTAACAAATACTATAACATACAACAAGTAGTAAAAGTAACAAATAGTATAAAATGCAACAAGTAGTAAAATATTCTGACTTGGATAGCCTGCAGCAAACTATATAGTACTTTGAAATACGAGGGATTGACAATGAAGGGTCGACAAATGTGGTGATCTCAGAGAGTTATCATCATTAATCATTTTACGGGACTTAACAATATGTTCAAGGTTACAGGTAGTAAACTATGACCCAACAGACAGTAAGTCTATAGTCTAATGGCCTCAAATGGCCAAACCCTCGTGTACAATCATAAAAATCCCAATTTCGACATCACTGGACAACGCCCAGGTTCTAACTTCATCATAAAAATCAACATTACACATATGGCTAGTTTAAAGGCCAAACCAACCAACCAATCCAATGCATCAACACAACACCGAAATATCCCAAATTAAATTAGCAACATTCAAAGTCAAGGCAAAGGACAAACCATTATGCAATCACGGCGAAGGTTTTAGTGCCCAAAATCAGTCATGATAAGGGAAAGTCATGGCAATGGCTAGAGGAGTCATGGCAGGAGAGTAATGCCTCAACAGTCATGGCCAAGGGCTTGGGAGTCCAAAACAGTCACGGCAAAGAGCAAAAGACCAAGAGAGGTCACAACCAAGGCGGGACAGTCACGGCAAAGGCAAGGGGCAGCAACGGGGTTCGTCGCCAAGCCCCAGAGACACCCGAGATTGCTCAGATTTATCATCGCAAGTGAAAAATCGTAAATTTAAAACAAAACGTCTAGAATTAAAGTGATTTACCAAAAATTGAAGACCGACAGGAAACTTGAAGATGGCTGCAACCCTCGGCAGTGGAACACCAAACCTCCCAATTCGAAAAGAGAAAGTTGAAATTTCTTTTGAACATATTGAAAGCCAAAACCATAAGCTTACCTGAACTTTTATAGAAGGAATGAAAGGGTTGTAGAGCTCGGGAAAAGGGGTAGGGAATCCGTGGAGTTGCCACGAAGGAGCCCATCATCGGATCAAGGTAAGATCGTAGCAAAATGTCATGTTTTTAGGACGTAAAGGATTCGTGAGGATGGGACAGATGTCATGTGAGGTGGAGAGAGGGAGAGGAGCCTTGAATTGTTGCAAGTTTTGTCTTCTCGCCGTCGTCGAGAGAGAGCAGGAGAGAAGATTGGGAGAGAAGAGAGCACGTGAGGGGGTGGGTGGGGTTAGGTGAGAGATTTTTCTTTAGCTTAGTGGGTGGGCTGGGTAAATAGATCCGGGCAGTCGGGCTTGGGAAAAAAAGAAAAAGAGAAAGAAGAGAGAGAGAGAGGGAGAGAGAGAGAGATTTGGGCTGAATTCTTTAAAATAAAATTGAGCTTTTACACAGTTGTAGGTATATACCATATGTATTAAGACTCATGCTCTTGTGCCAACTTCTATCACCGTGCCAAGTTCTGCATCATATGTTCATATATCTTCATTAATGACCGAGTCATCTAATGAACCTGAATTTGATGTTCCAATTACACTGCCCATCAATTATATAAGATCGATTCATTTGCACATCTTTGCTGTGGTTATTGTGATTTACTTACTTCCATTGATACTTACACCTTCTTAATTCTTTATCAGAAGCTCTTGCACACTCTGATTGGTAAACAGCAATGAAAGAGAAAATGATAACATTAATGCTGCTTGGGCTCTAGTTCAGCTCCATCTTGGCAAGATTACGAGAGGTTGTAAGTGGGTCTTTACAGTAAAGCTCAATTGTTGTCGCACGTTGACCAAGTTGAAAACTAAATTGGTTGCAAAAGGTTACTTCTAGGTCCATAGCACGGCTTATTTGGAAATCCGAATTCAAAGTTGCTACTGGATTATGAGATATTGGAAAATTTCAGGAGATACAGAAGACTTTGGGAAAACTTAACTACCTCATTGTGACTCTACATGAAGTCACGTATCCAATAAGTATAATTATCTAGTTCATGTCAGCTTCACATATACAAACCAGGCTGTACTCAGAATTGTACGCTATCTGAAGGGTGCACTAGTCATATGTTACATATATTCATATCATGATCATTATAAAGGGGACGCTTTCGTCGATGCAAATTCGGTAAGATCGCGATTAACATAAAATCTATTACAGAGAATTGTGTGTTTATTAAAGGAAATTGTATGGCATGAAAAAGTAAGAAATAAGGGATTCTTTCCCGATGAAGTGTATATCTAAATTCTAAGATATTACAAATGGCACATGTGAGTTAGTACGGATCAATGATCTCATGTCATAGTGTCATGCCCCAGTTCCTATAATAGGAGTGGTACGGGACAAGCCGCGGTACATTTTGAACTTAAAAGGAAAAACGTTCCATTTTTCCTTTAAATTCAATATACACTAAGCGTACAAGAAAGGTAGGTCAGGTAAATCACCAGAGGACGACATAGACATGTATAATATACCAAAAAACAGATATAGTTATAAACAACTCCTTAAAGAGGAGAAACATCATGTCCAAGTACATATGGATTTTGAATTACAGTAAAGTCAGATTCATCATCCATTGTTTTATAAGCATCAACATAGCAAGAAACCTATTTCCAGCAGTGCATATGGATGACATAGTCAGCACCTGAGAGATGGTGAAGGCAACAAGAAATTGAAGATATTTATTCAGCAGAAGTTTCAGATGGACCTTGGATCTCTTTAATATTTTCTTGATATGGATGTGGCATGTTTACGGAATGGTATCTAATTGTCACAGAAAAGTATGTACTTAATATGCCATCAGAGGCTGAACGTTAGGATGCCAGTCGGTTGCTACACCTAATGGATACTATCTTCAAGCTTATACTAGCTCACGGGGGAGCCATTAGATGATTCAGGAAGGTATAGTCAATTCGTTGGAAAGATGAATTATCTTATAAATGATTCGACTTGACATTGATAAGTGTGATAAGTTGGTTTATATCCCATCCAAGAACAGAATACTAGAATAATGTTGTACGGATTTGATGTATATGAAGGGTGCGCTAGGCCAAGGCCTTCTTTATGTTGCAGTAGAGTTGCATGTTTCTTTAATCCGGGCTGAACATAATCATCATTTGATAGTAGGTCCATTACATGATTCTATATTTTTATCGAAGAAATCATGTTATTGGAAATGTAAGAAGCAACTGGTTATGTCAAGATCCAATGCAGAGTCCGAGTACTGTGGTATACCACATGCAAGTTCGTATGGATTCAACCACTACTTGCTGAACTTAGGTTTTCTCCGTCCAAGGCTTTATTGATCAAGCAGGTACATATATTATAAATAATCTAATTTTTCCTAGGAGGACAAAGCATATAGAGAGTGTGTGTGCCATATTATTCAATAGATTGTTAAGACAAATGTGATTGAGACCAAACATGTCAGCTCAATAAATCAGTTAACAGATATGCTTACCAAACCATTGGAAAGTGATGTATTGATTTTATTTATAGTAAGTGGGGTATCTATGATATATATGCCAGCTCCAGCTTAAATGGAGAATGTTAATGTAAAATATAAAATAGTAAGGTCTTATATGTAATACTCGATATATAATAAAGTATTATTAGAGAGAGGATTTGACTAACTCTCTCTAACATTTCTCTCAAAATAGCATATCTGACTTCTACAAATATAACCATCATCACAACTTTAAAGTTTTGTAACAGTTGTGAGGACTTTCAATAACATCGACATCTCTTTCGACACCGTCAGTCTCTATATTCTGACATGTAAGTACTTCTTTCATGGCTTTCAAATCATTGTCATTATGGGTTTCTATTATGTTTGCGAGTAACTCTGTCAAGAAGTTCCTTCTTTCATGTAATTTGATCCACCATTCCACTTCCATGCCATGGAGAAATGGGATTGGAACCCATAAATATCGAATACATCAATATAGCAATAATATCCACACTTCAACAAAACAAATGGTAACAACAAGTATAAGGATAAATGATTCATGTGTTCATTTGCAAATATGTGGGATAAAAGGTTTGTTGGTGGCGGTGATGGTGGTAGTAATTACGTGATGACAGATCTATATTCATAAAATAAGCCATAAACTGTAACGGCATATTACTTTACAGATGAATATTTTAGAAGAAAAGGAAAATAACATATCAGGTAACTTCTCAGTCAAACAATTTAAATCCTTCCCATAAATTGTTACAAGAAATCTGCAAGGGATGAATATGCACATATTTCAGAAATATAATGTGTTTAAACAACACAATGAAAGCAAGGATTGTACCATACATACCATAAAGTACAAGAAGGGGAACAATGACGATATTGGTAAGGCTGGAAAAGAGAACACAATGTTAATTAGATATTTAAGTCAAGTCAAAATTATACCCATGCAAGAAAACAAGCAGAGTGAAACAAAGCATATTTAACTCTAATAATTGATAAAATAAATAATCATAGAGATGTCTGGAAAATGCATTGCTCCCCAACCATTTAAGGGGAAATGCAGGAAAAATAATCAAGCTGGGAACAAAAGACTTAAAACTACCTCTTTCTTGGGTATGTGGCATAACCACCTCTATCTAGCATGACTGTGAGATAAGTTGATACATTCGTCAAAATCATAACTTACTTTATTTCACAAAAAGAACTATATAACATCAATAACAAAAATTCTCACATGAATCATTCTGATAAGTGCCTACATTTACAGAATTACCCTTTTCAAATTTGTACACTATCCATTTCCATAAATATCAATGTTGCACCCATGTTTTTGTTTGTTGATAAGATTTTCGTGATCATTAAATATTCAGATTAGTGTTCATACTCGGGTCATATAAGCAAAACCGAATATAGAAATACGCGTTGTGTTTGCAGCCCGGTAGAAAATCCGCGATGTTATTTGGTGGTAAGATTAGAGTGTTAGTCAATCTCTGTCAACATTAATACCTTATTCTTTATAGAGATCTTATAACATAGTTTTACATCATACACAAATTTACATAAAACACCTGACGCATTGTATTCTAAGTTTCTAACATTCCCTTTCAAGCTGGTGCATATATATCACACATGCACAGCTTGCTATAAATAAACTGAATCCGAGAACCTCAAGCAGTTTGGTAAACAAGTTTGTCAACTGATTCACGGAAGCTACATGAAGAGTATGCATACCATTTTCATCTACAAGCTTCTTCCAGATCTGCCAACAATCAACCATAATATGCTTTGCATGCTCATAAAAGATAAGGTTCTTTTGCAATATGGATGGTTTCCTTGTTATCATAATATAACCGCAAAGATACAGGAACTGCGAACTAAAACTCTATCCTGAGATCTGTCACCCAAACCAACTCACATGTACCATTTGATATAGCTCAAAATTAGGACTCTTCAGTACATCATGACACCATCCCTTATTTCTTATTTTTTTCATATCAGAAGATTTTCTCCAACAACTTCATGAAATAAACCTCCTATCAATTGGCAATCCTGCCCAGTCAGAACCAGAGAAGGCAGCTACTCTATCATAAACATAATCTACATTTATGAGTTCTTTGTCCAATGTACCCTTCAGATAGTGTACTATATGGAGTAGAACCTCCTAATGGTCTATACGTGGAACATACATGAATTAGCTAACTACGCTCACTGGATATGTGATATCATGCCGAGTCAATGAGATAATTGAGTTGTCCTAGTAGTCATCTGTATCGCTTAGGACCATCAAGTGGCATCTAATTTGGTAGCAACTTTAAATTTGGATCTATCGCAGAGGATTGATTTTTACACAGATATTCATGTCTCTGAGAGTATCATGTGTACTTCTTTTGTGACGACACAATCCATTCACACGAGATTAGCTATCTATACCAAAAGTAATGTGATGTCCAAGATCCTTCGTCCGAAAATATCGCTGGAAGTATACCTCCAGAGCTCTAATCCCATCAAACATATGGTGATTATTATGCCACATAGACTAATAACAAGATGCATGAAAAAGCCCATTATTTAGGACGGCCCTCTCTCTCTCTCTCCCCCTCTCTCTCTCTTCTTTTTCTTTACCCAGCCCAAACTCGAGGCCCACCCATTTTCTTTCCCTTCCCCCCCACACGTGTGCACACACGTGCCCTCACTTCCTTCTCCCTTGATTGCTCCGTCTCTCTCGTTCTCTCATGATCAAAGCAAGGTGGTGAATTTCTCTCTCTCGGCTCTCCCCCCTCGTTCCTTCAGCAAGAAGGAAGCCATGTTGCCCCTCCTCTCCTCTCGCCACCTTACAAGGCACGTGTCCTCTCTCCACGACTCCGTATCAACCCTAAATCGTATGTTTTCGACAAGGATTTGCCTCGATCCGAGATTGATAGCCTTCGTGGCGAAGCCACGACTTCTCTTGAGCTCCACATGTCTCCTCTTTCCTTTATTTAAGCTCGGTTAAGCTTAGGGTTTTGTTTTTTCAAATGAAAAATATTTTTCAAAAGAATTTTGGGGTTTTCTTCATGAATCTAAGTTCGGATCTCAAATTGGAGTTAGGTTTTCTCTTCGTATCCTTTGACAGTTGACGATTTGTGGTAAAAATCACTTTAATTCTTTAATCTTGATTTTAAATTTTGTGATTTTGTTGTAAATGCTTGTGATTATGATCTGTGCAAGACTTGGGTTTTTCGGTACTTGGCATCGACCCCCGCTGTCGACCAATGCCACTGTCGTGGATGTCCCATGACTTTTTCGTCCTACCATGGCTACCTTAGCCACTGACTGACCTTTCCTTGGCTTGCCGTGACTATCTGACCTCCCCTTGACTTGTCAGGACATGCATGGCCTTCCTTTCCCCTTACCGTGACCCGTAGGCCTTCCATACTTCCACCATGACATGTGATTCCCCCTAGACCTCGCAATGCATTCACATGACCTGATCATGATCGAAACTGGGCACCATGTTCGAAGGGATTTTTCTCTAACATGATTGTTTGGGATTTTTCGATGATGTCCAATTTTGGATGATAGCTGTAGATAATATTTTGACTGGACTTGAGGCTTAGTAGAGGCCGTGGGATGGTATGGGCACCCCGGGGCCTAGCCCTACAATCGAAGTTGGTTTAGAATTACACGATGATTGAAAATGAGGGTTTGGCCTCTAAAGGCCGTTGGAAAATTATGGAAATTACTGACTGTTGGGTCATACACCAAGCTACCACCTGAAGGATCATAGACTACTGCCTGAAGGATCATACAAGACCATGAACATATGGTCCCGGAAAACGATCGACGATGAAAACTATCTGAGATCACTACAGTTGTCCCTCCCCCATTATACATCCCCCATATTTCCAACTACGGCACCGTTCGATACTTGACTCCCATATTAGCTTGAGCTTATTACTTATGCCTTTAATTTAGACTTCCTGGAATAACTTAGAATGTTGTCTGTCTTGCATGCGTTCCATGACAAATGTTTATATATCTCTTGTATGCTCCATGTTAAGTTTTAAATTAGTGTAATGTTTATAGCATGTTAAATGTCCCATTGAATCCTTTACTACAGGCTACATGTTCCTGATTTTAATAAGTATAATAATCTTGCACGGTTGCTCATGACATTGGAACTAGCTGATATGTTGTGTGCTATGGAAATCAAAATATATTGAAAAATCGGTGGAATATATGTATTGTTACTTTACTGTTGATAGGATAGAATGTTTAAAAAATGACTGGAACTGGAATAACATAGCACACCATCATACGAATTAATTTCAAAGTGGCCTTAAATTTAATTCAAACTTACTTTATACATCATGTTTTAAAATAATACTAATTTAGAACTACACACATACTGTATCACTAAGACACGGAGAGATATACATTTGACATACACTTAGCACTTCAGACTCACTGGATTTTGGGTAAAATCATATTAGTAAGAGTACAAGAGCGACTGTAGCCACGCTTCTATTGACTTGACCGCATCAGTTATACCGGACGGGTCACATCATAAATCCGATGGACCCCTGATATATCGCCGGACTAAATTAATGAGCTCCACATAGTTACTCTTAGAACTCATAGCCCCTATCGTTTCTACTTTAGGCCTGGCTCGGGTGAGCGCCTCTAAGCTACTGAGGTGGGCTCCTTGGTTGCTTAATATACTCTCAAATATGATTCACAGCCTAGGTTTAGCATAAATTGATAGGACCAGGTTAGTATCACTTTAAATTATGAACTAAGTTTACATGTTTGTCTTAAATTCCAATGCATGCTTGATAAGAAGTATTAATTAATATGTTATATGTTCCAAGTTCCTGCTTTCTCGTTAATGTTTACATAGGCCCACATGTTTAAATTCCAAAATTCTAGAATTGTTGTGATTTACTTGGTGGGTCTTCGTTTTGTTGCACCACCAGGTGTTGAATCAGAGGAGACCCAGCATCCGAGGCACAGATTTTTGCCATAGCAGTCAGAGAATCCTGACCTTTAAGTTGTATGTATTTACATTTTCCTATATAATTTAATAA
This sequence comes from Scilla litardierei, assembly GCA_030789695.1. NCBI lineage: Eukaryota > Viridiplantae > Streptophyta > Magnoliopsida > Asparagales > Asparagaceae > Scilla > Scilla litardierei. The sequence continues at coordinate 133,739,592 of CM061132.1, read as the reverse complement.
GAAATTCAATATGAGTATGTGATGGGCCTCTGGCCCATCAGCCGCCCCTTCGGGTTTACACCCGCAGGGCCCAGCGCAAGGGGAGGCTCATGCCGCATTCCCCCTTCAAAGCCAAGTCCTACTCGCATTCCCCTTCCTAGGCCGAGTTCTCCTTGGAGTAGGATTGGCCGGCCAAGTCCCCTTTGGACTAGGATTGCCCTAGTTTCTATTATAAATAGGGGTAGCCTTCTCTTGTTTACCTTTGCTATTTTGATGATTGTTATTTGGTGATTCCTTAGGTAGACGAGTGCGGACGTCCTCTAGACGTCTTGGGAGGAGAGCACACCTCTTTTGTGCTCATTTATCTTTCTATTTTGCTATTGTTTTCTAATAAAAATACCATCTGTGTTAGATCCTAACAATTTGGTATCAGAGCACGTAACGATCCATGGCGGCTTCAACAAGATCACAAGACAAATTTGAGGCGTTGGAGGCGAAATTCACGGGCGAAATTGAGGCAATCAAAAAGTCCTTGGCGGGAAATGACGAATCCATGGCGAAATTAACTACATCCATCTCCCAATTGGTGTCAAATCAAGCAAAGCACGACGAACAATTCGCGCAATTGATGGGAGCCCTAAATCAATTGGCGACGAACTCCAAAAGCGAAGGAAACCCTAATCCGACACCAAAGGCGGCACCTTTGAAGAAGGAGAAGGAGAAAGAGGAGATTCTTCCCCAAAATCAACCTTACTACGTGGAGGAATTGGATGATGAAGACGACGGCGAGCCGTGGAGGGTGGACTACCGCAAGGATGTACGGCGGAAGGCAGTGGAGAGCCAAAGAGGGAGCGGCGGCCCTAGCCGCCCAAATTGGGAGCGCCACGGCCAAGGGGAGATCCGACCGAACCCCCTTAGCCATCGAGAGCCGCGGGCAGCACAGGAGAGAGGCGGGGGCTTCCCCGCTTGCGCCGGGCCCCGACAGGGGGGGCCAGGCCCTGTCGGGGCTCGACAGGGTCCGGCGACCCTGCCGGACCTCCGGCAGGGCCCGCCGGCCCTGCCAGAGGCCCGACAGGGCTTGCCGCCCCTCCGGCAGCCCCGGAGGGGCCCGACAGAACACTACAGGGGGCCGGAGCCCCCCTGGCAGCCGCCAGGGGGAGGGGAGCAGCACGGCAGGGCCGGCCAGGGGCAGGGACCCCCTGGCAGCAGCCCGAATGAGGGGGAGCGCGCGGACAGCCACCCGACGGAGTTTTTGAGTCCCCGGACGACGAACAGCGAGCGAGGAGGGTTATGGACGGTTTTTGGGAGGATTTTGTGACCCTCCGGAGCGTCGACCAGCAGCTGATGATCCTTTCTACGGGAACGAACGCGGGAGAGACTATTATTCTGACGGCAGTGGCTACGAGGCGGAGTTCGGTGATGACGCAGGATGGGACGATTTTGAGGGCCGGCGAGGAGATTACCGTGGAGACTACGGGGGGCGCGGAGGAGGACCACCTAGGCGCTTTGAGACCTTAGACGAGAGGAGACAGCATTACCGGCCGCCGCACAGAGAGGAAGGGAGACCCGAGCAGTGACGTTTTGGAGGAGACTGCAGAGTCCGGAAGCTGAAGATGCCGCTATTTTCAGGGGAGGATCCACACGCCTGGTTGTTTACCGCAGAGAGATACTTCACGGCACATCACATGACCGAGGCCCAGAAACTGGATGCGACGGCGATCTGCATGGAGGGGCGTGCCTTGGGATGGTTCCAGTGGAAAGAGAGGCGGCAGCAGGTTAGGAGCTGGGAGGAGCTAAAGGACCTGGTGCTGGAGAAATTCAGAGACCCCCGTCTGGGGAACTTACACGAGCAGCTGTACACCCTCAGGCAGGAGGGGCCAGTGCGGGACTACATTGAGAGATTTGAGACACTGGCAGGGCGTGTTCATGGCGGGTCGGATGAGTCACTGGAGGGCACCTTTCTGAAGGGGTTACGCCCCAGTCTGTGAGCATCGGTGAGACCCTACAAGCCCAGGGGGCTTTCAGAGGTCATAGAGATGGCCCAGATGGTGGAGGATGCACAGACCGAGGATAGGCGGGTCCGGAGCAGCTACAGCAGTCAGACTTCGAGGGGCGCCCCATCTAGGGCTGGAAGAGCAGGTACCCCGCGAGGGTGTTCCAGACGAGCCGGGAGAAGACTGGAGAGGAGCAGTGTGCCAGTGACTGGAGGGCAGTTCAGACGCATGACGGACGCGGAGATGAGGGAAAAAAGGCAGAAATGCTTGTGTTTCCGGTGCGATGAGCGGTTTTCGCCAGGCCATCGGTGCGCGGGGCGCAAGCTCCAGGTGATTCTGTTGGAGGACGATGACGACGACGCTGATGTTGAGGAGGAGGCCGCTGAGGCAGAGGAGGAGCTGGAGGGCCAGCAGCTGGACATGGCGGAGGTGTCCCTCAACTCCGTGGTAGGGTTCACACCGAACCATACCATGAAGCTGAGGGGGGGAGATCGATGAACAGGAGGTGACTGTGCTTATTGACAATGGGGCTACCCACAATTTCATTTCCCGGAGGGCGGTGGCACCGCAGGGGCTTCAGCTGACAGACTGCGGCAGCTTCAGCGTGACGATGGGGACAGGAAAGAAGGAGAGCAGCCGAGGTGTTTGCAGAGGACTGGTGCTGACTATGCAGGGAATACAGATTATTGCAGATTTTTTACCTCTCGACCTCGGGAGCACCGACGTCATCTTGGGCATGACCTGGCTACAGACATTAGGAGAGATGACCATAAATTGGAAGCTGCTACGGATGGAGTTTCAGGAGGCTGGGAGAGCAGTGATACTCCAGGGAGACCCTAGCCTCTGCAGAGTTTTGGTCTCTCTGAAGACCATGTTTAGGACCATCCAGACAGAGGGAGGAGGATACCTAGTAGAGCTGCACTCTTTGACAGGTGAGGGAGGCGCAGAGGCCAGTACAGAGCAGCCCATTCCAGGAGAGGTTCAGCAGCTGATGGACCAGTTTGGGGAGATCTTCCAAGAGCCTCGGGGTCTTCCACCACCACGGGACCACGAGCACGCCATTATTCTACGAGAGGGTATTTCCCCCATTAGCGTACGGCCCTACCGCTACCCTCAGCATCAGAAGGACGAGATAGAGATGATGGTTTCAGAGATGGTGCAGGCAGGGGTGATCCAACCGAGCGTGAGTCCGTTCTCCAGCCCAGTGTTATTAGTGAAGAAGAAGGATGGTAGCTGGCGGTTCTGCGTGGACTACAGGGCGCTGAATAAGGAGACGGTCCCTGATAAATTCCCTATACATGTGATTGATGAGCTCTTGGACGAGCTATACGGAGCAGCCTGGTTCAGCAAGCTAGATCTTAAGTCAGGCTATCACCAGATACGGATGCGACGGGAGGATGTGCCCAAGACGGCGTTCAGGACGCATGAGGGCCACTACGAGTTCCTGGTCATGCCCTTTGGGTTGACCAACGCCCCGGCCACCTTTCAGGCTCTCATGAATAAGGTATTTCGTCCCTTTCTCAGGCGATTTGTACTAGTCTTTTTCGACGATATTTTGGTGTACAGTCGTACTCTGGAGGAGCATTTGGACCACCTGCAGGTGGTTTTTCAGGAACTGCAGTACCACCAGCTATATTTGAACAGGAAGAAGTGTCTATTCGAGCAGCCGCAGGTGGAGTATCTGGGGCACGTGGTATCAGCAGGAGGGGTAGCCGCCGATAGAGCGAAGATAGCGGCCATGCTGGACTGGCCTCGCCCTACTACTCTCAGAGGGCTACGGGGCTTCTTGGGCATTACAGGTTACTACCGCAGATTCGTAGAGGGATATGGGAAGATTGCCTGGCCATTGACAGAGTTATAGAAGAAGGATCAGTTCCACTTGGGGGAGGAGGCGACGACAGCTTTTGAGGCCCTGAAAAGGGCAATGACCACTGTGCCAGTATTGACGTTGCCCGACTTCACCAGACCATTCGTAGTAGAGGCGGATGCATCAGGACATGAGCTGGGAGCAGTATTGATGCAGGAGCAGCGTCCCATAGCTTACTACAGCCAGGTGTTGACCACGAGAGCCCGATTGCGATCGGTCTACGAGAGGGAGCTGATGGCGATAGTGTTGTCCATACAGAAGTGGAGATCATATTTATTGGGACGGAGCTTCATAGTGCGCACGGATCAGCGGAGCTTAAAGTACCTGTTAGAGCAGCGGATGGTAGCGGAGGAACATCAGAAGTGGCTGCGAAAGCTGATTGGTTACAGGTTCGAGATCGAGTACCGCTAGAGATTGGAGAACAAGTCAGCTGATGCGTTATCTCGACGGGAGGAGGAGGCAGAGTTAGCGGTATTTACGGTGTCGATCCTCGAGAATTGGGGCCCACTGCAGCAGAAGGTAGAGCAGGACCCGGAGTTGGCAGCTATACGAGAGGCCCTTTTACAGGGGACGACTAAGTACCCGGAATATTCTTTGCAGGATAGGCGGCTACTTTACTAGGGGCGGCTGGTGATACCGAGGACTTCTACTTTTATACCGACCATCTTCAGGGAGTTCCACGGCAGTGCTATAGGAGGACATTCTGAAGTCAACAAGACCTACCAGCGGCTATCACGGGAGGTCTACTGGAAGGGGCATAAGAAGGATGTCGCCAGGATGGTGGCAGAGTGTGACGTGTGACAGCGTCACAAATATCAGGCCATGTCCCCAGGAGGACTACTACAGCCGCTATCTTTACCAGACAGAGTTTGGGAGGACCTCTCTATGGACTTCATCGATGGATTGCCAAAGTCGGGTGATTACAGCGTCATTTTTGTTGTGGTAGACCGCCTCAGCAAATATGCACATTTTATCCTGCTTAAGCATCCTTACAGCGCCATTTCAGTGGCAGAGATTTTTGTGAGAGAGGTCATTCGTTTGCATGGCCCGCCAAAGTCCATAGTCTCGGATAGAGACAAGGTATTTCAGAGCAAATTCTGGCAGGAGCTTTTCAGATTGCAGTGGACGGCCTTGAAGCGGAGCACAGCTTATCATCCCCAGACTGACGGTCAGACAGATGTGGTAAATAGGAGTGTGGAGACTTACATGTGCTGCTTCATCTCAGAGAATCCGAAGGAGTGGGCACGTTGGCTACCGTGGACGGAATACTGGTACAACACTTCATACCACACGGCGGCGCAAACTACACACTTTCGGATTTTATATGGCAGAGACCCTCCGCACTTACTTCATTACGGTCATGAGACGACTCCGGTGTCTGATGTGGAGCAGTACCTGGCAAAGCGGGACCGGATTCTAGAGGAGCTGAAGCTCCATTTGGCACGGGCTCAGCAGGTGATGAAGGCACGGGCAAACCTCCACCGTCGAGACGTACACTTTGAGGTTGGTGATATGGTATATCTGAAGCTGAGGCCCTACAGACAGAGGTCGGTAGCTCATAGGAGGAATGAAAAGTTGACACCGCGGTATTTTGGGCCTTTTGAGGTCGAGGCGAGGATAGGACCGATGGCTTATAGGTTGCGTTTACCCACAGGATCTACCATTCACCCAGTCTTCCATGTCTCACAGTTGCGTCAGGCCATTGGCAAGCACACCTCGTCCCCTACATTACCAGAGACCCTTACTGCTGATATGGAGGTGAGGATGGAGCCCGAGTTGCTGAAAGGGGTTCGACAGAGCGACACTGGCGGTCGACAGGTGCTATTACAGTGGAGAGGCTTACCAGAGCACGATAGCACGTGGGAGGACATGGATGATATGGTGGCACGTTTTCCAGACTTCCACCTTGAGTACAAGGTGGCTCTTTGGGGGAGTATTGATGGGCCTCTGTCCCATCAGCCGCCCCTGCGGGTTTACACCCGCAGGGCCCTGCGCAAGGGGAGGCCCATGTCGCATTCCCCCTCCAAAGCCGAGTCCTACTCGCATTCCCCTTCCTAGGCCGAGTCTTCCTTGGAGTAGGATTGGCCAGCCAAGTCCCCTTTGGACTAGAATTGCCCTAGTTTCTATTATAAATAGGGGGGTAGCCTTCTCTTGTTTACCTATGCTATTTTGATTATTGTTATTTGGTGATTCCTTAGGTAGACGAGTGCGGTCGTCCTCTAGGCGTCTTGGGAGGAGAGCACACCTCTTTTGTGCTCATTTATCTTTATATTTTGCTATTGTTTTCTAATAAAAATTCCATCTTTGTTAGATCCTAACAGTATGTTGGTATATCTCGACTCATAGTCTATATTGTTTTCACGGGTAACTAGCAGGATCTACATCACATATGAAAAACAAGCATGCCCCAGAGAGGGGCATGACAATGCATCTCCCCTGATGCACCTAAAAGAATATTGATTAATCTTTTATGCTTGTTGCATACTAAAATCTTGAACCGCAATAGCAAATCTTTTAAACCATGCTTGCGCTTCAAGCTGTACAAAGATCGCTTTAACTAATAAACTCTTTTAGGTTTCCCGTAAGCAATAAATCCTAGTGATTATTCTATATAGACATTGTCATCAAGAACATCATTGAGAAAGGTATTTTTGATGTCTGCTAATGTAACGATCGGTGATAAGTGACAACAAGCGAGATAAGTAAACGACCTAAAACTAATTTAGCCACCAGAGGCATATAGTGTATCCAAATAATCAACACCATATACCTTGGAGTAGCCATAACTACACGTCTATCTTTTATCAGGATTAAGCTTTATAGTAAAATCTCATGTGCATCCTATAACAAACTTGCCATGTAGGAGGTAAACAGATCTTAGGTATAGTTTTCCTCTAATATTATCATTTCTTCGTTCATTATCATATGCCAACCTGTATGTGTAAGAGCTTTGGGCAAAAACTTAGAAACTAGCAAGTATTCATGGAAGATAGAAAATCATGTAATCTAAAAGAAAGATGTGCAAAGAACATGGAGTTATATAACAGATGATGAGCAGTACAATACATTTACAAAGAGCAGTAGGAATATTAAGATCCGGTTAGGTAGATGATTCACATATGAATGAATATGTAGGAATATGTAATGGAGGAGTTCGTACGGCAGTAGATGTTGGCACATAAGTAGAAATGTTAGGGTATGTGGTATACACATGCGACTGTATTTCCTAACATTATTGCATATTGATCACTAATACATCTAAAGAATTGGTTTCTACAATTGTTTTATCGTGAGTATTTAATCAGAAAAGAAACTCACCTGACTCACACTAGAAATGCACTTATCTAATTGGTCCAACTCGAAAATATGTTTGTTAGGAAAAATAGAGCTTAAATGTGACATATGCAGACACAATCTACTATCTAGTTCACGGATAAAAAATATTTATATCCATTTTGCATGCATCAATAACTAAGAAAAATAAACTTCATTGATTGTGGATACAGTCTAGACATACTAGGTCGCAAATGATGTACAAAACATACACAACTAAAATATGTAGGGTAAGAGAAAATAAAGGAACATCATAAAATATTAACTAATAGGGAATCTTATTATTAAGCATTAGTGATGATATTCTATTTATAAATTGACATGCTTTGAGAACATCATCAGCCTAAAATGGTTATTTAACAGTTACCTATTTTTACGTTCAGCTACCCCTTTTATGGCATATATGAATGAGATTACTGACGTATTATACCAGATCGTTTGATCAACTCATTTAAAGTTAAGCTGCAGCTACACAAAATGCATACAAAAAACTAAACATGGTTTTAATCTCAACTATAAAACTCTAGAAGATAGGAAAAAAAACTTCTGATCTAATTTTAAATAAATCCATAACACAAGAAAAACTGTCAATAAAGTGATAAAATATCTAAAATAAAGCTTCAATTGTATATGAATGGACCTCATACGTAGGAATGAACAAGTTTAAATGATCGGTTTGCTTTTTTATTAACTCTAGAAGGATCAAACACCCGATGGTGCTTTTCTTTCTAACATGACTCACATTCTTGACTCGACAAATAGTTTAACTAAGGAACTAACTTCAAATCATTCAGAGAAGGATGTCACAACCAATTGTGAGCGTCGATTGAAGACATAATATCATATAACATTATTACGAATCACATCGAGATGATATAAGTCGCCAGACTTACGTCATATGCTAATTGTCTTCATGATCCAGATTTCCTGAAAGATATGATGTGTAGGGAAGAATGTTACTGAGCAATGCAATGCTTTTGTAAGTCTTCTAACTGATAGCAGATTAAATAAAAATCAGGCAACTAATACATAGAAGGTTGTGACAGGTTGGGTGTTATACGTGTAGTGCTAATACCACAAACTAAAGGTACAAATCCATCTGATAATGTAACACTAAGTAAGAAAGAAACAAATTTTAAATGAAAAAGAATATTAAGTTACCATTCATATGATGTGAGGCTCCAGAATCTATTATCTAGTTTTGTGACGCTGATGAAATGAAAGCAGTAGAATTACCATTTTGAGAAGTGTATCACTAGGGGGCTAAAGATGAAGAGGAAGCCATCGATTCCTGGAATTGCTAGAACATCAACCATTATATTCTTCACTGGAAAAAACCACATATATTTGCACATAACTCTTCTTCGACAAAAGAAACATGTGTTGATTGAGAATTGGACATCCTACTCGGTAAACCACTAACATGTTTCCTTCGTGTATCACACCTTTCTACAGTAATAGCATGATTTGTTATCATTACTCATAAGGCTCTCATACTCCAACAAAGCTCTCACAACCAACTCCAACCGGGCATATATGACCCATTTCCTCAGGAAATATCCTTTAGAGTTTGCTGAATGTCTCAAAAAAGGAATTGATTTCTAAACTCCATATCACTTGTGGTCATGTAAATGCATAAACTGATGGTAAGGGGGTAAAGCTCCAAGGACGCCAAGCATAAAAATGTGTTTGCATTACTACCTCTTCATCTTCTGCACATCAGAACTCATTAAAAATAATACATTTAACTCTTCGAACAGTCGCTTATAGTCACCATATAACTGTGCAAAAGGTCGATCTCCTTCTGACTCCTTCGGACTCCTTCTGACTGTTTCTTAACAACTCCTGTAGTACATCATAATATTTATTAAGATTGTTAGTCCTTGAATAATGCTCTATCATACAATCCCATGACTGGTTGACCATCGTCGTATGTAACACCATATCATGCACCTGCAATTTTATGTTATTCACTATCTAATTATAAAGTTTTCATTCTATTCTTCATATTTAGATGATCATCTGTAAGGTGAATCTCCTCTCTACTAATAATGTAGTCCACAACAAGTCTTCTCCATTATAGAAAATTGGTGTCGTCTGCCTTTAGCTTCCTTTTAGTTATCTTTCTTGACATAAATTTTGAAACCATGAGCTTGATTTCAAACTTTGTCTCATCCGCTATAGCTAATGATCTTTCTTAACCAAACAAATTTAATCATCAACCTATAATTCTCACTTAGGATCACACCCTATAACTCATAAAGGCCCACTATTAGGATCCAACAACCACATTGTGACGGCACGTATCCATCACTACACGTATTTCCGTATTTCTACTATCAAAATAATTTTAAATGATTTCAAATACATTTGAATGAGTTCGAATATGATTATATGATTTTTAAATAGTTTACATATGCGTATATGATTTTTAGGTATATATTATCAAAAATGGTTTCACAAAAATTATATAATATATTTTTGTAATTTTTAGTACATCAAAATGGTGGTAAATAGTTTATATGATTTTTAAATATTTTTCTCCTTGTTTTAAGCACACCGCGGATCCGTTCGCGTCCTCGCTTCCAAGTATTATGGGAAGCAGAGCGTGACACACATCCAATCGAATTAAACCTTTCTTAGGATCTAAAATATATATCAAATAAAGAAACATAGTAAATAACTCTATCAAACTATAATTTATTAACTAATATTTTTTCAAAAGAATTAAAACAGAGGTAGCAGCAACAACAATCGAAAGGAAGACAATGAATGTGGTCGATGAGGAAGACAAAGTATACCATGTGCTTATTCAACCGGATTTTGGAAGGTTTGTTGAGTTAGTCATTCCCAACATTTTGGGGGGAAAACAAATGTTAGTAAATAGAACAAAATGATTATCTCTTCTAGAATTCTAAGTAAGTTTTTTCTTTTAGAGGACTAATGAATGCTCAATAAAAGGAAACTTCATGTTGGTGAAACAAAAGATGTTTAGTATTGTAATGTAAAAAAGTATAAAGTATGTTTTATTTTTGTTTTTTTTCCTTATATTGATAAATGTGTGTTAACTTCATTGCCCATAAAGTCATATCTCAATGAAGTTGAAGTCAGAGTATAATATAGAGTATGGGTGCAAAAAATTTAATACATCAAGCCTAGTTTCTTAAATCTAAGTGGTACAAATTATACAAGAGCCAGCAACAAAAGTGTGCATCGATGCCGCATATGCTAACAGTTCACCTTATGAAAGTCAAAAACTTCTTGACAACAACTATGTTGTGAGTCTATGTCAATCAGGGCTTCCCGCCTGCCCCATCCTAAGGGCCTAAAGCATTGGTTGTCACAAGAAGATGAAATTACAACCGTGTGTCCCTTTTCTCGCCCCCAGTGACAAAATGACCCCCATTTACCTCTAATAACAAGCGACTATCCCTCACGAAGCACTATAGACTCCTCCCTGCTAAGCCCTACCCACTTCAATGGCTCCTTGTTCCTTCCAAACTATGGCATAACCCTCAATCATCATGAAAACGAAGTCGTTTTCTCTTATCATTACATTGAGATGTAAGACACCTACTCCACAAAGTTTGTTGCAATAAATTTCATGTCATTTGCAATAGGATAAGAGGCATCATATATTTGCCTTCTCTGGCATTCAACAATGCCACCTGCAGGCTAGATCTCATCCCCTCTCCATCATTTGACATGCTTATAAAATTCTATGTGCCTTATTCATATCGACCATGCTGGAAGCTGCACATCACATCCTCTATTGTTAATCATTTTCAGCAACCTAACTGACCTTCTCTGCTCACACCATCCACCACTTATGAGCATGCATGTCCACCTTAACAGTAACCTACTACTACTTCCTCTACCTTATCTTCAAACCCTGAACCCTACTATACTCCTGGCCCATTGGTGCCTTCTATGATTCTATCTCGTCTTCATTGATGGTAGTCTTTGCTACTTCTCTATGGATATGTTTGAATACTGTTGGGTTTTGCGAGATAAAGCTATCATCTCCATCAAGTGGACTAACATAGTTCCCTGACCCTGAGTGAGATCATTGAAACATCCTAAATCGGCATTGGACTAGGATTACTCATCATCTAGGTTCAACAAGTCCCTTGCTAGTTTTCGTAAGACAAGGAGAATTTCCTTGTGTCAATTCAGTTGGATAACATCTCCTTCAATATGCAAGAATGGTATGTCAACCACAATACATTCAAGAGTCAAAGGAGAAATAAGCATTCCTATCTTTACCCTTTTAAATCTTGCACTTAGACTGACCCTACCTTCGCTACACTTTCCTAGTGGTAACTTTCCCATGTTCTCATCCCTCGCCATATCGCAACATAATTTAAAGTGTGTATGGGGTGAGGATCACACTAAATATCAAGAAACTTATAAGTAGCATCGCGTGCTTCGTGATATAGCATGAGATCATATGTTGGGTGAACCAAGATAAGCAAATTGGCTCCAGCTAGCACAGATCTAATACAAGTTAATCAACTCATACCCAATAATGTTGTGTCGGGCACAAGAAATCAACCAGTGTTATCCTCCAACTTAGATAATGTGGTTGTCATCTTGCAGTTAGGGAACACATATGCATAACAACGTTTACTGAATCATATAATTGGGAGGTGTGAACATGAATCATAATCAGAAGTAATCAGATTCAAGTAAGCATTTCCTACTTGCATGGTAATCAGTTTCGTCAAGTGGCAAATAAACTGAAGAAAAATATCACCATCGCTTATGTTAGTTTGTGTAACCACTTATCTGTCTTTTTTATATCAATTTTCCATCGCATCATCCATGATTTTGTCCTCTTATTAAAACCTTTCCACCAAACCATAAGTTAATCGTCCTTCTCTTGATAATTCTTCCTATAATGTGTTGTTGCCCTTGCTCTCAATCACAGTTTCTAGCCTAACTGTAAGTTAAATGCATCCTTCCCGTTCCTATATCTAAACCTTGTGAGCCATGCTCACTCTCCTTATATCCTTCACCTTTAGTTGTGACATCTTCTCCCACTCTCATTTGTCGCAATGCTCGACTTCATGATTATAATTATAGCCACATCATAAAAATATCATGTTGATTTTCTCTTTGTAAAATTAGAGCAAGTTTTGGACTATGGTGGTTAGTCCTTCCTTCTATCATTCTCGAAGAAAATGGATTAAGGGATCTACATAAATCAAGTGCATCACATCTTGTCTCCTCCCAACCACACCTTATATTCTTGTTGACAACTTGACTACTGCTTGCAGCAAATTTTGGAGATGACTTTGACAAGGTGATCCAGTATCCCTCAAGCTGCTCTTTCTTTCTAGAGATGTCTTAATTTACCAGAATTCCCTTAAAACCAATGAGAAGCATAGGATTTGCAAAGTGGAAGGAGATATGTAGCTGCATGTTGCCGTTAGCTTTTAATACGCTGAAGTTAGCTCCTGGTGGCAAACTCTTGTGTTACACATAAGCATTCTATATGGCTTCGTGGTGTTGTCTGGATTAGAGTAGTCATCTATTTACAGTCTTAATCTGGATACGTTAGACATATTTATTCTCAATTGCCAACTTGGAGACTTCCCTTTCAAATGGACGGGACTTCCAATATAGATGATGCCTTCATCCATTTCGAGTTGGAATGCATATATTGCTTTATTCGCAGACTTGGACAACAATTGATGGTGGGTACATTCAAATTTATGATTGATTGCTAACTAGGAGACCTCCCATCAAAAAGCTAGGATTTCCAACAAATGCAATGTCTTCACCCTTACTAATTGGATACTCTATCTTGAATAAAGTAGACCGCAGACTTGCACCACATAAAGGTTACTATCTAGAAGTGGTCAATTAGTCCATTTAACTCCGTATTATGGGCATTGACTCTAGTAATTCTACCAACCAATAGATTGAGTTATTCAAAATACTTAAAGGACTACCCATCTTTCTGAATATGTATTACAGATTTGCAGAAGTTTATGCCTCATTAAGTGGGAAAGGATACGCATGGGCAAAAATCAACTCATTTAACCCGAAACTCCATGAGTTTGTTTGATTTGGCAAATGCGGTGTCGAGTTCTCGATGTTTCCGGCACTCTTCCTGGTTACAATCTCGGGAAACCCTCCGGTTGAAAAACTCATGAAGGGGGGTGGTGAATCAAGACAAAATGGAGAAAAAAATATTAATAGCATACCAGCTTGGTATTGATCTATGGAGCAGTTGGCTCCCCTGACTGTGCATGACTGCACTGTGATTGCCGTCGTTTGGCGTATTGTACCATCACAGACAAGGGTACGGTGGCATGTCAGAACCCTTGACGTTGCTTGCTCGTATTTTCATCAATTTAAAACAAACACTCACAAATCACAACCACCAAAAACCCACGGATGATGCAGCATCATCATCATAACACACAACAAACAAACAAAAGCATAACTATCTTTACTAGTAACTCTCACATCTCTTCCCCGTAAAAATATTACTCGCTACTCGACTGTTGCTGAGGATACAAACATATGATGATCACCTCCATTTTAAAAAAATTGCCAGCACAAAGGGAAAACTTTGGCCTAACAAAATTATTAGTCTCATGAACAATGTTGAAAAGCATGTTGAAATCAGACAAATTTAACAAAAAAAAAACCTCCAGTTGACAGAGATTGAAATTTTACCAGAGCAGAGGGTCACAACCCATATGTAAACAAATTCCCTATAAGGTAGTCCTGGGTTTGCTTCGTTCTTCCGATCAAGCCTGCAACCTGGGCAATTCTCATAGTACACAGCAGCCGCCCCCTTGTTGTTCAATAACAGTGGTTGTTCTGAACTCGTAGCCATTTCCCCACAGAAACTGAAATAATTTTCGTCAGCCAATGCGGCACTCGATGCTTCTAAGAGAGATTTCTGGCAAGAATGTGAGTTTTGGTTGAAGGGAAAAAAGAGGAAGAAAATGGAAAAGAAACTCACGGCTCTTGGGTCGGCCTTCGAATGAGACAGAGGAAGATGTACGAAACGAGACTCCAAAAGAAGAAGAAGAAGAGGTCACAAAGGAACAAGAAACGTGTTCGTTCAAATGCCCAAATGGAATTTTGTTAGTTCCTTGACTTTGGGGACGATCTGATTTCTGCGGGGCCATTAAAAAGATTAATGCAGACATGGTGAGACGCTAGCGATTCTGACGTACAACTGTTTCTTGAAGGGTAGGCCAGACGTCAGGGACTGTCCTTTTTGTTAAAAATTTGTGGAGCAAGGCAATGGGTGGTGGAATCTTGACGTGAGAAAAAAAGTTTGGTTTTGTGTGTGTGTTTTTTAAGTTGATTAGAAACTTATTTTGAGAAAGCTGTGTGGAACCAATTTTGTGGAAACCCACAATTTTTTTTAATATTTTTTTGTTTGGAATGTTGGTTGGAAAATTAAATGAAGAAAGTTGATGTGATATCCACTCAAATTTAAATTATTATTTATAAAATTAAACTAATTACTTAAAACTAAACTATTTACTAGCACTAACCTAGTTAATTAAACTATTCAATTAACCCAAATTAATCCGGCCCCTACTTGATTTAATTAATTAATTTATTAAACTATTAATAAATAATTACTGTTCTTCATCCAACTATCAATAATTAATTAATAAAGTAAACTATTAATAATTAATAAATAAACAACACTTGAGGGCAAAAAAACCACGTTACACTGTTGCTTCTCTGTTTCGGCGGAAAAAAATCAAATATTATGTGATTGGCTGGGAGGCGGGGGAGAGAGAAGGAACGGGTCCCACAAATTGAGATTCTGCAGCGTATTCCGCGGGTTTTGCAGAGAAAACGCTGCTGAGATTTTCGTTGCCACATGGGATCCACATCGACGAACTTCCCCCTCAAATTGTGTAATACCTCTTATTCACGAATACGGGTATTATGTACGTATTTTAGGACATATAAATGTACGTATAAATATTTGGGAGACTTTGTATATTTCCTTTAATTTTTGTACTATTAAAATTGTTTTTAAATAATTTTATGACACATTTTGGAATTATTAAATGAAGTGTATATAAGTAAATACTTGTATAGATGAGTGTATTTGGTATATTAAATGTATAACTATTTTCTTTAAAACTTAAATCCTACATACTCATGTTAAGCCACCACCTCCTAATGAGGTGTCCTAATTTCCTTAATTCCCACCTACTACATGCTAGGTGGCATGATTAGAGTATTCGGAAGGGTGAGGTGGCTTAGGGACAGTTTAAGAAGGGAAAAATTCTGGGGAAAATCGGGAAAAAAGGAAAAGAAAATTTATAACCCCCCTCTCTCCCCCTCTCACGCAACCTGCTGCCATTTTCCCAAGTGCAGGGCCAAATAACTTGAACCCATTTCAAAACCATAGTTCCTTTGATCCGTTTGGGGAAGAAGGAGAGCTGAGGTGTCAGATGGTCTTCAAGGAGAAGAAGGGCCTTGGAATTCTAGATGGACTGTTGACGGTAGGATTCTAACTTGGTTAGATAGGATTTGGTTTGAAATCGTGTAAGAATCGAACTTTGTCGTTGTCAAACTCGACAACAGATGAAACCACACGGTCGTATGGTCCTTTCCATATGACCGTGTAGTGGTCGTCAACATCATACGGTCGTAAGTACGACCGCATAGAGGAGTTAGTTCCACACGATCGTATGGCCTAAACTGTACGGCCGTGTCATTTCATGTAGCTCCATGATGCCACACGGCCGTATAACATAATTCATACGGCCGTGTGCCCTCTTCCAGCCAACTAGTCCATACGGCCGAATGGACTTCACAATACAGTCGTGTGGATTATTTCCTTGAGCAATTCCACACAGCCGAATGAAAGCTTCATACGGCCGTGTGACCTATATTTCATATGGACGTATGGTATCGCCATACGGCCGTGTGGCCGTATCTTCCCACATTTCTTACAGAACTCCATATTATTTAATTTCGTTGATTCATATGCTTTCAAAATACAATGTTTTGGATATTAATCATGCAGTGCTCCAGTTCAGTTATTTAGAAATCCATGATAAAGTGTGAAATTCATGATGTTATCATTATGCATATTGAATCTACATATCAAGTTATTATTCGAATCTAGTTTATATGTTGATATGACTCTCCCGAAACGGGCCAAGCCCGTGTCGCGAACCTACGGGCCTGGGTAGAACGAGGCCCCCACGAAGACTCGGAGTCAGGCCGGCCTCAGACCGTTACGAATGCAGTCGATGATCCACACCGGCGGGAGTTAACCACTCTCCTTAAATTGCGCCCCGTTAATCATCATTAAAGAGCCCTCATTACGCCCACCTTCATAACCCATGAAGGCACTATCAAAGTGGCGGATCATCGAGGCGAAATAGGGGGAGTTGAGGGGATATGGCCGGAGAAGATTCCTATAAATCAACATGAAGAACAACATGGAAGAGGACCCCTTTCTGGATACCAAACTCCTAGGTATTCTTCCTAAACGACCTTAACTCCCACCTTATAATTCTCCTCCACAACTCGGTCCGGGGAATCGCATATCGGCCTCTCCATGAGCCATACCGATCCCACCGAGCATCCTTCAGATTCGTTCTGACTTAGGCATCAGAGGGGACTTGGTCGGAACCAAGGTCTACCCCCCTGACGAGCTTTTTCGTCTGTTCAAGTCAAGGAGATCCAGTTGCGCCGAAGCTACCCTTTGGTGCCTAATCAGCCCAGAGTCGAACACGCTCACCCCCCGAGTCCGTTCATCTCCACCCGTACGGAGGTCGTCGCTTGGCCGAGGACTCCTTTCGGCCTACCGACGCTCGAACCTGCACGCTCTTCACGAGGCCGAACGAGCTGTTTCCCTTTCCTGGAGGCCACACGTGCCCCCACGTGATCGCATTAACCTTTGGCCCTCCAATCAACCAACCTGTGGTGAGAAAATACCCTGAAACATCTGGAGCCGTCTGTGGGAAACGAAGAAGCACCCACGTCAAACAACATACCTGAGGGTGATATGGAGTAGAAACTTTGTGCGTGACCCCAAATCTTTTCATTAAATTGGCGAACAAACGGTTGTAGAAATGAGACCCTCCGTCACTGATCAAGGCCTTCGGTGCTCCAAACCTAGAAAAGATATTCTTCTTGAGAAATTTGAGCGCAATTGTAGCATCGTTCGACCTGCAACAAATAGCCTTCACCCATTTAGAAACATAATCAATGGCAACCAAGATATAAACATATCCAAATGAAAGTGGGAAAGGTCCCATGAAATCTATACCCCAGCAGTCAAATATTTCTATCTCTAAAATGGGGGTTAAAGGCATCATGTTTCGCCTAGTAATATCTCCTAATTGTTGGCAAGGAATGCATGTTTTACAATACCGAACGGTATCTTTAAACATGGTTGGCCAATAAAAGCCACATTGCAAGATTTTAGCCACAGTTTTATTTGCAGAGAAATGTCCTCCACACACCCCATCGTGACAAAATTGTATCACACTACATATCTCATGGTCCGGGAAGCACCTCCTAATAATTTGGTCACTACAATATTTATAGAGGTATGGATCATCAAATAAAAAATATTTTACCTCATTCTTGAACCTTTTAACGTCTTGAAATGACCAAGTTTCAGAGGTCTTACCAGTCACTAAATAATCTACTATATCTACATACAATGGTAAGGTGGAGACTCTAAAAAGATGCTCATCAGGAAAAGAGTCCTTCAAGTGTACTTCTGCTGAATCAAGATCGACTGTCAATCGTGATAGGTGGTCAGCTACTAAATTCTCCACACCCTTCTTGTCTTTGATTAGGACATTGAACTCCTGCAGCAATAAAATCCATCGTATTAGTCGAGGTTTAGCATCTTTTTTAGACAATAAATATTTCAAAGCAGAGTTGTCTGTGTAAATCATATGAGATCCTAAAATATAGCTCCTGAATTTCTCCAAGGCGAACACTTCAGCCAGCAACTTCTTCTCTGTGGTCGTATAGTTCCTTTGAGCATCGTTCGTTGTTTTGCTGGTAGGAAATAACCACTGGGTGCTTGTCTTTCCTTTGTTCAAGCATTGCGCCAACTGCGTAATTGCTAGCGACACACATGATCTCAAATGGCAGTGACCAATCTGGAACCTGCAAAATAGGAGTAGAAATTAGCAACATTTTTGAAGTATCAAAAGAATATTGACACTCAGGTGTCCAATTAAAATTAACATTTTGAGATAGTAAGTTGTTAAGAGGGCGAGAAAGGGCACTAAAGTCTTTAATAAATCGCCTGTAGAATCCTGCATGACCAAGAAATGATCTGATATCGCTCACACACTTGGGACTTGGTAGCTTCTCAATTACTGCTACCTTGGCTCTGTCTACCTGAATTCCATCCTTTAAAACTACATGACCAAGGACAATGCCTTCAGTGGTCATGAAATGGCATTTCTCCCTATTCAATAGGAAGTTTTTCTCAATACACTTGTCAAGAACACGAGCCAAGTTAGCTAAACAATCATGAAAAGAGCTATCGTACACAGAAAAGTCGTACATGAATTGATTCGGGATTTAAATTGCTTATTCCCCACCATTTCTGGGCATTTTATGTGTATATCATGTTAATTTTGGCTTAATACGGGCATATTTGGGATATTATGAATTATTAAAGCCTATCTCTACTTTATACATAAAATGTGGTTTTTTGGACTAATTTTTGCTCCCCTTATTTTTAAGGTACTTCTGGGATTTTTCTAGATTTTCTGGAATTTTTCCAGAATATTTGAAAGCTTCGGGCTATTTTTGGAGAATTTTGGAGCAACGAATGCAATTTCTGGAATTTAGAAGAAAAAACAAAAAAAATAATTAAAGGCCCGCTGGCCTTGCGGCCCGCTTGCGAGCAGGCCGCCATGAGTTTTTAAACAAAAAAAGAATTTAAAAAACATTCCCGCTTCGCGGGCCGGCCCAGAGGTCGGCCCACAGTTGCGGACAAGCGGACACAACGCCCGCTCCTTTGGAGCGGGCCGGAAACGACATTTATTTAAAAAAATTCGAAAGGCCCACGTACGTGTTGTGCTCATTTTTGAGCGGATGCGGGCGCCCCGAGTTGCAGCGGGCGGCGGCTTTGATGCCCGACCCGACCCGTAATGGGAATTAAGTGCGTCTGTGCGTTTTTTGTGAGGAGGTTTCGTTTTTTGGCTGTTCTCTTCGGTTTCTTGATGTTTTCTTGTTGTTTTTAGGGTTTGGGAGCTCTTGGAAGGGGGAGGAGGCCATGGAAGCTTGAGAAAGCTTGGTGGAGCTTGGAGATGCTTGGAGGAAGGCAAATAGGAGGTGTGAAGTGCTCATTTGGGAGAACTCTTGGGTGAAATCTCCCCTTTTTCCTATTGTATTTTGGTACCCCTCTTTTGTATGAAACGTGAGATGAATTGTTATATGATTCTCATCTTGTTTAGTATGATTGGATAGTGTTATTGTGCTTGGGTTCTGATTCATTGGGTTGGATGTTAATTCTTGTCCTAATTGCCTCTTGCTCATTTTGAATGTTAATGTTGGGTTATTATTAGGACACAATATAATTGGATAAGTCCTGAGAGGGCACAATTTGAGAAAATACCATGCTCATATTTGATTAGTGCTCCGATGATACATCCATTCATATTGCAAACTATTGTATGCTTGAATGTTAAATTTTCCGATTGGGCTTCCTTAGCCGGAAGACCGATTGAGTTATATGCGGGTAATTAGGACTTGTTTAACACCATTTTAATGAACCAACAACTCATGCTTTCCCTCCTAGCTATCCTACTCCACATTTGGCTCTCTAACCCTACCCATTTAGGTTAGGATTTTTTTTGTTTTCACCACACTTTTCACACACTCATCCACCGTAATTGAGGTGGTTGTTTCACACTTTATTTTTCGTTATCGATCAAATTTGTGAATATAGAACGACTTGTCCCTGTGATCCGACCCGGTACTCACCGGTTATTTTTATTGCATTGACACTCCTACGCTTGGGAGTGGAAGGCGTGCTCCGTGCGCGTCCTTCCGCAGTCAATTAATTGGCGCCGTTGTCGGGGACAATGGTTTCTATTATTAGCAACTTTTGATTGATTTCGAAAGTTTTTGTGTGATACTTCTATCTCTTAGTGTGTGTCTTTCATTTTATTTATTTTCCTCTTATTGAGTCGTTTGGTTGTTTATTTTCATTTTTTTGAAATTTTTTTTACAACATCATGGCATCATCATCAGATTTTTCGGACATGGATTTGGAGGATATCCCACTTCCGCCATTCTTTCATGGCTCGGAGTGGGAGAACCCTTATTTACATATTAAAAAATTTGAAGAGTGGATGCATTCATGTCTTGGTGGGAATATTAGCGATGATTGCATATACTTTAGATTTTTTCCCTCTTCTTTACTAGATGATGCTAGCTTGTGGTTTGATTCATTGTCTCTTGACTCACATTTTACTTGGTTGTCATTTCAGGCTGAATTTCTCCGAGTATTTTTGCCTACTTTTTTGGAGCAGGTACAGGGGCAGCAAGCCATGGAGCAGCATATAGCGAGCTTTGTCCAAGCTGAATGGGAGGCCTACCATCACGCTTGGCAGAGGTTCACTGATTTGGTGCTTGCGTGCCCACACCAGAGTTTCCACGAGGATCATCTCCTGCAGATATTTTATACTGGATTATCGCCATCTGGGCGAGATTTCGTGCAGATGAGCTGCGGTGGGGAGTTCTTCGATTATTCGACCGAGGATTCATGGTGTTACTTGAGGGACCTTGCTGAGTGGGAGCAGACTGTGCCATCCGGAGAGCTGTCACTTGGATATGAGGATGATGGCCAGTCCCAGTTTCCACTTCAGGATGCAGAGCAGCAGGTCCAGGACCAGCCTGAGGAGCCAGCTGAGGGCTATTTCCAATGCGACCCTATGGAATACCAAGAAAAACCTGTGAAGAGGGTGCATTGGGGCCAAGTAGAGGAATTTGAGCATATATATTTTGAGGAGTCAGAGGAGATAGATGATGGAGTGCGTGTCGACCACGACGGTGACACGATGCATTTTCAATTTGAGGTGGAGGATGAAGCGGATGTGCATGATGGCCTAGAGCAGATTGAGGACACCATGGAGCCTGAGCCACAGCCCACTTCAGAGTTAGCTTCGCAGGTCGAGGCGGTTGAGTACTTTGGGAGGACAACTGAGATGAACTATTTTCTGGGATGGCGAGGATGATGCATGCTTGGATTTGCCCGAGACGAGTCCACCTCCAGTCCTGTCACAGATGTCACTTCCCTCGTCTCAGGATGCGCACTTGCCAATCATCGAGGAGATTTTTCAGGATACATTTCATAGTCTGGGGAAGTCTGCAGAGCCTACACTTTCAGATAGCGAGGATGATTGTGAGATGGTCTACATTGAGCCTGAGCCGTCGTCTCTTCCAGATTCTCTTCTGCAGCCGCTTCCCCCTCCTCCTGAGGCAGCGTATCATGCCACATCTAGTGACATTTTTCAGGGAAGTTCCCACCATCTCATGCCTTGCATTTCTGAAACCAAATTTTCACTTCCATATACATTTGTTTCAGATTGTCGTCCATTGCATTTACATTGTTTTATTTGTTTTGACGACCCGTTTTGAAATGTTTTTGCAGGGCATGAGGACATGACTTGGATTGATGCAGCTCGTCTCCCACATGATCCATATTATCCAAAGGAGATGCTTGGAGTTGCATTGCTAGAATCCAAGGATGCCGGTAGAGGCCTAGCTATAAGGACGCTCGCGGAGGATCATAAGGATATGATCGAGCAGTTGCCACCACCGTTATACATTCGAGATCCGCCTTTTGCTAAGGTGTATTCTTTCCTTTAAGTAGTGTAAATAAATAAAAAGTAAGTTAATTTGCTTTTGCATGTTTGCTTTCGTATGTTTTTTTCTTTTCTAGGATCTTTTGCCAATGCCAAGATCTAACACTCTCCCAACATTGCAGACAATGTTTATTTTAAGTTGGGGGAGAGTGTTAGAATATTTAGGTTTGTTAGGATTTTGGCGTAAAATTTTTTTTTGAGATACCTCCATCTTGCTCTCATCCAACGATCTTTATTGCATATCTTATTTGGCCTCCTTGTCCATACGCCGCTTACTTTATGTAGTCCCTACATGCTATCATGCCATGCAATTTTTTCGGATTATCATTTTGGTATCAACTTATTCGATGTTTGATTGGCACGTTTTTATTTATTTTCAATTTTGGATTTATATGCGAATATTCCATGTATGGAACTACATTATATGTCGCGATACTCTCTTTGAAATAATTTGGGAAAAGTTTGGTGTAAGTGATTGCATGAGTTGGGATGAATGGTGTAGTTTTTAATTGGATTGGATTTGGCCAATTGTGCATGCTTTGATTTCCTCTTAGGAGTGAGTGGGTGGATGAGTTGATAATTTATGTTGAGAATGAAAAAGAGAGCTAATATAAGTGAATGTGTCTTTCTAATCAAATTGAGTAGCTGATGCCCCACGAAACGTTGGGGAGGATGCCAAAAATGAGATTTAGGGGATCATTCCATCCATTTGCATATATAGCGTCATCGCGTGTATGCAAAATGTGGTCGTGTTTGCATTTCATAGCGTTATCGCATGAATGCAAAACATAAACATCAAAAACAAAAAAAAGAAATAAAAGAAAAATAAAATAAAATAAAATAAAAATGAATGAAAAAATGAAAGAATAAGCAACCTGAGTGATGCAATCTCATCTCCCACCACTTAGATGAATTTCTTTTGTTTTGGCCATTTTCATGAAAGTTGGAAATTTTGCCATCGTGATATATCCTAATCTATGTGATACGGGCTTATTACCTTAATTTTCTTTGAATTGGATTGAAGAGAGTTTCATTTGTTATCTACTTTCATACATTTGGTATATTGGCTTTGAAATCATTTGGAAATGCCATTTTGGGTGTGCCATGATGATATTATTGAGTTGGTACATGTTTTCCCATTTAATCCGAATTTTTCGCATATTTTGCTAGGGACTAGCAAAAAGCTAGTTGGGGGGTGTGATTCGGGATTTAAATTGCTTATTTCTCCCCATTTCTGGGCGTTTTATGTATATATCATGTTAATTTTGGCTTAATACAGACGTATTTGGGATATTGTGAATTATTAAAGCCTATCTCTAATTTATACATAAAATGTGGTTTTTGTGGACTAATTTTTGCTCTCCTTATTTTTCAGGTACTTCTGGGATTTTTCTAGATTTTCTGGAATTTTTCCAGAATTTTTGGAAGCTTCGGGCTATTTTTGGAGAATTTTGGAGCAACGAATGCAATTTCTGGAATTTAGAAGAAAAAACAAAAAAATATTTAAAGTCCCGCTGGCCTTGCGGCCCACTCGCTGAGCGGGCTGCCGTGAGTTTTTAAAAAAAAAGAATTTAAAAAAAACATTCCTGCTTCGCGGGCCGGCCCAGCGGCCGGCCCGCATTTGCGGACGAGCAGACACAGCGCCCGCTCCTTTGGAGCGGGCCGGAAACGACATTTATTTAAAAAAATTCAAAAGGCCCACACATGCGTTGTGCTCATTTTTGAGCGGATGCGGGCGCCCCGAGTTGCAGCGGGCGGCGACTTTGATGCCCGACCCGACCCGCAATTGGAATTAAGTGCGGCTGTGCATTTTTTGTGAGGAGGTTTCGGTTTTTGACTGTTTTCTTCGGGTTCTTGATGTTTTCTTGTTGTTTTTAGGGTTTTGGAGCTCTTGGAATGGGGAGGAG
Source organism: Scilla litardierei (assembly GCA_030789695.1). Classification (NCBI taxonomy): domain Eukaryota; kingdom Viridiplantae; phylum Streptophyta; class Magnoliopsida; order Asparagales; family Asparagaceae; genus Scilla; species Scilla litardierei. Next base: position 133,715,657 of record CM061132.1, on the reverse strand, counting down.
GCCATGGAAGCTTGAGAAATCTTGGTGGAGCTTGGAGATGCTTGGATGAAGGCAAATAGGAGGAGGGAAGTGCTCATTTGGGAGAACTCTTGGGTGAAATCTCCCCTTTTTCCTCTTGTATTTTGATACCCCTCTTTTGTATGAAACTTGAGATGAATTGTTATATGATTCTCATCTTGTTTGGTATGATTGGATAGTGTTATTGTGCTTTGGTTGTGATTCATTGGGTTGGATGTTAATTCTTGCCCTAATTGCCTCTTGCTCATTTTGAATGTAGTTGGGTTATTACTAGGGCACAATTTAATTGGATAAGTCCCGAGAGGGCACAATTTGAGAAAATACCATGCTCACATTTGATTAGTGCTCTGATGATACATCCATCCATATTTCAAACTATTGTATGCTTGAATGTTAAATTTTCCGATTGGGCTTCCTTAGCCGGAAGACTGATTGAGTTATATGCGGGTAATTAGGACTTGTTTAACACCAATTTTAATGAACCCACAACTCATGCTTTCCCTCCTAGCTATTCTACTCCACATTTGGCTCCTAACCCTACCAATTTAGGTTAGGATTTTTTTGTTTTCACCACACTTTTAACACACTCATCCACCGTAATTGAGGTGGTTGTTTCACGCTTTATTTTTCGTTATCGATCAGATTTGTGAATATAGAATGACTTGTCCATGTGATCCGACCCGGTACTCACCGGTTATTTTTATTGCATTGACACTCCTACGCTTGGGAGTGGAAGGCGTGCTCCATGCACGTCCTTCCGCAGTCAATTAATTGACTTCTACAATTTTCTCAATCATATCATCAAAAATACTAAGCATGCATCGCTGAAAAGTAGCAGTGGCATTACATAGACTAAATGGCATTTTCTTAAAAGCAAAAGTACCAAAAGGACATGTACAAGCCGTTTTCTCCTGATCATCTGGTGCAATCTCATCCTTATAGTAACCTGAACAGCTGTCTAAGAAACAATAGTACTCATGTCCAGCCACTCTCTCTAAAATTTGATCAAGGAATGGTAGAGGGAAGTGGTCTTTACTAGTTCTGGAGTTCAGTTTCCTATAATCTATACACATCCTCCATCCTGTGGTGGTTTTAACAGTGATAAGTTCATTGTTATCATTTCTAACCACAGTGAGACCAGACTTTTATGGTACAACCTAAATGGGACTAACCCATTTGCTGTTAGAAATTGGATACATGATACATGCATCTAATAATTTCAGAATTTTGCCTTTTACTACTTCTTTTAATGTAGGGTTTAACCTTCGTTGGAATTCTCTAGTAGGTTTGGCGTCATCTTCTGAGTAAATATGATGCATGCATACAATCGGACTAATTCCTTTGATATCAGCAATGGACCATCCAAAATCCCCTTATGCTTTTTCAAAACTTCAATTAAAGAGCTTTCCTGTTTTAAAGAGAGTTTAAATGATATTACCACGGGAAAGCTGTTTTCATCTCCAACAAAAGCATACTTGAGAAATTCAGGGAGTGGCTTGAGTTCAGGCTTTGGATCCTCCATTTCTGATGGTTTGAGAGTTGATGGATTTGATGGCAATGCCTTGAACCTAGGCTCCCATATCGCATTGAGCTCGTTCACATCTTCCTGCACAAAAGAGATATCATCAGTATCCTCCACAATTGTTGAATCACCATCAAATTCAGAGATAATGTAATCATTCACCAAAAAATCAATCATATTTACTTCTTCAACTTCATCATCCACACTTGGAAGCTTACATGTATTAAATATGTTCAAGTCTAAAGACATGTTTCCAAACGTGATTTTTAGTTGACCATTCCTACAATTGATTAGGGCATTACATGTTGCAAGGAAAGGTCTACCAAGAATGATGGGTGTAGAATTTGAAGCTTGGGGTCCTTGGATGTCTAGGACTATAAAGTCTGCAGGGTAATAAAATTTGTCTACTTGGATGAGTACATCTTCAATACCCACCTTGGGAACTTTAATAGACCTATCGGCTAATTGCAGTACAATACAGGTCGGTTTTAAGCTCCCCTAACCCAAGCTGTGTAAAAATAGCGTACAGTAAAATATTAACACTAGATTCTAAATCCAATAAAGCATTTCCAATCTTTTTAGTGCCAATATTACAAGTGATGGTGGGTGATCCAGGATCTCTAAATTTCGGTAGTGTGTTTTGTTGTACTATGGAGCTAACTTGTTCAGTTAAAAAGGCTTTTTTCTTCACATTTAACTTTCTTTTAATTGTGCAAAGGTCCTTTAAGACCTTTGCATATGCAGGGATTTAGTTTATGGCATCAATCAAAGGGATGTTTATTTGACACTTTTGGAAAATTTCACGAACTCAGATTGATACTTATCTTTTTTCTTTTGAAGTAGCTGTTGAGGAAATGGTGCTGAAGGTACATGTGGTGCAAGATCTTCCTCTTCAATGATTTTATTGTTCAGGTCACCGGCCGTGCTCTCCTCCTGCATCTTTTCTTGTGGTTGAATCTCATCCTCTTGTTCAGGTTCATTGCTTGGTGGATTAGGTTTCAGAATTTCCTTTCCATTCCTTAGTGTGGTTACAACTTGGCAAGGCTTTATGTTGTTACCTGCAAAAGATGATGAGCACATATTAGGATTCGGAAATGGTTGTGATGGAAGCTTACCTTTCTCCAAAGTTGTTGTAAGCTTAGCCAAGATTTCGCTCATTTGTTGGTTTTGGGTCTGTTGAGCCTGAAATTGAGCATGTTACTGTTGCATTTGGGCTTGTTGTAATTGGATAAGTTTTTGAAGTGCATCTCCAAATGGTTGCACATATTGTTCTTATGTTGGCTCTTGATTCTTCCTCTGGTTCCCCCTTGGTAGTTGTTGTTGAATTGTGGTTGTCTAAAGGGAGGAGGAGTGTGTTGTTGCTGTTGGGGTCTCCAACTTAGATTGGGATTGTTTTGCCACCCCCTAGTGTTAGAATTGAAACCTTGGTAATTGGTTGATACTTGGTTTACCTTCGTAGGATTTCTTAGCATGCTCTTCAAAGCTGGAAGTGTGGGGCAAGTACTAGTGGCATGGCCACCAACCTCGCAAAGTGCATAGCTTTGTACGACCTCAACTCTTTTGGATCCTTTCAAATTGAGGGCTTGAAGCTTTTTTATGAGCAAAGCTTCCATCGTCTCTTCCATAGCATCCTCTGGCTTCAAAGTGGGAATCCCACCACGTAATGGCTGGGAAGGTGTTGAGATGGCTCCTCTGTCGTACTCTGAAGTAGTGTCCTATGTTCGAGCATTCTCCGCTATCTCCTCCAAGTACGTCCAAGCTTTGTCTGGCTCTTTATCTAAGAATCCCCCGTTGCACATCATCTCTACGAATTGTTTCATTTGGGGTTGTAGTCCATAGTAGTAGAAGCCAATAATCCTGCTTTTGTCGAAGCCATTATGTGGACACACTAGCAGCAACACATTGAACCTCTCCCACGCTTGGTAGAATGTTTCCTCGCTTTTTTGGGCAAAGTTCATGATTTGTCTTTTCAATCCATGCGTCCGGTGTATAGCAAAGAATTTCTTTAAAAATTCAGCATGTAATTCAATCCAGGTAGTGATAGAACGTGGTGGCAAAGCATTCAACCAGTTTTTAGCCTTGTCTTTTAATGAGAATGGAAACAATTTTAGATATATCGCGTCTTCACTAGATTTTCCATCAAAACATGTCAAGAGCACACTTCTTCAAATCCTTTTATATGAAGATAGGGGTGTTCCTTGTCTATCCAATGAAAAGTGGATAAAAGTTGGATTATCCCTGATTTGAAATTAAAAGAATTTGCATCGGTGGGTAAGACAAAGCATGAGGATGTGCTAGTTCTAGTGGGTCTGAGATGATCTTTTAAAGTTCTAGGAAGTCCAGGTTGCATATTATTTTCATTGTTGTTACTAGTGTTTTTATCATTTTTAGTATTATTTTTAGCCATTTCAAAGTGTCTAGTCAACCTCTTTGTCCTATGAGTCCTATGCCACATAAACTAAGCACATGTTCTTTTTTTTATTTTTTTAAAATTCTAATGTTTATGGGTTTTTATGTTGAAGAAAGAAGAAGAAAAAAATCAAAAAAAATTATGAACAACAAAGTGGAAAGATCTCACCGAAGGTCCTCTAAATGAAATAAACTTTGGTAGTAAGCCGTTCTCCCCGGCAACGGCACCAAAAAACTTGCTTAACCCAAAAACGTGTTACTCTCAAGCGTAAGAGTTCATGCAAGTAATATAGATATGGAAGTCCAGATATCGAATACTCGGGAGAAAACCTGTTGCAATCACAAAGCTCAAATCAAGTGAAGACTCGTCGTAGAGAAACTACCACTTTTGATGATGGTGGTTTAATGGGTTTGATTATGGTTTTTAATAGTTAATGAAAAACTGAGAAAGAAAAAAACGTTTTTGTTTATGAAAATATTTGTGAGAAGTATGTAAATGATATGTGTTCATTAGGATACATGATTTGTATTAATTTGGTTGATTAAAGATAACTCAATGACACCTCTTTTTGAGAGAAAGTCATCGGAAAATACCATTGTGAGGATTAAAGCACAAAATCGATAAAGTTGTTGCTAACATAATAATCTTTTAAATAAGAAATGAAACTTCCTTTTGTGAAGATCAAAACTCACCCTTGTAAGGTGATCATCAACTCAATCATATTCTTTTAGCAGATAAAAGAATATGATAAAAGGTTCAATCAACTCAATCATATTCTTTTAGCAGATAAGAATGTAAGGTGATCATCAACTCAATCATATTCTTTTAGTAGATAAAACGGGGAGATTTAAATAAGATTATTAGTGTAACAACATGAAATTGATCGCATAAAGATTTAATCGAAAAACACACAAATCTTGTTTCCTAACTACGCCATATCATGCACAATTAAAATCTAGCCACACATATTGAAAATAAAAGAGATTATAATCATAGAAAACATAATTTTATTTCTAAGAAAAGATAAACTTGAAAGATAAACACAATAGTTTAGGAAGACATCACCAATTACACCCTTTAATCTTTGCACATGATACTCCTCCTTCTTCCTCCAAAAATCCTATCAAAGCTCACTCAAAATAACATCTATAAAATTAGGAATATATAGGAGAAAACTCCACAAAATCTGATGCCAATAGCTCCAGAAACCCCCTATTTATAGGCTTTACACTCTTAATGGGTTTAATGTGTTTGGCTCTTCATATTCCCCCTCATCAATATAGAGAAAACTCCAATGAAACCTTCAAATTCTGCCCCTTGAGCTACTGATCATGAAAATAAGTTAAAGAGTCACAATTAGGTTGGAATTCTGATCAAAATCGCGTCCAAAAACAATAAAATCCATCAAGAAACACATCTAATGTGTTTTAAAGAACATTGCGGGTCTGATTTGGGTATTTGGGTCGGATCCGCGTGCCTGCCTGCCGCTTTGTACACGCATCCACGCGCCTGGGCTAAAAGGTCATGAGTCAGGTGCATTTAGCAGCCCGACCCGCGGGCTTGAGAGGCTCCCGCTCATTTGAGCGGGGCCCAGCTTATATGCGTGCACGTTTTGCTTTTTTTTTCTGCTGCTTTCAGCGGGTGAAAGCCCCGCTTGGCTTTTGAAGTGGGCCGACCAAGCAGGCCGGCCTGATGGGCTCTTTTTTTAAATTTTTCTCTTTTTCTTTGAACTATTATGCTTCCATAATTTGTAGGAATTACTCCCGAGCTCCGAAAAATCTGAATGAACAGCCGTTGGAATCGTGGGCCCGATTTCTAGTCCTGAATATGAAGAAGCACAAATTAGTTCTCCAAAATTAATAGTTGTGCAAACTATAAGAGTAAGCTCTAATATTATATGATAGTCTAGTTAAAAGTATATTAGAGCTCTTTTAGCACTTATGTATGCACAAATTGGGGTCCAAGGAGGGGAAAATAACGTAATATTATGCTGAAATCAGAGGACGAGGAGAAGCCGTCATTTATCACCGACCGGGGACCTTCTGCTACAAGAAGATGCCATTAGGCCTGAAGAATGCGGGGGCGACGTACCAAAGGATGGTCAAAAAGGTTTTAGGTTCCCAGATAGGAAGGAACCTCGAGGTCTACATGGACGACATGCTAGTCAAGTCCCGGGACCCCGCTGACCATATCGTCGACGTTCAAGAAACTTTCGAGCAGCTTCGGAGGCACAACATTAGACTCAACCTCACGAAGATTACGTTTGAGGTGAGGTCTAGAAAATTCCTAGGTTTCATGATCACCAATCGTGGCATTGAAGCCAACCCCGACAAGATCGAGGCTTTGGTCAACATGATGGAGCCGACGACGATCAAGGAGCTGCAGAGGCTGAATGGGCGGGTCGCTGCCCTGTGACGCTTCCTGTCCAAAACTGCGGAGAGACTTCTCCCCTTCTTCAGGACCCTAAGAAAGGCCCTCGCCAAGCCTGACGAAAGGAGGAAGGCCATGGAATGGGACGAGAGCTGCGGCTGAGAGTTCACCAAGCTGAAGGAATACCTCCGCAGTCCCCCACTCCTCTCCAAACCTAGGGAAGGGAAACCGCTGAGCCTTTACTTAGCCAGTATCGGAGAAGCAGTAAGCTTGGTGCTAATCAGGAAGATGACGGGGTGCAAAAACCAGTGTACTATACTAGCCGAATCCTGAGAGATGCGGAGGAGCGATACAGCCCCATGGAGAAACTGGCCTACGCCCTTGTGCTCTTGGCGCGACGATTCCACCCCTACTTCCAAGCCCACAGGATCCTGGTCCTAACCGACTCCCAGCTCAAGCAAAACCTTAAGAGGTTCGATCGGATGGGGAGGATGTTGAATTGGGGGGTAGAGTTGAGCGAATTTGACCTCCGATATAATCCACGGACAGCGATCAAGGGGCAGGCACTGGTGGACTTCATCGCCGAATGTAATGTTAACGGAGGAGCACTTCCCAAGGAGACAAGCCCGAACATGGTAACGTCTCAACCTTTGTCTTTCCTTTTGGCTGACATCATTCTTGCCAACCAATCAGGGGACAAAGATGCATGGGTGTTTCACGTAGATGGTTCGGCAACCCAAGCGGGAAGTGGGGCCGGCATCGTCATCCGATTCCCCCGACGGGAACACCGTCGATTATACACTCCGATTCGAATTCTCGGCCACCAACAATGTGGCCGAGAATGAGGCCCCCATCAATGGCCTGAAGCTAGCCCAGGCGCTGGGGGCGGACTCCATACGCCTCCTTAGCGATTTCAAACTTATCATCAACCAGCTGCAGGGAGATTATGTGGCTCGAGAAGAGGCAATGCAACGTTACCTAGCCTTGGCCAAAACCGAGCTGTCCAGGTTCAAACACATCGAGACCCTCCACCTATTGCGGTCAGAAAACGCCCGTGCAGACGCTTTGTCAAAACTGGCTTCCACTTCTCTTAAGGAGTTGGGTTGTGCCATCTACATTGAGAGCCTCCGAACCCCCAGTACGGAGGAAAAAGTGCTGATGATCATCGATGCAGAGCCCACTGGATGGAACCAATCATGTAGTACCTATCCACTGGTGAAGTCCCAACAGACCAAGAGGCGCATCGGATGCTAGAGCAAAAATCCCTCCATTACACACTCCACGAGGGAGTACTGTACAGAAGGCGCTCGACGAAAACCGATGTCCTCCCTACCTCAAGTGCCTCGGACCGCAGGAAGACGACTACGTCATCTGGGAGGTCCACGAAGGGTTCTGCAGAAACCACCACGGGGGCAAGACGGTCGCCATGAAAATCGTAAGGCAAGGATAGTAATGGCTGACCTTGGTCAGTAAATCGATCGAGTACGTTCGGAAGTGTTTGGATTGCCAACAGTTCGCCAAGCTTGTCTCGTCTCCCCCAGCGGAACTCGTCCCGATAATCAGCCCCATCCCCTTCGCCAAGTTGGGGCTGGATATCCTCGGCCCCTTCGACTCCGCGAAAGGACAGAGGAAATTCCTGATTGTGGCAGTATACTATTTCACCAAATGGATCGAGGCCGAGCCGCTGGCAACAATTACCTGAAAGAAGGCGAAGCGCTTCGTGTGAAACTCCATCATCTCCAGATTCGGGATCCCTCGATCCATCGTTATTGATAACGGGACGCAGTTCGATTCCGCAGGGTTCAAAGATTTCTACGCACAGTGGAAGATCAAGCTTTTGTTTGCCTCTGTAGCACACCCCCAAACTAATTGCCGAATCCGCTAACAAATGTATCATCGAACCACTTTACAATAAAGTGAGGGAAGCACAAGGAAAATGGCCGGAGGAACTTTCCGGGATACTCTGGTCATACGTACAACCCATAAGGAAGCCACAGGAGAGACCCCCTTCATGCTCGCCTACGGTGCCGAAGCAGTTGTGCCCGTTGAGGCAGGTGAGGAGTCCCTCCGCCTCAGGCATCTCGACGAAGAAAGAAACTTAGAAGGCTTGGAGATCAACCTAGAGCTCATGGACGAACAACGAGGCCAAGCACTGGCCTCGATCGTCCAATAAAAACAGCAGGTGGCCTGCTACTACAACTCTCGGGTCAAAGGAAGAAGTTTCCACCATGAAGATCTGGTCCTCAGGAAAGTGATTCGGGTTGAATATTGCATATTTAACCCCCCCCCATTTAGCTTTATTTTGTGCTTATATGATGCTTAATTGGTCTCTAATACGTTCGTATAATGTATACCATCAGTTATTAGAGATATCACTTGATTTGTACACAAAGTATGAATTTTATTGAGTATTTCTGCCTTTTTATATTTTTCATGGCTTGGTCTCGATCTCACGATTCCAACGACTATTTATTTGTATTTTTCTGAGATCTGTGCTAATTACTGTGTATTTTTGAATGCAGAATACCAAAAAAATGAAATACGCACGAATCTTGGCGCATGACGTGGCACTCATCCACGCGATTCCCACTCAAATCCGATGGCAGCAGAGAAGCAGTGATGTAGCGTATCGTGGACCGTTGGATCTCGATCCAACGGCTCGTATCACCCCCGAATCGCAGCGGAGAGCGGCAAATGAAGCGGCGACATGGCCTTCTGTCAGCCACACGATCGCGATCGAACGGTGAGCCGCATCACGAAGAAGCGGGCGACGTGGCTCAAGGGAAACCACACGATCATGATCTAACGGACGTGCACATCCCTGCATTTTGAAATGAGAAGCGAAATAGGCAGGCGACGCGGCGTAATCTGGAGCGTCGATTGAAGATCGAACGACAGAGAAGCAACCCGAATTCGAACGCAGCGGATGCAAAGCGGAGCTGGCACGCACGATTTCTAAAGGCCACGTGTCGAAGCGTGGTCAAATCCCGCTTTGATCAACGGTCCCTATTTGCGCCGGCGGTAGGGTATGGGTTTAAGTGGTATTGGGTGCGGTTTTAAACCCAATAAGCAACTTAGACCCGCAATGTTCTTATATAAGGTATTTCTAGGGTTTTGAGCGTATTCTTGGCGTATTTGGGTGATTTTGGAGCCGATTTTTGCAGAATTTCAAGGAGAAGACAGAGGGTAACCTGAGGCAAAATTTCAGAGGCTTTGAAGAAGAAGAAGAGGGGGGTTTCTTAGTCTATTTGCTAGCGTATTTGGTGATATTCTTGAACTCTTTAGCGTATTTTGAACTCTTTTTTGATTGTATTGCTTAGAACCATGCTTTATATGATGAATTCTCTGTTTATTTTCAGTATGAGTAGCTAAATTTCTATTGTGCATGGTATGGCGTAGTTAGGAGATGTGATTCGTATTCGTTTGGTTGTATTTTTGCGCTAAAATTGTATGTAGGTAAAGTTGTGATCTTTGGCTTAAAAATCAACTTTTTCATATTCCAAAAGAGCGTGATTGAGTTGATGATCGCCCCACAAGGGTGAGTTTTGATCTCTCCAAAAGAGAGTTTCATATCTTAATTTTAGAAGATTATAACTTTAGCGACAATCTTATTGAGTTTTGTGCTTTAATCCCCAAAAGGGTATTTTCCGATGAATTGCTCCCAAAAGGGGAATTTATTGAGTTATATTTAATCAACCAAATTAATATGAATCATTGATCCTAACGAACCCATACCATTTGCATACTTCTCATAAATATTTTCACGAATTTTCCTTGTTCGTATTGTTCACGTATTCACAAATCACCATCAAACCAATCCACACCATCACCATTTAAAGTGGTTAGTTTCTCTACGTTGGCTTTTTATTTGATTTAAGATTTGTGGTTTCAATAGATTTTCTCCCGAGGATTCGACATCTGGACTCCCAGATTATATTACTTGTACGGACTCTTGCGCTTGAGAGAAGCACTATTTTGGGCCAGTCAAGTTTTTGACGCCGTTGCCGGGGAGAACGGTTTGTTACCACGGTTTATTTCATTCAGAGAACCTTCGGTGAGATCTTTCCACTTTACCGTGTACAAATTTTTGCTTATTTTCTTTTTATAAAAAAATATATTGTGCTATTTTATGTGGCATAGGACTCCTAGGACACAGAGGTTGACTAGACGATTTGAAATGGCTAATAATAATATGGATGAAAATTTTAGCAACAACAATGAGAATAATGTGCAACCTGGAGCTCCTAGAACTTTAAAAGATCTTCTTAGACCCACTAGGACTAGCACAGCTTCTTGCTTTATCTTGTCCACTGATGCAAATTATTTTAATTTCAAACCAGGGGTAATCCAACTCTTACCCACCTTTCATGGGTTAGACAAGGAAAACCCTTATCTTCATATAAAAGGATTTGAGGAAGTGTGCTTGACATGCTTTGATGGAAAAACTAGCGATGACACGGTATATCTGAAACTGTTTCCATTTTCATTGAAAGATAAAGCTAAGAACTGGTTAAATGCATTGCCATCACGTTCTATTACTACATGGATTGACTTACAGGCTGAATTTCTAAAGAAGTTTTTTCCTATTCACATGACACAAGGATTGAAGCGGCAGATCATGAACTTTGTCCAGAAAAGCGAGGAAACATTCTACCAGGCGTTTGAAAGGTTCAATGAGTTGTTGCTAGCATGTCCACATAATGGCTTCGACAAAAGCAGGATTATTGGCTTCTTCTACGATGGACTGCAGCCTCAGATGAAGCAATTCGTTGAAATGATGTGCAATGGAGGATTCTTCGATAAGGAGCCAGATGAAGCATGGACGTACTTGGAGGGCATAGCAGAGAACGCGCAAATGTGGGATACTACTTCAGAGTACGACAGAGGAGGCCACTCTGCACCTTCCTAGCCTACACGAGGAGTCGTATACAATTTAAAGCCAGAGGATGTGTTGGAGGCAAAGATGGAGGCAATGATCACGAATAAGCTTCAAGCTATGAATTTGAAAGAGGCTAAAGCAGTTGAGATAGAGCAGACTTGTGCACTTTACGATGTTGGTGGACATGACACCAGTGCTTGCCCCACACTTCCAGCCTTGAAGAGCATGCTAGGCAATCCATCGGGGGTGAACCAAGTATCTACAAACTACCAAGGCTTCAATTCCAACAACAAGGGGTGGCGCAACAATCCTAACTTAAATTGGGGCCCCAATCAGCAACCTCAGCAGCAAGATCCTCCTCAGTTCAGACAAAATCAGTACAACAACAACTATCAAGGGGGAACCATATGAGGGACCAAGAGCCAATGCAACAACAGCAGATGCAACCATTTGGTGATGCGCTTCAGCAGCTTATTCAATTACAACAAGCCCAAATGCAGCAACAACATGCTCAGTTTCAGGCTCAGCAGACTCAAAATCAACAAATGAGCGAAAGCTTGGCTAGGCTTACGGCGACATTGGAGAAAGGTAAGCTTCCATCACAATCAATTCCGAATCCTAATATGGGCTCATCTTCTTCTGCAGGTAATAATATGAAGCCTTGCCAAGCCGTGTCCACTCTGAGGAATGGAAAAGAGATTCAAAAACCTGACCCACCAAGCAGAGAAGCTGAACAAGAGGATGGAAATCAACTGCAAGAAGAGGAAATTCAAGTGCAATAGGAGGTGCAGAAAGATAGCACGGAAGTGGGTCTGACCAAAAATGTCATTGAAGAGAAGGAACCCACAGCATATGTACATGCAGCACCTTTCCCTCATCGGCTACTTCAGAAAAACAAAGATAAGTATCAATCTGAAATTCGTGAAATTTTTCAGAAGTGCCAGATAAATATTCCACTGCTTGATGCCATTAATCAAATACCTGCTTATGCTAAATTTTTGAAGGACCTGTGCACCATTAAAAGAAAATTGAATGTGAAAAAGAAAGCATTTTTAACTTAACATGTTAGCTCTATTGTGCAACAAAATGCCCCACCTAAATTTAGAGATCCTGGATCACCCACCATTACTTGTGCTATTGGCACTAAAAAGATTGAAAATGCTTTATTGGATTTGGGGTCTAGTGTTAATATCTTGCCATATCCTATCTTTGTGCAACTTGGATTAGGACAGCTAAAACTTACATCTGTTATATTGCAATTAGCTGATAGATCTATTAAAGTTCCAAAGGGATGCATTGAGGATGTCCTTGTTCAAGTGGACAAATTTTACTACCCTGCAGACTTTATAGTTCTAGACATCCAAGGACCCCAACCTGCCAATTCCACTCCCATCATCCTAGGTAGACCATTCCTAGCAACATGCAATGCTTTAATAAATTGTAGGGATGGTCAACTTAAAATCACTTTTGTAAACATGACTTTGGATTTGAATATATTTAATACTTGCAAGTTGCCAAATGTGGATGATGAGGTTGAAAAAGTACACATGATTGATTCATTGGTGGATGATTATATTTGCTCTGAGTTTTATAGTGATGCTTCTATTGTTGAAACTATTGTGGATGATACTGATGACATCTCTCTTGTGCAGAAAAATGCGAAGGAGCTTAGCGCGATATGGGAGCCTAGATTCGAGGCTTTGCCACCAAATGCACCAACGCAAATATCATCTGAGGTGGAAGATCCAAAGCCTGAATTAAAGCCACTACCTGAATATCTCAAGTATGCCTTTCTTGGAAATGAAAACAACATCCCTGTGGTAATATCTTCTAAACTTTCTTTAGAACAGGAAAGCTCTTTACTTGAAGTGTTGAAAAGGCATAGAGGGGCCATTGGTTGGTCCATTGCTGATATAAAAGGTATTAGTCCCATTGTATGCATGCATCACATTTACTTGGAAGATGACGCCAAACCGACTAGAGAAATGCAACGTAGGTTAAACCCCACATTAAAAGAAGTGGTGAAAGGCGAGGTTCTAAAATTATTGGATGCAGGTATTATATATCCAATTTCTGACAGCAAGTGGGTCAGTCCTACACAGGTTGTTCCAAAAAAGTCTGGGCTCAATGTTGTTAAAAATGAAAATAATGAGCTTATCCCAGTTAGAGCCACCACAGGTTGGAGAATGTGTATAGACTATAGGAAGTTGAACTCCCGAACTAGAAAAGACCACTTCCATCTACCATTTCTTAACCAAATTTTAGAGAGAGTGGCTGGACATGAGTACTATTGCTTTCTAGACGGTTATTCAGGTTACTATCAGATTGAGATTGCACCAGAGGACCAAGAAAAGACCACTTTTACCTGCTCCTTTGGTACTTTTGCATTTAAAAGAATGCCGTTTGGTTTATGTAATGCTCCAGCTACTTTTCAGCGATGCATGCTCAATATTTTTGATGATATGGTTGAGAAAATTGTGGAGGTATTTATGGATGATTTTTCAGTGTATGGTAGCTCTTTTCATGATTGTTTAACTAACTTGGCTCATGTTCTTGACAGGTGCATTGAAAAGAATCTCCTATTGAATTGGGAGAAGTGTCATTTTATGACCATAGAGGGACTTGTCCTTGGTCATCTGGTTTCTAAAGATGGTATACAGGTAGACAGAGCCAAGGTAGCAGTAATTGAGAATCTACCAAGTCCCAAATGCGTGAAGGACATCAGATCATTTTTGGGACATGCAGGATTTTAAAGGCGATTCATCAAAGATTTTAGCACTATATCTCGCCCTCTTTGCATCTTACTTACTCAGAATTTGGATTTTAGCACTATATCTCGCCCTCTTTGCATCTTCCCTTTGAGGACCAGATCTTCATGGTGGAAACTTCTTCCTTTGACCCGAGAGTTGTAGTAGCAGGCCACCTGCTGTTTTTATCGGACGATCGAGGCCAAGCACTGGCCTCGATCGTCCGATAAAAACAGCAGGTGGCATGCTACTACAACTCTCGGGTCAAAGGAAGAAGTTTCCACCATGAAGATTTGGTCCTCAGGAAAGCAATCTTTAACTCGGAGGTCGCCCACAAAGGGAAGCTCGTTGCTAAATGGGAAGGGCCCTATAAGGTCACCGAGGTCCTCGGCCCTGCCACATACTGACTCTCTACTCTAGAAGGGAAGGCGCTGACTCACACCTGGAACGCATAGCACCTATACAAGTACTACCAGTGAATGTATACAATGCCCCCACAAATCTAGATGAATGTACACAAAGGAAAAAACAATCTTGAATGAAGTACTCTCTCTGCATCTAGCCGTCCCTTGGACCACAGGTCAAGCTAGGGGTAACTCCCTTGGCAGGCCAATCATTCGACCGATCGTAAGGCTGGGGGCAACTCCCCCAGCAGGTCGATCACTCGTTCGACCGTAAGGCTGGGGCAACTCCGCCAGCAGGTCGATCAGTCGATCAATCACAAGCCTGGGGTAGCTCACCCAGCTGGCCGACCAACCTGTTTGACCATGAGGCTGGAGGCAACTCCCCTAGTAGGTCGATCAGTCGATCGACCGTGAGCCTGGGGGTAGCTCCCCCGGCTAGCCGACCGACCTGTTCGACCGTAAAGCTGGAGGCAACTCCCCCAGCAGGCCGATCACCCGTTCGACCGTAACGCTGGGGCAACTCCCCAGCAGGCCGATCATCCATTTGCCTGTAAGTGTCGCGACCCGCTCCCCAGGATACCCAGGGAGACAAGGTGCACGACGAGAACGAAACGTATCTGTAGGTCCACTGCGCGCTGCTGGAAATAGTACCTGTAGTGTTTAACTCAACAGCCTACTAACACACAGAACATCTCAGAAAAACAGAACAACTCGGGAAAAGAGAACACTGAACTACTAAAGAAGAAACCGTAATATATACATCTCCAAGGTCCAAATTCCAATTTATACAACAACATCATTATCCTCCTCACCATACCCTATGTACAAAGGTCTACCCAAGAAAGAAACACCAAAAGTACAAGTCTCACACCTTGCCCCTCACCATCCCATCCACTATCAACACCATCTCCCAACTCCAACTAACACCAATGCTCCCGCCTCTAACTCCAACACCTGAAAAACAGCAGGTGGGGCACGTCAATGCGTGACCCAGTAGGATATCCAATACTTCAACCCAAAGCGACGCACACTATATGCAACCACGTGCATGCATCATAAAAGCTCAGAGGGAAACTTAAAGTATATGCACAAAACATAAAGTAAGGAGGCGATGTAAAAAGTGCTACAAAAGGGCTACCAGCAACCATACGACTTCAAGCATAAGGGAAAACTACAAATAACTACAAGTGGAAAACATGCATGCATAAATAGATATTTAAAGGAAATGAAACACAACATCAACTCCAAGTACAAACTATTAGCAACTACCAAAAGGGAACCATGTCACAACGTTCATTTCACAAGCCACAATTATGTGATGCTTATGATGGCATGCCCCCCCCTCATGATGCAAATGATGCGATCACAAATGCAATGCAACACATGTCTAGGGATCCCATTCCTATGCCGGCATGCAAGTGCAAAGTAATTCTACTCCGATATCAATGTGGAGTCACCTAATGGATCCGAGGTGGCCAACGGCGAATTCTCCCGCCTCCTACCGTGGCACTTTGTCCATGCCCGTGCACTCCACCCATCGTGTCCCTAACAACATCATATCACATCACATCTCATATTCCACATATAACCAACAAGAGTCTCAATCAACATCGATAACAAGAGCTACTTCCACAATAAGAGTAACAACAAGCAATACAAGTGAACTATGTAACATGATTAAAGAGAAGTAACTCTACTAAACATGCACCATACATTGCCACAAGATCCAGTTGAACAATGTAACAATCGTTATTAGAAGCAAGAAAGGCATATAAGCTAATACCTAGAGCCAAATCCAACACCTTGCATTTCAGCTTGCTGAGAATTTCCATAACAGTCAGGTCTAATGGCAATTTACTCCATATATTTGTATAGAACATAGCAATGCAATGTAAATGAAAGTTGTACATATAGGTGTCATGAGTTCACATATCTATCTTCATGAAGTTTGGATGAGTATTCTATTTAATACTAAATTTATACCAAAATGTACATGTAAAACAGAAACTACACTAAATTGAGGACCAGATTACTCCTAATTGCTGGCATATTTAGTAAAAGTGGAAAACTACAAAGTTGTAAGACTTGAAGTCTTCTTTTCAACGAGACCAAGAACACTAAGTTATCTCAACATTACAGGGAGATATGCGTGTTTTTCTGAAAGGTGTACATACTTGATAAAATCAGACAAGTAGTAAAAATGGAATTTTAGCTACTGCTACAATCCGAATTAGGAAAAGTGCTCAACATGAAAGTTGTTACGGACATCAAGATGTACAACATATATTATTTCCAAGGTCTTTCTTATAGTAGTTTGAGAGAAACACATCAATCAATTCAACAATTCTGCCCCAAATTTCATCTTCATCAAGGCGAAGAACGTGCAACAAGCTTTAGCTCATTCTATCATGTATGCGGGGGATAAACAACATGTCTATATGTCACTCAACGACCATTAAGCAAGGCTAGCATGTTTGCATAAGAGCATGAAAGTAAACATAAAAAAGTTAGCAACTTTAGCTTCTAAAATGAACAAAGATGGCTTCCCTTAAACAAGCATGAAAGTAGGCCCCTACTTAACATGAGCTACTAACTTTAACTAATACACAACAAGCGAACCATGTAAACAAGATGGGAGCACATGTTCATAAGGGGCATGCTCTTATGTAAGAAAAGATCATCTTTTATGAAGGAAACTCAATGAATGCATGCTTTGAGATGGAGTAGGGAAATCCTACCTCTAAGAGCTTCAATCCTCATCCAAATCCAAGAAACCCAAAGGAAGAATATCCAAGCAAGATTCCAACAAGAGAACTCCATCATCATCATCTCTACAAGCTTCTTCCAAGAGGAAAATGAAAAGAATCAAGCTCCCACCTTGAGGGAACACCCAAGCCAACTCCCTTCTCCTTCCTCTTTTTTTTCTTCTCATTTTCCTTGAATTTTTCTCTCCCCCTCCAACCCTACAATTTCGGCCATCACAAGAGCTAATGGGGAAAGTGGAATGAAGGATGAAGGGAAGGGGGGGGGGGGGGGAGAGAGAGAGAGAGAGAGAGAGAGAGAGAGAGAGAGAGGTTATAATGGGGGTTAATTATTGCACCACTCTCTCTAACCTTCTACACTCATCCTTAGAAAAATCAAGCCCACCTTTGTTTTGTCATTATTCTATTCTCTCTTATCTCTTCTCTCTTCTCTCTTTCTTCATAATAATCCAAGCCCATCTCTAATGCTTAAAGCACATCATGATAACTAATACTTATTCCATTTACTTAAAGGCCCATCCACTAAATAATTAAAACTAACACACATCACAATAATTACAAACAATGCCATTATCCAAATTTAATAATAATAATAAGAACAATTAACACCAAAGAATCTCATTAAAATAATCATAATAATAATCTCTTAAAATAATCTTCACAATAATTATCTTAAAATAATCCATATTAAAATAATATTAAAAGTATGTTTTTATTATACACACCCACCAACTCAAATCTCACTACATATTCATAAATCCAAGAATGCCAATCATTTTACTACCTCATATACATCTATTGGAATCCAATAAGTCATCCAACACATCATTACTATACACACTACGTAATTACTATATGCGCCACACCATCCTATATACACTACAGAGGCACACAAGCACATTATGTACTCATTCAAGTATATGTATGCTACATACACCAATCAAATAGACATACCCTAGCATACATGGGGCAACTCCCTCGGCAGGTCGATCAGTCGATCGACCATAAGCCTGAGGGTAGCTCCTCCAGCTGGCCGATCACCCGTGCAACCGTAAGGCTGGGGGACAACTCCCCCAGCAGGCCGACCGACCCGTTCGACTGTAAGGCTGGGGGCAACTCCCCCAGCAGGCCGACCGACCCGTTTGACTGTAAGGCTGGGGGCAACTCCCCCAGCAGGCCGATAACCCGTTCGACCGTAAGGTTGGGGGCAACTCCCCCAGCAAGCCGATCACTTGTTCGATCGTGAAGCTGGAAGCAACTCTCCCAGCTTACCAGCGGACCAATCATCAAACCAGTCGATACGATTCCCCCAAGCCCGGCTGCTCAAACATCCCAACCAGGATTGCGGGAGGGGACATATCACCAAAAGGAGTTGTTCAAATAAAACTCATAGTCGTAAACTTGTATATTACGGAAACCTCGGCAAAATGCCAAAGGTCATGTACAAAATGACAAAACAAAAAGAGGAAAAGCTACACAAACGGGCTAGGCCCCTACTCCCTCCGGGACGGCCAAGGCGACCACAAAAGCATGCTCCGACTGATTAAGCACCCTTAGGACGGTTGACATCAACCTCCTCCTCGCCCTCGAAATTTATCTGAAGCTCCTCAAACGAGACCCCTGAATGTGGGAATCTTCACTGGATTTCGCTCTGACAACATGCAAACCCCCTTTCAAATGCCTCATACATCCCCGCGGTAACGAAGGTCGTGACATACTCATCCACGGCTTCCTTGGCGATCTGAGCAGTGTCCACCGCCTCCAACTCCTTGATCCGAGCCTCGAGTGTGGCGATCTGGCACAGGTGCTCCGCCCTCTCCTTCTCGCTCTCCCAAGAGTTATTGTCAAGCTTGGCCATGAGAACGCGCTCCCTCTCTTCCATCAACCCCAGCAGCTCTTCAAGCTCCTTGACCTTCGTCCACTCCACCGGACCCCCAAATTCTCTTATCTCGGTAGCCTTCTCTAACTCGACGACCCTCTCCTCGACCTTCGATCTCGCGACCAGTGCCAAAGCCCTCTCCACGTCTGACTTCTCCAGGTCGGTCGAAAGCTTGGCAATTTGGGTCTCCAACGACCTAACGTGTGTCTCGGCCTCCATGGCTGCCTCATCGACATCCTCCCCTACTGTCGGCTTCTGGGCGAGCCCTGCCCCTGCATCCGAAAGCACCACGAATTGACGTCTCATCTAAAGGCCGACCGAGGACAACTACGCCAAAGGAAAAACACAAATCAGAGGCACCTACAAAGGATGAAGTACGCTACCACAAGAGACCTTACCTGCTAGCCAACCTGTATCACAAAGGCCGCAAGCCTATCGCCTCTCACCCCTTCCAGCATGGATTAATCCCGGGGCAGGCTAGCATTCTCAGCCAGCCAAACCACAGCCTTGCAATCCGAGAAGACGGAATCCTTCAGCCCTACAAGGAAGTGAGGACTGAGTAACCCCTCACCCGACCACGGTGGGTCGGCCTTGACCGGCCTAAAAGCGCCCAAGGACTGCTCATAGTCCTCTGAGAGTGGCCTAGAGCAGGAAGGCAGTGGCCAACCCAAGGCCACTTATCCTTCCTTTGGCGAGATTGAGAGGGAGCATCTAGGAGGTGAGCATCCCCATAGCAACGCGAACCCGAGTTTTCTTCCGCTCACACCCTCCCTGAACCAGCGGCACCTGTTCCTTGTCCGCTTCACACCATCTCCGAAAGACCCATCGTGCGGCTTCTTTCGGACCTCCAAAACATGATCCCGCCTCCGCGGGCTGGGAACTGGAATGGAGATCGAAATGGAGGACGGAGAAGAGCCTTGGCTGAACCCACCTGCCAAAAAGGACAAGTTAAAAAGACGATCTTACTTGAATGGGACCCATCCCATAAACTCTCCCGACAACACCCGAGGGTTCCGGAAGGACTCACCGACGGGCCACACAGTCTTCCTTAGGACGTGATCCGAGAAGAGGACATCGATCTTCCATTTGGCGACGGGGACAGCCAACAAGGTGTCGACCGCTTTGGTCTCTACATTGGTGAGACCCCCTAACTCAAGGGTCAGCGAGCTCATTTCCCCCCAGCGAACCGAAAAATTCACCTCTACAGGGAAGCCCAAAAGGACATACTCCCCTGTCCAATGCTTTACGGAGGTTGGCTGCCCCAACACCAAGCTCTTCTTCGAACGAGCACTGATATAAAGCCAGCCGCCCGACTTGTGATGACTCATACGGAAGAAATGGACGAAAAGGCGAAGGGTCGGCTATATCACATTGAGCAGACAGAGCACGATGACCCCACCAAAGACCCGATGGCGTTGGGGCAGAATTGGCATATGGCAAGCCCATAGGCCCTCAGGAACACGGCGGCGATGGGATGGAGAGGGAATCACATCCCAAACCTGAAGCTCTGTTCATACACCCCAACTTTGCGACTGCCCGAGAGCAGACCCTCTCATCCTTCTCCGGGGCTCGGCCGTAACATAGGGGAAGGAGGTATTTGGAACGCATCGGCCCAATCGAGCTAGCACAAACCGCCGACAGCCACCCCATCACCTCAGAAGGCACCCCAGAAAGGTCACCCCCAAGATAGCGGATCTCGGTGTGTAACAGCTGGTATTTTTAGGTACGTTTGTTTGCGTGTGTGATTGTATTTTTCTTCAGTTGTCCGAATATTTTATCAGCGTATTTTCTTTTTTACGTATCGACGCGAGCACGTCTAAATTTTTCACAGTAGTTTAAATAGTTACTATAGTTAATTTAATTTACTAATTACTTTAACTAATTTATTTACTAATTACCAATAATTTTTAATCTACCATTAATTACTTTGGTTAATCAATTAATTAATTAGTTAATTCACCCTCCCACGTTTTTCTCTCCTCTAAGCCAGATACATCCCCTAACCTCCCTTCATTAATGTTAAGTTTGATTTTTATTTAACACGTCTCTTCCACGATCAAATTTCCATAGAAAAGGTTCTTCCCTGTAATTAATAAGAACCTAATCCTTGACTAAATCTTCCCCCGATTAATGAACCCTGTCTCCTGCATCTTCCTTCTTCAAGGATCCCCCTTCATCGGAAATTCATCAGCAACCCTCTCCTGTTCTTCACCATCCTCATTTCCCATTCAAATCAGAAACCGAAACCCACAGCCAAAGTCAGAAATTGGGGAGAATCAAATTGAAAACCCAAATCAGCCATTCCCAAATCAAACTAACCACAACCCAATTCCTTCATCCCAAAAATCAGTTCACCCAAAATCAAAACAAAAATTGGCAAGAGGAAGATGGAGAATTCGGATCTGAACCCTGAAAAATCAACCCTACAACTCCCAAATTTTCCCCAAGTTACAACATCAAAATCACTCCTCCTCCACTTCAGATCTGCCCTAGTTGCGCCCTCTACTGCCCCGACCCCACATCAGGCCGAGCCCCTCCCTCGCATCGCCTCGGATCCGCCCCCTCACTGTCCGCCATCGCCCAGCAAAATGCCCCCCGCCGCCCGCTTGCGCCCTAGCCCACCGTGCCCAGGCCGCAGCCGCCCCTCACGCCGCCCCAGACCGGACCACCCGCGCTGCGCTGCCCTCCAGGCCGCCGTGCCCTAGCCCCGTGTGCCCTTTGGCCTGCTGCAACGAAGAACAAAAAAAGAGAAGAGAAGAAGAGCAGAACGAGAGGAAGAGACACACAGAGAGGGAGAAGTAAGTTATTATAAAGGTTTATTTTTAAAGGTTAAGTTATCTGGTATTAAAGTAAGTTACGTTATTATAAGGGTTTATTTTTAACATAGGTTAAGTTATTTGGTTAATGTGTTAATTGATTGGTTAAGTTTATTATATAAGTTAATTTATAAAGTTGTGTGTTAAGTTAATTTGTATTAAGATAAGTTATTATTAAGTAAGTTTAAGTTTAAGGTTCTAATATAAGTTTTTAATAGCTATTATTTTTATAACCCTATATTAGTAAATATGTTAGTAGTTAATCTGTTATAACAACAAGTTAAGTTTTAATAACATGTTATAAGTAATTAGTTATGAGTTAGTTATTGTAATGTACCCTCTTGGCCTAATGTTATTTTGTGTAACTAACTCACTTTTGAACCAGGTACCCCTACCGCCATTCAAAACACGTCTTTCACTACCGTGCGAAACGGTAACTCATCGTACCCTAGCTATGGGTTTTAAAAACAATATTGATGCATGCCAAAATTAGTTTCTCTTTATTAGCAAAGTGTTTCACTTGAACAGTTAGCTAAACTCGATAAGTTGCATAGTACGTAATTGCACCGTACCGTAAATTGAATTAGACTCTGTGATATGCTTAACCAAAAGATGTAATCGGAAAAGTGAGAATAGTAATTGACTCATAAATGGTAAGTACGGTAACCTGCACACACACACACTGGGTTTTTGGGGTAACTTATAATTGTGGAAGTGCGGGAGCGACCAGTCCGATCTGCAGTGAATAGTACCATTTTGATTGAACCGTATCGTTTTGTTGAATAGTACAGTTTTGATTGTACCGTATCGTATTATTGTAACCCGGATATCAGGTGGACTCTTGGTTGCATATCGACTTCCCTTTATAAGTCACGTAAGATCAGGCACACCAAAAAAACCTCGTAACTGGTCATTTTTAAATATTTTTTATTGCTGACAGAATTGAAATAGTTGTAAATCTGTTACGATACTTTTCTGCCCTATTGTACGCACTTTACTTCTTATCTCTTTAAATTGACATGCTAGTTTTGCCATGCTTGTTTATTGTTTTAAATATCATGCTAGAGAGACTTTGAGTTACGTCTGATCCTATCGACCCTTCTTTTTGTGGTGGTCTCGCCAGATACAGCACAGGTTGAAGAAGTTGCAACAGAGACTGCAGACGCTGAGTTCGCTGTAAAGTTTGACCAGGAGGATGCTGGTTACTAAGTGTGAGTGTGAGAGTGTTTTTATTATCTAATGTATCAGAGTGGCTTGCTTAGTGTCTATTTGTACTTCAAGTTGTATTTCCTTTCATGTACGCTGCTGGTTTGTAATAAGGTTTATACAACTTCCATGTATGAGTATTTTGGCGTATTTCTGCAACAGAGCCTGTATTGACTTCATTGGTGCCTAGCAGGACTTGCGCATGTTCCAAACAGTAACGGGCCCCGAGAGCGGGTCGTTACAGGTTTGGTGGCCTATGTAGGTCCGCGCTAAATATCACATGAACAGTACATGAAGTTCAGAATATGCCGTATAAAATACTCAAAGGAACTGATCAAACCTTATGAACCGCAGGTAGGCAATGGAAAGGAACACGTCAGGAAGCGAGGACAGTGCGTTTGGATCCGGGATCAATCACCCGAATAAGGGTCCCAACCAGAATGATGCTAGTAATAGAGCTAAGACCGGTCTGAACACGACAGTATTTCTGATTGCACCATTGTCTGTAGAAGATTGCATGCGGGGCAAGTATGCCCTTCATCAGCAACTTGGACAGGCTTTGGAGCAGGCTTTGCTTAGAGAGCAGAAAGCTGACCCGAGTGCTTATCACTTTCGAGGGATTGATTGGTTAGGGGACTTTCCATGCCACCATCGACTGTATTTGAAGGAGGGTAGTCTTCGAGATTCTTGATCATCCAAAGTTCGAGTTCATTAGCGGAAGCAGATCGATAGGCCCAGTGGAGTACAGAGCCAAATCGGTCGAAGCAATATCAGCCGCTATAGAAGCTGAGCCTGAGATACCAGAAGTAGTTCGAGATGTGTTTCCAGACGACCTTACATGTTTGCCTCCGGATCGTACTCTCAAATTTGCCATTGAATTAATGCCAGGAGCTCAATCAATATCTAAGGGACCATATCGTTTAGCACCATCTGAGCTAGAAGAATTGCGGGCCCAACTGATGAGCTTCTGAAGAAGGGATGGATACGACCCAGTGTATCTCCCTGGGGATCTCCTATATTGCTGGTGAAGAAGAAAGATGGATTCCTTCGTATGTGCGTTGACTACCGTGAGCTAAACAAAGTCACCATGTAGAACAAGTACCCTCTACCGCGCATCGACGATCTTTTCGACCAGCTCGGTGGATCAAGCATCTATTCGAAGCTGGATCAGAGGACAGGGTACCAACAAGTGAAGGTGAAAGACGATGATGTTCCCAAGACTGCATTCAGGACTAGATACGGACATTATGAGTACTTAGTAATGTCGTTTGGTATGACCAATGCACCTGCGGTATTTATGAGTCTCATGAACCAAGTATTGTATGAATGCTTGGACAAGTTCATAGTAGTCTACATCAACAACATTCTCATATACTCGAATGCAGTAGAGCATGCTGAGCATCTCAGGAAGGTTCTCGAGACCATGAGAAGAAACCAACTTTATGCCAAACTTAGCAAGTGCAAGTTCTGGCTGAACAAGGTGGCGTTTTTAGGCCACATAGTGTCAGGAGAAGGGATTGCTGTTGATCCTGAAAAGTAGCCGCTGTTCAAAACTGGCCAGTTCCCCGAACGGTGATCGAGATTCGAAGTTTCTTGGGACTCGCTGGCTATTACCGGAGGTTCATCAAAGACTTCTCAAAGATCGCAGGAGCCATGACGCGATTGACAAGAAAGGATGTGGTATTTGTTTGGTCAAAATCATGTGATGATGCTTTCTAAGAGCTGAAGAAGAGGTTGATGACTGCACCTATTTTGATCATTCCAGACCGATCAGGAGGATTCTAAGTCTTCTGTGATGCATCTGGCAAAGGACTTGGATGCGTGCTACATCAGCACGGTCGAGTCGTAGCATATGCATCCAGGCAGTTGAAGATCCATGAGAAGAACTACCACACTCATGATCTTGAGTTGGCGGTAGTGATTTTTGCATTGAAGATTTGGAGGCATTTTCTATTGGGAGAGCACGTGAAGGTGTTCTCGGATCATAAGAGTCTGAAGTATCTCCTCACTCAGAAGGAGCTCAACATGCGTCAGAGACGATGGATAGAGTTCATGGCGGATTATGACATTGACCTTAGTACCATTCTGGGAAAGTCAATGTCGTACCCGATGCATTGAGTCGTCTACCAGCGGCGATGACCCTTACGAATCAGTGGAGGTTGCAGCAAGAGATCCGGGACATGGGTATAGAAGTGGTTCTACCAAGGATGACTGCATCTTTGATGGACATGCATATCCAGTCTACCTTGGTAGAGAGGATCGAGAATGCTCAGATGGATGATGAGAAGCTACAGAAGATCAAAGATCTGGTGATAGCAAGCCAGAGGCCAGAGTTTAAGATTCATGCAGATTGATCTTTGAGGTTTGAGGACAGGATCTGTGTACCGTCTGGCGCCATTAGAGAGGAACTATTGGAGGAAGCTCACAATTCTCCATACTCCATACATCCTGGAGGTACCAAGATGTACCAGGATCTGCGACAGCATTACTGGTGGCATGGCATGAAGAGAAGCGTTGCACGAAGCGTACCGAAGTGTATTATGTGCCAGCAGGTGAAGGCTGAACATCAGAGGACTGTCGGCTTATTACAGCCCTTGCCCATTCCGGAGTGGAAGTGGAAACACATCACGATGGACTTCATAACTGGTCTACCCAAGAGTACGAAGCAGAATGACGCTATCTGGGTGATCGTAGACCGATTAACCAAGACATCACACTTCATTCCTTTCAGAGTAGGCCAGTCTACAGAGGTGTTGGCCAAGAAGTACATGAATGAGATTGTGAAGCTGTATGGAGTTCCTATCAGCATTGTCTCAGATAGAGACACCAGATTCTCATCTCGTTTCTGGAGGAGCCGCCACGAGAGCTTGGGGACTCACTTGAGTTTTAGTACAGCTTACCATCCGCAGAAAGATGGTCAGTCAGAGCGTACTATTCAGATACTTGAAGACATGCTGCGGGCATGTATGCTGAACTTCAAAGGATCATGGGAAGACCATCTCCATTTGGTGGAATTTGCATACAACAATAGCTATCAGTCTAGTATCGGTATGGCACCTTTTGCGGCACTGTATGGGAGGAAGTGCCGATCCCCTTTGAGCTTGGATGATGTAGGAGATCGAGAGTTGGTTGGTCATGAGCTAATCATCGAAGCCGTGGATGTGGTTCGAACCATCAAAGAGAAGCTACAACTGGCCCAGGACAGGTACAAACATTGGGCATATGCGAAACGTCGATATCTAAAGTTTCAGCCCGGAGATCATGTTTTTCTGAAGATCTCGCCCAACCGAGGAATGATTCGTTTTGGGCGGAGAGGAAAGATTAGTCCACGATTCATTGGACCCTTCGATATTTTGGAGCGAGTAGGAGAAGTGGCATACAAGCTTGCATTGCCCCCCGCCTTAGAGGGAAAGCACAATGTGTTCCACATCTCGCAGCTGCGTCGCTATGTGAGTGACCCTAGTCATGTCGTGGACTACTTGTAGATCGCAGTTCGTCCGGACTTGACATACGAGCAGCAACCAGTGGAGATAATAGACCGACGCCAGAAAGTCTTCAGGAACAAGACTATTGATTTGGTCAGAGTGATGTGGCGTCGCGACTCGCCAGGAGAATCTACCTGGGAGCGAGAGGATGAGATGAGAGAACGTTACCCCTACCTTTTCCATGCCTTGTAGAGAATTCCGAGGACGGAATTGTTCTAAGGAGGGTAGGATGTAATGGCTGGTATTTTTAGGTGCGTTTGTTTGCGTGTGCGATTGTATTTTTCTTCAGTTGGCCGAATATTTTATCAGCGTATTTTCTTTTTACGTATCGACGCGAGCACGTCTAAATTTTTCACAGTAGTTTAAATAGTTACTAGAGTTAATTTAATTTACTAGTTACTTTAACTAATTTATTTTACTAATTACCAATAATTTTTAATCTACCATTAATTACTTTAGTTAAATATTAATTAATTAATTAGTTAATTCACCCTCCCATGTTTTTCTCACCTCTAAGCCAGATACATCCCCTAACCTCCCTTCATTAATGTTAAGTTTGATTTTCGTTTAACACGTCTCTTCCATGATCAAATTTCCATGGCAAATGTTCTTCCCTGTAATTAATAAGAACCTAATCCTTGACTAAATCTTCCCCCGATTAATGAACCATGTCCCCTGCATCTTCCTTCTTCAAGGATCCCCCTTCATCAGAAATTCATCAGCAACCCTCTCCTGTTCTTCACCATCCTCATTCCCCATTCAAATCAGAAACCGAAACCCACAGCCAAAGTCAGAAATTGGGGCGAATCAAATTGAAAACCCAAATCAGCCATTCCCAAATCAAACTAACCACAACCCAATTCCTTCATCCCAAAAATCAGTTCACCCAAAATCAAAACAGAAATTGGCAAGAGGAAGATAGAGAATTCGGATCTGAACCCTGAAAAATCAACCCTACAACTCCCAAATTTTCCCCAAGTTACAACATCAAAATCACTCCTCCTCCACTTCAGATCTGCCCTAGCTGCACCCTCCGCTGCCCCGACCCCACATCAGGCTGAGCCCCTCCCTCGCGTCGCCTCAGGTCCGCCCCCTCCCTGTCCGCCATCGCCCAGCAAAACGCCCCCCGCCCCCCGCTTGCGCCCTAGCCCGCCGTGCCCAGGCCGCAGTCACCCCTCGTGCCGCCCCAGGCTGGACCCCCCGTGCTGCGTCGCCCTCCAGGCCGCCGTGCGCCCCCCACCGTGCCCCAGCCCTGTGCGCCCTTTGGCCTGCTGCAACGAAGAACAAAAAAAGAGAGAAGAGAAGAAGATCAGAACGAGAGGAAGAGACACAGAGAGAGGGAGAAGTAAGTTATTATAAAGGTTTATTTTTAAAGGTTAAATTATCTGGTATTAAAGTAAGTTAAGTTGTTAAAAGGGTTTGTTTTTAACATAGGTTAAGTTATTTGGTTAATGAGTTAAGTGATTGGTTAAGTTTATTATATAAGTTAATTTATAAAGTTGTGTGTTAAGTTAATTTTTATTAAGATAAGTTATTATTATTAAGTAAGTTTAAGTTTAAGTTTCTAATATAACTTTTTAATAGCTATTATTTTTATAACCCTATATTAGTAAATATGTTAGTAGTTAATCTGTTATAACAACAAGTTAAGTTTTAATAACATGTTATAAGTAATTAGTTATGAGCTAGTTATTGTAATGTACCCTCTTGGACTAATGTTATTTTGTGTAACTAACTCACTTTTGAACCAGGTACCCCTACCGCCATTCAAAACACGTCTTTCACTACCGGGCGAAACGATAACTCATCGTACCCTAGCTATGGGGTTTAAAAAAATATTGATGCATGCCAAAATTAGTTTCTCTTTATTAGCAAAGTGTTTCACTTGACCAGTTAGCTAAACTTGATAAGTTGCATAGTATCGTAATTGCACCGTACTGTAAATTGAATTGGACTCTGTGACATGCTTAACCGAAAGATGTAATTGGAAAAGTGAGAATAGTAATTGACTCATAAATGGTAAGTACGGTAACCTGCACACACACACACACACACACACACACACACACACACACACTGGGTTTTTGGGGTAACTTATAATTGTGGAAGTGCGGGAGCGACCAGTCCGATCTGCAGTGAATAGTACCATTTTGATTGAACCGTATCGTTTTGTTGAATAATACCGTTTTGATTGTACCTTATCTTATTGTTGTAACCCGGGATATCAGGTGGACTCTTGGTTGCATATCGTGCTTCCCTTTATAAGTCACGTAGGATCAGGCACAACAAAAAAACCTCGTAACTGGTCATTTTTAAATATTTTTAATTGTTGATAGGATTGAAATATTTGTAAATCTGTTATGTTACTTTTCTGCCCTATTGTACGCACTTTACTTCTTGTCTCTTTAAATTGACATGCTAGTTTTGTCATGCTCGTTTATTGTTTTAAATATCATGCTAGAGATACTTTGAGTTACGTCTGATCCTGGCGACCCTTCTTTTGTGGTGGTCTCGCCAGATACAGCACACGTTGAAGAAGTTGCAACATGGACTGCAGACGCTGAGTTTGCTGTAATGTTTGACCAGGAGGACGCTGGTTACTAAGTGTGAGTGTGAGTGTGTTTTTATTATCTAATGAATCAGAGTGGCTTGCTTGGTGTCTATTTGTACTTCGAGTTGTATTTCCTTTCATGTACGTTGCTGGTTTGTAATAAGGTTTATACCACTTCCATGTATGCGTATTTTGGCGTATTTTCGCAACAGAGCCTGTATTGACTTCATTGGTGTCTAGCAGGACATGCGCATGTTCCAAACAGTAATGGGCCCCGAGAGCGGGTCGTTACACGGTGACCGATCCTAGGGGCTGAACATGTGCGACATCAGTGGTCAACTGAACTACCCCAGAAGAGGAAGACGACGAGGGACACATGATGCAGCACAGAGAAAATTTGAGGCAGATGTGGGGGGACGAGGGAGGAGAAGACAATGTTGAAAGGGCAGAGCCTTCATCCGCAAGGTAACTGCCTCCCCTTATACCGCTCCCCCGAAACCCTCCGCTCCATCGCAAGCCGTCCACTGTGCACACGCGTCGGCATCCTGCATGGGGCACCACTTCGAATTCCGCTCCCAGGGGTAGGAGAATTTAAACCTTGCAGCGTTATGATAGCCCTCATTCAATGCACTGCCTCGACTGACACTCCTATCAATTCCACACGGATCACATCCCTCAGACCGAACTGTCAGAATCCGAGCGTCCCGAGCGATGGTGGCAATTGATACGACCCACTCGAAATGGGCCAAGACTGGACGGGCCAAGCACGTGTCACGAACCTTTGGCCTGGATAGAACGAGGCCCCCACAAAGACTCAGAGTCAAGCCGGTCTCAAACCGATACGAATGCATCCGCTGACCCACATCGGTAGGAGCCACTCTCCTTAAATCATGCCCCCTTAATCATCATTAAAGATCCCCATTACACCCACCTTCTTGACCCATGAAGGCACCATCAAAGTGGCAAATCATCGGGGCAAAATAGGAGGACATTGAGGGGACGTGGCTGGGAAAGATTCCGATAAAGCAACTCGAAGAACAACGTGGAAGAGGAACTCTTTCTGGATACCAAACTCCTAGGTATTCTTCCTGAACGACCTTAACTACCACCTTATAATTCTCATCCACAGCTCGGCCTGCAGAATCACGTACTGGCCTCTCCGTGAGCCATACCGATCCAACCGAGCATCCTTCAGATCTGTTCTAACTTAGGCATCAGAGGGGACTTGGTCGGAACCAAGGTCAACCTGCCCTGATGAGCTTTCTCGTCTGTTCAGGTCAAGGAGATCCAGTTGCGTCGAAGCTACCCTTTGACGCCTAATCAGCCCGGAGCCAAACACGCTCGCCCCCGAGCTCGTTCATCTCCACCCATATGGAGGTCGTCGCTTAGCCAAGGACTCCCTTCTGCCCGTCGACGCTCGGACATGCACACTCTTCACGAGGTCGAACGAGCTGCTTCCCATTCCTGGAGGCCACACGTGCCCTACGTGATCGCGTTGACCTCCGGCCCTCTAATCAACCAACATGTGGTGAGAAAACACCCTGAAACAATGTGATCAAAAATGTGAAATGAATTATTACTTGAATGCCAGGATATATTCATGTTAGCTTGTGAAAGAGAATTATATGTTAATCTTCTCCATTTTTCAATTATGTTATGCAATTTCCAATGAAATTGAAAGATGGAAAGTAAATAAATGGTGGAATGATAATGAATATGGTAATGATGTACCAAAATGAAAGAAATATGAAATGGTGAAAGAATTGAGTGAGAGGAGGGAATGAATCTGGGAACTTCAATCCATTTAAAAATGGGTGAATCCTTGGATGCGGGATTTGGGAAGAATATGTGTAAAGAGTGGATCTTAAGGAGTGGACACTAATACTGATCTCACCCACACTCCCGATAGTTGGTAAGGGAGTTGATAGGGTTGATGAGGCCGGTGGTGTACTCGTGATGCACCATGGTGGTAAATGATGGTTTGCTCTGTTTTCCACTTAAAACCCGAGATTTCTCACTCCTGACAGAGGAGTTATGAGAGGCCCCTCCAGTGCTCGTGTCGCTGGTTGAGGTACCACTTTTCACCCAACCTGGGTGAAATCCAGCTCCTTAAGTGTCATAGTATTTGCACGGGTTCCCAAACATGTAAATTGATAACCTAAAGTAATTGTCTTTCATTTGTAAATGTTGTTATCTCATGTTTATGTGTTCCTCTTTTACTTTAATGTTGTTATCTAATGTTGATCTGCACCTATATTTACTTTAATGCTACTACCCCATGTTAACATGTTCATATGCTTATTTTCGCAATTGCATGTCATGCTATGGCTACTTAGGCAAGTTCTTCAAGTTCTCTTTTCAGTACCTACATGTTAATATGTAAATACTTTCATAATGTTTGTGATCTTACATTTGTAGACCGCCCTTCTTAGATAGGTAGTCCGGTTCTAAACTGGGTTCTACCTAGCTTAGTTAGGAATCCTACTGGGTCACGCGTTGAAGTGCCCCATTTACTTTTCCAGGTCTAGAAGCATGATTGTCAGAACAGAGCTAGACTAAGGAGTCTACTCAGAGATGGAGCCCTCAGAGGGCAGTCTTGTATAGATGATTCCCAGGGGTAGTCAGGAAGTGAGATGTATCATGTACAGAGTGTGGTTTTCCTTTTGGGTTCTTTGGTGGAATTTCTTGTTTACTTCCTTTGTACTCAGCTCAGAGATGGTGTATGTAAATGAAGAATCATTGTAAAAATAAAATGAAATGTTTGGATTTGTATTTCTGTTTAATTCTTTGTGTTAATATATGTGATGGAGCTTTACTTGTACTTCCCAGCACGTGCGCAGTGACCTGCAGATTTCTTTTTACACTCTTTGTTTCTCTCTTTCTACGGAACACTCGTTGATCTGGAAATGCCTGGGACGGAGTCGTACTTTCCGGGTATCATGGAAAGCGGGTCGTTATAAATTGTCAACAAAAAGAACAGATCCAAGGAAAACGATGTTGGAATCCAGTGAATAGTAGCATGAATAGTGCATGAACAGTGGACAAATTCCACTTTCCACTCCACATTCAACAAAAAGAACATGCCCTTAATGACCAAACGCTAGCAGGAGTTGCTACGCGCACATACCGTTTTGCTCAGCCTGTACAATCACTATCTACAAGTTTGTCATTCAAAATTTACACATAATAATTCTACCCTCGTCGCCTTCCCCCTTTTCCTGCCACCCACAACAAGTGGGGGAGCTAATCCGATCGCCAAGTTTCAATGATGGTAGGGGAGCTGATCTGAGTCGTTTGTCGGCATTTTTCTCCACCCACCGGCCAAGTTTCTTGGCGAACAGATCGAGCTCCTTCCTCGGCTGCATGTTGAGATAGCTGACCCTGCCACCCACCAGCGTCGCAAGTCCGCCCTTGAGGCAGACCTTGTTCCTCTCGTTCGAAGCGATCAAGGGCCAAGAGCTGGCAGACTTAGTGTTGGAATGCACCATTGAAGAACTTCTAGAAGACCCGCTAGGCACTCAATCGGACGTAGCATGGTAAAGACCGCCGGTAGCAGACAAACCCTCAACATCCGCTCAGGGAGGAGATGGCAAACTATGGGTCATCCACGTTGACGAGTCGGCTATAGGGTCTGGAAGTGGAGCGGGCATCGTCATCCAAACCCCTGACGGGTGCCTCAGGGACGACGCTCATGTTTCCGTGGACCTCGAAATCGATGGGGGCATGCATCGCCTTGAAGACTTGACAGACGGTGCCAGTGACGAGGGGACCGATGCCATCGCCAGGTATTAAGGCTACTATGCGATAGCCGCCGTCGCCGGGGGGCGGGGCATGTACGTGATGGATTCGATGGCCAAGGTTCGATGCCGACGGTTGTGCGTGATCCATTTGTGCGCGCTAAGAAAAACCGCCGGTGATCATCAATTTTTATTCACCGTGCATCACCGCGCACAACCGGGGGGTGGGTATTTTTTGCCATTTTTTGAACAGTTGTTCGCGATAAGCAATTCTGAATGGAAAACTTGTAAATAAACCGAATGCCATTTTTCGAACAGTTGTTCGCGATAGGCAATTTTGAATGGCAAACTTGTAAATAAACTGTCAGTTGTGCACGCGAGTAAAATGGTATGTGCGTGAAGCAACCCCCAACGCTAGATTAGAATCTTCTTGGATGAGTTAATTCATTGCATACAATGGGGGGTCAATCTGAGCTGTTCTTTTGGGACTTGTTTGGATAATTGAGAGAGAATATTAGCACAGACATGATCCAAAGGATAGAAATCCTTTGAATTAAAATCCAAAGATTTAGTTGGGACGTCATCTTAATTCAAACACATAACATTAGTTTCTGCTCAAAGGCACCTACATAATCAAGAAAAATTCTTTGGACTAAAAAAGGAGGTTAGATCTCTATTTTCTAGTCCAAATGATTGGTCTATACGTTGGATTTGTTGTCAAAAAGTGACATCCAAAAAAATGAGTTCTTTGGATTGCACTAATCCTTTGGGAAAATGGCAACTAAAATGGTAAATCCTTTGGATTGAGATTATTCAAACATACCCTTAAATTTGAACATGTTAATTTGACGAGTGATGTTAATTGCACCACAATCTTTTATGAATTCACCGTATTGTTAAATTCACCGTAAACGGAGAAAATCGAAATAAAAATGGAGACACGAAATGACTAATTTGCCATTCCTCCGGCAATCGTTTGAAATTACCGCTTTCACCTCCCCCCACCCGTCTTCTTCTTCCATCGCCCATCCCCAAAAGGTTGCTTTCCTTTTTATTCTCGCTGCTTTTTATTTGAATCGCCTTCCGATGCGATGCAAAACTGCATAGGAACGCAGAGATCATTATATAGAGATCATTATATAGAGGATAAATGCTTAGCCATTATATAGTGCACATGATCGGTGAGCTGAGATTAAACAAATTCAATTTCATTTCAATTAGTACCAAATATTGGAAATAGAAGTACTATTAATGAAGTGATTAATCTATGATCCGATTGAATTAACCATTGGGGCTTCCGATCGAGCACGAACCGTGACCATTGCCTTCCTCATGGTGGCCTCTTGGGCCTAATCAGTCAGCTTCGGGCCTCTCTTGATGAATGCTCATAAGGGTAAAAAAGTAACAGCACTTTTAAGGGTTTGCGGTGCAATCATAAGAGTACTCGTAATGGAAAACTTGTAAATAGAAGTACAGTGAAACCATAAAAGTTTGTGGTGCAACTAACAGCACTTCTAATTTGACACCGCCTAAGGAGGTGAACCAAGAAAGCCGAAGCACTAGGGCATCAGATGCTCCCTCTCATAAATAACTCAAGATAAGATATTTTCCACTTTTCTTGATAATCGGGATGATGCACTTGAGCTGGCTCCTCTACTGACCTATAAATGACACGTCCACTTTTCTTGATCTCTTCAGTGAGGGCAGCAGAGAGATTCTGGGGAAGAAGATGATAATTTGAATCGTAGTACTAAGAAGATTAAACCTTCAGCTGGAGAGGAGGTTTGTGTGGAGATGACTGAAGCGATGGATCTGTTGGCGTCAGATGTTCGTGAGCAATGCAGTGGGGGTTTTCCTGCCGCTGGTAATCCTAAGAAATCTTAAGGATGCATGTTTGGGCGACTCATCTTCCACCATCTCAGATCCTACGATGGGGGATGATGCTGTTGTTGACGGTGAGGACATTAGGGTGGAGGCTATGGGAGAATGAGATAACATCACTTTGTTTACAGTGTTCAAGCAGAGGCTGAGACGGCCGTATTTGGTGGCAGTCATCGTCAAATTGTTCGGCCGTAATATTACTTTGTCGGTGCTAGAAGCGAGACTGATGCATCTATGCAAGCAACGAGGAAGACTCGTTCTTATCCTCTTGCAGGCCGTAAATCCCAATTTCATTTCGTCTGCTGCCTCTAAATCCCGCGGGCCCCGTAGCAACGTTGAATTTAATAGGCCGCTGCTGGCTTTTAAGCCGTCCTCTAATGATGTTCAAGAACATAAGCAGTCTAAACCACCAGAAAACAGAGGACTGAAGGATGCTCGATCTCTGACTTCGGCGGCGTCTCCCTCATTTTCTGGTCTGCCCCCGACATCCGGTGTTCGTAATCCATTGAGGGATATTTCCAATGCGCCCCCGAAGATGTTGAGTACCCCCAAAGCTACCGGTAGCGAGACTGCCCATGTGCAGTTGATGCCGACAGATTCTCAACAGAGGAACCCCCTGATGACCCCTTGCCAGTAACCAGACGCTCCACCCCAATGTTCGTGATGAATATGATGTTTTGGAACTGTCGCGGAGTGGGTAAGGAATCTTTTCGCAGTGGGATTCAGGAATGGTTACAGTGTGTTAAACCATCCCTCCTATCTATTGCGGAACCAAGGATAGTTAATTAACGTGTGCGTATGTTGGTACGCAAGTTGAATTTCTCTCATGAATTAGTTGTGGATCCGGTGGGTTATTCTGGTGGATTATGGCTTTGTTGGGATGGCTCTTCGTTCGATCTGGAGGTATGCTCCCCTTCCCCACATTTGATTTATGCTATAGTTAGGAGGAGTGGATATCCAAATTTTCTATTATCTGTTGTGTATGCCCCTCCTAGCCGTCCAGCTCGCTGGTTTTTATGGGAATAATTAGAACAATTTGCGCTGGGAATAATTAGAACAATTTCAATCGGATGATTTCTTCGTGTGGCCACATGGATCTGAATTTTGTTGGTAATCCATTCACTTGGTGCAATCAGCTGAAGGGTTATGCACGGGTATCGGAATGTTTGGACAGGGCATTGGCTAATCCAGCTTGGCGTCAGTTATTTCCACATGCCTTGGTCAGACATTTGCCAAGGCGGTACTCGAATCATTGTCCCATTTGCTGCAGTCGGACCCGTCTGTTTCTGTCAATTCCTTTTCTAAGCCGTTCCGGTTCATGCTATGTGGTTATTGGAGCATGGTTTCAAGGGGTCTTTTGCTGTCATGTGGGCTCGCGCCCGTAGTAAGTTGAAGCAGGTTGCAGGGGACCTCCTTATGTGGAACACGCACTCTTTTGGGAATTTGTTTCGGCGGAAGAAATGGCTAAAGGGTAGGATTGATGGGGTGCAACGAGAACTTTCTGTCCAATATTCTCACCAACTCTGTAAACTGGAAGAGCGATTGATTGCTGAATATGATGCCATTCTCTTCATGGAAGAATCCTTCTGGGCACAGAAATCGAGGGTGGACTGGCTTTTGAATGGGGATGGAATACTCAGTTTTTTCACATGACTGATTTATGTCATAGGCGTCGTAATCAGATCTCTATGTTGAAGGATGAGGTAGGTTCTTTGGTTTTGGAGGGAGAAGAACTACAATTTCATATCACGAAGTTCTATAAAGGCTTGTTTAGGAAGGAAGTGACTGTCAGCGTAGGCCTCTCGCATCCCATATATTCGTTTATCTCTTCTGATCAAAGATTGTCTCTTGAACTTCTAGTTTTGGAAGAGGAAGTCAAACATGTGCTTTTCCAAATGAAGCCTTGGAAGTCCCCTGGTGTGGATGGCATTCAAGCTGGGGTTTTTCAGGAGATGTGAGACACGTTCAGATATTCATTGACTACTTTGGTTTCTGAGGCACTGGTTAGGGGATGAATTTGATAAAGAGCTTTGTAAGATCTTACTGGTACTTATTCCTAAGGTTCCACACCCAGTTAGAATAACGCAGTTTCGACCTATTAGCTTGTGTTGGGTTCCATATAAATTGGTGACGAAGGTTTTGGTGAACATGATTCGTCCTCTACTGCATGAGTTGGTTAGTCCCCTTCAGGCCAGTTTCATTCCTGGAAGACATGCATCTGATAATATTCTGGTGGCTCGGGAGATGATACATACTATCCGGCAGTCGAAGTGTCACGAGGGGTTCTTTGCCTTGAAGATTGATTTGGAAAAGGCTTTTGACCGTGTTAGATGGGATTTTTTGGAGGATACACTCACTCTTTTTGGGTTCCCTGCTTCCTGGATAAAGCTTGTTATGTTCTGTAAATCTTCCTCATAGATCTCTGTTATGTGGAATGGAGAGATTTCTGAGTGGTTTTTGCCAGAAAGGGGGTTGCGACACGGAGATCATCTCTCCCCTTATTTGTTTGTTCTATGCATGGAGCGATTGGGACTTCTAATTTCTGCGGCGGTGGCTAATAAGTCATGGAAGCCTATTAAGTTGGGTCAGGGGGTCCCTCTATCTACCACTTATTATTTGCATATGATCTATTCTTATTTAGACGAGCTAGTTTCCAGAATACACAGCGGGTAAAAGAGTTATTAAATGAGTTCTGTGCCTCTTCTGGAGCCAAGGTTAACCTAGAGAAATCCCGATGCTTTATCTCACCTTCGGCTTGCCGTCATCATGCCTATCGTATATGATCTACACTTGGTGGTGTTCCCTCACTAGATCTGGGCAAGTATTTGGGTGTTCCACTAATTCATAGTAGAGTCACCAAGCATACTTACAGGGATGTTGTGGAAAAGATCAGGTCCAAGTTATCTGGGTGGAAATCTAAAATTTTAAGTCTGACGGGTAGAGCTACTTTGATTACCTCAGTCACTTCTACGATTCCCACATATACTCTGCCTACTACTAAGCTTCCTCAACATACTACAGTAGAAATAGACAAGTGGAATCGGTCCTTTCTCTGGGGTGGGACCAAGGACATGAAGAAGTTACATCTTGTTAATTGGCTAGATGTGTGTAAAACTAAGAACTTGGGCGGGCTTAGTATTCGTGCAATGGAGTTTCATAATCTGGTCATGATGCAGAGATTAGCATGGAAGTTTTTGCAGGAACCTCATTCTCTTTAGGTTTGGCTACTGCGGGCTAAATATAAATTACCTGATGACATCCTCTCTTTCATTTCCATTCTTCATTTGGTACCTACTGCGTGGTCCTATTCTTGGCGCAGTATTGTCCATGGTTTGCAGAGGCTATATTTGGGGCTAGTGAAGAGGTTGGGGGATGGATCTTCTACAAATTTTTGGAAAGACAATTGGCGGGGAGACCGCTTATTTCTCATCTTTCTCCTCCACCAGATATGGATTCAGTGCATGTGCGAGTTTGTGAGTTTATACGGGATGGATCTTGGGATGTTAGCAAGCTACTCTTGGCAGTACCGGAGGATGTGGCTCAAGTGATCATGGCTTGTCCTCTACCCCGGGTCGCAGGACTACAAGATACATATATTTGGCAGTATACCTCGCATGGGAAGTTTACCACTCAATCCTCTTATTTCCAATTACCACATGCGTCGAATCCAGGTGGGGATTTTAAATTTGCATGATTGTGGACTTTTTCTCTACCTGCCAGATGGCGTCATTTTCTTTGGCTTGTCTGTAGAGACAGGATTGTTACTAATGAGCTGAGGTTCAAACGGGGTATTTCATAATCGGCCGCATGTAATTTCTATGATCTTGTTCCTGAGACGACATTACATGCTCTTCGTGATTGTAACGGCCACTTTTTGTTGTACGTATTTCGTACGTACTTTATTAATGCATCGTATTATGTGAATATTTGCGTTTTGATTTTTTTTATTATTTCATTGGCTCGAACTCGCGATCAGACCCCGTATTCACGATCCTCTCGACACCACGATCGCTCCGATATTTTCCATATAATTTTTGGATGACATCGTGTCGAATGGCGAAATTGTAATAATCTAATTTTTAAAACCATATTAATACTTTTCAAAATTTAAAATTTTTAAATCTAATAAAATCTGAAATTATTTACTAAATTTATTTTTATCAAAATCTTATAATATCTTACCTACCCGGGTTCCCCCACGCATACAATCTCCTCTCCCTATCACGTTGCATGCAACCAATCCCCCCAACGTCATTATTTTTCCTGCGGTTAACTCTTAACAGCTCCTCTGCCAGCCACATCCACAACAAACTCGCTCATGCCCTTGAGATCTCGGAGCATCTCAACAAACCCACGCACGCACATTCTCCTTCTCATCCTTCTTCTTCATAAACCCCCACCAACATCCGACCCAACTCACAACCTCCCCTCTCTCCTTCCCCGTCGTAACCACCCTCAGTCCTCCATGCGCTTCCCAGCGCCACCCCTGACAACCCCTGACGAACACAGCCACCTCTTTCCTCCCGCTACTCAAACTGAATAGCGACCTCGCACCACCACCACCTCCGCCCTGTCACTTTCCTCCTCCCGCCTCCGTTCAACTCCGCACCTCCGCCACCTCCCCTGTAGTTTGCAGCACCCATAAACCCACCGCGTCGTCTTCCTTTTCCCTCCAAAGAAACCGGCGACAACCACCGCACCCCGACGTCTCCTCCACTTGTAGCATCACCTGCTTCCCGCCGACCATACCTACCGTCCCCAACCTCTCTCTCGCCTTAAACTCACCGTCGGCGTCACCCAACACAACCACACTGCCAGCCCAAACCTCCAACGTCCTCCGCCACCTCCCTCTTCCCTCGTCGGCTACCAACTTCCCCGAACCACCCCCTCTCCCTCACCAACACCCCGCCATCACCACCACTCCAACGAACCTTCCAAACTCCGACCGCCACCGTCTTCTTTCTCCCTCAACGCCACGCCATCCCACTTGCACCGCCGCCCGCTATCGCACACGGGTGATGGTTCAATTATTTCGGGGGCTGGAGTTGCAAAATCATCCGATTCTCGTCTTTGGGATCGCGATGATGGATTGCGACTTCGGGATCGCGACTGGGGCAGCGTAGGAGGAACTAGTATCTCAACGTCGGAATCGCGTCGTTGGATCCTAGTTGGGGGTGTTGGTGATCAGGGTGCGGGATGTTCTTATCCGCAGGCAACTGTTGGCCGTTCAGAGGATGGATCTGGGTTGGCAAAGCTGAACCATCGTTCAGAGGTGAGAACGGAAAATAACTCGAAGGTGCCACCTTCTTCTGTAGGTACTGGCGAATGGCAAGAGGTCAAGAGGAAGGGTGGCCCTCGCACCCTTAAGAATAACTTTCCTCCCCGTAGTGTCTATCGGTGGCAGGGGGGGCCCTCAGCGTAGTGCAATGGGGGAAAGAAGAGTATCGCAAACACTTGCGCCTAAGGTGTTTGGTAAAACGCCAATGAGAAATTTAGCTGCTGTTAAAGTTGATGCTTCAGGACCTAAGCGATATTGGCTAGATGTGTGTACGCAACGGCGAACTTACGAGCATGCTTTGTCTATGACCCATGTTCCCCCAAAGATCAGAGAGGACGGAACCACATATGCCTATATACCGGTGGGAATGGTCGAGAGGGGTTCTGAAAGGTGGAAACATACTCTTGTTGGTTATGTTATGGGAGATGTCCCATTCTATGGCCAAATTGTGGGTTGGGTGGAAAGATTGTGGAAGCTTAAGAAGAAGATTCAAGTTTTTTGCAAGGAGAACGGTTTTTTCTATTTCAGATTCGAATCGGCGGAGGAATCTGAACGGATTTTGCAAGGGGGGCCTTGGTTGTTCGAGGGGCGGCTTGTTGTTCTGAAACGATGGAGTCCTGATCTTTGTCATGACCGTGATATTCTTACTTCTATCCCTATTTGGGTCCAATTTCATGGAGTACCCTTATACTTGTGGAATTTGGAGGCCTTCAATATTATTGCATCTGTCATTGGGATGCCACTGTGCTTGGATCGGGCTACTGCTTATAATGAAAGACTCTCTTATGCGAGATGCTTAGTAGAAGTATCTGCTAGTAACCCCTTCCCGAAGTCTGTTGATGTGGTGCTGGATGAAGGTAAGTCTCTTACTATTGAGACTAAATTTGAGAGTGATCCCCCTAGATGCACTCACTGTGTTTGTTTTGGACATTCAAATGCTCAATGCCATACTAAGCTCCCTTCAATCCAATCAACTTCTCCTGAGGATAATTCTCATGGGAATATTAAAGCCCGGGGTCAAGGTGAAGGTGATCAGAACCCCACGGTCTCGCTGCCTCCAAATACAAGTACAACATTGCCGGCTTCAAGTGTTATCGCTATTGAGACCCTTTCTCCAAATGTTATCAATGATGTGTCTACTCCCAGAGAATTAGAGAATCATACTCCAAATATTATCACCGATGAAGCTGATCTAGTGGGCACGAGTATATCTATTGAGGTTAATATGTCAAATGTTAATATTGTGCTACCCCCGGAGCCGCCTGAGGGTGCTTGCGTAAGTGTGGAGGCTGGAGTTTCATCGGGTCCTGACTTCTGTCTAGAGGATGCTCACAAAGCCAATGTGTTATGTCTACAGCGATCCGAGCCTGCCGTGATGCAATGTGTAAGCCCCAGCGATGAATTGTATAACCTTCCAAATGATGGTGAGGTCTTATCACGTGAGTTGTTGGGGAAATCAAATGCTCTACAGGAGGGTGCTGTTGGTTTTTCAAGTGAGTTGTTGGGGAAATCAAATGCTCTACAGGATGGAAATCCCTGCAGTTCGCCTTTGGAAGCTGGAGAATGTTGTAGGCTCCTTCCATCGCTTTTGTTCGATAGTTTGGGGTAAGAGACTGATGTGGTGCCAGTACAAGTGGCCATTGACAACCCCGAATGGGAGTGGGAAGAGGTACTTCTCCTGAAGGAGGCTGAGGAGAGGAAATCTGTTAAAAGGAAGGATGTGGTGCATACACTGGGATCCACTCGGAGGAGCTCCAGATTGCAGGGAGGTAATCTGCTGTAGAACAACTTAAACTCTTCTTAATGACTTTTCTAATTTGGAATGCTAGAGGTCTTAATAATCCTGTACGAAGGCGTGACCTCCGTGATAGAATTAAGTTAATAAATCCATCTGCTTTGATTCTTTTGGAGACTAAACTGAAGTCTCCTCTTATTAATAATAAGTCTGTGATTCCAAAAGGTTGGAATTCTATCGAAAATTTTGGTTTAGCTACTGGGGGCCGAATTTTGATGGGTTTTAATCCCAATGTCTGGACCACTAATCTCCTCTCTTCCTCTCCCCAGCATATTTTCGTTCACTGCACTAATGTTGATGGCTTTGTTTGCACAATTTCTGGAGTCTACGGCTACAACACTTTGATTAAGAGGAAATGTTTATGGGATATACTTCAGCAGGAGGCTTGTATTTGTAACAATGGGCCTTGGTTAGTTGCTGGCGATTTCAACAATGTTCTCTACACAGAAGATAAAATTGGGGGCCGGCCTCTAGAGGATTGCATTGTCAGAGATTTTTATTCTTGTATCAAAAGTTGCCATCTCCAGGAGCTCAAGAGTTTGGGTTCTAATCATAGTTGGTGTAACAACCGGAAAGGTGAAGCAAGAGTGGTGGCTCATCTTGATCGTAGTTTTTGCAATGCGGAGTGGATACACAAACTTGCGCATTCTTATACCCATTATCTTGACCCACACACTAGCGACCACTCCCCTATGGTGGTGTACCTCCACTCCCAGGTATTATCGCATCCTAAGCCCTTTAAATTCTTTAACTATTGGGTCAAATGTCCGGGCTATAAAGAAATACTTGAGAATAACTGGCCTGTGAGTATTGGTGGCTCCCCCATGTACTCATTATCTTATAAACTTAAGCGGTTGAAGCATCAACTCCGGCTTTGGGCATCTGACTTGCATGCTTCCAACCAGGTAGTTGCTTTGCGTAATAAATTAGAGGCTCTACGCAGGGACCCCTCTCTTATTCAAACTCATGCTCTTCAAGAGGAGGAACAACAGCTTCTAAAAGATCTGTCTTTAGCCATGAGCCTAGAGGAAGATAAGTACAGGCAAAAAAGTAGGCAGGATTGGCTCTCCTTGGGTGATAGAAATACAAAATTCTTTTACAATTCTATGAAGACAAGGGATAGTTACAACAATATGGGTCATTTGGTGGATGCTGCGGGGGGAAAAATAAAACATATGAAGTGTTAAGGGTTGAGGCGCCGGCTTATTTTGAAGAGATTTACAATCAGGATTCTTATATGACCACTTTTCCTAAACTTGTTCCCAAGCGTATCTTATCTGGGGAGGCGGCAGCTTGGCTTGATAGGAGGGTTTCTGATGATGAGATCAAAGATGCTGTGTTTCAAATTGGACCTAACAAGGCCCCAGGTCCCGATGGATTTAATGGTTTTTTCTTCCAACAAAATTGGCACATTCTGGCGTCTGAGGTAACTGTTGCAGTTAAATCTTTTTTCCACTCGGGGTACATGTTAAGGCAAATTAATCATACCTTTCTGACGCTTGTTCCTAAAAAGCTGAATGCCTCTCATCTATCTGATTACAGACCCATTGCCTGTTGTAATTTCCTGTACAAAATTATTAGCAAAATAATTTGTAACATGTTTAAGTTGGTCATCCATGATTTGATATCCCCCAACCAGGCCGCTTTCCTGAAAGGAAGATTGCTATCGGATTCCTGTCTGCTTGCCCATGAACATATCAGAGATTTCAGTAGCCCCATGGGGGGAAGATCTTGCCTTAAATTGGATCTTCGGAAAGCTTTTGATACGGTAAAACATGAGTTTATTTATTATTTTCTAGGACAGATGGGGTTTCCTGCTACTTTTATTGGCTGGGTACGGCAATGTATTTCAATGGCGAGCTTCTCTGTCATGATTAATGGATCCCCTGCGGGATTTTTCACTGGGAACAGAGGTCTTCGCCAAGGAGACCCTATTTCCCCTTATTTGTTCGTCATCATCATGGAGGCTTTCTCGGTCCTAATGGCTAAATATATTACCCGCCGTTCTATTGATCCTATGAGACGGTCAGGTACTATCTCCCACCTTCTATTCGCCGATGATCTTCTAGTTTTTTGCCGAGCTAACAAAAGGAGTTTTTTGGGTCTTAAATCTCTTCTCCTTGAATTCTCAAATTATACGGGTTTGCATGTTAATTGGGACAAAAGTTCGGCTATATTCAGTAAGGGAGCACATTTAAAGCATGAGTTAGCAACCTGTTTGGGTATTCGGTTGGCGTCTTCTATCACCACCTATTTGGGTTTGCCCCTTTCTGCTAAATACCCTAAGACTCCTATGTATGGTAGACTTGTGGATAAATGTAAGAAGCGCTTAATGGGTTGGTCTTCCTCTCTATTATCCATCGCTGGTCGCATTGAACTGGTCAGGTCTGTGATTTATGGTATGGTTGCATTCTGGATGCAAGCCTTCAGAATCCCCTCTACTATTTTGCGCACTATCAATTCTGAATGCAGGAAGTTTATTTTGGGAAACTCGAGGGCATGGGCGTGGAAGGATATTTGTACCCCTAAATCAGAGGGTGGAGTTGGTATCAGACTGCTTGAAGATCTAAATGTGGCTTCTGGTATCAGACTTACATGGAGGTATTTAACTTCTGATAGTGTCTGGGCGGACCAAATGAAGAAGAGATATGACATGGGGGATGGGTTTTTTGCGGCAAAGGAACATGTTATGCAGTCTGGAACATGGAAACATTTGCTGAAATGCCGTAATATTTCTCAAAAATTAATTAGAAGAAATGTGAGGGATGGAAA
This sequence comes from Scilla litardierei, assembly GCA_030789695.1. NCBI lineage: Eukaryota > Viridiplantae > Streptophyta > Magnoliopsida > Asparagales > Asparagaceae > Scilla > Scilla litardierei. Next base: position 133,671,145 of record CM061132.1, on the reverse strand, counting down.
AGCTACTTTATTTTGGCATGATAATTGGCTAGCTTGTGGGCCATTAAAAGACTTATTCGATATTCCTGCTGGTGCTTCGATGAAGAGGGTCCATGAATATTGGAGTGCGGGCAAATGGATAGAGGATCCGGCTATTGTGCTTGTTAAACCTATGCTGGAGGGCATCTCTCTCAGGCCAGGGTCTGACCGTTGGGAGTGGCTACCTAGTGATACTTTCAAGTTTTGCCAAGCTTGGGAGGGAGTGCGAAATCATGGTACATTCTTTCCCTTTCATAAATTAGTTTGGTTTCACAATCATATCCCGAAGATGTCCTTAACCCTCCTCCGACATTTCAAAGGAAAATTGCTGACCAGAAATTTACTTTGTAAATGGTCCCCAAACTCCCCCTCAAATTGTGTTCTGTGTGCTGATAATGTTGAGGAAAAAGTAGGCCACCTGTTCTTTGAATGCGAATACTCCCGTTACATTTTGATGAGAGCTTTATTGAAGCTTGATATCCATTCCCGTGTCGGATTATCCCTGGATGATATTGGGAGCTACTTTCTTACGAATTATGGAGGGAAAAGTGTGCGAAGTGTGCTTGCTAAAATTGTTTTATCGGCTGTGGTGTGGCACATCTGGAGGGAGAGGAAAAGGAGAATATTTGAAGATGTGTCCAAAGTGATGACTATCCTATTTGAGGAGATCGCTGCAGATGTGAGGGTGGCTTTGAGTGACCAAGAGCCCTCTAGTGATGGGGAAGCATCTTTGTTGGCGAACTGGACTTTTAGAGATAATGGCTGAGCTATCATGGTTGTTTCCTATTTCCTCTTGGTGTGGTGTATTTTGGAGTTTTCTCATTTTTGATGTTTAGGAGGTGATTAGAAGAAGGATCTCTAGTGGGGAGTGACGACGCTTGTGTCCTCTCCTCTCCCTATTGATTCCTTCTTTTCGATCACTTTCCTAATTTTTGCTATACATTCTTGTTTTCTACACATATATTAATAAAGATCAGTTTACTCTTCAAAAAAAAAAAAAAAAAAAAAAAAAAACACACACACACACACACACACACACACACACACACACACACACACACACATATATATATATATGGGTAAATGGATCCTAAGGTGCCTCCTTAGATTCAATCTAAGGAGGCGCCCCCATTTCCCCCCCATCTCAACATTTTTTTTGAACATGAGTTTATTGTTCACCTTATGGATGATCAACATACCAAATTTCAAGGGATTTCAATACTTTTTGAGCCCACATCTACCCCTTGCAACTTCGTGGGGTTTTTCAGCACGTTTTAGACCGTTGAAATTGTAAGGGGTAGATGGTGGCTCAAAAAGTATTGGAATTCCTTGAAATTTGGTATATTGATCATCCATGATGTGAACAACCCTATGAAAATATTTTCCAAAAAAATTTGTAGGAGATGGTGGGAAATGAGGGCGCCTCCTTAGATTTTCATCTAAGGAGGCACCTTAGATCCCCTTTTTCATATATATATATATATATATATATATATATATATATATATATATATATATATATATATATATATATATATATAGGAAAATTTTCAAATGAGAACATTTCGCACCGTGCGAAAATGTTTTTAGTTTTTTTTTGAAATTTTTTTTTTCAAAAATTCTTTTTCCCACCCTCATTATATGTTGTTATACCCCCCTCAAAAAATAATCATTGAGAAATAATGTCATTTGGCCTTCGATCAAGGCATTTCATCAAATTCGCACGTTTTGAGACCGTTAAATTTGTAACGGGTGGATGGGTGCTCTAATGCCCAACGGGTTCACCCATTATTTTCCCTGGGGTATATATTTGTATGGATTAAACATCAAAAAAAGAATTTTTGAAAAAAAAAATTTCAAAAAAAAAAAAATGTTTTCGCACCGTGCGAAAACCCCTTTTTTCGCAACCGAAGATCACCCTATATATATATATATATATATATATATATATATATATATATATATATATATATATATATATATATATATATATATATATATATATATATATATATATATATATATATATATATATGGGTAAAGTGTTCCTAGGGTGCCTCCTTAGATTCAATCTAAGGAGTCGCCCACATTTCCCCCCATCTCCCACGTTTTTTTCGGATTTTTTTTAATGGGGTTGTTGTTCACCTCGTGGATGATCAACATACCAAATTTCAAGGGATTCCAATACTTTTTGAGCCCCCATCTACCCATTGCAACTTCGTGGATTTTTTCAGCACTTTTCAGACCGTTGAAATTGCAAGGGGTATATGAAGGCTCTAAAAGTATTGGAATGACTTGAGTTTTGGTATGTTGACCATCCATGATGTGAACACCAACCTCATTAAAAATTAAATCCAATAAAAATGTGGGATATGAGTGAAACTAGGGGCGACTCCTTAGATTCAATCTAAGGAGTCACCCTAGGAACACTTTACCCTATATATATATATATATATATATATATATATATATATATATATATATATATATATATATATATATATATATATATATATATATATATATATATATATATATATATATATATATAGGGTGATCTTCGGTTGCGAAAAAAAGGGGTTTTCGCACGGTGCGAAAACATTTTTTTTTTTTTTTTTGAAATTTTTTTTTTCAAAAATTCTTTTTTTGATGTTTAATCCATACAAATATATACCCCAGGGAAAATAATGGGTGAACCCGTTGGGCATTAGAGCACCCATCCACCCGTTACAAATTTAACGGTCTCAAAACGTGCGAATTTGATGAAATGCCTTGATCGAAGGCCAAATGACATTATTTCTCAATGATTATTTTTTGAGGGGGGTATAACAACATATAATGAGGGTGGGAAAAAGAATTTTTGAAAAAAAAAATTTCAAAAAAAAACTAAAAACATTTTCGCACGGTGCGAAATGTTCTCATTTGAAAATTTTCCTATATATATATATATATATATATATATATATATATATAGGGTAAAGGGATCCTAAGGTGCCTCCTTAGATTTAATCTAAGGAGGCGTTCCCATTTCCCCCCATCTCAAACATTTTTTTTGAAATTTTTTTTCATGGGGTTGTTGTTCACCTTATGGATGATCAACATACCAAATTTCAAGGGATTCCAATATTTTTTGAGCCCCTATTTACCCCTTGTAACTTCGTGGGGTTTTAAGCACGTTTTTAGACCGTTGAAGTTGCAAGGGGTAGATGGTGGCTCAAAAAGTATTGGAATCCATTGAAATTTGGTATGTTGATCATCCATGATATGAACAACAACCCCATGAAAAACATTTCCAAACAAAATGTACGAGATGGTGGGAAATAGGGGTGCCTCCTTAGATTTTCATCTAAGGAGGCACCTTAGATCCCCTTTTTCCATATATATATATATATATATATATATATATATATATATATATATATATATATATATATATATATCAGATGATATTATATATTATATCACATTAATCCACTGTTAAATAGTAGTTAATGAATAATGTAGTATATTTTAGATAATATTATGTGGTATAATGGTATATATTATACCACAGTTCATTATTCAAAATATTAGTAAAATATCACATAAAACAGTATGTAAATGAATATGTAGTTATTAACATGGTATATGTACGTATCATATAATGTTAGTAATAGTGTTAGTAATACAGTTTAGTAGTATAAAAAATGTATGTATATGTAGTTAACATTGATTATATAATATTATATAACAATATGTTGTATAAAAATAGTGTATTATAATTTAATATCTTGTTAACTCATTGAGAACCCTTAACCAATTATAAATCTAAATGACGCAGATAATCGTGCCTCTTGTTGCGATCGTCTGAACACTAAAATCGCTCCAACCAGGCAAGTGCGCATTTTATACACATTTTTAAATGTTGTTCATTTAGACGCTATTCACACATAGCTAGTTTCTAGACGATTTAACCGTGATATATTGTACACGAAAAATGCCATGTGACACAACGACACCAAAACTCCATACGTGTACTTTTTGAGAATTGCCCGATAAAAATCCGAGTGTGTGGACATTTTTACAAGTTAACTGATAAGGCTTTGTAAATTGCAAACATTCTGGACATATATAGATATCTTGAATCACTTGAAACATCATGACTATCTTGCGGGCCGGTTTGGCTAATAATATACCTTGTGGGCCGGTTTGGCTGATTCTGGCTCGTGGTCCAGACAAGTATACGTGGGTGGTGTTGGGTTTGCAGGCACTAGTCGGAAGTAAACTGGTCACCTTCGAGGGCACAAGAAGGTAAATTCATTTGCTATCTGCCTAACGACGTGGGCCTTAGTCACTCGATTAAATACACTCTTGAATATCTTGAAAATGCTATATCGAAAATGTACGACATATAGAATTTCTTCTGCTTTCACTTAAATAGAACTGCCACGCTAATGTCATCTCTGTTCATATTGCTTAGAGATTATAATTGTTCATTCATTCATAAATTCTTTAACTGTCATGTAAACTACTTTGAAAATCTTGCCAATGGTCCTATTCATAACTATTGCTTGCCAAGGACCCTTGCCGACATACATTCCACGTTGTTTGAAATGTATGTCAGGTCACGAGACAGAGTACCAGGAGGACGAGCTACTTGAGGAGACTGACCAACATGACCAGGAGTACACTGACCCAGGAGTTCTTTCCACTGAGGACTAGTTGCTGAGTACTACCTGATGTTGTTAGACTTTCGTTATTATACTTTCGTAGGGTGTGTACCTTCTCGTATAACTCTGTTGTTGGCCATGCTTTGGGCCTTATTACTTTTGTGTACCCATGTCTGGATGTTGGCTTTGATTACATAGTCATTTCTGTTGTATCTGAAATGCATGCAAGTTCCTGCGTATGGATGTTATTCACAGATGCTTATTGGGTTTGAGCTTCATCGCTTAGCCCAAGCAGACCCGTTCGCGTCTTCGCTCCCAAGTATAATGTGAAGTGGGGCGTGACAGTGATTGCCCGAAAGCGAAGATGGTTTGGGATGAGCTCGTTCCTATTTCCGTATTTCTTGATTTCTTCACTTTACCGCTTTCAGATTGGCTCATAGAATTTCTCTATCAGAAGGCCTTGCCTTTCTCGCATGTCGCCCTCTTTGCTACTTGCTTATGTAAGATTTGGGGTTTGAGGTGCCGTTGAACCTTCACTTCTTCTGTTATGGGTAAGGAAGAGTGTTTTACTATCAGACACATTGCTCTTGCGGCCATAAAGGTGATGCATGTATTTGGTAAGTCGCTGGTTACTGCTTCCTCCACCTCTCTTATCTGTTGGACCCCTCCTCATATGGGTATTTTCAAGCTGAATGTTGATGGTGCCAGTAAAGGAAACTCGGGTATCTTAGGGGCTGGGGGAATTTTCCGAGAAGGAAGAGGAAATTGGATTCTTGGTTTTTTCGTGTACATCGGTTTCTGCTCTATATTGAACGTGGAACTGCAGGCTATTCGATGGGGAATTGAGATTGCTTGCAGTAAGTGCTTCCATGGCATTATTTGTGAATCAGATTCGCATGTGGGTATACATCTTCTTAAGGAACATGAGGTATCATCGCATCCACTCTTGGGTTTAATTTTGGGTATCAGACATTTACCTTCTAGATTCCATTTACGCTCCTTTCGACATATCTTGTGTGAGGCAAACTTCAGTACTAATGCTCTTGCAACCGTGGGTTGTGTTGGGTTATTGGGTCCTTAGGGCCATAAATACGACGTCCGGCCTAAGTCGGTTGGACGAAGTTATCAAAACAACAGCGGAAAATAAACTTAAAACAGTTTTAAGTTAAGCCCTAAAGGAAACAAACCCTAGCCAAGATCTCTACTATCTCGGGGTTGGGTCCGACCAACCCCTAAGGATAGATCTATCTAACAGCTGCAATTTATAAACACATGCTTAATTTAAATTACATACCTTTCACTTCGTTTCTGCAGAACATGAAGCGTCGTTTTCAGCAACATTTCTTTGGCCTCGCGCCGCTTCTCCCGAGCCGAACTGCGTCCCGAGCCGAACCTTGTCCCGAGCCGAACCGCTTTCCGAACCGCACTGTGTCCCGAGCCAAGCAACACACTTATCGCCGAGCCACCCACGCGCCGAAGAAGATTTCACCCTGAGTGGATCCTCCATCAAGACTTCTGATCCGATCCGAGCTCCTTTGTAGCTTTGCTAGAGCCCAAACAGGAGAAATGAAGAAATTTAGGGAGTGAGAATATTTAATTTAAGCTCAGATCCAGGCTTACTCACGTTTAATGGAGCTACTCAGATCTGGAGCTTGGGACGAGTTTCAAGCAGGGAGGAGACCCCTATTTATATAGGCGGCTGACCCCTCCCCTTCACTCCATATCCGATATGGGACTAAAACTTTTGGAGAAAAAATTAATTAAAGTTTGTCTTTCACAAAGGCCAAACTTTAGCGAATTTTTCCTCTCTCGCCCTTGAGCTTTGCAAGTGATACAACCTATCAAATCGAAGAGGGTTGAACAATGAACGCGTAGGAAGAAACAACACGTTATTCCCAGTTCTTTTGACCCCTCAAACGAGTGTCCAAACATAACCCAAAACTAGTTTTTTCGCAAAAACTGCAGCCGTCACACAAAACTGGGTTAAAACCCCCTACTGTGGCCTCCAAGTTGGCGCCCGACCCGCAATGCCAAATTTTGCTTTTTTCACTGTTTTGGCTCTATTTTGTGCATTTGGTGTCCGTTTTTGATGCGGTTTAAACCTGCGTTTAGACCGGGACGATCCCGTCATCTAGGTAACCATTTCCATGTGTTTATTATACTAAATATACACGTAAACATTTTACTACATATTTAATTCACTTTGCATCATATGTAAAATTTCTACATCTATTATAAAAAATCTTTTGCATCAAATACAAATGAACCGAGTGCATACATCTCCCAACATCTCCCACTTGCACTTGGGATCATTTATCCCGAATGCGGAAGCTAACTGTAAACTCTTTGCAGTTTTCTATCCCTTGCATCAAATGCATATTCTCCCTAATTTCTACCTATTACTTGACGAATGTCTCACTCTGTGTGAGACCCTACAGCCTGACCCTACTACAGGTGGGGCTCAAAATCCCCGACGGCAGAGACCACGAGCAGTAGGTGCCGTCCCTGTTTCGGTATCATACTTATGTGATTAACTCATTGACATTAGTATTGTTGGGACCACCCTGACTGTGTCCGTGATGAATACCACAGTTATAGTCTTTTCATCAAAACTATATCGCTTAGTCAAGCCTAGGGTATGGTCAACTGTCAACCCTACCAGCTCGAACTTGGTTAGTCTCCATCGATCTTTAGTCAAATAATGTTGGACTTCTTCCAACATACTCTGCCCAGAGTTTTCACTAAAAGATCGAACTAACACCGCGACACTAACTCTCATTGACTGGGAGAGACGAATCCTATCTTGGTCATTACTTTTTTCGCACACTTCAAATGTCACCCAACCAAAGATCTTTCGACGGGGCTTTCCCGAGGCTAGATTAGTGATCTACGTGACACCGTTCATGTACAGGTTCGTACAATGATCTCAAATCAAAAGACCAACTTACCTATCATCACTAAGAGTTAGCATTGACAGATTGGTCAATCGTAACCATATGATAACTCTTGTTGGGCCGTTCAGTGAACTCATTCTCCAATGAGCACCGGTGTATCGTCTTCGACTTCGCCAAGTCAAACGACCACGAGATCATCGTCACCATTACATGGTGAATTCTAAGACACAATGGTCTATCTGATGTGTCGATATCCATTTCTCGAAACATCTATGACCACGAACATTTTTAGACCTATGCTACAATCGGTTAAACATTTCTTCACGATCGAGATCTCCATCTTGATACATATTTGACCTCGCATTAAGTCTCAGAACTATACTTAAGTTCTAATGAAGACTACATAATTATTAAACATAGGTAAATTCTTACCAAACAGCCTACTGTTATTTTGAACTAGATGCTTGTACACATACATCGAGATAAATTTGCCTCGAGGGCAAATCTATCTCGCTACATCTCCTACTTGCACGTAGGCCCATTTATCCCGGCATCTAATACCGCATTCACACATAAGTCCTTCCAGACTTAATGTGGTAGAGCCTTCGTGAGTGGATCTACTAAACCGTTTACTGTATAGACTAAAGGGGTTTCTATGTTTATTTTAGACCACACATTTGAATCTCATCCAAATAATTCACTTAGTCTCTTGGAATCCATTAATGTCTTGCCTGGATCTCATCCAGCTCATCGTACCTTACGAGAATAACCCAAATAAGTTAACTGGTTATTTAGTCGGTTCATAATCATTTCTAATAAAGTGTCAAACTCTTTGACCACTTTGTCAAACCATATGTTCTAGCTCCTTGATGCCTCACATGTTTTATATTCGCTCTCACTGACCTTGAAAACTCTCTGGCCGATTCATATAAGTTCGTTCTTCTAAATCATATTTAGAAAACAGACTATACATGAATGCTGCAGTTTTCCGGGTCATCATGAGCATTTACATCGAGTTTGGTCCGAGTAGATCTGGACACATCTGTTGGCGAGATAGTTTCATCATAATCCATTTATAGGAGTTATGATGATAACCGTTCTCAACCGATATACGTTGTACTTCACTATTTTCTTTTTGTACCAATCTTCTGTCGTAAACATTTACTTGCAGCCAATAAGAAACAGTTTCTTTGGACACGTAAACTAAAGTCCATACTTTATTTACGTGCACGAACCCCTTTTGGATTGCATCAGGTTATTGATAAGAGTCCCTACTCCGATTGGCATTCTGGAAGTTGATTAAGTCATCATCAACTATGATGTTTTACTCGACTTATCGTCTTACGAGTCTCGAGTAACCATGTGACTTCCTAATGATTAATTTGAGGAATATTATATAAGGTTCTAACATAACCTTATCAAATACGTAGGCATTATTATCTGGGTTTTAGCCCAGAACGAGGATTGTAACTCAGAGTCACCAGTCATGTATCGCACTAAGTCTAATAGAGTACGATTCATGCTCTCTAACACATCGATGTGTTAAAAGACTTGACCTGAGAGAAAATCTCGTTTTCTTTTAGTTATGCAAGAATTTCATAGCTAAGTATTCGACTCTTCGATCCGATCGAACCCGTTCAAATACTTCTTTCATTGTGTTCTCTATTTTATGAAACTTATGTTTCATCAAGAACACGTGTCGTAATAAAATAAGAATTTCTTATCTTGGCTTATTTAGACTTGGGTCCGGGTACATCCGAATGTACGAGACTATGAGTTCACCAACTCATTCTCCCACTGTCTTACATAGGGAATTCCGGCCATTATACCTTTGAGACAAGATTCACAAGTGTCTTTCGACTCATAATACGAGAGATCAGACCCCTCTTTATATGAACTGTGAAGCTTAGTCTCTTTGGTACGGCCTAGTCTATTTTGCCATATAAGATTTGCTTCTAACTTGTGTATTCATGTATTAACTCTTAATACAACATTGTTATACATTATAATCACATCAAAACATTTCTTCTAAAATAATGTGATGACATTCGCCAAGTGTGATATAATTTCCATATGGCCTAAAGAAAACTTTTGTTCATTAGCCAATATGTGAGATTATCTTTGTATAACAATTATTTTGAAATTTTAGACATCAAACATGTCGTATTTTCGGTTCCTCCTACTATGCCCTTTTCCATGTTAGACCAAAAGTTCTTTCTCAATGAATTTTCCTTAGTGCCTTCTCCTTTCTAAATCACATTTAGACAATTTTTGTCCTAACACAAATATTAGCTGTGCAAGCATCACATGCATCTAAACACTTGAGCTTTACAACCTTGAGGAGACACAACAAGTTGCTCGTCTCAAGATCTAATTTGGATACATTGTCTTGTACCGCTCTTACACTCATCTTCGAGTCAAACGGTTTGATCGAAGTTTCCAAGCCTTGCGGATTGAAACTATTTTCCATACAACCTTGAGGAGACTCAACAAGTCATATGGATAAACTGCTTTGAACATCGGTATGTTTAAGCTGCCCATGTTCATATGAGCGAGTGTTAAGTAGCGTGCTTTTATTGTGTTAGATTTTAGAGCTTAAGGAAATCTTTGTCCTTAACTTAGTACTAGAAAGGACATTTATATCAATGAGAGTATAGTTTGGTTTATCAAATATTTCTTAACTAATCATTTTTGTCCAGTTGACTTGTTTCTTTTAAGGATATTGTAATTTTGGATTCCACCTGGTAAAACATAGAATTGCCCTAGTTTAGTATATGTTCATGATTTTTAAATATAGTTAAAATGGTTTTTATTCAACTATATCCTCCCACTATTTCTGCGATCATCTTTAGCTATACAGATGAACGAATATAGTTATTTAATGGGATATGGACCCAACCACACTGATCTTCACAACTTTGAGGAGACTTAACGAGTTGATCGACTCTGTAGTTGGTAGATAATCTCATTATCAATTAAATCACATGTGACTCCCTATTGGTTTTTACCCCTTGTCACTTATGATCTTGAGGAGACTCAACAAACCATAATGACTAGTCTAGTCGAACCTGTAACGCCCCGCTTCCCAAAAGACACCGGAAGCGAGAACGTTACACGGCCCGCTTGAACTGGAGCGGTGAAGCTCGAGTTCAATAAGCGTCTGTGATAAAAACACAGAAAAGGGTCCTTGCATTTGCGTATCAGAACAACCAGAAAACATGTCATTAAATTAAGTGGGCACTTTCAGAATTGTTCGTACAGAAAAATAAAACAACAGGGCCTCAGCATGGCCAAAGGAAACTACAACCAAACACTAATCCTACTACAAGGAACTAAACTAAAACTCAAAGCAATGACGGAAAAGAGACTCTAGTCTTCCGCAGGAAACGGCTCGGCGTCTACGGCGAACTCTGGCTCTCCAAGCCAGGCGTCACGTACGAACCCTCCGGGTACTCAAGCGATGAATCTGACATACATCCACAAGCAATGAATGTATGTCAGTAAGGCTGCAAGAAAAGGTTAGCAACCCAAAACAAGATGTACAGCTGATACGAATTTAAGAAACATTAAACATTTAAAAGAAAATGACTGCAGCAATTTAACGATACAATTAAACTGAAACGAAAGGTAAACATCCCTAACTTGTAGTTCTAGGCAGTTGCAAGAATTTAAGTAAGATTCTCTGAGTTCGTTAGCATTACAATTTCCACGATGACCAAGTTAGCGTTGCAATGTCCATGTCAAGCATTCACATCTAATCTAGGGTTCTCACCTTTAGGTCGTGATGAGAAGGTCGTTCCTCTCACGGGGGCTTACCGTGATTGACGTTAACCCACCGCGTCGGGTGGTGCTCTTGAGGAGAGTTCCTTTCATACGCCCAGTGGCCGCTCAACCCTAACCCCACCCAAAAGTTTGCCGGAACACGAGCCGGCCTAGTCGACTCACACGACATCACGATATCACGATACCGCCTTCGAGGCGTACGATTTCACGATGTCCATATTGTTAGGTATTCAAAATGTCCAGACAAGTTGTGTACCAAATTAACAATGTCATCATTTCTTATATACACCGTTTTCAATCATTAAGAGAGGGTTGCCGACATTTACGATAATTTAATGAGAGTGTCGAACATGTGAGTTTAACGAACAGGTTGCGAAACTGAGTTTTATTTGCCAATGTTTAAAGTTGCACACTAACAAGTTGTACGTCCAAACGTCACATTTTTAGGCTAAAACGTTACGGAAAAGATTTCAAGCGTAAATTAACATGCATGTTTCAAGATATACAGATTGAAGTAAAAATAGAGTACTAGTCATCAAACTTCAAAAATTCGTATTTACTTGCACACTTGCCTGTTTCTGATAAATTGGATTACCCGATGATTGTAACGAGAGGCACGATATATCTGCGTTTAACGGATATACAACATCAATCCATAAGTGATATGACTAGCAAAATAACATCCGATTCTAACTTGGAAAAAAAACACTATGTTCATTACCCTAGTAGACAGTTAGGTAAAAAGTCCACCTAGAAATTGTTCATCTAGGGTGGTTTATTACTAACATATATGTAACTGGTAAATATCAAATATAAACTACAATTTAATAAGTATACTAGCATTACCTTTATAACCGTAACTTTCATATATACTACTATATAACCCAAGGTTAATGAATATAATAAGGTTCTGATCATGAAACCTACATGTTACTGTTACTGAATATAATAAGGTCAATGAATATAATAAGTTAATTGAATATATATAAACTTTATGTTACTGCAGAATGCACTAGTATGAACATGAAACCTATGCACAACACTCACCGTTCGTCATCAGCATGCATATCCCGTCGTCGTACTTGCGTGGCTGTGTCGGAGTCCGATGGGTGGCAGTGACAAGCGGGCGGCTGCACGATCTGTCGTTGCGTGGAGAATGTGGTCGGAGGTGCCGTTGCAATGCCGGGGGCTGGAGGACCGAGGCTTGGTGCGGTAGTTGTCGAGTTCGTGAGGCGGGGAGATGATTGTCGGCGATGGGGGGGTTGTGGTTGATGCTGTCGCTGGCGGCTGATGTGATGGCGAGGAGGGCTTAACGGCGGGATGGGCGTGTGAAGGTCGGGGCGGCATCGAGAGTGTCGGACGGCGGAATTAGGGGAAGTGGTGTGTGGTTGCCTGGGGCCGGTGTGATGCTGTTGTCGGATGTCGGCCTGGGGCATGGCGGAGGGGGCTTGTGTGGGCGAGGAAGATGGACACACGAGGGGGCTGTGGGGTCGTGGGCTACGCACGGGGTGAGGCCGCGGCGTGATGGAGATCAGGGCGAGGGCTTGCGGCGTTGGGTGCTCGCGCTGCCTCGTGAGCGAGGGGGAAAATTGTGAGGCAGGTGGCAGCTGCTGTAGGTGAGGGTTGCGGCGGCTGAAGGAGTTGCGTCGCCAAGATAAAAGGCCACCTGAGGGTAGACGAGGGCTCGGGAGAGTGATACGAGGAGGAAGAAGGAGGAGGGGAGCGCGCAGATCACTGCGCGCGTGGATGAAGTGAGGTTGCGGTCTGAAATATGGCGAGGGGGAGAAGAGGAGATTGGCGTTGGGAGATCTGAGTGTGGATGAAGGGAGGTAGTCGTGGGGGTGTAGCAGGGCGAAGGGGGGATGCCGTAAGATGGTGAAGGATGTGCCGGCGACTGGGGGGTTGTGCGGGCTGGGTTTCGGCATGGGGGAGCAAGGGGAGACCGCGAGCTGTTAAGAAGATGGGGCCGCTGTGGCTTCGCGTGGAGATGGGAAAAGAATAGGGCGGCTGCGGTGAGTCTGGGTGTGGTTGCGAAGAAGGAGAAGGAGGAGAAGAAATGACGGAGGCGGTGCTGGGCTTATTTTTGCGTGGAGGATAAATAGCCTAGCTAATATTTAAGGGCAGCTGGATTTGATAGGCTAGGGTTTTTTTTATTAATATAGAAGTAGGCTGTGCTTTATAAGGTGTAGTAGGGCATTATAATAGAAAATTGTGTGTGTGGTGTGAAGAGCACGTGAAGGTTTTCATTGAAAAAGGCAGCGTGTGATCCTAGGGTCTTTTATAAGAGCTACTAGTTGGTGAACAGAGCCTCAAGTGGGCCAGCCTGTGGCTTGTGTAGGGTTACTATGATAGGGTTGTGTCACGACCCGCTTCCCTAAAATGGAGGCGAGACGTGAAAAGGTCCGCACGGGAGTGGAGCGGTGAAGCCCCAGACCCGATAAGCGTCAATTTAGTATAAGCAGGTCCCTGTAATTGCAAACGAAACAACAACAATAATAATAATATGAGACAGATATAAAATACCAATCCCACGGTTGTCCACAAATTAGTCAACATCACAGAAAAGCCTCCAGGCTAAAAGAAAGAGTCTAAGGGCCCAGAACAAGGCCAAACAAAAGCAACGACATAACAGAGTAAAGGTGCTACGCACCGACAACAAAACAACTGTCTAACAAAAGTAAAACACCACGAAGACACTAGGACTGGTCCCCAGTGTCCACGTACTCCCCGTCCAACACGGGCGCAAGCTCGGCGTCCGCAAACACCTCACCCTCAGCAAGCAACTCAGGCTCAAGGTCTAACATGCGTCACCCAAAAGAGAAAGTGGCACATGTCAGCAAGTCTAAAAAGACTTGGGCAAGGAAACTGAAAGTGACTAACAACCTAGCATTTAAATGTTAAACAATGGCATGGCAGTTGAATATGATGCAACAGTTTAAAAGAGTGACAAGCATGCACGATGTAGCAAAAGCTACTAATTCACTAATCACTTATCACTTATCACTTAACACTTATCACTTATCACTTATCACTTATCACTTAGTGCATAGAGAGTCCACTTGCTGGCCAGCTCGTGGCTCAGTCCGTTTATCTCTATCACTATCAATCACTTAAACACTAGAGATTTCGCCTGCTGGCCGGAGTGGCGGATCAATCCACTCGTGCTCAGGTGGCCGCTTATCTCTTACCCCACCCTCATGTGTCGAGCGTTGTGGTTAGCAACTCATTATGCTCGCTTCTGGTCACGGGCCAGGAAAAGAAGTGTGTGTTTGGCATAGGGGTACACCTAGCCGGTATCCGAGCGTTGGGGTTAGCAACTACAGGGCTCGCTTCTGGAACACGAGACAGGAAACATGGTATTGTAGCGTGTGCTACGCAGTCACGATAAATAATCACTAAGCAATGCCGTGAGCAGATAATTACGTACCGTTAATGGAATTTAAACGTGACAGGCAAAATGCAATGACATGAACATATTCGCGTACTGTTAATTTAAAGTAAACGTGACATGGTAAAATGCGATGACATGAACAATATTCGCGTACCGATAATTGTACCTAAACATGACATACAAGCATGATAAGGGTGACGAACCAAGCTTCGTTGTCAAGCTAGGTCAATGGCGTCTAGACGGCTATCCTTTCACCGTCTAGTCTCTTTTACGCTAAAACGAGGAAATGGCCTAAGACATGGCCCAAATCAAAGGATGCAAGTTTCACTTGCCTATCACCGGGGATGACGGTTACGAAAGTTCGTTTCCGCGGATGCTAGCCTACGGGGAATCGCTGTTATGGGGAACAATAATCAAAACACAAGTATTTTATTAGGGTTTCATAAAAATTACAATAGGATATGAAAACAACGGTAGATCGATTTCTTACCGAGAGGAGGCGGAAGAAACACTTCGGGGAACCATAGGATCAGATCTGGAAGCAAATGGAGAAGTTTGGGGAAACTAGGGTTTCGGGGGATTTGGGGATTTTGATGGATTTGGTGAGATTTTGGGGAAGATGAGAGGTAGAAAGAGTGGATGGATGGTTTGGATGATGGATTTAGGGCTTGGAATGAAGGCTTGAAGCTTGGAGGAAGATGGGGGCTCAAGGGGGAAGATTTTAGGGTTTTGGGTCGTGTTGGGGAAGAAGAAAACGTTTGGGTTGGGTTTAAATAGGTTGGGCTGGCGGCTGCCCAGAAATTAGGGTTTCAACACTGGTTAGTCGGTCAAAGAGCAACCACTGACCGACTAGTTTGGCAACTAGTCGGTCGGTCGACCAACGCAGACCGACTAAGTGTAAACAGTAACTCCTGAACGAAAATAGGATTTAGAGTTAGTCGGTCCATGAACAAGTACTGACCGACTAGTTTAGCATCTAGTCGGTCGATGAACGTTCTTAGACCGACTAAGAGTAAACAGTAACTCAACTAAAATTAAGATGATGAGTTAGTCGGTTAAAGAAGCATTGCCGACCGACTAGTTTGCAACCTAGTCGGTCAACCAACGTTCTTAGACCGACTAACGATAAACAGTAACTCCTGAGAAATTTAGAAAGCCAACTAGTCGGTCCAAGAAGGATTGCCGACCGTCTGGATCGTCATCTAGTCGGTCGGTGCCCCTTCTTATACCGGCTAATGAGCACCAAAAGTTCCGATACGGAGCGCGGGGCCCCGGGATCGATTCCTAAGACTCCTAGGCTTGATCTAATAGTTAGATATGACCGTTATGAAGTCCGTCACGAGTGACATACTTCGAAATCGACGATCCTAAGGAAGAAACGAGAAAGTACGACGAATCGATCGAAAATGAAAGCTACGGAGACGAAAACCACACACGAGGAGAAAATCCACCAAAACACATATTATATTATATTAAATCCAGATACATGAAAAGCAGTCGTTACATCCTCCCCAACTTAAGAAAAATTCCGTCCTCGGAATTTCCAAAAACTCACGAGTCCGGAAACAAAAGTGGGAAACGCTCTCGCATCTCATCCTCATTCTCCCAAGTAGACTCTCCAGGTGAGCCGTGTCGCCACATCACCCTCACAAGATTGACAATCTTGTTCCGAAGCGATTTCTGACGCCTGTCCAAAATCTGCACTGGATGCTGGTCATACATCATATCGGGGCGAACGGTAATCTCCGAAAAATCCACTGCATGAGATGGATCGCTAATGTATCGACGAAGCTGCGACACATGGAAAACATCGTGAACTCCTTCCAAAGACGGCGGCAAGGCCAAGCGATAAGCTACCTCGCCAACCCTCTCCAAAATGTCAAACGATCCAATGTATCGCGGGCTCAACTTCCCACGCTTCCCGAAACGAATCACACCACGATTCGGGGAAATCTTCAAGAACACATGGTCGCCCGGCTGAAACTCCAAAGGACGACGTTTAGCATCCGTCCAATGCTTAAAACGGTCCTGAGCAATCCTCAACCTCTCCCGAATATTCCTGACGATATCCACGGCCTCCACGATCATCTCAGGCCCCAAAAACTCCCGATCACCAACGTCATCCCAACTTAATGGCGATCGACATTTCCTCCCATAAAGAGCGGCGAAAGGCGACATGCCAATACTCGCCTGGAAGCTGTTGTTGTAGGAAAACTCCACCAAATGTAGATGGTCCTCCCACGAACCCTTGAAATCCAACATGCACGCCCTCAGCATGTCTTCTAAAATCTGAATCGTCCTCTCGGACTGGCCATCCGTCTGCGGATGGTACGCCGTGCTGAAACTCAGACGCGTACCCAAGCTCTTCTGCAAACTCTGCCAGAACTGAGATGTGAACCTCGTGTCTCTGTCAGACACGATACTCACGGGGACTCCATGAAGTCGCACGACCTCCTCCATATACCTCCTCGCCAGCGCCTCAGTGGACTGTCCCACTCGGAACGGAATAAAATGCGCAGATTTGGTCAACCGATCCACGATTACCCAAATCGTGTCATTCTGCTTCGGACTCCGAGGTAGTCCAGTCACGAAATCCATAGTGATGTGTTGCCACTTCCACTCCGGAATCGGAAGCGGTTGTAGTAACCCGGCCGAACGCTGATGCTCCGCCTTCACTTGCTGGCAAACCAAACACTTAGCTACACTCCGAGCCACACTCCTCTTCATACCATGCCACCAATAATTCAGACGAAGATCCTGGTACATCTTGGTGCCACCAGGATGCACAGAATACGGCGAACTGTGTGCCTCCACCATCAGCTCCTCTCTGATGTCCCCAGCAGGCACACACAACCTGGCTCCAAAACTCAGCGAGCCATCCTCATGAATCAAAAAGTCAGTCCGCAGACCGGCTTCCACCTGCTCCCGAATCTTTACCAGCTTCGAATCCTCAGCCTGGCCAGCCTTAATCCGATCCACGATCGTCGACTGTACCTGCATGTACATCAACGAAGAAGCCTCTCCAGGAAGAACAATCTCCACACCAGACTCGCAAAAATCCTGCTGCAATCTCCACTGCGAGGTCAAAATCATCACCGCTGGAAGCCTACTCAAAGCATCTGGAACCACATTCACCTTGCCAGGGTGAAACTGCAAATCAATCTCATAATCCGCCATAAGCTCCAACCATCGACGCTGTCGCATGTTGAGCTCCTTCTGAGTGAAAATATACTTCAAGCTTTTGTGATCGGTGAAAATCTTCACTTTCTCACTCAGCAGGAAGTGCCTCCAAATCTTAAGAGCAAACACAACGGCAACCAACTCCAAATCATGCGTCGGGTAATTCTTCTCATGAACCTTAAGCTGACGTGACGCATACGCCACGACATGCCCGTGCTGATGCAACACACAACCGAGACCCTTGCCAGAAGCATCGCAAAAGATCTCAAATCCACCGCTGCGATCAGGCACCACAAGAATAGGGACCGTCGTCAACCTCTCCTTCAGAACGCCAAAAGCACTCTCACAATCACCCGACCAAACAAAAGCAACATCCTTCCGTGTCAACCTGGTCATCGGCTCAGCAATACGAGAAAAGTCCTTAATGAATCGCCGATAGTAACCAGCAAGTCCAAGGAAACTCCGAATCTCAGATGCTGACGACGGAACAAGCCACTCCCTGATGGCCCTAATCTTCTCGGGATCCACAGAAATACCATCTCCAGTCACCACATGCCCCAGAAAAGCAACTCGATCCAGCCAAAACTCGCACTTCGAAAACTTAGCATACAAACGATGCTTCCTCAAGATTTCCAATACCGTCCTTAAGTTCGAGGCATGCTCTTCCTCCGACTTCGAATAGATCAGAATGTCGTCAATAAAGATAACGACAAACTTATCCAAAAAGTCGTAGAAAATCAGGTTCATCAGATTCATGAAAACTGCGGGCGCGTTAGTTACGCCGAAAGGCATAACCACAAACTCATAGTGTCCATACTTCGTCCTGAACGCTGTCTTCGGAACATCATCCTTCTTCACCTTCAACTGATGGTAACCACTTCTCAAATCCAATTTAGAAAACACCCTCGAACCTCCAAGCTGATCAAAAATATCATCGATGCGAGGCAACGGGTATTTATTCTTGATGGTCACCGCATTCAACTCCCGATAGTCCACGCACATGCGACACGAACCATCCTTCTTCTTTACCAGCAACACCGGTGCTCCCCACGGAGACACACTAGGATTAATATAACCCTTCTGCAAGAGCTCATCCAACTGCTTCCGCAACTCTTCCAATTCTGCAGGTGCCATACGATACGGCGCCTTCGAAATCGGCTGCGCACCTGGAACAAGATCGATAGAAAATTCCAAAGCTCGATCAGGCGGCAAACCAGACATCTCCTCGGGGAAGACGTCACCAAAATCACGCACCACAGCTGGCCACTCCAGCTCCATCCGCATAGCCACAGCCTCCACCGGCCTGGCCCGAAATCTGACAGGACCAAGCGAACTGCTACCACGACTGAACTCAAACACTGGATGTCCGGGAATCTCGAACACCACCTTCTTCCTCCTGCAGTCGATCGTAGCATAGAAGCTCGCAAGCCAATCCATCCCAAAGACCGCATCATAGTTGGTGATGTTGTGGACAATAAAATCAGCAATAAGCTCATGTCCACAAACCACCACAGAGCAAGGACTGCATCCACGATGCACCGTGACTACTCCATTCCCTGTAACGATGTTCCAACTCTTAGAGAGAGGGGACGTCGACAAGGAATGCTTCTCCACGAAGCTCTGGGCCAAAATGCACATCGACGCACCTGAGTCAAAGAGGACTCGGGCAGGGAACGTGCAAACCAAAACCGCACCTAACAAACAGTCTAATCAATCAAATCTTACTCTAGCAACATTCATACACAAGCAACCAACATAATTTAACAATCAATTAATTAAGGAAGGAACAATCTAGATCGAAAGTTACCTGCAATGACCTCATCCATGGCCAAAACCTCCTCCTCAGTCATCAGAAATGCCTGCCTCCTCGGCGGAGCGGCCTGCTGAAAAGCCTGCCTCTGCGGAACGAGGGGCACCCCACGACCAGCGGGCACCGGGGCTCTCTGCTGCAATGGCGGGGCAGCAATAGGTGTCCTCCAAGGTTGCTTCAACCTCTGGCACTCCCTGATAGCATGGGCGGGATCTCCACAGATAATACATTGCCCCAAGAACTTCCTACACGATTCCTTAATATGGCCTTCCTTGCCACAGAAATGGCAAGTCCTCCGAACAGGCCCTCCTGGCCTCTTAAACTGAATAGGCGGGTTCGGCCTGAATCCAGACCTAACCACAGCTCTCGCCTGTTCCAAAGGCCTCTTCCCAGCACCAACAATAGACCCCTTCCTCTGGTTCACGAGCAGCTCCTGCCTCTTGGCCGCTACCAAAACCTTCTGATAAGATTCCCGGTCAGAAGAGGTCACAAAGCTCTGGAGCTCCGAAGCAAGTCCCTGCAGGAACCTCTGAGCTCTCTCCTCAGCGTCCTGCACCATCTTCGGCGCAAACCGACTCAGCCTCATGAACTCTTGGTGGTACATGTCCACCGACGAGTTCCCCTGCTTCAGATCAATAAAACGCTGCAGCATCTCTTCCCTGGCAGCCTTCGGGAAGAACTCACCATCAAATCTGGCCTTGAAGGTAGCCCAGACGATCGGCTCCACCAACATCTTCTCTTCAGCATCCCACCAATTCTGAGCATTATCCTTCAGCTGGCGCTTCGCCAAGTCAACCCAACTAACTTCGTTGACCTTGGACATCTTCAGATTGTCCTCGATATTCCTCATCCATTCATCATCAGCTAGTGGACCTTCGGTCCCATCAAAATATGCAGGACCCAGCTCTCTGAACTGCTTCGCCCCGGGCTCAGGGCGAGGGGCTTCCACCACCCGAGCAGCTCGAGTCATCGGAGCATTCTGCACCTGCAGGAGCACACCCTGCTGAACTTGCATCATCTGCAACATCATCCGCATCATATCTCCATTAGTGGGCTCCCGCTCAGGCTCCTCGTCATGAGGGGGCGCACCACTACCACCACCACGGGTGATTCGCCTTCCTGCCATCTAATGACGCAGAAAACGAAACAATTAGACTCATAGCTTAGGGCTCAGATGTCGAACTTATTTGTTGAACAATTCGTATTATTATCGTTATTCCGATAATTGCAGTTACAGAAGGACCTGCATGGGCCACCACTAAAACCTGTCACGACCCGCTTCCCTAAAATGGAGACAAGACGTGAAAAGGTCCGCACGGGAGTGGAGCGGTGAAGCCCCAGACCCGATAAGCGTCAATTTAGTATAAGCAGGTCCCTGTAATTGCAAACGAAACAACAACAATAATAATAATATGAGACAGATATAAAATACCAATCCCACGGTTGTCCACAAATTAGTCAACATCACAGAAAAGCCTCCAGGCTAAAAGAAAGAGTCTAAGGGCCCAGAACAAGGCCAAACAAAAGCAACGACATAACAGAGTAAAGGTGCTATGCACCGACAACAAAACAACTGTCTAACAAAAGTAAAACACCACGAAGACACTAGGACTGGTCCCCAGTGTCCACGTACTCCCCGTCCAACACGGGCGCAAGCTCGGCGTCTGCAAACACCTCACCCTCAGCAAGCAACTCAGGCTCAAGGTCTAACATGCGTCACCCAAAAGAGAAAGGGGCACATGTCAGCAAGTCTAAAAAGACTTGGGCAAGGAAACTGAAAGTGACTAACAACCTAGCATTTAAATGTTAAACAATGGCATGGCAGTTGAATATGATGCAACAGTTTAAAAGAGTGACAAGCATGCACGATGTAGCAAAAGCTACCAATTCACTAATCACTTATCACTTATCACTTAACACTTAACACTTATCACTTATCACTTATCACTTAACACTTAGTGCATAGAGAGTCCACTTGCTGGCCAGCTCGTGGCTCAGTCCGTTTATCTCTATCTCTATCAATCACTTAAACACTAGAGATTTCGCCTGCTGGCCGGAGTGGCGGATCAAGCCACTCGTGCTCAGGTGGCCGCTTATCTCTTACCCCACCCTCATGTGTCGAGCGTTGTGGTTAGCAACTCATTATGCTCGCTTCTGGTCACGGGCCAGGAAAAGAAGTGTGTGTTTGGCATAGGGGTACACCTAGCCGGTATCCGAGCGTTGGGGTTAGCAACTACAGGGCTCGCTTCTGGAACACGAGCCAGGAAACATGGTATTGTAGCGTGTGCTACGCAGTCACGATAAATAATCACTATGCAATGCCGTGAGCAGATAATTGCGTACAGTTAATGGAATTTAAACGTGACAGGCAAAATGCAATGACATGAACATATTCGCGTACCGTTAATTTAAAGTAAACGTGACATGGTAAAATGCGATGACATGAACAATATTCGCGTACCGATAATTGTACCTAAACATGACATACAAGCATGATAAGGGTGACGAACCAAGCTTCGTTGTCAAGCTAGGTCAATGGCGTCTAGACGGCTATCCTTTCACCGTCTAGTCTCTTTTACGCTAAAACGAGAAAATGGCCTAAGACATGGCCCAAATCAAAGGATGCAAGTTTCACTTGCCTATCACCGGGGATGACGGTTACGAAAGTTCGTTTCCGCGGATGCTAGCCTACGGGGAATCGCTGTTATGGGGAACAATCATCAAAACACAAGTATTTTATTAGGGTTTCATAAAAATTACAATAGGATATGAAAACAACGGTAGATCGATTTCTTACCGAGAGGAGGCGGAAGAAACACTTCGGGGAACCCTAGGATCAGATCTGGAAGCAAATGGAGAAGTTTGGGGAAACTAGGGTTTCAGGGGATTTGGGGATTTTGATGGATTTGGTGAGATTTTGGGGAAGATGAGAGGTAGAAAGAGTGGATGGATGGTTTGGATGATGGATTTAGGGCTTGGAATGAAGGATTGAAGCTTGGAGGAAGATGGGGGCTCAAGGGGGAAGATTTTAGGGTTTTGGGTCGTGTTGGGGAAGAAGAAAACGTTTGGGTTGGGTTTAAATAGGTTGGGCTGGCGGCTGCCCAGAAATTAGGGTTTCAACACTGGTTAGTCGGTCAAAGAGCAACCACTGACCGACTAGTTTGGCAACTAGTCGGTCGGTCGACCAACACAGACCGACTAAGTGTAAACAGTAACTCCTGAATGAAAATAGGATTTAGAGTTAGTCGGTCCATGAACAAGTACTAACCGACTAGTTTAGCATCTAGTCGGTCGATGAACGTTCTTAGACCGACTAAGAGTAAACAGTAACTCAACTAAAATTAAGATGATGAGTTAGTCGGTTAAAGAAGCATTGCCGACCGACTAGTTTACAACCTAGTCGGTCAACCAACGTTCTTAGACCGACTAACGATAAACAGTAACTCCTGAGAAATTTAGAAAGCCAACTAGTCGGTCCAAGAAGGATTGCCGACCGACTGGATCGTCATCTAGTCGGTCGGTGCCCCTTCTTATACCGGCTAATGAGCACCAAAAGTTCCGATACGGAGCGCGGGGCCCCGGGATCGATTCCTAAGACTCCTAGGCTTGATCTAATAGTTAGATATGACCGTTATGAAGTCCGTCACGAGTGACATACTTCGAAATCGACGATCCTAAGGAAGAAACGAGAAAGTACGACGAATCGATCGAAAATGAAAGCTACGGAGACGAAAACCACACACGAGGAGAAAATCCACTAAAACACATATTATATTATATTAAATACAGATACATGAAAAGCAGTCGTTACAGGTTGTTTCATACATAAGTTAACCTAGGGCTATAAGGTTCTCTCCCTTTTTTTTGTGTCTTGGTGTAAGTACTGTGTGCGTGTGTGTGAGTATGATGGGTGTGGCCAGGTAAGGCGTGGGTTAGGATTTATTGTTAAAACTAAATAGGAAATGTTGAGTTTTATTAGTAATAAAAAGGCTAATTAGGATGGGATTATATTAGGGAGGATTTTGAGAAAGATCAATGTGATTTTAATAGGTACAATCAAGGGAAGTAAATAGCTACTGAATGAGTTTAAAAGGGCTTTATAAGGAAGGTCTCCATTTGAATTTTTTTTTCGAAGATTTGAAATGGTTTTGAAATTTGAATTTTGAAAATTTGAAATTCTAAATTAACTAAATAAGAGATACTAAAATTAAGATTATGATAAAAACAAGAATTTTATTTAAGTGTCATAAAATGATGATAGTATTAATTAATATGACAAATCTGGTACGTGCACGGGGATAGTCAGCCTAACTACGGATACGGGAGAATATTACACGAGGGAAGTACAGACAAAACGTATCGTAAAACTGGTCGTTACAGAACCCTTGTTTTCATGTCTAATATTAACTTACACCGATACTCGAGGAGACCCGATGCAACGGTTTGGGTTAATACCAGAATACATCTCATGTATGATGGAGTCGGTTTCTAAAAGAGACCATGTCATAACTTGAGGAGACTCAACAACTATGACAGGCATCTTTTAGTCCCCTAATCCAAAAACAAGGAGGGTTACTGCTAACCTTGAAGAAGATTTCTAACGTAATTAACTAGATATAATCGACGATGTCACATAATCATAATTCGCATCCTTGCGGTCCAGCAGAACATGGCCAGGAATTTGACTAGGTCATGATCATTATCCCAAGTCAAGCTAGGGTGATCTTCAACACTAGTCAAAAAACACTAGACCGGATCACGGACCATTGAAAGAAACTTATTATTTATATATGTCACGTTCGATTAGAAATGGCTTCATTAAAACTAGTTAACCTATCCACTAGTTGAATCCTAAAATTTGAAATTAATAGGATTGGTTAATAACTTTTATTAATGTCCTTATCAACTATAAGGATTTTTAAGGTGCTATCCTAATCATCTATAAGGCATTTTAAAATTCAAGTTGCAACAATTTTAAATCATAGCCTTTTGTTCGAAATTATAATTAAAACAATTAAAATAATAATTTAGAGAGGGCTACCCTAAACATGAATTTAATTTTTTGCAGCAATTTTTACAATATAGCATGGCCAAAAATTATCTCATAAGTTTTCTGGATGTTTTTAATGGCTATCCTAATAGTCTTTCTTGAATTATCATATAATAACTAATATAACCATAAAAACATTAACTAAACAATATAGCATGGCATAACAAAGAAATTGAAATTTATAGCATAAAAATTTCTTGCTAAACATGCAACCTAAAATTTATCGCATAAGTTTAAGTTACATTAAAAAGTATCACATAATTTTAAAGATTTAATTTTAAATTAAAATTAAATCTAATTTTCAAACAAACAATTTTCGAAAATAAAACATTGCTTTAAAAACCAAAATTTTAAAGTTTAAATAAAACCTCCATCTGATGGAGAAGCATGATGTATCATATACAATTTATAAATTACGAAAAAATATAGATCATGAAGACCATAGCTCCGATACCACTGTTGGGTTATTGGGTTCTTAGGTCCATAAATACGACGTCTGGCCTAAGTCGGTCGGACGAAGTTATCAAAACAGCAGCAAAAAATAAACTTAAAAAGTTTTAAGTTAAGCCCTAAAGGGAACAAACCCTAGCCAAGATCTCTACTATCCCTGGGTTGGGTCCGACCAACCCCTAAGGACAGATCTATCTAACAGTTGCAATTTATAAACGCATGCTTAATTTAAACCACATACTTTTCACTTCGTTTCCGCAAAAAACGAAGCATCGTTTTTAGCAACATTTCTTTGGCCCCGCATAGCTTCTCCCGAGCTGAACCGCGTCCCGAGCCGCACCTTGTCCCGAGCCGAACCGCTTCTTAAACCGCACCGCGTCCCGAGTCAAGCAAAACTCTTGTCGCTGAGCCAACCATGCGCCGAAGAAGATTTCACCTTGAGTGGATCATCCGTCAAGACTTCAGATCCGATCCGAGCTCCTTTATAGCTTTGTTAGAGCCCGAACAGAAGCAATGAAGAAATTTAGGGAGAAAAAGAATATTTAATTTAAGCACAGATCCTGGCTTGCTCACGTTTAATGGAGCTACTCAAATCTGGAGCTTGGGACGAGTTTCAAGCGGGGGGGCCCTATTTATATACGCGGCTGACCACTCCCCTTCACTCCTTATCTGATGTGGGATTAAAAGTTTTGGAGAAAAAATTAATTAAAGTTTGTCTCTCACAAAGGCCAAACTTTGCAAATTTCTCCTCCCTCACCGTTGAGCTTCTCAAGTGATATAACCTATCAAATCGAAGAGGGTTGAATGGTGAACGCGTAAGAAGAAACGGCACGTCATTTCGAGTTCGTTTAACCCCTCAAACGAGTTTCCAAACATAGCCCAAAAATAGTTTTTCGCAAAAATTGCAGCCGTCGCACAAAACTGGGTTAAAACCCCATATTGTAGCCCGACCCGCAATGCCAAATTTGGCTCTTTTTCACTGTTTTGGCTTTATTTTGTGCGTTTGTTGTCCGTTTTTGACGCGGTTTAAACCTGTGTTTAGACCAGGACGATTCAGTCATCTAGGTAACGATATTTACGCGTTTATTATACTAAATATGCACGTAAACATTTTACGACACATTTACCTTTGCATCATATGCAAAATTTCCACATCTATTATAAAAAATCATTTGCACCAAATACAAATGAACTGAGGGCATACATCTCTCAACATGTTGTACTTTAGATACTGGACTTCAGTTGTGGGATCTACCACCAAGTAACTTATCACTTGGAATCCAGCTGGATGTAATGAGGGTAGGGGTACCAAGGAGTTTCTCCTTATGATTTGATGTTCTTCAATTCTGATGTATAAAATAAGATAATCACCATGCTACCTTTGTCTATAATCAATCATTGCCTGATTTTTTTCCTTCTCAACTCTCTTCGATCTTCTAAGCTTTATCAAACGATTGTCATCCAAACCTTCTTCGTCAATAATTAGTAAGTTTGTTTACCTCTCACTCCTAAGCTTCTCCCTTTCTTTCCATGGCTTCAGTGATTAACCAGATAATTAAGCTAAATTGTGATGAAAAATTCTTGAAGAAAACTAAATATGTGTACCTGATCTCTCTCAATGTCAGATCTAGGCATATGTTGATGCCTAGAATCTTGCGAAGCCATGATCCAGCTGTTGGGGCTAGGAATCTGACTATTGTGGTAAGTATCCACGCAACAGAGAGTTTGGGTAAGGTTTTGCCATGCCGACCTCCTTCTCCAGTATCTAAAAGAGAGAGGAAAAGGCATTAGAGGACCGGAGACAAACCCCCAGGGTCATGGGGAGGACCCCCTGACTACCCTTTGTTTTCTAAGTCAGACAATGGTAGATGGAAGGAGCTGCTGGGTATAAGATAGCCCATGTGTGTTAAGGAGTATCAATTTAGCCATTAGAGTTGATTTGAGGCATAAGTTATGTTGAGTATTGGTGTTTCATACCAACCTTATTTTGATGATGATCACAACATTATGTTGTTGCTAATGACTCTCATGTTTTAGTCTCTCAGTTTTATCTCAAGAATATCTTTTTTGGAGACTAATCACTTGGTGCAAGGATGGACATCAAGTGGAGAAGAGCCAAAGCTTGGACTCAAGGAGTGCCAAAGCTTGGAGATGATGGAGAGCTATCAAGGCATCAAGATAGAAAACTTAGACTCTAAGGAAAGCATTGTAATCCATGTAATTTACTTTATTGCTTTCTCTCTCTTTTGAGTCTAGGGTTAATGTAATGCCTTGTTAGATGGTTTACTCATTCATGCATATGCATATAACCATCTTAGTGAGCCTTAGGATTATCATAGAATCCAACTCAATAGGTTCACTCTGTCCAAAGACTTATTTGGAGTCTCTGGCTTTCCGTCAGTCGCCTGCTGAAGGAAACACAGTCGATTGGGTGATTTCCAGTCGCCTGTAGATCCTTCTACAGTCGTCTGACATGCACAGCTCAAGTCAACATTTCAATTGACTCAAACTTGAGCTTTACGCACAGTTGTCTGTCGATCAGTTTACAGTCGCCTGAAGATTGGTCATCAGTCGCCTGTATAGCGTAAGTGCATTCTCTGCATCTCTCTGTTGTTTCTCCATCTTATGCTGCAGACGACTGATTAAGGTTTTATAGTCGCCTGGCTAATAGACAGTCGACTGTATTATTGACATCAGTCGCCTGTGCGTTTAACTGGAGAAAGAGTGCAGCTCTCTGTTTCGATCCATCCCCTGCAGCAGGCGCCTATCCTGTTTGTCAGTCGACTGTATTGACTTCATCAGTCGAATGTCCTGGCTCAGATTATAGCCGTTGGATATTTTCTAGCCGTTGATCAGTCGACTGTCTTTTGATCATCAGTCGACTGTTCCTGTCGTTTTCGCCCAGTTTTTAGCTGTTGCCGAATTCTTTCTTTGGCTGTTTCCTTGGGTTTTGGGGCTTGATATGGGGTTCCTATATATTTGAGTTTGCTGCCATCACTTGATAACTCTTGACAACACTTGATAACTCTTGACTCTATAGAAAAACTCAAGAGATCTTTAAGCAACTCTTAAGCTCCCTCATTTCCCTCAATTGAGCATTCATCTATCTTCATGCATTGAAGTCCAGCTCAAGGAAAATCATCCAAGTGCTCTCAAGCATATCACAACACTTGGAGATCCTCTTCCATGCCTTGCATCCATTAATGAGTAAGCATCTCAAGGCATAGGTAAGAGTATTTACTTTACTTGGTGTAATTGTATTTTTTCTATTTCTCTTTGTGGGATTAGGATACTCTCTTTGTGGGAGTGTGTCTCTTTGTGGGACTAGGAAACTCTCTTTGTGGGAGTAACTCTCTTTGTGGGAGTTTAGTGTCCTAGTGTAGGGCTAACCCTAATTCTCTGAGTGGAAGTTAGTGATTCTCTGTGTGGGAGTCTTGATCCTCGTGTAGGATTGGTTGGGTCCTTGTGTAGGGCATAAATCCTCTTTGTGGGGGTATCTCCTTGTGAGATTTGTATTCACTTCTCTGTGTGAGAATATAGTGAATATTGGTATTGTAGGATCCTGCCAAAACAGAGTTAGGATCGATAAATAAAGTTGAGACTTACGCTTGCGTATGCGGCACGGTAGTCTCGGAACTTTGCCTTCGGATTCGCCACGACGGATCGAGTCTTCTCACGAACGGAGTAAGGCTACTAAATCCACAATCTAAATCTCTACTTTTAGATTAAGAACTTGGATAGAGGGAGAGGAAGTATTTCGGCAGAGCTTTGCTAGAATGAAAATGCATGCAAGAATGCCATGCAAAAGTGTAAGCAAATGGCTAACCCTTGGGTCTTATTTATAGCCCCCAAGGTAGTTATTTTAGGAGTAATTGTTCCAAAGGAACAATTTAACTAAGGTGTACCATCGTACATGGCATATTATAAGCTTAAGTTGTACCATATGCATGGTACAATATAAGCTTAAGATATTACCCCTTTATTAGCCATATGTCGCATGCACTTATGCACATATAATGCGACTTTCCCATCAATCTAGAGATCCTCTCCGCAAGGGAACATATTCCCTTTGCACACGACTTCGTGTACGCGACGTTCGAGGTCCGTATTCCCTCGTACATCCCCTACAAGGGTGTACTAACGTCTTCCATATCCAACATCTCCCACTCACACTTGAGGGGATTGTAAGAGAACGTCTTTCTCTTAGTTCTTTCATCTATCATACCGAGAAATAGACCGTGCGACCGTCATGCGCGTAGAGTCTGTTGTTGTGCACTTGTTAGAGATACACAACGACCTCGAAGGTGCAAAGTTGAGTAGTTCAACGCATGCTTTACCCTAGATTATTTCTTCAAATTTCTTATACTTTATATTCAACAATTGAATCCCATCTGGATCACAATTGGCTGGCCAGCTTTGAATCATTAAAGTCCAAATGTGAATATGAAATCAATCTTCCTCTTCTTGCGAACCTTCTGATCTTGACTAGACTCGGTTTTCTAACGTGCCCCGCCGAGCCGAATTATCATAGCCCATAAGTAACACGCTAAGATAGCGATCATCTCGTCAAATCTAAAGGAACCAATTGGAGTCCTTGAGGGTAAGAGTTAATGCCCATATGGCCTTTGAGTCTCACATAATAGCAAACACTATTGACACTAACTCAGTGGTCGAAATGCATACGTGGTATGAACACGTATTACAACATCGCTCCTTTCCCAGGGAGTGTATGTCTCAATGATGTTGTAAGGATGATGATCGGACACCACAATGTCTGACTTTGAGTCCCTTATTCTACTCAAATAGTCCTTTGGACTCACATCCCGCATTTAGACAGATAGGATTTCCAAAAAATCCTCTTAGATCTTTTG
Organism: Scilla litardierei; assembly: GCA_030789695.1. NCBI lineage: Eukaryota > Viridiplantae > Streptophyta > Magnoliopsida > Asparagales > Asparagaceae > Scilla > Scilla litardierei. The sequence continues at coordinate 133,641,049 of CM061132.1, read as the reverse complement.
TAAGCATTCATATGATGCAGATCTTTCATGCGACCATTTTGTTTAAGTCATGACTCTTAAATCATCCGTCTGATGATTTTGACTTCAAACAGGTCTCATCTCTATTCCATCCGTCTGATAGAATAAGGCGGTTGCTCATGTGAGAGAGCCAACCTCAATCTGTCCGACATACTAGAATTCAGCTGAGATTTCAAAAATGTACACAAACATTTCTTAAGAAATTCATATGCAATGTTTGAAAAAGAACTTATTCTTTTATTAATTTTGATCATTTACAGACATGGGAATTTACATTGGTACAACTCATCTCTTACGCAATCCTTGAGATGATAAGTGTTTGTAAAACACATATCTGGGGATAGCCTTCGTAAGCGGATCCGCTATCATCTCATGCGTAGATATGTACCTTATGTCTACCTTCTTGGTCTTATCATAGTCTTTTGCAAATTTGTAGCGGATATCTATGTGTTTGGTCTTACAATGGAATTTCGGATCTTTGACATAGGCTATAGATGCTTGACTGTCGCTGTGTATGGGTACAGCACCTGAGTCATTTGCATTAATTAGCCTGTCTAAGAACTTCCTAAGCCAAACAGCCTCTTGGACTGCCATGCTAAATGCTACAAACTCGGCTTACATGGTTGAAAGTGCGATGCAGGATTGTTTCTTGCTACTCCAGGATATTGCACCAGATCCGAGTAGAAAAACATATCCTGAGGTCGATCGTCGCTCATCGAGATCACCCGCCCAATCAGCATCAGTGTAGCCTTCGAGCCTCAAGGCATCTCCTTGATAGCATAAAGCAAAGTCTGCAGTTCCTTTGAGATACCGCATTATCCTCTTAACCGCTTTCTAGTGTACTTGCCCTGGGTTGGATTGGTAACGACTTACCATTCCAACGGCAAAACAGATGTCCGGTCTTGTACACATCATATCGTACATTAGACTACCAACTGCACTGGAATATGGAACTTTTTCCATAATCTCCTTCTCTTTTTGGTTCTTCGGACATGATTTCAGACATAAATTGTCGCATTTGCTTATTGGAGTATCAATGGACTTGCAGTCCTGCATATTAAAACGTTCTAGAACCTTCTTTATATAAGTCTCCTGTGAAAGAGAAAGAAGTTTCTTCGAACGATTCCTTGAAATCTTAACTCCAAGGATATATGCGGCTTCTCCCATGTCTTTCATCTCAAAAACTGATGAAAGCCAAGCCTTGATATCCATCACAAAGCCCTTGTCATTTCCGGCTATTAAAATGTCATCTACATATAGAGACATAATAACATACTTGTTCTTATTCCTCTTGATATATACACATTTATCTTCATCAAGCATGGAAAATCCATTTGATAAGACAACCTCTTGAAATCGTATATACCATTGCCTCGAGGATTGTTTAAGACCATATATGGATTTAAGAAGTTTACAAACCTTATGTTCGTTTCCTTCTTTTACAAACCCTGTTGGTTGTTCCATATAGATCTCCTCGTCCAATTCTCCATTGAGAAAGGCAGTCTTTACATCCATTTGATGTAATTCGAGGTCTAAGCAAGCTACCATTGCCAGAATCAGGCGAATGGAGGTAAAACGAACAACAGGTGAGAAGGTCTCTTCGTAGTCTATCCCTTCCTGTTGCGTAAAACCTTTCGCGACAAGGCGAGCTTTATATCTGTCAATAGAGCCATCAGCCTTATGCTTGATCTTGAGAACCCATTTGTTCCCAATAGCTCTACGTCCTCTGGGTAAGTCAACTAAGTCCCAGACTTGGTTAACTTTCATGGAATCTAACTCCTCTTGCATCGCTTCCATCCATTTGTCTTTAGCAGGGCAAGATACGGCCTGTTTGAAAGTAGCAGGCTCGTCATCTTCTTGTAGTAAAGTCATAAAGGTTTGCGGAAATTCATCCTCAAATCTTAGAGGAGCCAACCTTGTACGACTACTACGTCGTATTTGAGATTCTTCAAGTCCTTGTTGACTTGAGTTTAGATCAATTCTAATATCACTCCCACTTGGAAAGTCGTTAGAATTGCTCCCACTTGGATCATTATTCCCGTATGGAATAGGATAATCGTCATTCGTATAATCCATTGGTGAAGGTTGAAACGTATTTTCGTTTTCACCAAGAATTCTCCCACTCGAATGAGGTAATCCTTCTTGATCATAAATCTCAAATAGAGATAAGTCCTGACTTATCTCGCCCTGTCTTGGAAACTCGTTTTCCAAGAAAGTGGCATCCCTCGATTAAAACTCAATTAGCCCACCATTGTCTTCCTGACTAACAAAAACATAACCTTTGGAGTTTTCTGCGTATCGTATAAGATACATTTCTTTCCCCTTGGCCCAAGTTTGCCATACTTATGGGAGGAAATATGTGCGTAGGATGCACAACCCCAAGGTTTTAAAATGTTTAAGTCAGGAGACCTTTGGTTCCACAACTCATAAGGAGTGAAGCTAACTGATTTCGAGGGTACGCGGTTGAAAATGAAAGCGGCCGTCAATAATGCATCACCCCAAAAGGTGATTGGCAAGTTAGCTTGCGCCATCATTGAAAGGACCATTTCCATTAAAGTCCTATTTCTCCTTTCTGCAACACCGTTTTGTTGAGGAGTATAAGGCATAGTTACCTGATGTACTATGCCTTTTTCATCACAAAGTTCCTTAAAACTTATTGATTGATATTCACCGCCCCTATCGGTTCGCAAAACCTTAATCTTGCGATCTAATTGATTCTCCACTAAACTCATATAGTTTTTAAAGCAAGCCAAAGCTTCACTTTTGTGGGATATCAAATAGATATGTCCGAATCGGGTGAAATCATCAATAAAAGTGATGAAATAGGACTTTCCGCGTCTTGTCTTGACATTCATCGGACCACATATGTCCGAATGGATAAGCTGTAATGGAACCTCGGCCCTTGTGCCGGTTCCAAACGGCTTGCGACAAGATTTCCCCACAAGGCAATGTTCGCAGGTCGACATTTCAACCTTTGAAACATTGGATAGAAGGCCACGTTTGGCAAGTCTATCCATACGCGTTGGTCCAATATGACCAAGCCTTGCGTGCCAACAAATCACATCAAACTCATAAGTCTTAGAATTTGCAATAAGGAAATTTTCATTACATGAGGAATCATACATTGTACTCATTACAATAAATCCTTTAAATACAAACCCAGTACCAATAAGAGTATTATTACAACTTAAGTCCACATTACAATCATGAAAAAACCAGTTATAGCCAAGACCCATTAATACGACCACAGAAATTATATTCCTTCGAATATCTGGAGCGAAGAGGACATCATGAAGTAGGAGAGTGCGACCGTTGTCCAAGACTAGCTTGCAAGTCCCAACGCCTTTCACTTCAACACGTGTGTTGTTTCCTACATAGATCCACTTCGTTCCTTGGGGTATCCGGTGATACTCCACGAAGGACCGTCTATCCCTTGCTATGTGGTCGGTGGCACCTGAATCAATTATCCAAAATGGATTAGATTCCACAAGAAATATTGAACTAGAAACACATATGTAACTAGTATATTTACAAGTTACCTCGTCGCCTCCACTCGTACACGAACGAGCATAGTGACCGAGCTTGTTGCACTTGAAGCACTTGATCCTCTTCAAGTCTTTCTTCTTGTGCCATTTCTTGTGCCCACCCTTATGTTTGGGTTTCTTGGTAGACTCAGGTTTCTTATTACGTTCATTAGTGAACTTCGAACGATCTTTCCGTTTCTTTCCCCCGTGTGAGGATTTAGCAACCATGTGCACTTCTGCACTTGGCTTGGCAGCCGCAAGCCGCTCTTCCTCTAATTCGAGGTGCTTGGAAACGTCGCTGAAGGTCTTGATGCTCTCATTGTGAGTGAGATGCATCTTCATTTGATCCCACCCATTTGGTAGGGAACGTATAACTGCTTGGATTTGTTGCTCATCAGTGAGCACATGACCTGCGTCCTTTAACTCCGAGATAAGGTTCGCCATATGTCGCAGATGTTTCCCCATGGAATGATCTGGACGTTTCTTATATGTATCGAACCTTATAGTTAAGGCGCGAAGTTTGGACACCGATGTGCCACCGAACTTCTCCTCTAGCTTGGACCATATGTCCATGGCTAGGTCATGTTCTCGGAAGATGCGCATTATGTCATCAGCCATACTGCTTAATAACGTAATGCGCGCTATCTTGTTCTTTCGAGACCAAGCATCAAAAGCTTCCTTGTCTCGTCGGTGTTGGGCCGTAGTGCCCAACTCGGGTTCAATCATAACGTTCTTTAGAGTTTCGAGCACTTCTTGCTCCTCTAGAACTTATTGTATCTTGATGGACCAAAGGTTGTAATTATCACCGTTGAGTTTTTCACCTCTGTTTAACTCAGCGACGATATTCTTTGAAGCAGAAGACATTTTACTTTTAAAATGCTGCAAAAGACATAAAAACCAAAGGTTTGATCAAAAAATTGCATTGAAAAATTCTTAAAATACAATTCCCATTTGAAGTGATATTAGAATATCCCATTTGGATAGTTCTAATTTCAACTCCCACTTGGAATGACATTTATAATTTGATAAGTTACTTTCGAAAAATATTGAAGATGTCACTCTAGAATCGGAAAGGTCACTATGTTTCCAATCACCATCTAGAGTAACTTTCAATATTTCTCCCTCACTTTATCAAATGTTAGTACTCTTATAGTACTTTGCAGCGGAAAAGCATTTTTGAAAACTTATTTTTCAAAACGTATGAAAACGTATTTTTCAAAAAAATGAATATTTCATCTTAGTACCCTTATGATACTTAGTGAAACATTCGGCACTTCCTGACCATTTGTCGGGAATGAGCCGTAGCCGTGCCAAGGTCGGATCCCCCTTTTTGGGATTTTTCTGCAAACTATCGTCGCTGGCTCCCGTATGGATCCAGGCGTTCTCCCCGTATGAGAGAATTTTGATGCAGACGACTGTCGTTTGGCCCCGTATGGGCTAGTCGGCACGTTCATGTTCAACCAAGGCCTTTTGCCGAATTGGTCGACCAAAACAACCAAATTGGTCGATCAAAATTTGGTCTTCTTCACTCCCAGCCAGGGTCCCTGCCCTGGCCGAGGCTGGCCAAGGGCCTCTGCCCTGGCCGGCCAGGGGCCTCTGCCCTGGCCGGCCAGGGGCGGCCTGCGACAGCCCTGGCCACTGCCAGGGCCGGCCGGGCCACTGGCCTGGCCTCGGCCAGAGGCCGGCCAGGCCTCTGCCTGGCCCGGCCTAGGCCAGAGGCCCCTGGCCGGGGCCAGGGCCCCTGCCCTGGCCTCTGCCAGGGCGGCCAGGCCCTGGCCGGGGCCAGGGCCCCTGCCCTGGCCTCGGCCTGGTCGGCCATGGCCATGGCTTATTGGCCTTGACCGGCCATGGCCCTTTGGCCATGGCCGGTCTCCCCCCTTTCATGGGGTGGCCGCATACCCCCGCCGGAGGGGGTTGCCGTGGTGGTTATTGGCCGTAGCCAACCCCCTCCGCATGGGGAGGGGGGTGCATGGCCTTCATAGCCCATTTGGCCATGGTGCACATGCACCAAATTTCATCTTCCCCGATGGAAATAACTACCACATTCTTCTCCGGTGAAGCACCCGTTCGTCGAGGAAGTAGTTGTCCTCCAATGGCCGTGTGCCAAAAAATGACCCTCTTCAAAAATTCGTAAACTACGCGCTCCACATGAAGAGAGCGCCCATTCCCTATGAATGGAGACTCAGCATCCATGAAGAGAGCGAGTTTGACGATATGAACGGTCGGTTCTTCCCGTCACGGAGAGTTCCTGCCATATCCATAATGACAGAAGACCCTAACGTGAAAAGAACAACCGCTACGTTCTCTCCGTCACGAAGCGTTCCTACCATATCCATAATGGTAGGATACCCATTCGTGAAAAAGACAACGACTCGTTCATAGTTTTGAAGGGGCGACGGTTTGACCGGAGCGAATCCGTATGGCTCTGATACCAATGTAGGATCCTGCCAAAACAGAGTTAGGATCGATAAATAAAGTTGAGACTTACGCTTGCGTATGCGGCACGGTAGTCTCGGAACTTTGCCTTCGGATTCGCCACGACGGATCGAGTCTTCTCACGAACGGAGTAAGGCTACTAAATCCACAATCTAAATCTCTACTTTTAGATTAAGAACTTGGATAGAGGGAGAGGAAGTATTTCGGCAGAGCTTTGCTAGAATGAAAATGCATGCAAGAATGCCATGCAAAAGTGTAAGAAAATGGCTAACCCTTGGGTCTTATTTATAGCCCCCAAGGTAGTTATTTTAGGAGTAATTGTTTCTTTGGAACAATTTAACTAAGGTGTACCATCGTACATGGCATATTATAAGCTTAAGTTGTACCATATGCATGGTACAATATAAGCTTAAGATATTACCCCTTTATTAGCCATATGTCGCATGCACTTATGCACATATAATGCGACTTTCCCATCAATCTAGAGATCCTCTCCGCAAGGGAACATATTCCCTTTGCACACGACTTCGTGTACGCGACGTTCGAGGTCCGTATTCCCTCGTACATCCCCTACAAGGGTGTACTAACGTCTTCCATATCCAACATGTATGGCTGGATGTACCCAAGTTTGGGGAACCAGGGTAAAACTGTGTGTTTATGTTTGGATTGAGTGTGCCTTTTAATTCCTCTAGCATTTATAATTCCGCATTTGCAAGTTAAATTTTAATTGGACAATTTTATTGCCATTACACTATTCACCCCCCCTCTAGTGTGTGTTGTTAGTATTGCAAGGGTAAGGCCATCCTTACAATTGGTAACAGAGCGAGGTTATAGCATACTGCAACGATGGCATTGAACCCTACATCCGCGTGCCATGAAGAAGGTCACTCAACCGTTCGACCCCTGCTCTTTAACGGAACCAACTACCCTAGTTGGAAAATCAAGATGATGGTCTACTTGAAGGGTCACGACCTTTGGGACATTATAGAGTCGCCTTTTGAGGAGCCTACTTCACCCGCGGCCTCAAGAACTAAAGCAGAGAAGGATTCGATCAGAGTCAATGTTAGGGCTATGTGTGTACTCCATTGCGCCCTCACTCCGGATGAATTCGACCGCATCTCCATGTACAAATCAGCCAACAGTATTTGGCATACTTTGGAGATTTCTCATGAATTGCTTCTTCAGCATAAGGAGGATGTTCAACCAACCAAGCCCGAGAAGGAAAAGGGGGTTGCACTCCAAGTTGAGAGGGAGTCATTCATGTGGAAAAAGAAGTTCCATCAAGAAACTCCGAGTGAAGAAGATGATATGAGCGATGATGATTACATCGAGCTTGCCAAGCAATTCAAGAATTTCAAGGAATTCCTCAAGGACAAACAAGGTATATCTTCATCAAAGTTTGCCTCTCATTCTAACAAGTTGATTTGTTTCAAGTGTGAAGGAAAGGGTCATGTTGCTACTGAATGCCCTTCCAAACCCACCAAAGATACCTATAAGGGTAAAGGAAAGAAGTATTGGAAAGCCAAGTCCGAGGCCAAGAACCAAAAGAAGGGACTTATTAGCACTTTTGATGATTCTGATGTGGACACATCAAATGATGATGATGAATGTTGCTTCATGGCTAATGAAGAAGAGTTTTCGTCAAGCTCAAGCGAGAAGGAAAGCGATGAGGAAGTCGAGGAGGAAAGGGATGAGGAAGCTGAGGAGGAAAAGCCATCATATGTGGAGCTTGAATATCGCCTAAATGTGGCCTCCAATTTGGCAAGTAAGTACATCGATTCATATAATAAAATGAAAGCAAAACTTGATAATGCCATGAGTAGGGTGCATGATTTAGAATCGTCTAGTGTAATTCATGATGAAAGGCATGCTTATGACACTATTGAGAGAGACACACTTCTCTCTCAAGTTAAGGAATTGAGCCTTACAAATGAAAAACTTGTTGCTCAAAACCTTAGCTTAGATGCTCACATTCAACAACTTAAGCTGAAATGTGAAGAGGAATCACGTAAGCTCATAAGCTTTGTGTATTCTAGAGATTCACTCCACGATTTGTTGTAAAAACAACATCCGGTAAATCATAGAGGATGTTTGGGTTATAGTCAAAATGTGGTTCCCAAACCCACCTCTAATTCTTCTTTTGGTGCTAATACAAGAAATATTGCTAAAGCACCTAAGAAGAATCACCATGCTTTCTTGTACAACAATAACATCAACAAGAAGCATGTAGATCACAAGGTAATGAGGAAGAATAAAAAATCTTTATTTTTGCTAAGAAGCAAAATCCTCATTTTTTGCATGCCAAGAAACTATTTTCTACACCTAAGCATGCCACATCCATCCCTCTTGCAAAGGCAAAACCCGTGCCTAGGAAGTCCTTGAGATTATGGATTCCAATTAAGGTTAGTGTGCAAGAGAGGGATAGCTACATCAACTCTCTAGTTAGGGATGTGATCACATCATGTGATTACATTAGGAAATCAAACTCCTCTTCGGTTTGGTTGCCTAATGTTTAGGTTCCTCACACATATGCATATTGCATGGGTATTGTGCTTGAATGTTTATTTTTAGCATACCCATTGTTTGTGTGTGTTTCATGATTTTGAAAATATTTTCAAACTTATTTTTCATGAAAATGAGGACCTTGGGGTTTATTGACATGCATGCATTTTTGATCCATGTGTTTGTCAATGGGGGAGTTAATATGTTATATGTTTAAAGTATTTTAGACATATTTTAACTCTCATTTCGGAGGTTATTTGAGATCATTATTCATATTTGGTTGTTTTTGATCTCAAACCAAACCTCGTGTTTATTGCCAACTTACTTCATGATATATTTGTTATGGTAATATTCTTTGTGTATCATTAAAGGTTGATTTTTCCATATCTATTGCTTTGATACATGTCTGGCCCATGGCTCCATTATTTATATAATTGGTATTAGATCCTAGAGGTCAAAAGTTGACCATTTCTATGATCTAAGGGGAGCATGGGATAGTGAATTGATACCCACTAAATTTTTAAAATTTGGTATCATACATATCTTTCTTTTCTTGCATATTGTCACATCTTAGTTAAGATGACAAGGGGGTATTTTTGATGTCCACCTTTTTAATAATGTCAAGGGGGAGAGATATATGCATTATGTAAATATATATGGGGTGATATATTCATATGCATATGGGGAGAGATATATCTATGGGGAGAGATATATGGGATTAGATAAACCTTGCATGTTTGCATGATATTGTATTTTACAATTGATTTTCAATTGGTTTTTGTAATCCATGCCTATTATATGTCACCTTGATTTCTGTTGGTATTATGGGTATTTACCTTTGTGTAGCTCATTGTTTATTTGGTGCATATAAGTAGGGGGAGCTTATTAGGGTTGTGCTTTAATACTTTGTATTTTACATAATGTGTGTCATCGTCAAAAAGGGGGAGATTGTTGAGTATTGGTGTTTCATACCAATCTTATTTTGATGATGATCACAACATTATGTTGTTGCTAATGACTCTCATGTTTTAGTCTCTCAGTTTTATCTCAAGAATATCTTTCTTGGAGACTAATCACTTGGTGCAAGGATGGACATCAAGTGTAGAAGAGCCAAAGATTGGACTCAAGGAGTGCCAAAGCTTGGAGATGATGGAGAGCAATCAAGGCATCAAGATTGAATACTTAGACTCTAAGGAAAGCATTGTAATCCATGTAATTTACTTTATTGCTTTCTCTCTGTTTTGAGTCTAGGGTTAATGTAATGCCTTGTTAGATGGTTTACTCATTCAAGCATATGCATATAACCATCTTAGTGAGCCTTAAGATTATCATAGAATCCAACCCAATTGGTTCACTCTGTCCAAAGACTCATTTGGAGTCTCTGGCTTTCCGTCAGTCGCCTGCTGAAGGAAACACAGTCGACTGGGTGATTTCCAGTCGCCTGTAGATCCTTCTACAGTCGTCTGACATGCATAGCTCAAATCAACATTTCAATTGATTCAAACTTGAGCTTTACGCACAGTCGTCTGTCGATCAGTTTACAGTCGCCTGTAATATTACAGTCGCCTGAAGATTGGTCATCAGTCACATGTATAGCGTAAGTGCATTCTCTGCATCTCTCTGTTGTTTCTCCATCTTATACTGCAGACGACTGATTAAGGTTTCACAGTCGCCTGGCTAATAGACAGTCGACTGTATTATTGACATCAGTCGCCTGTGCGTTTAACTGGAGAAAGAGTGCAGCTCTCTGTTTTGATCCATCCCCTGCAGCAGTCGCCTGCTGAAAGATTTACAGGCGCCTGTCCTGTTTGTCAGTCGACTGTCCTGGCTCAGATTATAGCCGTTGGATATTTTCTAGCCGTTGATCAGTCGACTGTCTTTTGATCATCAGTCGACTGTTCCTGTCGTTTTCGCCCAGTTTCTAGCCGTTGCTGAATTCTTTCTTTGGCTATTTCCTTGGGTTTTGGGGCTTGATATGGGGTTCCTATATATTTGAGTTTGCTGCCATCACTTGATAACTCTTGACAACACTTGATAACTCTTGACTCTATAGAAAAACTCAAGAGATCTTTAAGCAACTCTCAAGCTCCCTCATTTCCCTCAATTGAGCATTCATCTATCTTCATGCATTGAAGTCCAGCTCAAGGGAAATCATCCAAGTGCTCTCAAGCATATCACAACACTTGGAGATCCTTTTCCATGCCTTGCATCCATTAATGAGTAAGCATCTCAAGGCATAGGTAAGAGTATTTACTTTACTTGGTGTAATTGTATTTTTCCTATTTCTCTTTGTGGGATTAGGATACTCTCTTTGTGGGAGTGTGTCTCTTTGTGGGACTAGGAAACTCTCTTTGTGGGAGTAATTCTCTTTGTGGGAGTTTAGTGTCCTAGTGTAGGGCTAACCCTAAATCTCTGAGTGGGAGTTAGTGATTCTCTGTGTGAGAGTCTTGATCCTCGTGTAGGATTGGTTGGGTCCTTGTGTAGGGCATAAATCCTCTTTGTGGGGGTATCTCATTGTGAGATTTGTATTCACTTCTCTGTGTAGGAATATAGTGAATATTGGTGTGGCTAGATGTACCAAGTTTGGGGAACCAGGGTAAAACTGTGTGTTTGCGTTTGGATTGAGTGTGCCTTTTAATTCCTCTTGCATTTATAATTACGCATTTGCAAGTTAAATTATAATTGGACAATTTTATTGCCATTACACTATTCACCCCCCTCTAGTGTGTGTTGTTAGTATTGCAAGGGTAAGGCGATCCTTACAAGTTATGCCATAAGATTCAATGTAAGATTTTGCGTCAAATTTCGCATCAAATTTAGCGTACTTGGTCGTGGAGACATCCTACCGCTCATATAGAACTCCAAAGAGGTTACACCATGTCAGGTAGCTATGTGAATTATGAATTTCCAGGTAAAACAAACTCCTGCAAATAAGGCAAGTAAGCCGACAAGGTAGGGAGTGATGGCCATGTCTGTATATAAGGCATGTAGTTATTGACACGTCATATGGAGATTGAATGTGTGTTATCAACGGTCTACAAAGAGGGCAGCCTGCCTGCCTGAGATCGTGTCGCGTTGATGGATCAGGCTGACCCTGTTAGGCCAGTAGGTGCTTTGGCTCATGTGGCTGAAGAAGCTGACCTCGGATATCAATGTCATATTGATATAAATTCACTAAAGTGGAGCTAACCTCGGGAAGTAAGGTCATCCTTGTAGGGGGCCTCTGTCAGGGAGCCAACCTTGTAGAGGCCGAACTGTAGAGATGAGCTACTGGTGAGGCTGACCTCTGGTATCGAGGTCGTCCTAAAAGAGCTGAGGGAGCCGACCTAGAGAAGGTTGTCCCTTCAAAGCTGTGCTGAGGCCATGTCAGGGTAGCTTCTTAAGCCAAAGTCAGGAGGTCCCTGATATTAAGGGTAGCTTGCTTTGGGTCTCATCTATCAAGCTCAACTGGGCCCCATGGCTAGTGGGCCTTGTCCAAAATGCCATCTACAATGGATCCTCATCTTCTAAATTGACATTGCTGATCTGAGTTGCGACTATGAGGTTAGGAATGGAGAGGTAAGGAGACAACCAAGAGAAAATCTCGCTTCGTCTAGTTGGACCAGCGGAGCATGTAGTGTCCAAGTTAAAAGGTGGCACCTAGAAAAGATAAGAGTCCATCATGACTGCTTGTGCAAGAGCTTGCTCCTTGAGATGCAAAGGGAGGGGCAAAGTCGATGGGACTCGTATTTAATATAAGACTTAAGTGGACATGCTAGTTCTCGAAGGATCGCCAGCATGATAGAGTGTGATTTGTTGGTGGCACATCGTGCAAAAATTGATCAGCACAGAGAATCGAACGATTGCAAATGTTTCCCACTGGTACTTTCTTTGAGTAGGTTAAAAGGTGGAGGAAGCCAACGGTTGTCTACACATGTGCTTATCCTCTCAATTTCCTTCTTCTTTACTGGAGCATTCTAAATTTTTCTGTGGCTTTGAAGAATATGTCGAATGCGACTGATTTCCAAGCCACACCCTCTGAGCACTAGCGATCATCGCCATCAAAAAGCTTGTCATTCCCAATGGAGATCTTACCAAGCAGAGAGGGTAGCCATCCTCATGAGGGGATGGGAGAAAATGAGGTGAAATCTACGATAGGAAGATGGTGGCCTCATATCCATGGTGCTCAAGCTAAGCAATCTACTCATTATCAGCCCATCATGGAGGCTGAGCCGCATCCTCCGATGGTCCAAGTCAATTCGAACGACGAGATTGAATCCTACCACCATGCCTTGGCTGAGTACCAGTTGAAGGGAAGGAAAAGGTATGTGAAGGGACAACTGCTGAGCCGCCACAGAAGAAGATCAGGGTGGCAGCCCCAGTGCTAGTGTCAAGTTCACCACCCCTTGAGGTGGGATAGGCATAGGCCTCCCAGCCTGGTGGGGCCCAAAGTTTGGTGGCAAGGTAACGAACCATGAGATGCCACCTATATGTGATACTAAGGATGATGACGAGCTCCTCAGTATAGAGATGCTCAATTATATGTTAAGGAAGACTGGGAGAGCGGTTGGTCTTTTTGGCCAAGAGATCGACGAGTTCACCCGGGCACTCCATCACATAAGTCAGGAAATGCTCCATTGCTGATGTTGGATTTTGTGCTTTAACTCTAATCTAAGATTTCATCCTTTGTTTAGGACCAAGCAGAGCTATGACGCTACTTCCACAGCTACTTTCATCTGAGGGATTGGGTCTAATCCCTCAAGGAGGAGATCTCCCTGCTCTGGGAGCTGGCTGTACAGGTTAGAGGTCAACCAGGGGACGATGTCCTTCGCCAGAGGACTCTCCCTACAGAAGGGGAGCTCCAGAGGCTGAGGGAAGAGCCCCATAAGCCGAGGGGAGTCAAAGTGGAGCTGAAGGAGGAGTATGAGTTGTTCCACCTGAAGGAGGTGAAGCTGCTAGAGGTTAAGGCCCTGTGTCAACGAGCCGAGGTGGAGAAGGAGAAATTGAAGGATGTAATGACCCTAATGTCATATACGTTGGGATCTCTCTCTCTCTCTCTCTCTCTGTGTGTGTGTGTGTGTGTGTGTGTGTGTGTGTGATAGATACTGTGTGTGTGCTTGAATGTGTGTAGTGTGTGTAGTAAGAGCATTATTTGTGTGTATTTGCTTGCCTATATGGATATTGTTGTCTGTAGTAGTGGTTGTAGTAGTGTGATATTTTGAATATTTGGGTGATATATATATATATATCTGTGTGTGTGTGTGTGTGTGTGTGTGTGTGTGTGTGTGTGTGTGTGTGTCCATGGTTGTAGGGAGTGTGCACGGGAGTGGCACACTTGTAGTTAAGTGCTAATGTGGTGTATTGTAATTGAAGATAATGATGCTTGAATGAGTATATATGTATGATTATTGGTGTATGTTGGCATGCTTGGGGGTGACCCTTGAGAGTGGCAAGTGTGAATAGAGGTAAGGGTAGTTTGGTCTTTTGGAGAGGGGAGTGTGTATAGTAATGGTTCATTAGAAGTTAAGTTTAGGTGGATGTGTAGAGTAAGATGAAAAGTGTAGAGAATGGGAACCTTGTAAATATGGAACATTTCTAGGAGAAGGATCTTTTCATTTAAATTATTCTCTTCCTTTAATTCATTTTCTTTCTTTTTCTACACTCTTCTCTTTAATTCATTTCTTTTTCTACACTCTTCTCTTTTCTACACTCTTCTTTAATTCATTTCTCCTTTGTGTTGTCATCCACTCTCTCTCTCTCCCTTACCCTCCCATTATGGCCGAACTCACCATCTCAAAAAAGAGAGAGAAATGGAAGAAAGAGAGAAAGGACAGAGGAAGAGGAGAAAGGAGAAAGGAAGGAGGAGAAAGAGAAGAGAAGTTCTCTCATCTTGAATTGAGGTAGGAATCTAATTTCCCCTAGTATGCTATTTGGTTGCTCATGGTCTTGAATTCATGGGTTATGTGTGCAATAAATCAAAAAGATCACATTTTTTCTTTGTTTTTCTTAGCTAATCACCCTTCCCTAAAACCCAGAATTTCTGTTGTGTGTTTCTTCTTCAATTATGATCTCTGTATTTAGATTTACCTTCTGGAAAAAATATGTAACTGTAGATCTTGAAGTTCTATCCCAAAATCATATAAATTTTGATGTATGTTCAATTAAGAAATTAGGAGCAAAAATTACATCTTTATAACATTTCTGTTTGATTATCAGTTTTGACAAAGCTTAGTAAAATTGACCTCAGTACCTGCACACACAATGTAATTTCATGTTCTTAGTCTCGTTGGAAAGTTAACAAGTTTTTCTAAAATTTCATCACAGTGTATATTTTTCGAAATTCTGGCTTAAAAAAGTCCAAAAACAGCAATCTTTACAGACTCTAAAATCTGTCTGGAAAACAGATTTGATATACTTCACCAAATAAATCACCATAAATTATATACTTCATATTTATATACAAAATTTTATCTGTAAATCCAAAACTACCATACCTACAACTTTCATTTATAGTGCATTGTTATGTTCCATACAAAAATATGGAGTAAACTGCTATTCAACCTGACTGTTGTGCAATTTTCAGCAAGCTGAATGTTAAGGGATGCTATAACTATAACTTCATGCTACATTTTCTTCTATTATGCATGTGCATTTGTGTTACTTGAAGTAGGAATTTCATCTCCTTATGGATTATTATTCAAATTCATCCAAGCATTATCTTTAATTATGGAGTGCATCCTTTTTCATGTCATGAATCTAATGTCTCATGTTGCGTTGGGTTTCTTGGTGCTAATGGGTTTATGCTATTACTTTCATGCTAATAGACTCTTGTTATTTCAATTGGATTCCATTGCTATGTGTTATAGTTCATGCCTACCAAGTGTTTGTGGGAATGTTTAAATGAAGTTAAGTATGAAATTTGTCATTAGTTCCATGTTGTACCAATTGATTTAATGAAGTTGTCATTATGCCACCATGAGTTTGTTGGAATGCCTACATGAAGTCAAGATGTCATCTTGCTTTTTGTCTTACTAATTTCATGTTGGATTAAGGGATGTTGGCATATGGTTTTTTGGCTCATGCTTAATTAATTTCATGTTGAATGTGAAAGCACTTAATTGATTCCTTGTTGATTTATGTGTTGTTGGCTATGTAAAAGGAGAGAATGGAAACAACAAAAGGTGTCTAAGGATTGCCTTTCATATTGTTCCAATCAATGGTGAGGTTGTAAAATTATATGTGTTGGGATTATATGGGTTGGAAATGATAACTATGTGGCACATGTGGTGGTTGGAAAAGTTATATGTGTTGGAATGAGAGGAGGTGGAAATGGTGGTTGCTATGTGATTCCTTTTATTACACGTTAATTTTAATTGAAATGTTAATAAATGATTAAGTCCTCTTAAAGGAGAGTGACACGGGGATTGGGGGACACTAAGTTGTGGGGAAAACATGAGGGGCTGGACAGTTGTGGTGGTTGGTGGCTGTCCTGTTCTTGTCCGAGTGGCGGGGAGTGGTGGATATGAGGAGAATTGGAGAAATGTGAAGGGGAAATAAGGGAAAAACAGGGCTCCTTTAGTAAGATCGTGTCTTGGGGAGTTTGCCTGTTCCACCCCAACTTGGGGTGAGGTCCAGTCCCAAGAGGCTCTACCCACTACTTAGGGTCCAAAACACTACTCGATAACTTCATTACTTCTGTAGCATTGGTAAATGTTGTTTACTAGTGTGTTCTTTACTTGTAGCTCTTTTATGTCGTATGCCCTCGTTATACACATTGTCTCTTGTATCCATTGTGCCTTCCTTTTATGGGATTGCTAAATTATGTAAATGCATTCATTTCCTTGCCTTTATGTTTAAGTTATGTTACATTCGCATTGTGCTGTATCATGTCACTTATTGTAGCTTTCATGTATACTTTTATGTCCATTCCGTTATATTATCATATTATGTCTTATGGTATACATACCATTGTTGAATAATGAATGCATGTAGAATAGTTGCATTTTCATAATAGCATACTAGAGGGAGTTGGCATTCTTACTGGGTCACGCGTCGACGTGCCCCCGTTGACCTTTTCAGGTGTGGTTCTTGGAGACGGTCAGTTAGAGCTAGAGGTTGAGTTCGGAGTTCTGTTATTGGGAGTTGGAGCTTAGGTTGGGTGGAGAGGGGTGAGGAGAGAGCTATGTGTACTTTGGGTTTTCTTTTGGGGTGAGAGATGCTTGTACTTTATGAATTGATGCAATGGGATGTTTGAGATGTATATGAAATAGTTCAGTGTTTGGCTTTCAGTATTTCTCTATGACTTTGTGACGTTCTGTGTTTGTTGGTTGGCTGTTTGTTGAATACTACATGTACTATTTCTAGCAATGCGTAGTGGACCTGCAGACACGTTTTTAGTACTCGTCATGCACCCTGCCTCCCTACGTATCCCAGGGAGGGGGATGTGGCAAAGGAGGAGGCTACCAGGTGGCTAGGGCACACCTCGCTGCACTAAGAAAAGCTAATGCTCAGGCCGTGGTTGATTTTGAGTTTAGGGTGTGGTACATGAAGAACGGTTTCCTGAAGATACACCATCCCTTTGCTAGTATGCTCTTGGAGGAGGGGACGTCATCTGCTAATGCTGTCGGGACCTCTGCTGAAGCCCCTAGGCATAGAGCGGTCTCTATAGATGGAGAATCACCCAGCGCAGATGAGCTTGCTCTTGGACAACTTATATAAACTTTGTAGGAGTGTTTGTACGCCGTGAAGTATGGCTGAAAACCTGTAAAAACTTTTCTTGAATGATTTTTTTGCTTTTTTCACCTACTGTGAGATCTCTGACTTTGTGTTTGCAGTTTGTCTATTGTGATGTTCTTACGTGCCAATCTCAAGCTTGTGAGACTAAGACTAGAGCCACCTGCCATACGCATGATGTACCAGTACTGGCCCCCTTAGTCTGTTGAGCAAGGGGTCTGTAGCTCTGGACTCTTTTACTGAGTAATAGACTTGGCTCAGGACTTCATAGTCGGGCTAGATGGATAGCTGGACCCGATGGCAGTGATGAATGTATTGGAACTTTTGAGGAAGGTACATGTATGGGCCCCAGTTTGAGCTGGGGTCTTCGTAGAAGTATGACTTCATACCAGCTGTTGATGTGAGATTCTTCGGTATAGAGGGCCCTGACAAGGTCCCATTGGGCCAAGATAATCCTCCTGAAAAAGACTAGATAAAAGTTAGATGTCAAATAAGGGATGTTTGATGGTGCTGGGACACTTAGGTCGGATCAGCGAGGGCCCCAGCTTGGACTGGGCTCAGTACGACTGGAGTTGAATGCTATTTGACAACACTGGGACACTAAAGTCAGACTAGTATGTGCCCTATCCTAAGCTGAGGGTTAGGCTCAGCACGACCGGGTTCGAGTGTTGTTTGATAGTTTGGACGTGGCTTGACTATGGGGTCAGATGCCAGAGGTTGGTGCTGGGACCATGGGTCTCGATGGCATGTTTTGGACATGGCATGATCACAGTCGAGTGCTAGAGGTTGGTTTGGATGTGGCAGGACTGGAGTCGAGTTTCAGAGGTCGGGTTGGATGTCACGACTAGAGTCGAGTGCTAGAGGTCATTGTGGATATGGCACCACTAGGGTTGACTGCCATAGGTCAGTGTGGACATTGCACGACCGGAGTCAAGTGCCAGAGGTCATAGATGGGGCCCATGGGAGAGCTACACCAGTAGAAGTCGGTGATGGGACCTTAAGGTTACGGAAGTCTGTGCTGGGACTCTTGAGGACTCTCTCCAGCAGAGGCCCCCACTTGCACTGTGAGTTTGAGGCTTTAGCATGACCTGAGCTGGAACTGAAGATGATGACGAGATGCTGGTGGGACCAAAAAGGTGCTTCTCTCAACCGCAAGAGTCCGTACAAGTAATATAATATGGAAGTCCAGATGTCTAATCCTCAGGAGAAAATCTGTTGCAACCACAACTCAAATCAAATAGAAATCCTACGAAAAGAAACTAACCACTTCAACAATGATGACGGTGATAGTGATGTGAACACGTGAACAATATGAACAAGGAAAATCGTGTAAGAAAATATCTATAAAAAGTATGCACATGGTATGGGTTCGTTAGGATCAATGATTCGTATTAATTTGGTTGACAAGTATAACGCAATGAATTCTCCTTTTGGGAGCAATTCACCGGAAAATACCCAATATAACTCAATGAATTCTCCTTTTGGGAGCAACTCATCGGAAGATACCCTTTTGGGGGTTCAAGCACAATATTCAATAAGATCGTCGCTAAAGTTATAATACGATATGAAACTCTCTTTTGGAGAGATCAAAACTACGATATGAAACTCCCTTTTGGGGAGATCAAAACTCACCCTTTTGGGGCGATCATCAACTCAATCACTTCTTTTGGAAGATGAAAAAGACGATTTACGAACAAAGATTACAACTTTAACGACGTTTAACGATTTAGCACAAGGAATACAACCAAATAAACATGCATCATATCCCCTAACTACGCCATACCATGCACAATAACAATTTAGCTACTCATGGTGCAAGAATAAACAAGTTTCATAGCAAAATACATCAATCCAATAGCAAAATACAATAGAAAAGCACCAAATACGAGGTTTAAGTTAAGAAATATGTCACCAAATATCCTTGAAAAGACACCAAAACTCTATGGAAATATGAAATAGCCTCTGGAATTTTACAGAATTTTGTGGTGGCGAAATACGGCTCCTAGAGCCTCCAATACGCTCAAAATACGCCAAAATCTGATTTGAATACGCTCAAAACCCCTAGCTTAAATAGAGGCATTGCGGGGTTGGGTCGTGCTATTGGATCTTAACCCGCATCAAAAATTCCGCCCAAAACCGAATCGCCAGGCGCCTCAAATATACACCGTTCATCTAGGGCGGGATTCAATACTGTGGCGACACATGGCAGCGGGTCGGATCCATGCCCGCTCTCCGCTCTGCTGGATCCGAGTATACTTCGGATAGAATGCAGGCCGTCGGATCTGAGATCCGACGAACATAATCTCGCCACGTCGCCTCAAATTTCCGCGGCCGCTGCTTCATTCGCTTAAGATCGAATCCAAAGGCGGGCTCGTCTCCAGCCGTTCGATCAATTGCGTAAACCGTCCGGATGTCGCCACGTAGCTCAAAGTGCCGCGCTCTCCTGTTCGCGTTCGGGCTTGCTTCTCGCCGTTGGATCAGCATCCAACGGCCCTCGCACTTCCACATCACGGATCGCTGCTGATCGCTCGATATGGCGGGGAGTCGACACTATCGCGACACGTGTCACGCCCTAGTCGATGCGGCGTATACGAATACGTATTTCACTTGTATTTCGTGCGTATTTCGCTAATTAAATGGTATTCTACATTCAAAAATTCACAGTAATTAGCACAGATCTCAGAAAATTACAAATAAATAGTCGTTGGAATCGTGAGATCGAGACCAAGTTAGGAAAAATATAAAAAGTGCAGAAATACTTCGTTAATTGCTGTTTTGTGCTCAAATAGAGTGTTTTCTCTAATAAATAATTGTGTACAAAATACGTATGAATTAAAGAACAATGTAGCATCACATGAGCACAAAATAGGGCTAAATGGAGGGTTAAATATGTAATATTGAACCCGAATCAGATGCTGAAGAAGAAGATGGATTGAGAACCTATGCAACAAATTTTCTCACGAGGCCCTTTCTCTAGTGCCAACTGTTGATGCCTAGAATCTCATGGGGCTAGGATCTGGCCATTGGGGTGAGGAATCTGACTGTTGTGATAGTATTCATACAACAGATAGCCCAAGCATGATTTTACGAGGCAGTCTCCTTTAGTAACTGGAAGAGAGAGGGAAATACGTCAGAGGACCAAGGGTGAACCCCCTAGGTTGGGGGGTAGACCCCTTAACTACCCTCCAATGCCTAAGTCAGATAATGGTGGAGTGAAGGAGGTGCTGAGCATAAGATAGGCCATAAGATTCAGCATAAGTTCTATATCTAGCATACATGGCGGTGAAGACATCTTACTACTCATATAGAACTTAAGGAAGGTTATGCCACGACAGGCAATTATTAGGATGTCAAATTCCTAAGCGTAATGGACTCCTACAAATAAGGTGAGTAAGCCGATAAGTCAAGGAGTAATAGTCGTATATACAGATAAGACATACTGTTATTGACACACCATGCAGAGATTGAATATGTGTTGTCAATAGTCTGTAGAGAGGGTGTCACACCTGCCTGATATCATGCCACATTGATGGAGTGGGCTAACCACACCAGGCGAGCAGGTACTTGGGTACACGTGGCTGAAGAAGCTAACTTCAGGTAGTGTCATGCCCTGTTTTGAAGTATACGTGTATTCTATTGTGTACACGCGGTATTTCTACTTATAATGCATACGTAGGCATGAAATAAATGTAGATATTGATGTATGTAACGTAGTGCAAGGGGGTTGGGTCGTAATGGGTGGCTAAGAGACGAGGAAGCGAGATTGGGTACAGGAAAAGTGCGAGGGACGACGTTGGTGCAAAACAACAGGGATGTGTTTAGACGTGAGTGTGTATGCATGTGTAGGCATGCACGGGTGTGTGTAGGGATGTCATGCAAGTGTGAAAGGGGTTAGGGGTCAATGGCAACCCCCGTAAATTTTTAGAAAGGCGAGGGGCAAAACGGTCATTTGGACTAAATTTGTTGTACGTACATACTTAAATGGTGTGTACGTAAAGTAATGGCATACTTGTAAATACTTGAATGTGTGAGGGGTAGTTTGGTCATTTAATGATTAACATGGCTTATGGGATAAGCCATGGAAAACCATCTTCTAGAATTCTCTCCCTCTCTCTCCTTTTCTTTTCTTTTCTCCTCTTTTCTTCCATTAACCTTATCCTCTCTCCTCCCTCCAAGCCTCCCCCTCTCTTCCAAATTTCGTGCTCCCCTCTACCCCTTCCATGTTGATCAAATCCAAGGAAAAAATAAGGAAAATGAAGAAGAAGAAGGAGGAGAAAGAAGATGGAGAAGAAAGAAAGAAGAAGCGAAGGAAAAATCAAATTTTGGAGGTAGGATCTAACTTGGTTTGGAAATCAATTAGGGTTTATTTTTATTATGCTTTAACATCTTGTTTACTCAATTTAGATTAGAAGAAATCAAATTAATATGTTATACTTCAATTTCATGCAAAACCCCCTTGAAAATTCCAAGAAAAACCATCTCTTTGAAATCCTTAAATTTTGAGGTGTATTGTTTCTTTAATTCTGATTACTGTAGCTCGAATTGGGTTTCGAAACAAATATGAGCATGTAGATCATGACGTTCAACCCCAAAATCATATAAATTTTGATATAGTTTCAATTCAAGAATTGGGATAAATAAATCCATATTTTCAGCATGTCTGTTTGAATTCCTGAGTTGACACAGTTTAGTAAAATTGTCCTACAGAGCCTCGCACATCTTGGAATTTTATGATTTTGGTCTTGTTGGAAATCTAACAAGTTTTTCTCAAAGTTCATCAGACAGCTCTCATGTCGAAATTCTGGCTAGAATATGCCCAAAATTGGTGTTGAACACAGACCCTAAAATCTGTCTGAAAAACAGAATTGATACACTTCACTAATTAAATCACCATAAATTGTATAGTTCATATTTTTGTATGAAAGTTTATATGTAGATTGATAACTGTTATATCTTCAACTTTCATTTATAAAGTTTTGTTAAATTCCCAAGAGAAATGGATGTATTATGTTGATCTTTATGGATGTTCTTGCAATTTCAGCAAGCTGAATACCTTAAGTGCAATTCTTATTCATGAAATGTAGTTAATTGGCTTTCATTATTATTGCTTAATATTGTTGTATGGTAAAATGAATGTTCATGCCCTCGGCACATGTAAATGTTATTGAGTTGCTTTGATATAAATGACGCCCGCCAGGTGTTCGATGAAATGCCTCAATGAAGGCAAAAATCCAATAATTTGAGTAACGTGCACATGTTAGTGTTTGCTTTGTGCCACGGTGATGATTGGTGAAATTAGAGGCTTGAATGGCATGGGAACGTTATGTTTGTGAGTGGATGATGTGTGGAGATAGAGGGCATGTCACGTGAGTGCATGACCCTATGTTTGATGATGGACAGTTGAAGTGATATGTGCCTACCCATGCCATCAAGACCCCTAACGTGTCACTTATGATGTTAACCAATGAAATTGAATAATTCTCAGTCCTCTCTAATGAGGGTGAGTTAGCAAAGCCCGGGTTTTAGGTGGGGTTTGAGTAAATTGTGGATATGAGGCCTGGACTGTGAAGTTGGGAGATGATTATGTGATGTGTGGAGCTTACCAACTCGCCTTTACCGGGAGTGGAGGGGATACTTATACCCACTCGCCTTTACCGGGAGTGGAGGGGTCATACGAAGGTTGGGTTATATGTGGATAGCCTCACTCCTGCCAGGGATGGGGGAGGTGAGAGGCCCGGTGTTGTACAGTGCCCGTGTCCACTGCGCCGTGTGCTATATTCACCCCAAATTTGGGGTGAAGTCCAGGTCCTGGTATCACACAGTTTACCCAAGCTCCAATTAACTCAATTATGAAATAATAAAATAAGATTTATGTGTTACTTCTACTGTTGGCAGCACTTCCCCTTTCCTTTGCCTGCTTCTTGGTGCCTCTGTATCGTGCCTCAGGCACTTGCACTTATCTTATTTGATATTGGTTGCTTGAACCCTCGTGTTATTATTATTGTTGTTATTATTATTATTCGTGCTAACCATTTCCTTGCAGTAACTCGACATTGGACCGCAGGTATGATTTCCTTGTTTTAATTATTTAATTTTCATCATATCTCTTAGCTACTTGCTCTATTTCTCTTGCTTGCCTTGTGATTTGATAACCTTAAATCGGAGTTCCAAACCCAAATTGGTTCTTACTGGGGCACACATTGATGTGCTCCTCCTTATTTTTCAGGTAGCAGGGTTAGCTTGGTTGGAAGTGAACTGGAGCCGGGTTTAGTGATAGCATTTGATGTGAGTTGTCTTGTGGTGTGATATGATGGTATTGGGAGGTGGAGAATGATGGAGTAGATGTAGTGGTGTACCTGGGCTATGTACATTAATGGAAGTTGTATATATGACATGTTGTTACTGTATTAAGTTACCTGTGGTGTTGTTTTGATATTACTGTGAAGCTTCACTTGTACTATCCCAGCATGTGCGCAGTGACCTGCTTGTTCAGTTTCTTCTTTTCCTTTCTTTTCCTCTCTCATCACCCTCACTCTTCAGAATACTTGGAAAAAAAATTTAACTTATTACATGCCGGGTATTCTGGGGAACGGGGCGTGACAGTTTGTGATGTCATCCTGATAGAAATCTGCTGGTATGGAGCTGACCTCAGGTAGCAAGGGTGTCCTTGCAAGAAGCTACTGTTTAGGATCCAGCCTCGTGGAGGCTGTTCTGTAGAGATGCAATACTGATGGTGTAAACCTATAGTATCGAGATCATCCTGGAAGAGCCGAGGGAGCCGACCTCGAAGAGGTCGTTCCTTTAAAGTTGTGCTGAGGATGAGTCAAGCTAGCTTCTCAGGACAAAGTTAGGAGGTCCCTGATGGTGAGGGTAGCACATAGTTGGTCCCATCTATTGAGCTCGTTTGGGCCCCGCTACTAGTGGGCCCCGGTCTAAAACGTCATCTATAACATACACCAATTAATTGGCAATAATGATGCTGGCAAGAAAGATGCTCTTCAAACTTTCATGCAACCTCCATGAAGGATGTTGTTACATGCATATTTTATAAAATTTTCGGTTTCATTTTAATAAGAATTCTTCATACTTTATTTAAATTCATATTGCATCCCAAGACATTTTTGTCACATTTTACTCTCGGGGTGTATTTCATGTATTTTAGTGCCAATCTATGCTAAACAAAGCAAAAGAGCAATGGGAACTGCGTGTGAGAAGAAATTCTAAAGATGGAGGAGAAAATACAAAGATTATAGAAGAAAATAAAACGACACGGCCGTACAAGGAGCCTGCATGGCCATGCAAGCGTTTCAAACATGTCAGACTTTATGCTACAAAGTGGCACGGCCGTACAGCTTACCGCACAGCCGTGCAATGTTAACAGTAAGTCTGGAGATTTCCTACTTGAATCAACATGGCCGTGCAGAAGCCAACACGGCTGTGCAAATGAAACAGCTAGTTAGGAATTTTCCTACATCGAGACTAATGTTAGATATTGGAGTTTCATATCAATTATTTTGATGATGATCACACCATTATGTTGTTGCTAATGTCTCTCATGTTTTAGTCTCATGTTTTTCAAATGAATAGCATGATTTGGAAACTAAATGCATGGTGTAAGGATGGACATCAAGAGGAGCTATGCCAAAGCTTGCCAAAGATTGGAGATGATGGAGAGCATCAAGGTTAAAGCCATAGACTCTAAGGGAAGCAATGTAATCCATATAATATCTTTTATTACTTGCATTTCTCTTTTTAGTCTAGTTTTAATGTTATGCCTTGATAGATGGTATACTCATTCATGCATTTGCATATAACCATCTTAGTGAGCCTTAGGATTATCATAAAATCCAATCCAATAGGTTCATCATGCCAAATGACTCAATTGGAGTCTCTGGCTCTCCAACAGGTGACTGATGAAGGTCTTACAGGCGACTGGGTGATTCCAGACACTGGTCGAGCCTTTTACAGTCAACTATTATGCACTAGCTCAAGGCAATTTTTCTTGACTCTATCTTGAGCTATTGGAGACAGACGAATGACGTTAATTTTACATTTGCATGTGTTCCATCAGGCACATGTACATTGTTCTACAGTCGTCTGTATACACAAAGTGCGTAAGTTTCATTTCTCGGCTTCATGTCCATCCCTTGCAGGAGGAGACTTACGAAGGATATTCAGGCGCATGCGCATTGTACATGTGTCTGTGTAGTCTTCTACAGTCACCTGTCCTAACTCAGATTATAGCCGTTGGGATTTTTATAGCCATTGGGATTTTTATAGCCGTTGCAGTCGACTGTCGGTGCCGTAAATTGTCAAAATCTAGCCGTTGCAGATTTATTATTTTGGGGGTTTTCTTTGGGTTCGAGGGTTCCTTTAAACTTCATATATATATGAGAGGGCTGAGTTCACTAGAACTTCTTGGTCACCATTACAAATCACTAGATATTGATTAAGCCACTCTCAAACTCTCGCATTTCCCTCTTAGAGCTATTATTTCTCTTCATGCATTGAAGTCAAGCTCAATAGAAATCATCCAAGTGCATTTCAAGCTCATCTCATCACTTGGAGATCCTCTTCCATGCCTTGCATTCATTAATGTGTAAGTTCATCTCAAAGGCATACGTAAGAGTATTTGTTTTACTTTGTTATTTCATTGAAACCCTACCTTTATTTGTGAGAGCTAGTTACTCTCTGTGTGAGAGTATAACCTTCTGTGTGAGGGTTGGTAGAGATCTCTCTGTGTGAGAGTTTGAGTCTCTCTGTATGAGAGCATAAGTCTTTCTGTGTGTGAGCAATGATTTCTCTGTGTGAGAATTCAAATCCTCTGTGTGAGGTATCTCTGTGTGAGATTGTATTCACTTCTCCGTATGAGAATTATAGTGGATATTGGTGTAGCTGGACGTACCCAAGTTTGGAAACCAGGGTAACATCTTGTGTTTTCGTTTAGATTTTTGTGGTGTTTAAATTTCTCTCACATTTATAATTCCGCATTTGCAAGTTTAATTTTTAAATACGCAATTTGTGCCATTACACTATTCACCCCTCCTCTAGTGTGTTGTTGTTAGTATTGCAAGGGTAAGACGGTCCTTACAATTCGTATCAGAGCGAGGTTATAGCATACAACAACGATGGCATTCAACGCTATATCCGCGTCTCATGAAGAAGGTATATCAACCATACGACCCCCACTCTTCAACGAAACCAACTATCCAAGTTGGAAGATCAAGATGATGATACTTAGAGGGTCAAGACCTATGGGACATTACCGAGTCACCATTTAAGAAGCCTACTACACCCGTGGCTTCAAGGACAAAGGCGGAAAAGAACTCGATCAAATTCAATGCGAGGGCTATAAATGCATTCCATTACATCCTCACTTCAAATGAGTTCAACCGCATCTCCATGTGCAAAACAGCTAACGAAATTTGGCATACGTTGGAGATTTCTCTTGAAGGGACTTCGAATGTAAAGAAATTTAAACAATGCGTATCTAGATCTAAATATGAGTTGTTTAAGATGCAGGAAGGTGAAAACATCTCAGAGATGTTCACAAGGTTCACAGAAATCGTAAATGCTTTGGAAGGACTTGAAAGGTGATTTCTCAAGAGGATCAAGTGGAGAAGATCCTTGACTCGTTTACATCTCAATAGGAGTCAAAGGCCAATGGGATTTTGGAGTCAAATGACATGTCTAAATACACCGTTGAGGAGTATCTCATGGCGTATGAAGTAAAGCTTCAACACAAGAAGAAGATTCAACCAACCAAGCCCGAGAAGCGAAAGGGGGTTGCCTTCCACGTCGAGAAGGAGCCAATCCAATGGAGGAAGAAATTCCATCAAGAAGCTTCGAGTGAAGATGATGGAGAAGATGATGCTAGCGATGATGATTTCATCGAGATTACCAAGCAATTCAAGGCATTCCTCAAAGGCAAGCAATGTAAATCTTTGTCAAAGTTTGCCTCTAAGATTAACAAGGTTTGTTATACTTACAGTGACAAAGGTCATCTCACAACCGAATGCCCTTCCAAACCCTCCAAAGATTACTACAAAGGAAAAGGAAAGAAGCATTGGAAAGGCAAGTCCAAGTTCAAGAACCAAAAGAAGGGATTTGTCGGGACTTTTGATGACTCGGATGAGGACTCATCAAGTGAAGAAGAGGAAGATGACAAGGAGCGAGCACACATGTGCTTCATGGGAAAAGGGGAAGAGTCTTCGTCAAGCTCTAGCGAGGAGGAATCCGATGATGAAGAGGAGGAGGAGCCAAAGCTACCCTATGATGAGCTTGAGTATGGTTACAATGTGGCCTCCAACGTGGCAAGTAAGTGCATCGACTCATATGCTAAATTGAAAGCAAAATTTAAGAATGCTATGAGTAGGATGCATGCTTTAGAATCTTCCAGTGTAAACAATAATGTTATGCATATTTTTGACACTAGTGATAGAGAAACACTTCTCTCTCAAGTTAAGTAATTGAGCATTTCCAATAATAATTAGTAGCTCAAAACCTTAGCTTAGAATCCTGCATTCAACAACTTATGTTGAAATGCGAAGAGGAATCCCAAAAGCTTATTAGCTTTATTCATGCTAGGGATTCACTCCACGATTTGTTTGAAAAACAACATCCGACAAACCATCGAGGAGGTTTGGGATACACTCCAAAGGTGGTTGCCAAACCCACCTCTAATGACCATGCTTTCTTGTACAACAATTACACCAACAGAAGCAAGTAAATCACAAGGTGGTGAGGAATAATGAAAACCATTCATTTTTTGCTAAGAAGCAAAATCCTCCCGTTAAGCATGCTAAGAAAATATTTTCTACACATAAGCATGCCACATCCACCCCTCTTGTAATGGAAAAACCATTGCCTAGGAAATTCTTGAGTTTATGGATTCCCACTAGGTGTAGTGTGCAAGAGAGGGACATATACATCAACTCACTAGTTAGGGATGTAATCACCTCATGTGATTACATTAGGAAATCAAACTCCTTTTGGGTTTGGTTCTCTAATATTTAGGTCTATCACACAATATGCATATTGCATGGGTATTGTGCTTAAATGTGTATTTTTAGTATACCCATTATTTGTGTGATGTTTCATGAATTTGAAAATATTTTCAAATTTATTTTTCACGAAAATAGGGACCTTGAGGAATACATTGTCATACATACAATGTTTGAACAATGTTATGACAATGGGGGAGTTAATATGGTTAATATGTTTAAAATATTTTAAAACATATTTTTAACTCTCATTTTGGGTTTTGATTAAGATCATTATTTACAATGGGTTATTACGGTCTTGATCTTAACCCATTGATGTTGCCAACTCTTTTGATGTTATATTTTGTCTTGGCAATGTCATGTGTATCAATGTGTTTGAATTTTCCATATCTATGCTTTGATACACTTTAGGCCCATGGCTCCGAGTATGTTTATTTTATGTAAGGACCCTCTCTATAGGGAAAACACTAGAAGGGCAGATGAATAATGTTTATGCAAATTTAAAAGGAATTTATGCCAAATAAAATGTAATCCAACAAATAGTGCGAAATAGAAAAGCAACCCAAAATGAAACACACGCAAACACAAATGTGTTTCAAGGGTTCAGATTACCCAAGTCAACTCCCGACTTATTCCCGATAATCCTATGTCCCTTCCACCCGGATACCTCCAGATACTCAAGTTAGAACCCTAACTTGAGGTTTCCTTAGAAACCCACTTGTAGCAACCCTACAAGTGAAATCAAATACAATCGATGTCCTTGACTCCCACAACTTGGGAGCAAGCAAACCGCTCTCACAACCCGAGAGCAAATTCCATATACGAAAAATAATGAAATCTGAAAGCAACACTTACTATCACATATGTCTTGAAGTAGAACTTGAAGGAGTGGTGTGTTGTGTGTTGAAGACTCTCTTGGAAGAGAGGAGAAAGCCCTTTCTCTTGACTGCACCACTTGCCTAGAGGATCACTCTTTGGTTCTAGGTTGGAGAGCAAGAGATCAAAGATTTGGAATTCTTAGGGCTTTGGATTTGAGAGCTTTAAACTTTTGAATCAAAGCTTGAGATGAAAACTTGGAAGAATTAGTCACCCCTCAATGGAACAGTAGAAGCCCCATTTATAGGTTTCTCAAATCCACAAAATAGTTTAGGCAAAAGCTCTTTTGGAATCCGTGAGAAAAATCTCAACGGATAGAATCTGAACTCGCGACAGTCGACTGTTGAAGAAACCACAGTCGACTGTTGCACAGTCAGCACGGGTAGGTAAGAATTCATAACGTAACTTACCACGTGGACAGTCGACTGATGAAGCAAAGACAGTCGACTGTTAAACCAACAGGCGACTGTAATTTCTTCTACAGGCGACTGGCTGAAAGATGAGTAAGTTAGAATAATACTGGAAATCTCACAAGTAACATGACAGACGACTGAAGTAAGGAACACAGTAGACTGTTAATCAGAACATGCGACTGTAAATCCTTATACAGATGACTGTCAAATACTCTGAAAAAATCCAGAGAGCTGAGTCAATAAATTGGCTCACAGACAGACGACTGTTGCAATATACACAGTTGACTGATCCAAGGGACATCGACTGTATATTCAACAGTAGTCGACTGGCCGTAAAAGCCAGATCAAACAAAGTTTGGGCAAAGGATAGACAGGTGACTAATTTACAAAACACAGTCGACTGTCACTTGGAAGGCGCATGTGAATCGTTCATCAGTAGCCTGTGCGAAATAATCAGAGAAGGCCCAAAACTATATTGTAAAAGTCTGTGCATAACAGACGACTGTAGATCAAAACACAGTCGACTGTTTTTGCGACAGGCGACTGTAAACTGTTAAGCAGTCGACTGTTATAAACAATCCTTGCATAATCAATAAACAAATGAATTGGGGTCAAAGGACAATTGATCAAATGATGTCCTACGACCGAATGTAGATGTGTGTGAGTGCTCCATCAAAGTTCTACTTCTAAGCTACATACTAGAAGAGATAAAAGAAAATTACATTTGACGAATAATCTCTTCTTTCCATCATATGAGCTTGAAGTCTTCATGGAGCTTCAATCAACATCTACGATCATCCAATCCATTTAATTTGCCTTCAATCAACTTTGAGTGTCATCCATTGCAAGTAGATCCTCATAATTAGCTTAGGCAATGGATTAACTGCAAAATCGGGGATTGGTCACAAGTATTTATGTTTGCTCATCATTAATACCAAGTAGGGAGAAGTCCAATACTCAACATTCTCCCCTTTTTTGATGATGACAAACAAACATAAACAAAAAGATAAATAATTGTGCTTACGAAAACTTACTCCCCCTACGTAGATGCCAATCAAGTTAGTCAACAAATAATATGGCATCTACATATTAATTGAAGAAAATGTGTAAGATACGTATGATTTTAAATCAAGAAATCTAGGAATTAAAATCCCTATTCAATGTAATCTTACTCCCCCTGAATCTAAGGCAACTTCAGTCTTAGATTCAAGGTGTTAGAACATACTTAGCACATTCATTATGAATTTTTTATGTTTATTTCTCTCCCCCGATGGCATTATCCAAAAAGGTGAGAGTAAATAAAAACAACAATTATAGTGCTAAATATGAACTAACAACAATCAAGGAGTATAAAGATATATGGAATTAATCAAAAAAAAATCTCATAAAAGCACATCACAACTTATGTGAATAGAGAAATTGAAGTCCAATATCAACATTTTAGATATACGAAACAAAAAATAGTTTTAAAAATGCATCACAACAGAGATAGCATGAATAAACCAATATCAAATCCACATTGTCTCACAAGCACAACATAAGAGAATAAATCATTAAAGGAGACAACGAGGCAATCATCACACAGATAAGATAATCAATATTACAGGGTGTGACACAAGATTAATCAGTAACATCATATATATATATATATATATATATATATATATATATATATATATATATATATATATATATATATATATATATATATATATATATATCTATATATTAAAACACAGAGGTTTTTGAATTCTAGGGCTGACTGGGACAAGCTGATGTCATGCTGATGTATAAAGAGGTTGATAGAAGAATGGCTAGGATTTAATCTTGGTAAAAGAAGGGTTGAGATGAGTGTTTGGAAAACCCACCACTTTTTTCTTTTTGTATTCAAACCCCCCACAATCATTACATTTGCGCAGAATACCACCTATTTCTCATTTTTTGCTAAAAAACCCCTCTCATTTCACTTTTTACCCACATACCATACACACACGCACGCACGCACTTATGCATTTCCACCCTTCGCGTCGAAGGCGCCCGCTAAATTTTTTTACTCTAATTTGTTCTTTCGACTCAAGGACGCCCTCACCGAATTTATTGTTCTACGCCGAATTTGTTGTTTCGCACAAATTTGACTGTGTAAATAATGTTTGAGAACAAAGATTTCACGGGTGGAAATCTGAAATGAACCGTAAAAGAGGGATGTTATCAAGAGAAATTGGATAAGAGATATTGGACATGAGAAATTGGATAAGAGATATCTATATTATAAAAGTGGGATGTTATCAAGAGAAATTGGATCAGAGATATTGGAAAAGATAAATTGGATAAGAGATATCTATATTATAAAAGAGGGATGTTATAAAGAGAAATTGAATAAGAGATATTGGACAATAGAAATTGGATAAGAGTGATGTTATCAAGAGAAATTGGATAAAAGATATCTATATTACAAACGAGGGATGTTATCAAGAGAAATTGGATAAGCGATATTGGACAAGAGAAATTGGATAAGGGATATCTATTATATAAAAGACGGATGTTATCAAGAGAAATTGATAAGAGAATTTGGACATGAGAAATTGGATAAGAGAATTTGGATATCTATTATATAAAACAGGGAAATTGAATAAGAGAAAATATAAGAGATGAAATTTTGAGGGATAAAAGAGGAGGTTGGGAATTTTGCACATACAACCCCGGTTTTTGTATTTTTGCCTATGGACCCTCCCCACACACACACCCACACTTTTTATTCTCACCCCATCCGGCCATTTTTTTTCCAGTTCTATGAAGATTTTGAATCTTATCCTACTAGGACAAAGCTTTGTCCTACGTGGCAAGTTTGTCCTTGGTGGTAATGACAATTTTGTGGGGACTTAAATTTTGAGAGAAAACTTAAATTTGGGGGGAAACTTGAAATTTTGTGGGAAAACTTAAAATTTGGGGGAACTTGAAATTTGTGAGGGAGAAAAACTTAGCCATTAAATAAACCGTGCCCTATGGGCACGGGTAATGACTAGTATATATATATATCAAAAGTGATGTGAGTACATAGCAAACGGACATCAACATGTCCAACCAAAAAAATACATCCATTATGATCACACAAAGAAATACATCATGATGCCAAAAGTACTTATCACATCAAGTATCTATCATAACATCAGCATACATCAACAAATCCATCATACATCAAAGTACAACCATCACCAAACTAACACCACATAGACACCTATCAAGAGTGAGCGTCTCCAGGGGCTGCAGAAGAAGAAGCAGGCTCTGAGACAGTAGGTGTATCCTCTGGAGGAGGGTCAAAAGGAGCAACAGCAACAGCATCAGCAGCATCCTGAGTAGAAGCTACACCAGGATGCTCAACAACATCAGTGGGATGAGGAGTCACATGAGGCTGGGGAACAAACTGTCTCAGATCCTCGGGGAAGGGTATTCCCTGATAGAGGAAAGAAAGAGACATCAATCTGTAAAGTCAAGAGACCATCTCCAAAAGAATATCACGAGATGGTGGAGCTGAGGTGGAAGGCAGGTCAGCTGGAGGAACAGTGGAGGGGGACGGAGCTGATGTGGATTTCCTCTTCTTCGAGGCAGACTGCAGAGCCGAAGAAGATTTCGACTTTGCAGATGCATCGAGGAGAGGACCAAATGTCATGGGCTCGTAACGAGACATATCAATAACAAAATGTCGGAAGACACGAGTCAAAAGACCAGCGTAAGGAATGTGAGCGGAGGAAGAAGTAAACTCGACCTTGTCCATCCTGTCAAGGAGGACACCGGCCCAATTCACGGACATCCCAGAGAAAATCGCATACATACACTTCAGAATATCCTGAGACGGCTGGTCAGATGATCCATACCTCGGTAGGATGTTGGACTTCACCACTAGGTGAACTGCCCAATCTCTAGCAGAAAACATAGATGACCTGACATCCGAATCCAAGGCTAAAGGTATCTAACGAAACATATCCCTAAGGACAGAGGGGTCAAGCTCGTCAATATCCAAAATGGATATATCAGAAGGAAGAGAACTGGTAGAGGGAATCCTAAGAATGGTCCCTAAGAGTGTGGGTGTAATCTGAATGTGGGTTCCCTGAACAACGGTGTCAAGAACATCGGTGGAAGAATACTCACCGTGAA
The DNA here is from genome assembly GCA_030789695.1 of Scilla litardierei. Lineage (NCBI taxonomy): Eukaryota > Viridiplantae > Streptophyta > Magnoliopsida > Asparagales > Asparagaceae > Scilla > Scilla litardierei. Next base: position 133,607,413 of record CM061132.1, on the reverse strand, counting down.
TGCGGTTAGCATAGAAGAGCTTCACCAGAAATGGATAGGCTCAAGGGGACTCGCTCTGAGAGAAGCGAAAAAGATCGGCCAAGTGGGTAGCCGAAAGAATGTCAGAAAGTCTCTCAGCAATAAAGGCAGGAAAAGCAATGTACCGTTCCCTAAGAAGATTGATCCCTAGGAGAAAGTGAAACTTTGCCAAACAAAGATCATCTCGACAAAGAGGAACTAGGGGATCAGTAGGGGGTACGATAAGAGGCTCTTCTCCAGAGCTCGAATCAGAAGCAGACTGATGGGAAGCAGCAACAGTAGGCTCATTGATGGTAACACCAATGGGCTTCCGTTGACGCATGAACAGTGGCTGGGCGTCGGAAGAAGATGCAGAAGGAGAATATCCCTGCGAAGAAGAATGCACAGGAGACTCGGCATGTTTGGTTCGGGCTTTGTAGGGTTTCTTCTTCTTGGCAATAGGTTTCTTGAGTGTCATATGTCTCTTAGAAGCAACAATTTTCTCCTTTCCCTTGGTTTTGGGTGCCATGGAAACGAGAGAGAGAGAGAGAACCGATGGGCGAAGAAATCGAAAGACAAAAATCGAACGGAAGACTTGAGAGAGAAACAAACCAAGTCGAGGAGAAGTGAGGAAGCAACGACGAAATGATCGACTTGTGAGGAGGAGGAGATCGACAGAAACGGCTGAGAAAACAAGCGGGAAGACGAAGCGGTTCAATCAGAGAAGAGAGAAACGCAACAGTCGAAATGAACAGTCTCAAAGTATATAAGAAAGAGGGAATAAATCTGGGCCGTTGGATCAAAGAATCGACGGCTCGGATCAAAGCACTGAACCGTCACGAACAGTAGACAGTCGACTGATGAACAAAAGTCAGTCGACTGGATGAAGTGATAAAGATTAGTCTCAGGAAGACAGACAGTCGACTGGCAAGTAACATGCAGTCGCCTGTCCGTTGGACAGTCGACTGTAAGGTACGCAGCAGTCGACTGGCTGAGAATCAATTCAGTTCATCAAAAAGACAGAGAGCTCTGTAAAATTTCGACAGAGAGAACAATCGCCTGATGACTAAAGTTCAGTCGCCAGTTAAAATAACAGTCGACTGGAAAACAGTCATCAGTCGGCTGTGTGAAAGATACGAATTCTCAGATAGAGGTGAAAGAGTAGGGCAGTCGACTGTCGAAGGAAAGACAGTCGTCTGTCCTGGTCCAAAAATGCACAGTGAGATACAAATCCAGAGAATAAGAACACTCACCCTAGGACCTATACTTTAATCACAAACTTATCATAAAAACAATGTAATACGATAAATCGATCGAAACACAAATCTCTAAGAACAATCTCAAGGAAATCATGAAATCACATAAATCGCAATTGCCTTTCTTAAACACATATGAAATAAATCAAATCAAGAAAGACAATATGTTGACATGAGCTCAAAAAGTGTTATAACATGTACATTGAGCTTCTAGATTTCAGATTCACCCATAATTCCTAATTCTCCACGCAACCTCACAAATGAATCTTCTTTAAGAGGTTTTGTGAAGATGTCGGCAATTTGTTTTTGGGTTTCAATGTACTCTAAGATGATGTCCTTCTTAGCGACATGATCATTTACAAAATGGTGTCTCACATCTATGTGTTTGGTACGGGAGTGGTGTATCGGATTCTTGGAAAGACATATGGCACTTTGGTTATCAACCGTGATCCAGCAAGTATCACAGTTGACACCATAGTCCATAAGAGTGTGTCTCGTCCAAAGAACTTGTGCACATGCAAGACCCGCGGCAATATATTCCGCTTCAGTTGTGGACAGTGATACCGAATTCTATTTCTTAGAAAACCAAGAAACTAAGGAATTTCCTGAAAAATGTCAAGTGCCACTAGTACTTTTCCTGTCGGACTTGCATCCGGCAAAGTCGGCATCACTATATGAGATTAACTCATATATGCTAGACTTAGGGTAAAGTAACCCATAATCTAGAGACTGATTGAGATAGCGAAATATTCGTTTAACCGTAATCAAGTGTGACTCCTTAGGTCTAGCTTGATATCTAGCACATAGGAAGACGGAAAACATGATATCGGGCCTACTAGCGGTTAAGTAAAGTAAGCTACCGATCATACCTCGATATAGACAAACGTCTACATCTTTTCCGCTCTCATCCTTGTGTAGATGAGTAGTAGTACTCATGGGAGTCCTTTTGCTTGAAGACGATTCCATCCCGAATCGCTTGATGAGCTCCCCTGTGTACTTTGTCTGATGTATGAAGGTGTCATTCTCCATTTGTCGAATTTGCAATCCAAGGAAGTAGGTGAGCTCTCCCATGTGGCTCAGCTCAAACTCATCCTTCATAGACTTGGAAAATTCTTGACAAAGATTAAAGTTTGTAGAACCGAAAATAATATCGTCTACATAAACTTGAATCAAAAGAATGTCATTTTCATAATCTTTAATGAAGAGTGTAGAATCAACTTCTCCCATTTTAAAACCTAAATCCAAAAGAAAGGTCTTAAGTCGATCATACCAAGCTCTAGGAGCTTGTCTCAACCCATACAACGCTTTCTTAAGTTTGAAAACATGGGTTGGAAATTTTTCATGAATAAAACCGGGAGGTTGTGAAACATAAACTTCTTCATTGATAAACCCATTTAAAAATGCACTTTTAACATCCATTTGAAATAGTTTAAAATTCTTATGGGATGCAAAAGATAAAAGCAACCTAATAGCTTCTAATCTAGCTACGGGGGCAAAAGATTCTTCGAAATCAATACCTTCCTCTTGTCGGTAGCCTTGAGCTACTAACCTTGCTTTGTTCCTTGTGATTACATCGTTTTCATCCGTCTTGTTCTTGAAGATCCATTTAGTCCCAATGACTTGGTGACCACTTGGAAGAGGTACGAGTTCCCAAACTTCGTTTCTCTCGAATTGCATTAGTTCTTCTTCCATTGCCACTATCCAGGAGCTATCCTCACAAGCTTCTTGGATGTTCTTTGGCTCAATGGTAGAGACAAATGCGCAATGAGAGAATTCTTCAATTCTCGACCTCGTTCGAACACCCACACCAATATCTCCAATTATTTGGTTATGGGGATGATTGCGAACGGTCGAATAAGCTTTGGGTATACCTGTATCACTAGGAACATGTCACGCCCCGCTTCCCGAAAATGGAGGCGAGACGTGAGAAGGTCCGCACGGGAGTGGAGCTGTGAAGCTCCACGTCCGATAAGCGTCACTAAAACAAATGCAGGTCCATGTAACCACGAACAGAACAAGATAATAACACAAGGAGAAACAGAAGTAAAATTCCAAATCTCAGCATTGTCCAAACGTCAACATTAAGTCCAACATCCAGAAAAGCCACCAGGCTAAAAGAAAGAGTCTAGGCCCAAACATGGCCAACAAAAGCCAACACGAACAAAGTATAGGTGCTACGCACCGACAACTAAAGCAGTCTAAACAACAACACAAACAGTCCCTACGACTGATCTCCCATGTCCTCAAACTCCTCGGTGAACGCGGGCTCTGACTCAGCGTCAGCGAACACCACGTCCTCAGCAGCAACCTCAGGCTCAGGATCTAACATGTGTCACCCAAAAGAGTAAAGGGCACATGTCAGCAAGTCTAAAAGACTTGGGCAAGGAACTGAAAGGAAGGTAAACTAACAACCTAGCAGTTATAGTATGATGCATAGCATGGCAAGTTTAGTATGGAAGTAACAAATAAGATAAAGTGCAAGTAACAAGTAGCAAGTATCAAGTATGGCATGGATGACAAGTTTTACACGTATAAACACGGACAAGTACAAGTCAAGTAAATCACGTCAAGTAAACACGTCGTGCACAGAGATTACGTCTTCTGGCTAGAGTGGCGGATCAGGCCAACTCGTACACTCAGGTGATCGCTTATCCCTACCCCTCCACGTGTATCGGGCATTGGCTTTTGACCAACACAAGTGGCCCGCTTCTGGATCACGAGCCAGGAAGTGTATTTGGCATAGGGTTGTGCCCGCTAAAAGCAGGTGCCTAGCCGGATCAAGTAGTACAAGTAGTGTAGCGTGTGCTACGAATGCAACATTCAACATGGATAGCATGGCATGTACAGATAATTCGCGTACCGTTAATTGAATTTAAACATGGCGGTTAAGATGCATGGGCGACAAGAAGAACAAATAATTAAAAGTAGTCGGATCTAACTTCGTTGTCAAGCTAGATCCTGAAATTTGCGCCTAGGCGAGTATCATTTCGTCGCCTAGTCTCTTTTACGCCTACAACAAGCAAATGGCCTAAAACCCTAAGTGGCAAGTTTCACTTGCCTGGCACCAAGGATGACGATCAACGAGGCACGTCACAAAATGTTAAACTACGGAGATGAGATCGCTGCCATGGCAAAACAATATTAGAACAACAACCAAATCCAGTTTTATTAGGGTTTAACAAATCACAAAGTGGGTTATGAGAAAATTAAAGGATCGTTTTACTAACCGTATCGTAGCGGAAGAACGATGCCGAGCAAGCACGGCAACGGAAGAACGATCCCGAGAATTATGGTTCAGATCTGGAAATGGCGAGAAAAGCTGGAGAAATTGGGATTTGGGGGTTTTGGGGGTTGGCCGGTGGCCTAAGGGAGGTGGGCGGCGCTAATGGGGGTGTGAGGGGGCTCCGGGGATGAAGGAATGGCTTGGGGAGTGTTGGGGAAGATCAGAGGTCAAAGGGGAAAGAGAATGGCCAAGAGAAGTGAAAGAAAGAAGAAGAAACGATCGGGGGTTTAAATAGAAAAAGTTGCGGCGGCTGGGCAAAACCTAGGGTTACGGGGTCATTTAGTCGGTCAAAGAAGAGTTGTTGACCGACTAGTTTGAGAACTAGTCGGTCGGTCGACCAACTGTGACCGACTAACACCAAACAGTAACTCAGGTCGTCAAAATGGTCAATGAGCTAGTCGGTTAAAGAACAATGGCTGACCGACTAGTTTGCAACCTAGTCGGTCGAAAAATGTTCTTAGACCGACTAACGATAAACAGTAACTTAGGTGAAATTTATCAAAGGAACTAGTCGGTCTGAGAGCAAGTTCTGACCGACTAGTTTCACATCTAGTCGGTCGGTGGTTTGTATATATATATCGAAGCGCAAAGCTAATATAGATAATCCAAATATGAGCGATATGAAGCTCTTCACGAATGAATTAATCCAAACTCAACGATCTAGGGAAGAAGCTAAAGAATCACAACGAAACGAATGAATACGAAAGCTACGGAGACGGAAAATCACACACAAGGAGAAAATCCACCAAAATATATATATAATATAGATAATCCAAATACTTGAAAACCCCGTCGTTACAGAACATCTTCAACAATTTCGTTAGTAGTGTTAGTCTCAATAACCGAATCATTGATCTTAACATTACTAAGAGCATCATAAATAACATCTACACTATCATCTTCAACAAGAGGAAAATCAAAATCTTCATTAAATAAAACGTGTAGTGACTCTTCAATCATTGAAGAAGTTTTGTTGTATATTCGGTAGGCTTTGCTACGTGTGGAATATCCAACAAAAATTCTTTCATCGGATCTTGGCTCAAATTTGTCTAAATTACCAAATGTGTTCTTTATAAAACATTTTGAACCAAAAACATGAAAATACTTTACTTGAGGCTTTTTGTCATAAAACAACTCAAAACAAGTTTTGTTCGTACGGGGTCTCATTAAGATCCTATTGAGTACATAACATGCCGTGTGCATCGCCTCTGCCCAAAATTGTAGTCCAAGATGACTATCATGGAGCATAGTGCGTGCACACTCAATAAGAGTCCTATTCTTTCTCTCTACAACACCATTTTGTGGTGGTGCCCGAGGAAAGGAAAAATTATGAGTTATCCCGGTGTCATCACAAAACTTAGTAAAAGATTCATTCTCAAATTCTCCTCCATGATCACTACGGATAGTGATAATGGTGGATCCTAAGAAATTCAGAATCTTCTTTGCAAATTTAGTGAACTCGTCATAAGCTTCATTCTTATTAGTTAAGAATGAAACCCAAGTAAATCTAGAAAAGTCGTCAACGACAACTAATCCATAATGAGCATTACCTAAAGAAGCTCTTCTAGTTGGCCCAAACAAATCTAGATGAAGAAGTTCTAGGGGCCTATTAGAAGTAATCCCTTCTTTAAGCTTAAATGAAGATTTACTTAGTTTACCTCTTTGACATGAATCGCAAAAGTTTTTCTTATTAAAATCAATTTTAGGAAAACCTTTGATTAGATCATGCTTAGCTAACTTATATAAGTGCTTGAAGTGAACATGCCCAAAACGGCGATGACATAATAGTTGTTCACTTGTGTTAGCAACTAAGCAATGTTCTACGGTTTTAGGCAAACTCAAATAATAAATATTTTTACGCCTAATACCGGAAAATAAAACATTTGAATCACAATCAACAATAGTACACAATCCTTCTCCAAAGTTAACCTTGTAATCTTTGTCACAAAGTTGACTAATGGAAATGAGATTGTGACACAAATCACTAACAAGATAAACGTTAGTAATTAAGGGTTTGGAAAGATTACCAGTGATACCTACTTCTATGATGGTTCCCTTTTGATTACCTCCAAAAGTGACCGTTGCACCATCCTTGATGCTAATCACTTCGGAGAGCAATGATGGATCTCCCGTCATATGTTTGGAGCAACCACTATAGAGAATTCATCCTTTCCCTTTAGAGCAAGTTTGACCTTTATTGCTCTTCTTCTTTCTCTTGGATACCTATATAATATGCCATAAGCTCATGGTACCCAATGTTTGTTGGGTCTAAGGGGATTAGCCCTTTGGAAGCCAACTTCAAGTGGACTTCCGCTTCCCAACATAATTACTATTTCTAATCACATCATGAAAATAGGAATCAACATAAGCATTCCTATCATTTAGGCTAGTGTTCTTAGGACCCCAAATGGTGTATCTTTTGGGAGTCCTTTTCCTAATTGCATGCATATTTGTTAAATTTCTATGTGGTGCATGCTTCTTGGGAACATGGTTTCTAGCATAAATATGAGGTGGTGGATATGCATTGTACATACGAGAATGATATGTATGCTTGGGAACATGCATGTTGTATGAAGCATATGGGTTATGCATGACATGCGAAGGAGGTGCATACATGTAAGAATGATGCGTATGTGCATACGGGTGTATAGGAGCACGTACATGAGTATTTTTCATGTGTGGTTGTGTACGTGTCCGTGGGTGTGGAGCATAAAAAGTGTCATAATTATCTACTTGTGAAGTAGGAGGTTTCCTACGTGGATGAGTGTTAGTGTGCATGTAAGCATGGCCTTGCTTTTGGTTTCCACCATTAAAAGGTTTCTTGTCAAAAGGAAGAGAAGGTGAAGTGGCGAATTTCTTGGTAGGTTTGCTACCTTTAGTGTCTTTGACACCACTTGTGAATGCACCGGAGGAAGGCCTCACAAAGTCTATATTGACACTACTATAGGAGGTGCGATCATTGGATGCATTTGTAGGAATATGATGCCCTCGAGGCCATTTATTCTTGTGTGAATAGCACAAACATCTTGTTCGAAATAATAGTAAGCTGTTTGGTAATGATTTATCTAAGTTATATTATAATTAGATACGACTTAGGTAAAGTCCTGAGACTTTATGCAAGGTCAAACGGGTATCGAGATGAGTATTTCGATCATGGAGAAACGTTTGACCGTCTGTAGCATAAGTCTAAAATGGTTCGTGGTCGTAGATGTTCCGAGACAAGGATATCGAAACATCGGATAGACCATTGTATCTTAGTCTTCACCGTTTAGCGGTGGCAATGATCTCATGATTGTTTGACTTGGCGAAGTCGAAGACGAGACACAGGTGCTCATTAGAATGAGTTCACTGAACGATCCACTAGAGTTATCATATGGTTATATTGACCAATCTGTCAGTGATAACTCTGAGTGATGATAGGATAGTTGGTCTTTTGACTTGAGGTCATTTTGACGGACCTGTGCGTGAACGGTGCCACTTAGATCAACTGACCTAGCTTCGAGGCAAGGCCTGTCGAAAGGTCTTTTGATTGGGTGTCACTTGAAACGTACGAGGCGAGTAATGACCAAGAGAGGATTCGTCTCTCCCGGTCAATGGGAGTTAGTGTCGTAGAGTTAGTTCGGTCTTTAGTAAAAACTCTGCGCAGAGTATGTTGGAAGAAGTCCAACATTTATTGACTAAAGATTGATCGAAACTAACCGGAGTCAAGTTATTAGGGTTGACAGTTTAACCGTACCCCAGACTTGATCTACACGACACAGTTTAGACGAAGAGACTATAACTACGGAATTCATCACGGAAACAGTCAGGGTGGTCCCGACAATACTCATGTCAATGAGTTAACCACATAATGATGATTCCTGAAGCAGGGACGGCAACCACTGCTCGTGGTCACTGCCGTATAGGGCTTCGAGCCCAACCTGTTGTAAGGGTCAGGCTGTAGGGTCTCACACAGAGTGCGATTCTTCGTCTAGTAATAGGTAGAAATTAGTTAGGGAGAATATTTTCATTTGATGCAAATGAAGAGATAATTGCATTTGATGCAATATGGTAATTTAAGCTTAGATATAGACTATTTTGCATTTGATGCAAAAGCGATTAAATGTGTATTAAATTGTTTAATACAATATTTAATAATATAAACGCAAGGAAAAGTTCACGGGTAAGACGGGAATGTCCCGGTCTAGACCCAGGTTCGAACGGCGTCCAAATCGGACGCCAAACGCAAAAGTTATGGCCAAAACAATAAAAGCCCATGTTGACATCAGCCTAAGAGGCAGATTAAATCAAAAGGGGTTTTAAATCCCGGCCCAATGGACCGGGCAGCAGTAAAAGCGGGCGCATTTGCACCTGCAGTCATCACGGGCGGGGCCCGCCCGCAATCATACGGGCGGGGCCCCGCCCAGCCCGTCAGTGCACGCAGGGCGCGTGCAAGGCCCACGCCGCGTGCCTTGCACGCGCCCAGCGCGTGCACTGTGCGCGCGCTGAGGCGCGTGCAGCGCACGCGCCTCGAGGCGCATGCGCTGCACACCGCCTGGCGCAGGCGGGTCCCGCAGCTGCCTAGGGCAGCGCGATTCTGCTGGCGGCTGCTGTTTTGCGTTTTGGGTGGCTTTGGGCTGATCTTTGGACACTCAATTGGAGGGTCAAACGAACTCCGATTGACGAACGGTTTTTTCCTATGCGTTCACCGTTGAACGCTCGTCGTATTGATAGGTTGTATCAATCTTGAAGCTCAACGGTGAGTGAGTTAAAATTCACGGAAGTTTGCACTTTGTGAAGTGCAAACTAACTTGATTTTAACTAACCCAAATAATTAGTCCCACATCGGATTTTGAGAAAAGGGGAGAGTCCGTCGCCTATATAAATAGGGGTCTCCCCCTTTCTCAAAACTCGTCCCAAGCTCTAGATCTGAGCGGCTCTCGTAAATGTTGGAGCACGCTCGGATCTAAGCTTAAATTAATATTTATCTTCTCCCTAAATTTCTGCCTTACTCCTGCGGGCGCTAGCAAAGCCGCAAAGGAGTTCGGATTCTGAATCTGAAATCTTGGCGGAGGTTTCACTCACGTGAAACTTTCTTCGGCGCGTGGTTGGCTCGGCGGCACGGGGATTGATCGCCTCGGGATGCGGAGCGGTTCGGGGAGCGGTTCAAGGAGCGGCTCGGCGTGGAACGGGAGCAGCTCGGAAGACGGCGCGGAACATCTCGCCTGCTCCAGGGCTGAGATTCCGGGTATGTGGTTAAAGTATTTTATTAGCATTAGTTTAGTTTAATCGCAGTAGGCTAGATCCTTCTTGGGATGGTCAGATCCATCCCAAGTCGGCATAGATCTTGGCATAGGGTCTTGGACCTTAGGGCTAAGTTAAAAAATTGTTTTTAACTGCATGTTAATTAGTTAACATAGTTTTTCTTCCGCTGCTATTGTTTTTCTGTCTATGTTCCGTCCGACTTAGGACGGGACTAGAGTTTTGTGCCCTAAGGGACCGTGAATTTCCCAATAGTGGTATCAGAGCCTAGGTTTGCGTAGCCGATCTAGGTACTGCGATTTCATTAAACTTCTTAATGCTTTTTAAATACTTTTAAATTTTAAAGTTATTATATAATTTTAAAAATGTTTTTGAAGTTCAAAATTTTATGTGATAAATTTTTTGAACATGAAAATTTTTAAAATGACGTTTTAAAATTTATGTGATAATTTTAAAACTAATTTTAAATCTTTAAAAGTTTAAAAGTTATTTTGGATGCCTAACAATTTTTATATGATAAATTTTTAAGCATGGAAATTTTAAAATGTTTTTTTTAAATTTATGTGATAAATTTTAAAATTGATTTTAAGGCTTTAAATTTATGTGATAAGTTTAAAATATTTTAGATGTTTAAAAATTGTATATGATAAATTTTTGAACATGGAAAATTTTAAAGAAATGTTTTAAATTTATAAGATATTTTTTAAAACTGATTTTAAAAGTCTAAAAATAGTTTATGCGATAAACTTAGTTTATTTAATTGTTAAATAGATATACACTTTCATTTTATGTTGATAAAATTAGTGTAGCTTTATTTTAATGGCTTGTTAATCTTGTCCCTTATTTGATAACACAAGACAACCCTTTAGGTTAGCCATTAAAAATGATTAAAATTTATTACTTGAATTTTAATGACATGCTATGTTTTAATAAATCATTAACAACAATATTAAGACCTAATTCCTGATTAGGGTAGTCCTTTAAATGAATTTTCAATTCTAATTGTTATAATTAATTTTCATTAAAGGACTTCGCTTCTAGCGTTGTTAATAAAATTTATTAAAATCCTGATAATGATTAGGGTAGCACGTGAACCTTATAGTTGATAAGGACCTTAATAAAAGTTATTAAACAAATCCTAAAATTTTAAATTTAAGGATTCAACTAGTTGATAGGATTAATTAGTTGTTAATAAAAGCTGTTTAGTCTATGGCATACATACAAAAATGACAAGCTTCATTCAATGGACCATGATCCAGTCAATGTGCTTGGCTAAGAGTTCTGGATCACCCTTTAAGGGATAGTGATCCTGGCTTAGTCAATTCCCTGGCTGAGTTCCGATGGACCGCAATGTCGCGAATCATGATTGTATGACACCCTGGACTATATCTAAGTCAAATACGTTAATGATATTTTTCAAGATTAGCCGTAGCCCTCCTTGTTTTAGGGGTTAGCAACTATAGGGCCCGTGTTACAGTTGTTGAGATACACTCAAGCTGTGACATGGCAACCTTGTAGAAACCAACTTCTTAAATACATAAGATGACATCTTGACTTGACCCAAACCGACGTTGTCGTGAATACACCGAGCGGCGGCGCAAGTTTAGTCAAGGATGTAGTCTGCCTAGATGTAGTCTAAGACCTGACCCAAACCGACGTGTCGTGCATACACCGAGCTGAGGGGCAAGTCAGGCTAGACATGAAAACAAGGGTCCGACTAGACTAGACATTGTGATTTGGATGAGCACACTCATGATCACGAATGGCTAGGGGCAAAAACCGATTAAGAGAGTCATATCCGATATGATCGATGAAGAGTCATCTTCCGATCGCAGAGTCAATCAACTTGTTGAGCTACACTCAAGGTTGTTTAGACTCAAGGTGATTGGAACTCTTACCCATTAATTTTAATTCGATTAAATCGTTCGTTATTAAGCTTTAAAACGTTCGTAAAAATAGTGGGAGGATATAGATAGATAAAAGCCAATCTACCTATATTTAATATTAAACATATGCTAAAACTAGGGCAAGACTATGTTTACCGAAAGAATCAATTAATATAATATTTTAATAAGTTAATTGGTCAAAAGTTGATTAATTGAATATCAAATTAAATTCTAATTGATAGAATTAAAACTATATTCTCGTTGACATTAAATGACCTTCTAAAGAACAGAATTAAGAAATATGATTTCATTAAGTTCTGGGTCCAACAAATAAATTAAAGCTACATGTCACTCGTCTCTATATGAGGCAGCTTGAACATATAGGACATTCAAAGTATGTTTCTCCTTACAACTTGTCGAGCTACCCTCAAGGTTGTATGGACAAACAATTTTGATCCGCAAAGTTCGAAAATTCGATTAAACCGTTTGAGTCGAATACGAGTGCATGAACGGTGAAAGACTATGTATCCCAACCGGATCTTGAGACTAGCAACTTCTTGAGCTACACTCAAGATTGCAAAGCTCAAGCGTTTGGATACATAGGTTGCTTGCATAGCCATTTATTTATGTTGATATCTAAATGTGATTTGGAAAAGGTAGAAGGCACTTCGGAAAGTCAATTGAGAAAGTTAGTTTAATTTATCATTAGTAGAGGCATAAGTAGGAGGAAATGAAAATGTGATGTATTTTGATGTCACGATTTCAGAATAAATTGTTATACAAAAGACGTTTAACACATTTTGACGAATGTCGTCACATTGCTTCTGAAATAATGTTTTGTGTTAAGTAATTTGTAAATAACTATATATATATTAAATGTTAATATATAAATACACAAGATAGTAGCAAACTTATATGGTAAAATTAGACTAGGCCGTATCAAGAGATTAAGCTTCACTTAGCCTATTATTATGAAGTCTACGTATTATGAAGTCTACGGACACTTGTGAGTCTTAGCCTCTTAGATACAATGGCCGAAACCCATCTGTGAGACAGTGGGAGAATGAGTTGTCGAACTCAGTCTAGTACATACTGATGTACCCGAGTCTAGATTAACCAAAATAAGTTATTCGTATGTTTTATTAAGACACGTGTTCTTGATGAAACACAAGTCTGATAAAATAAAGAACGAAATGACTAAAGTATTTAAACTGATTCGATTAGATCAAATGGTCAAATACTTAGCTAAATAAAATCTTGTGTAATTAAAAGAAAATGTGATTTTCTCTCAGATCAAGTCTGTTAACACATCGGTGTGTTAAAAGGTATGAATCACACTTAATTAGATTTAGTGTGATCCATTGTAAGTGACTCTGAGTTAAATCCTCCATCTGGGTTAAGTCCCAGATAGTAATGCCTAGGTTTTAATAATGTTCTATGAGGACATTATCAATAATATATTCAATAAATCAATCGTAAGGAAGTTGTAAAAATACTCGAATCTCGTGAGACGAATTGTCGAGTTAGACATCATAACTGATGATGACTTAGTCAATTTCTAGGATGAAATTCGGAGTAGTAACTCCGATTTAAAACTTGATGAAGGTCCGTGTGCGTAAATAAATTTGAGAATTTAGTTTACGTGCCCAAGGAAAATGTTTCCTCACTTTCTGTAAGTAAATCTTTAAGTTGAAAGATTGGTGCAGAAAAGGAAATAGTGAAGTACAATAATGTTGGACGGGAACGGTTTTCATCCTAATTTCTTTAAAACGGATTATGATGAAACCGGTTTCGCCAACAGATGTGTACAGATCTACTCGGACCAAAGCCGATGTAAAACGCTTAAGTTGATCATGAAAATTGGAACATTCACTTATAAGTTCGTTTTTCTAAATATAATTTAGACAGACTGACTTATATGAATTAGCCAGATAGTTTTCAAGGTCAGTGGGAGCGTATAAATTACATGCGAATCATCAAAGAGATGGAACATATATTTTGACAAAGTAATCAAAAAGTTTGATACTTTATCAGAAATAAATATGAGCCATTTGAAATGACCAGTAACTAATTTAAAATTATTATCGTAAGGTACGATGAACTGGATAAGATCCAGGGAAATAAAATATTATAGATTCCGATAGACCAAGTGAATTATTTGAATGAGATTCAAATGGTTGGTCTAACATAAACATAGAAACCCCTTAAGTCTATAGTGTAGACGGTTTTAGCAGATCCACTCACGAAGGCTCTACCACATGAAGTCGGGAAAACTTATGTGTTAAAACGGTATAAGATACCGAGATAAATGGGCCTGAGTGCAAGTGGGAGATGTAGGAATGTGATGCCCTCGAGGCCATTTATTCCTGTGTGAATAGCACAAACATCTTGTTCGAAATAACAGTAAGTTGTTTGGTAATGAGTTATCTAAGTTATATTATAATTAGATACGACTTAGGTAAAGTCCTGAGACTTTATGCAAGGTCAAACGGGTATCGAGATGAGTATCTCGATCATGGAGAAACGTTTGACCGTCTGTAGCATAAGTCTAAAATGGTTCGTGGTCGTAGATGTTCCGAGACAAGGATATCGAAACATCGGATAGACCATTGTGTCTTAGTCTTCACCGTTTAGCGGTGGCAATGATCTCATGATTGTTTGACTTGGCGAAGTCGAAGACGAGACACAGGTGCTCATTAGAATGAGTTCACTGAACGATCCACTAGAGTTATCATATGGTTTTATTGACCAATCTGTCAGTGATAACTCTGAGTGATGATAGGATAGTTGGTCTTTTGACTTGAGGTCATTTTGACGGACCTGTGCGTGAACGGTGCCACTTAGATCAACTGACCTAGCTTCGAGGCAAGGCCTGTCGAAAGGTCTTTTGATTGGGTGTCACTTGAAACGTACGAGGCGAGTAATGACCAAGAGAGGATTCGTCTCTCCCGGTCAATGGGAGTTAGTGTCGTAGAGTTAGTTCGGTCTTTAGTAAAAACTCTGCGCAGAGTATGTTGGAAGAAGTCCAACATTTATTGACTAAAGATTGATCGAAACTAACCGGAGTCAAGTTATTGTGGTTGACAGTTTAACCGTACCCCAGACTTGATCTACACGACACAGTTTAGACGAAGAGACTATAACTACGGAATTCATCACGGAAACAGTCAGGGTGGTCCCGACAATACTCATGTCAATGAGTTAACCACATAATGATGATTCCTGAAGCAGGGACGGCAACCACTGCTCGTGGTCACTGCCGTATAGGGCTTCGAGCCCAACCTGTTGTAAGGGTCAGGCTGTAGGGTCTCACACAGAGTGCGATTCTTCGTCTAGTAATAGGTAGAAATTAGTTAGGGAGAATATTTTCATTTGATGCAAATGAAGAGATAATTGCATTTGATGCAATATGGTAATTTAAGCTTAGATATAGACTATTTTGCATTTGATGCAAAAGCGATTAAATGTGTATTAAATTATTTAATACAATATTTAATAATATAAACGCAAGGAAAAGTTCACGGGTAAGACGGGAATGTCCCGGTCTAGACCCAGGTTCGAACGGCGTCCAAATCGGACGCCAAACGCAAAAGTTATGGCCAAAACAATAAAAGCCCATGTTGACATCAGCCTAAGAGGCAGATTAAATCAAAAGGGGTTTTAAATCCCGGCCCAATGGACCGGGCAGCAGTAAAAGCGGGCGCATTTGCACCCGCAGTCATCACGGGCGGGGCCCGCCCGTAATCATACGGGCGGGGCCCCGCCCAGCCCGTCAGTGCACGCAGGGCGCGTGCAAGGCCCACGCCGTGTGCCTTGCACGCGCCCAGCGCGTGCACTGTGCGCGCGCTGAGGCGCGTGCAGCGCACGCGCCTCGAGGCGCATGCGCTGCACACCGCCTGGCGCAGGCGGGTCCCGCAGCTGCCTAGGGCAGCGCGATTCTGCTGGCGGCTGCTGTTTTGCGTTTTGGGTGGCTTTGGGCTGATCTTTGGACACTCAATTGGAGGGTCAAACGAACTCCGATTGACGAACGGTTTTTTCCTATGCGTTCACCGTTGAACGCTCGTCGTATTGATAGGTTGTATCAATCTTGAAGCTCAACGGTGAGTGAGTTAAAATTCACGGAAGTTTGCACTTTGTGAAGTGCAAACTAACTTGATTTTAACTAACCCAAATAATTAGTCCCACATCGGATTTTGAGAAAAGGGGAGAGTCCGTCGCCTATATAAATAAGGGTCTCCCCCCTTTCTCAAAACTCGTCCCAAGCTCTAGATCTGAGCGGCTTTCGTAAATGTTGGAGCACGCTCGGATCTAAGCTTAAATTAATATTTATCTTCTCCCTAAATTTCTGCCTTACTCCTGCGGGCTCTAGCAAAGCCGCAAAGGAGTTTAGATTCTGAATCTGAAATCTTGGCGGAGGTTTCACTCACGTGAAACTTTCTTCGGCGTGTGGTTGGCTCGGCGGCATGGGGATTGATCGCCTCGGGATGCGGAGCGGTTCGGGGAGCGGTTCAAGGAGCGGCTCGACGTGGAACGGGAGCAGCTCGGAAGACGGCGCGGAACATCTCGCCTGCTCCAGGGCTGAGATTCTGGGTATGTGGTTAAAGTATTTTATTAGCATTAGTTTAGTTTAATCGCAGTAGGCTAGATCCTTCTTGGGATGGTCAGATCCATCCCAAGTCGGCATAGATCTTGGCATAGGGTCTTGGACCTTAGGGCTAAGTTAAAAAATTGTTTTTTATTGCATGTTAATTAGTTAACATAGTTTTTCTTCCGATGCTATTGTTTTTCTGTCTATGTTCCGTCCGACTTAGGACGGGACTAGAGTTTTTGTGCCCTAAGGGACCGCGAATTTCCCAACAGCATTTGCTTTCACAAACCCAAGACTAACACGATGTGTGGCCGGAAATTAGTTTGCTAGCAAATCATCCAATTGTCCTTTTCCCTAATTGAATCTCACAATACGGGAGGACATGAACTCATATTTCTCCTTTAGAGAAGAAATGTTGGTATCCAAGGTGGACACCCGTGTTTTGAGCTCGTGCACTTGGGTTTTAAGAGAATCATTCTCTAAACCCAATTGTGTGTGACATGTGACTAGATCACTATTATCCGTTGGATGTGTTTGATCTAGTTGAGATTTGAGGGTTTTCATCTCATCTCTCAAGGTGACATTTTAAGAAGCTAAGTTTGCTTTCTCAAGAGTTAAAGTATCAACAATGGTGTCACTGTTGATAATGCATAAAATGGATGACTTGCTAACATTTGATTTTTTTAAGCTAGTGTATCTAAGCATTAAAGATTGATATTTAGAAAATAATTCTTCGTTAGCAATACGAAGTTCATCCATTGTTACCTCGGTTTCATCCGTATCGGAATCACTCTCATCGGAGAGTGGATCCTCTCAGGCCATGAAACACATGTGGGCGCTCTCACCCTTCTCATCATCGGAATCGCTTGATGAGTCCTCACTTGGGTCATCGAAGGTACCTACAAGTCCTTTCTTCTTGTCTCTTTTGTTCTTGTCGGACTTGTGGTACGTAGGTGCCTTCCACTTCTCTTTGTTCTTTAACATTGGGCAATCCCTCTTGATGTGCCCTGGTTTATTACACTTAAAACAAAGAGAGGAAGTAGCATTAGTAGACTCAAAACATTTGTTGGAGGGAAATTTACCTTTGCGAAAGAAGCGTTGGAACTTCTTCGCCGTTTGGGCCATTTCACCCAAATCCATATCATCTTCCGAATCTTCGCTATCGGAGGATGATGAATTGGTGTTGAATGCTAAAGCCTTCTTCTTGGCCTCCGAAGGATTTATCATAGCCCGAATCTTTAATTGGTTCTCTCGTCTTACCTCATAAGACATAAGAGTCCCGATAAGATTCACGACTTTGTAATTCTTCAGATCATTGACCTCCTCGATGGCGATTGCTCTCCTTTCCCATTTGGAGGTCATTCCCATGATGATCTTCCTTACATTTTTAGCTTCGGTGTATGTTTGGCCAAGGGCTTCCAATTTATTTGTGATGTCGGTAAAGCGTCCGTATATCGATGCAATGCTTTCATTCTCCTGTATATGAAACAAATCAAAGTTTTGCACGGCAACATATAACTTTGAAAGTTTTACCTTATTCGTTCACTCATGGGTAACGATGAGATGGTTCCAAATTTGATATGCACTCTTACATGTGCATATCTTATTGAACTCATTCGGGTCCAATGCACAATGAAGAGCGTTCATTGCTTTAGCGTTGTTGACTTCAGCAGACCTCTTGGAAGTCGTCCATTTCTCGAAGTCCTCTTCGGTGGGCTCGACGTACTCCTTGTGGAGAGTTCTCCAAAGTGAAGCACTCCTAAGGAACGTCTCCATCCTACACTTCCAATAGCCAAAATTAGTACCATTGAAACGTGGATGACGTACCGTAGATTGACCTCCGAAAATTGTGGACGCTCCATCACGATCGTGATTGTTGTACGAAGGCAGCGGAGGAACGTTGTTGTTGGATGCCATAGATATAACCTTGCGCTCTGATACCAATTGTAAAGACCATGTCTATGGGGAAAACACTAGAAGGGGGGTTGAATAGTGTTTATGCAAATTTAAAAGGAATTTACGCCAAATAATGCAATCTAACAAATAGTGCGGAATAGAAAAACAACCCAAAATTAAACACAAGCAAACGCAGAGATGTTTCAAGGGTTCGGATTACCCAAGTCAACTCCCGACTTGTTCCCGGTAATCCTACGTCCCTTCCACAGGGATACCTCCGGATACTCAAGTTAGAACCCTAACTTGAGGTTTCCTTAGAAACCCACTTGTAGCAACCCTACAAGTGAAATCGAATACAATCGATGTCCTTGACTCCCACAACTTGGAAGCAAGCAAACCGCTCTCACAACCCGAGAGCAAATTCCATATACGAAAAATAATGAAATCTGAAAGCAACACTTACAATCACCTATGCCTTGAAGTAGAACTTGAAGGAGTGGTGTGTTGTGTGTTGAAGACTCTCTTAGAAGAGAGGAGAAAACCCTTTCTCTTGACTGCACCAATTGACTAGAGGATCACTCTTTGGTTCTAGGTTGGAGAGCAAGAGATCAAAGATTGGAATTTTTAGGGCTTTGGATTTCAGAGCTTTAAACTTTTGAATCAAAGCTTGAGATGAAAACTTGGAAGAATTAGTCACCCCTCAATGGAACAGTAGAAGCCCCATTTATAGGTTTCTCAAATCTACAAAACAGTTTAGGCAAAAGCTCTTTTCGAATCTGTGAGAAAAATCTCAACGGATAGTATCTGAACTCGCGACAGTCGACTGTTGAAGAAACCACAGTCGACTGTTGCATAGTCAGCACTGGTAGGTAAGAATTCATAACGGTAACTTACCATGTGGACAGTCGACTGATGAAGCAAAGACAGTCGACTGTTAAATCAACAGGCGACTGTAATTTCTTCTACAGGCGACTGGCCGAAAGATGAGTAAGTTAGAATAATACTGGAAATCTCACAAGTAACAGGACAGATAACTGAAGTAAGAAACACAGTCGACTGTTAATCAGAACAGGCGACTGTTAATCCTTAAACAGATGACTGTCAAATACTCTGAGAAAATCCAGAGAGCTGAGTCAATAAATTGGCTCACAGACAGACGACTGTTGCAGTATACACAGTCGACTGATCCAAGGGACAGTCGACTATATATTCAACAGTAGTCGACTGGCCGTAAAATCCAGATCAAACAAAGTTTGGGCAAAGGATAGACAGGCGACTGATTTACAAAACACAGTCGACTGTCACTTGGACAGACGCATGTGAATCGTTCATCAGTAGCCTGTGCAAAATAATCAGAGAAGGCCCAAAACTATATTGTAAAAGTCTGTGCATAACATGCGACTCTAGATCAAAACACAGTCGACTATTTTTGTGACAGGCGACTGTAAACTGTTAAGCAGTCGACTGTTATAAATAATCCTTGCACAATCAATAAACAAATGAATTGGGGTCAAAGGACAATTGATCAAATGATTTCCTACGACCGAATGTAGATATGTGTGAGTGATCCATCAAAGTTCTACTTCTAAGCTACATACTAGAAGATGTTGAGTATTGATTCCCCGGATTTTGTTTTAGATGATGAGCAAACATAAATATCGTATACTAACTATTTATGAGCGCAGTTATGGTGATCGTCGCCAAAAGAATACGTACATCAAAAGCGACGTCCCAAGACTTCTCAATACGCGTGATCGTGTGCCTAAAGCTTCGTTGAAGCCCAAGGAGTTTTATTGAAGTCAAGAATGAAGATTGAAGCTTTGAAGACGGTTCGTCATGTATTATTTATTGTCTTCTAGCTTCATAGAATAGAATGTTAAGGCTTGAGTAAGACTTACATTATAATCTTCATTTCGCTCTTATCTTAGAGCTAGGATTATCATAGAAGCCATTAGAAACTTTCCCGAAGCCTATCGCTTCTTCCCTCGGCTTCTAGTGCATGTTAGTTGGTTCAAGTAGAAGAACCAACCGACTAGATGACGATCTAGTCGATCGGCAATTCCTCTTGAACCGACTAGAATGCCTTGCTCATTTCAGCCTAGCTTTGTTGATCAATTAGTCGGTCAAAGAAGGTTCACCGACCGACTAGATGACGATCTAGTCGGTTAGGAATCCTTCTTAGACCGACTAGTTGAGCTTTCCCTGTACAACCATAGTTACTGTTTATCGTTAGTCGGTCAAAGAACATTTGTCGACCGACTAGTTGAGAAACTAGTCGGTCAGCATTTGTTCTTAAACCGACTAAATCAACTTGAAGTCAGCCTATTCTATTTCGACTATTAGTCGGTCAAAGAACATTCACCGACCGACTAGTTGTGAAACTAGTCGGTCGGCAAGTCTTCTTAGACCGACTAGTTGTCATCTCTTGTACTTCGACCTTTTGGCTGTTCAACCGTTAGTCGGTCTATGTTGTATCACCGACCGACTAGTTGATGAACTAGTCTGTCAGTGATCCTTCTTTGACCGACTAGTCTGGTTCAGAATAGAGCCGTTGGGAATCTTTTGAGCACGATTTTTCTTGCCTCTATAAATACAAACCTGATTCGTTTGAGGCAAGGTAAGAGGTCCATTATCCAAGTATTTTCAGACCTAAGAGAAGAGTTTTCTCAAGCTAATTCCAAGCTCTCTCTTCCTCACAAGAATCTCTCCCTTCACTCTTTGAGCCAAATTCCTCAAGAGAGATTCTCTCCATTGTGAGCATTCCAAGCCAAGGAGCTTGAATCAAGGTCATCAACTCCACCCTAGGCTCCCATTGCTGGTCATCTTCTTGGAGCTAGGGTTTGGTGACATCTTCTTCCCCAAAATCCATCTTTGCCCTAATTTGGTAAGATTTACTCAAGGCATAGGATTTTGTGGTAAGGTTTTCTTTATTTCATTTCAATTGATATTGATTAATGGAAAAGTCGCATTATATGTGCATAAGTGCATGCGACATATGGCTAATAAAGGGGTAATATCTTAAGCTTATGTTGTACCATGCATATGGTACAACTTAAGCTTATAATGTGCCATGTATGATGGTACACCTTAGTTAAATTGTTCCAAAGGAATAATTACTCCTAAAATAACTACCTTGGGGGCTATAAATAAGACCCAAGGGTTAGCCATTTCCTTACACTTTTGCATGGTATTCTTGCCTTGCATTTCATTCTAGCGAAGCTCTGCCGAAATCCTTCCTCTCTCTTTATCCAAGTTTTTAATCTAAAAGTAGAGATTTAGATTGTGGATTTAGTAGCCTTACTCCGTTCGTGAGAAGACTCGATCCGTCGTGGCGAATCCGAAGGCGAAGTTCCGTGACTACCGTGCCGCATACGCAAGCGTAAGTCTCAACTTCATTTATCGATCCTAACTCTGTTTTAACAGGGATCCTACATTGGTATCAGAGCCATACGGATTCACTTCGGTCAGACCGTCGACCCTTCGAAACTATGAACGAGTCGTTGTCTTTTTCACGAATGGGTATTCTACCATTATGGATATGGTAGGAACGCTTCGTGACGGAGAGAACGCAGCGGTTATTCTTTTCAACGTTAGGGTCTCCTACCATTACGGAAATGACAGGAACTCTCCATGACGGGAAGAACCGACCGTTCATATCGTCAAACTCGCTCTCTTCAAGGATGCTGAATCTCCATTCATAGTGAATGAACGCTCTCTTCATATGGAGCGCGTAGTTTACGAATTTTTGAAGTGGGTTAATTTTTTGGCACACGGCCATTGGAGGATAACTACTTCCTCGACGAACGGGTGCTTCACCGGAGAAGAAGATGGTGGTTATTCCCATCGGGGAAGATGAATTTTGGTGCATGTGCACCATGGACAAATGGGATATGAAGGCCATGCACCCCCCCATGCGGAGGGGGTTGGCTATGGCCAATAACCACCACGGCCACCCCCTCCGACAGGGTGTGCGGCAACCCCATTCAAAGGGGGTGGCCGGCCATGGCCATATGGGCCATGGTCCGGTCAATGCCAAAATGGCCTTGGCCATGACCGGTCATGGCCAAGCCATGGCCGGCCACGGCCAGGGCCGGCAGTGGCCGGCCAAGGCCAGGCCGGCAGTGGCCGGCCTCGGCTAAGGCCAGGGGCCGGCCTGGTCGGCCCCTGGCAGAGGCCAGGGCCGGCGCCTTGGCCACTGCCAGGGCCTGGTCGGCCCTGGCAGAGGCCATGGCCAATGCCCCGGCCTCGGCCAGGGCAGAGGCCCTGGCCGGGAGAAGTTTCAGACCATTAGCATTGGTCGACCAATTCGGGTGTTTTGGTCGACCAATTCGGCAAAAGGTCTTGGTCGATCACGAACTTGCCGACTAGCCCATACGGGGTGTCAAAAGGCTTTGGTCAAACGCGAATGTGCCGACTAGCCCATACGGGGCTAACGACAGTCGGCTGCTCTTATTTTATAAAGTTTTTTTTGGGCTCTACTCCTTGAAGATTAGCCATAGTGCTCTACTTCATGCGAGATTAGCCATGTCATTGTGCTCTACTCTACAGAGATTAGCCAATGTACTTATGACATTGTGCTCTACTCTAGGAGATTAGCCAATGTATTTCAAATTTTTGAAAAAGGTGTTTTCAAATAGGTTATGTCCCGTCCTTAATCGGGATAGCGCAATTTAGAATTCCAAGTCCTACCACGATCCGGCCATGGTTATCTAACCCATGGGTGTGTAGAACAGGTCTCGTGGCTTGGCAATTGTTGCGCTAAAATTCTTTGCGCAAACTCTCACCTATTCCATTTTGAAAGATATGTTTTTAAAAGTATTTTTTCCGCTGCTGGTACCATACGGGTATCATTTCTGATTTCTTTTTACATGAGATAAGTAAGAGGGATACTTTGAAAGTTACTTCTAGATGGTAGATGGGAACGTAGTGAACTTCTCGATTCTAGAGTAACATTTCAGCTTATCCAAGGAACTTATCAAGTGTTTAAGAATCGAAACTTTATGCATAGAATTTGATCGTGTTTTTCATTTTCTTTGTAGTTTTTTGATTCGAATATGTCTACCGCTTCTAAGAACATTATCGCCGAGCTTAACAAAGGTGAGAAGCTCAACGGCGACAATTATAAACTATGGTCAATAAAAATCCAGTATGTTTTGGAGGAGCAAGATGTGCTTGAAACACTCCAAAACATAATGGAAGAACCTGAGTTGGGCAATACGGCCCAACACAAGAGGGGACCGAGAAGCTTATGAGACTTGGACTCGAAAGAACAAAATAGCACGTATTACGTTATTGTCCGCAATGGACAATGACATAATGCGTCTATTTCGGGAATTCGACCTAGCCAAAGACATATGGTCTGGGCTTGAAATAAAGTTTGGTGGAACTTCGGTAACCAAACTCCGCTCCTTAAATATTCAATTTGATTCGTACAAAATGCACCGAGATCAATCTATGAAAAAGCATCTCCGTCACATGGCGAATCTCATAGCTGAATTAAAGGATGCGGGTCTTACGCTGTTTGACGAACAGCAGATCCAAGCAGTCATTCGTTCACTCCCAGATAGCTGGGATAACATGAAAATGCACCTCACTCATAATGAGTGCATTAAAACTTTAAGCGATGTATCCAAACACCTCGAACTCGAGGAAGAGCGGATTCAAGCCGCAAAACCTAGTGCTGAAGTGCACATGGCTGCTAGCTCCTCACATGGAGGAAAGAAGCGGAAGGATAAACGCTTAAGGTTTATGAACGAACGAAAGCAAGAACCGGAAACATCAAAGAAGACTAAGAACAAAAGGTGGCAAAAGAATGTGCACTCAAAGAAGAAAAACTTGAAGAAGATCAAGTGCTTTAAGTGCAACAAGTACGGTCACTTCGCCCGTACGTGTACGGATGGAAGTGATAAGGTAACTTGTAGGGCTAGTTACATATGTGTTTCTAGTTCCATGTTTCTTGATGAATCTAACTATTTTTGGTTGATTGATTCAGGGGCCACAGACCACGTAGCGAAGGACAAAAGGTTCTTCGTAGAGTATCGAAGGATAACTCAAGGAAC
This sequence comes from Scilla litardierei, assembly GCA_030789695.1. Lineage (NCBI taxonomy): Eukaryota > Viridiplantae > Streptophyta > Magnoliopsida > Asparagales > Asparagaceae > Scilla > Scilla litardierei. The sequence goes on along the minus strand of CM061132.1, from coordinate 133,583,207 downwards.
AAAGTGGATATACGTCGGCAACAACACTCGTGTTGAAGTCAAAGGCGTCGGAACATGCAAGCTAGTTCTCGACAACGGCCGGACTCTATTATTGCACGACGTCCTCTTTGCTCCAGATATTCGAAGGAATATCGTATCCGTGGTCATGTTAATGTTTTTAGGTTATGAATGGAGGTTCTATGAACAAAAGGTTGACCTTGTTTGTAATAGTTCTTTAGTTGGGTCGGGTAATGTTTGTAATGGATTGATTGTTTTAAACACTATGTGTGATGATTCTTCTTCTATTAATGAAAGTTTCCATTTGACAAATGCTTCTAATTCTGAATCTGAGATCATTTGTTGGCATGCAAGACTTGGTCACGTTGGACCAACTAGAATGGATAGACTTGCCAAAAGTGGCTTGCTATCTAATGTTTCAAAAGTTGAAATGTCAACTTGCAAACATTGTCTTGTAGGGAAAACTTGTCGCAATCCGTTTGGAACTGGCACAAGGGCCGAAGTTCCATTACAGCTTATCCATTCGGACATTTGCAGTCCAATGAATGTTAAGACAAGACGCGGGAAGTACTATTTCATCACCTTCATTGATGACTTCACCCGTTTCGGTCACATTTATTTGATTTCCCACAAACATGAAGCTTTATCTTGCTTCAAAAACTATATGAGTTTAGTGGAAAATCAACTAGATCGCAAGATAAAGGTCTTGCGAACCGATCTGGGTGGAGAATATCAATCAACGAGTTTTAAGGAACTCTGTGATGAAAAAGGCATAGTTCATCAAATAACTATGCCTTATACTCCGCAACAAAACGGTGTTACGGAAAGAAGAAATAGGACATTGATGGAAATGGTCCGATCAATGATGTCTCAGGCAAATTTGCCCATCACGTTTTGGGGTGATGCATTATTGACGGCAGCATTCATCTTAAACCGTGTACCCTCGAAGTCGGTAAGTTCTACTCCTTATGAGTTGTGGAACAATAGAACTCCAGACTTAAGCATTCTGAAACCTTGGGGTTGTGCCTCTTACGCACATTTAACCTCTCACAAATATGGCAAACTTGGGCCACGTGGGAGGAAGTGTATCTTCATCCGATACGCTGAAAACTCCAAAGGATATGTTTTCGTCGGTCAAGAGGACAATGGAGGTCTAATAGAATTCGAATCGAGGAATGTTGTCTTCTTGGAAAACGAGTTTCCAAGACAGGGTGAGATAAGTCAAGACTTATCCTTGTTTGAGACTTGGGATCAAGAAGGATCGGAATGTTCGAGTGGGAGAATTCTTGGTGAAGAGGAAAATGACCCTCATACTTCACCTATGGATGATACGAACGATACCAATCCTATTCCGAGTGGGAGTGATGTTATTCCAAGTGGGAGTAATGTCATTCCAAGTGGGAGTGATCAAACTCAAGAAAGACGTAGTAATCGAACGAGGTTAACACCTCTGAGATTTGAGGATGAATTTCCTCAAACATTCATGACATTACTACAAGATGATGACGAACCTGCAAATTTCAAACAGGCCGTCACATGCCCTGCTAAAGATAAATGGATAGTGGCGATGGAAGAAGAACTTCAATCCATGAAAACAAACCAAGTCTGGGACTTGGTTGATTTACCTAAGGGACGTAGAGCCATTGGGAACAAGTGGGTTCTCAAAATCAAGCATAAGGCTGATGGCTCCATCGAGAAATATAAAGCTCGCCTTGTTGCGAAAGGTTTCACGCAACAGGAAGGAAAAGACTACGAAGAGACTTTCTCTCCTGTCGTGCGTTTTACCTCCATTCGCTTAATTCTGGCAATGGTGGCTTGTTTGGACCTCGAGTTACATCAGATGGATGTAAAGACTGCTTTTCTTAACAGAGAACTAGATGAGGAGATCTACATGGAACAACCAAACGGGTTCGTAAAAGAAGAAAACAAACATAAGGTTTGTAAACTTCGTAAATCCATATACGGTCTTAAACAATCCTCAAGGCAGTGGTATATGCGCTTTCAAGAAGTCGTTTTGTCGTATGGTTTCTCCATGCTCGACGAAGACAACTGCGTATACATTAAGAGGATTAAGAACAAGTATGTAACTATGTCTCTTTATGTAGATGACATACTTATAGCTGGAAATGATAAGCGTCTTATCATGGATATCAAAGCTTGGCTTTCATCCGTCTTTGAAATGAAAGACATGGGTGAAGCTGCATATATCCTTGGGGTTAAGATCTCAAGGAATCGTTCCAAGAAACTTCTCTCTCTCTCAAGAGACTTATATAAAGAAAGTTTTAGAACGGTTTAATATGTAGGACTGCAAGCCAATTGATACTCCAATAAGCAAAGGTGAGGGCCTATGTTTGGAAATGTGTCCCAAAGATCCAAAAGAAAAGAAAGCTATGGAAAAGGTTCCATACTCCAGTGCTGTCGGGAGTCTGATGTACGCCATGATATGTACCAGACCGGACATTTGCTATGCTGTTGGTATGGTAAGCCGTTACCAATCCAACCCAGGACAGGCCACACTGGAAAGCGGTGAAGAGGATATTAAGGTACCTCAAAGGGACTGCGGACTATGCGTTGTGCTATCAAGGCAATACCTTGAGACTCGAAGGCTATACCGATGCTGATTGGGCAGGTGATCTCGACGAGCGAAGATCTACCTCAGGCTTTGTTTTCTTGCTTGGGAATGGTGCAATATCCTGGAGTAGCAAGAAGCAAACCTGCATCGCCCTATCAACCATGGAAGCCGAATTTGTAACATTCAGCATGGCGGTCCAAGAAGCTGTTTGGCTTAGGAAATTCTTAGACATGCTGACAGATGCCACTGACTCGAGCACTGTTCCTATATACAGTGATAGTCAAGCTTCGATTGCCTATGTCAAAGATCCTAAATTTCATTGTAAGACCAAAACACATTGATATTCGATTCAAGTTTACGAAGGACTATGACAAACGGAAGGAAGTAGACATAGGATACATATCCACGCATAAGATGATAGTGAATCCCCTTACTAAGGCGATCCCCAGAGATGTGTTCTTCAAACACTTATCATCTATGGGAATGCGTAGGTGCTGAGCTGTATCATGTAATATTTCCCATGTTTATAGAAGATCAAAGTTTAATAAAAAGAAGAAGTTCTTTTTTTTTATTGCATACAAGTTTCTTACAAATGATTTTATATACATTTGTGTTTAAGTCTCAGCTATTTTATTGTGTGTATGTCGGACAGATTAAGGTTGGCTCTCTCACATGAGCAACCGCCTTATCTTATCAGATGGATAAGATAGAAATGAGACTAGTTTAAAGTCAAAATCATTAGATAAATGATTTAGAGTCGTGACTTAAACAAGATAGTCGAATGAAAGATCTGCATCATAAGGATGCTTACAAAAGATCTGAGATCAGTATCACAAGGATATTTAAATGAGATCTCATAGGATTTTTTAAATCCTATTTGTCTTATGCAGGATGAGAGTCCGGGAATATTTCATGGGTAGTAAGGGGACTCAAAAGATAGGCACTGTGGTGTCTGATCTTTCATCCGTACAACATCATTAAGACAACATACTCTCCCTGGGAAAGGAGTGATGTTGTAATACGTGTTCATACCACGTATGCATTTCGACCACTGAGTTAGTAGCAATAGAGTTTGCTATTATGTGAGACTCAAAGGCCATATGGGTCTTAACTCTTACCCTCAAGGACTCCAATTGGTTCCTTTAGATTTGACGAGATGATCGCTATCTTAGCGTGTTGCTAATGGGCTATGATAATTCGGCTCGGCGGGGCACGTTAAAAAAGCGAATCAAGTCAACATCAGAAGGTTCGCAAGAAGAGGAAGGTTGATTTCATATTCGCATTTGGACTTTAATGATTCAAAGCTGGCCAGCCAATTGTGATCTAGATGGGATTCAATTATTGAATATAAAGTATAAGAAATGTGAAGAAATAATCTAGGGTAAAGCATGCGTTGAACTACTCAACTTTGCACCTTCGAGGTCGTTGTGTATCTCTAACAAGTGTACAACAACAGACTCTACGCGCATGACGGTCGCACGGTCTATTTCTCGGTATGATAGATGAAAGAACTAAGAGAAAGACGTTCTCTTACAACCCCCTCAAGTGTGAGTGGGAGATGTTGGATATGGAAGACGTTTGTACACCCTTGTAGGGGATGTACGAGGGAATACGGACCTCGAACGTCGCGTACACGAAGTCGTGTGCAAAGAGAATCTGTTCCCTTTCGGAGAGGATCTCTAGATTAATGGGAAAGTCGCATTATATGTGCATAAGTGCATGCGACATATGGCTAATAAAGGGGTAATATCTTAAGCTTATGTTGTACCATGCATATGGTACAACTTAAGCTTATAATGTGCCATGTATGATGGTACACCTTAGTTAAATTGTTCCAAAGGAACAATTACTCCTAAAATAACTACCTTGGGGGCTATAAATAAGACCCAAGGGTTAGCCATTTCCTTACACTTTTGCATGGTATTCTTGCCTTGCATTTCATTCTAGAGAAGCTCTGCCGAAATCCTTCCTCTCTCTTTATCCAAGTTCTTAATCTAAAAGTAGAGATTTAGATTGTGGATTTAGTAGCCTTACTCCGTTCGTGAGAAGACTCGATCCATCGTGGCGAATCCGAAGGCGAAGTTCCGTGACTACCGTGCCGCATACGCAAGCGTAAAGTCTCAACTTCATTTATCGATCCTAACTCTGTTTTGACAGGGATCCTACAGTGGTAAGTTTTTCTTTATTTCATTTCAATTGATATTGCAATTGTGTCTCTCGGTTGTGAGAGAGTGTGTGATCCCGGGTTGTGGGAGTCACATGTTCATTGTGTATGATTTGGTCTTGTGAAGGTTTTTCACAAGAATTTCATAGTGCTAAATCTTGAGTTAGAGTTTCTAACTCAAGTATCCGGAGGGGATCCGGATAGTTGGGACGTAGGATCACCGGGAACAAGTCAGGGAGACTTGGGTGGATCCGAACCCGTTACATGCTTTGTTTGCGTTTGTTAATTCTTGTCAATTGTTGTTTGTAGTCTAATTCCGCATTATTGTTTGTATGTTTGCACAATAATTAGGAATTATCTTCTTGATTATTTTAAAGTACTATTCACACCCCCTCTAGTACATGTGCAGTAGCTTCACATGGCACTACAATTGGTATCAGAGCCAGAGTTCAAAGCTATGACAAACAACGACTACAACGTCTTCAAGGATCGTCAAGGAGCTTCTTCAGTTTTGGAAGGGCTATCCTCTGTCAGGCCTCCTCACTTCAACGGTACCAACTATGGGCACTGGAAATGCCGGATGGAAACCTTCCTCCGGAGCGCTTCACTTTGGAGAGCCACGATGACGGAGTATGTCGAGCCCGCCGAAGAAGATTTTGCGAAGTGGACTCCCGCGGAGGTCGCCGTGGAGGTAAGCAATGCCAAGGCAATGAATGCCTTGCAATGTGCGTTGGAGCACGAAGACTTCAACAAGATATGCACATGTAAGAGTGCATATCAAGTATGGAACCAACTCCTCATCTTGCACGAAGGAACGAGTACGGTAAAAGATTCTAAACTCGTTGTCGCTAACAAAGAATTTGAGTTGTTTCACATGGAACAGGGTGAAACTATGAAGGACTACTATGCTCGCTTCGTGGACATATCCAACGAATTGGAAGCTCTCGAGAAGATCTACACCCAAAAGGAGAAAGTCGCGAAGATTATCGATGGACTTCCTTCTTGTTGGGAAAAGCGTACCTTCGCCATCGAGGAAGGTAACGATATGAATAAGTACACGGTTGTACAACTAATGGGTACCTTATTGTCTTACGAGGTACGCAAGGAGAGCAAGATAAAGATGAAGGAGAAGATGAAAGCGTACTTGAAGCAAGACGAGCCAAAGAAAAAGGCGATTGCTTACAAGGCCGCTCCATCTATCGATGATGAAGAATCGGAAGAAGAGTTGGACCTGGAAGCTTTGGCCGATTTGGCAAAGAAGTTTAACTGATTCTTCCGACAAGGTAAGTTGAAGAGTAAATCAAAATTTATTTCGACTAATGCTTCTACTCCCGTGTGTTATAAATGCAACAAGCCAGGACATATCAATCCGGATTGTCCCCTAAACAAACACAAGGAGAAGTGGAAGGCATCCAAGCACGACAAGTCGAGAAGGTACAAGAAAGGACTTGTCGGCACTTTCACCGACTCCAAAGAGGACTCCTCAAGCAGAGAGTCGGATGATGAACGAGTGGAGAAAGCCCACACATACGTCATGGGAAAAGAGGAACGTGTTCAAGAGACCTTCTCCGATGAAAGCGAAGATGAAAGCGAGGATGGAAGCGAGGATGAAGGCGAAGAGGTAACTATAGATGAACTTAGATTGGCCAACGAACAACTTTGGAATAAGTTTTCTAATTTGGCTACGAAATTTATTAAGATTAAAAATGAGCTAGATAGTCTTAAAAACTTGCCTAAGCCTATCATCGTCAACAACAACACCGTTGTTGAAGGGTTGAGAAATGAGATTGTAAATCTCAAATCTCAACTTGAGCATGTTCATGTCGAGGATTCGGATGAACATGTGATAGTGGATTTGACGTCTCAAAACTCAACTTTGAGTATTGAGAATAAAAATCTCAAGTCACGTGTTTGTGCACTCGCATCGCAAGTATCCACATTGGATGCTTCTTTGCATTCTCTCACCGAGAAGTATGAGTGCACATTAGGCCGAATTCATGAATTCAATAAAGGTAAGGGCCATTTGGATAATATCCTAAATGACTTACTTCCGGCCAATCATCACATTGGCTTGGGATATAAGATGGAAGATCCATCCAAATCGTCTGCCACCTTTGTTAGGCTATCTTCCGAAGCTTCTACTAGTGCGAGTAAACACTTCGTGGGTAGTTCTTCTACCAATGGTGCTTCCGCTAGGAACACACCCCCATTTGGAAAGAAACACACTTTGGGTGGACCTCCAAAGAAGGGTCATGCTTTCATGTATGCCATGCCACGTAGGAACACACATCCTACTCCACATGTTAGCACATATGATAATTTTTATGCTCTGCATCCACAAGCACGTGCACACCATGTGAGACACACTCATGCACGTGTTCCATCACATGCATATGTTCATTCACATTCTCATATGAATAAGTATCAACATACACCATTGCATCATATGTCGTATGCTTACCCACAACATGCATCACATAGAAATCAACAACGTATGCATGTTCCCAATAGGATTAGGACTCCCAAGACTTACACTATTTGGGGTCCGAAGAACACAAGCATGCAAGATAAGGATATGTATGTGCAATCGTATATTAATGATATTATCTTGAATGATGATTATGTTAGAAAATCACGGTCCTCGTGGACTTGGTTTTCGAAGGGTTAGTTTCCTTTGACCTTTCATTGCTTGGTACCATAAGCTTAATTTCATTTTATGGGTACCAAAGCAATTGTGGTAAGAATTGATATATTCTCTTTATTTGCATATTGATTTTGGATGTGCATGTTTGTTTGAAAGTTAAATTCATATTGAATTTGAATTTAATATGGCTATGGGTTATGTTTATTTGAAGTTAATATGTTAAATTTGTTGCCTAACCCATAGGATCCAAAAGGATGTTTGGATACCAAAATGATGCTTTCTAGGTTCAATCCATCATAGGATACCAACCCTACCAACTCCTTGATTTGCGAAGGATTTTAATTCAAATGGAGTTGATGGTGCTTAAGTGATGCACCAAAGTAGGGGGAGCTTAATGTTGTAAGTATATTCTTACATTTGATATACATTTGGTATCCAAGTGTGATTGGCACGACCCGCTTCCCTAAAATGGAGGCGAGACGTGAAAAGGTCTGCATGAGAGTGGAGCTGTGAAGCCCCAAACCCGATAAGCGTCAATAAAACATAAGCAGGTCCCTGTAACCACAACGGAACAACAATAATAACACAAGGAGAGACTGAAATACAATCTCACATCTCATAAATTGTCCAACATAAAAATAAGTCCAACATCCAGAAAAGCCACTAGGCTAAAAAAAGAGTCTAAAGGCACAGAACAAGGCCAACAAAGCAACGACATAACAAAGTATAGGTGCTACGCACCGATAACAAAACAACTGTCTAAACAAAAGGGAAACACAACGAAAACACTAGGACTGCTCCCCAATGTCCACGTACTCCCCGTCAAACACAAGCTCGGGCTCGGCGTCAGCAAACACCTCGTCCTCAACAAAGTACTCAGGCTCGGGATCTAACATGTGTCACCCAAAAGAGTAAAGGGGCACATGTCAGCAAGTCTAAAAGACTTGGGCAAGGAAACTGAAAGTAAGGCAACTAGCAACCTAGCAGTTTTAGTATGCATGACATGGCAGTTATAACATGAGTGCACATTTAAGACATGGTGATCAGTAAGTACAAGAGAACAAGTATCGGGACAAGACAAGAGTAGCCAAGCTACTAACAATCTCAATCAATTCACTATTCACGTTTCACGTTGTTTGTAGATGTTTACGCCCTTCAGCTGAATGGTACATCATTCACACTGATCGGCACTAAACACTACCCCACCCCAGAGTTTACGCCTTACAACTGCAGTTGCTGATCAGGCAGACTCCCAGTTGAATGGCCGCTTAACCCTTACCCCATCCCACACGTAAACAAGCCAGGGTCCCTGCACATGAGCCCAGCAAGTGAGCCAGGGTTGCCCCGCACGGGAGCTTGTTTCTTAGTTCATAATTCAATATCGAGCGTTGGGGTTAGCAACTCATTATGCTCGCTTCTGGTCACGAGCCAGGAAACACAAGTATTGTAGTGATGCTACGCAATCACAGAAGCACTTAAAGAATGCAATGACATGACAATTAATTCGCGTACCGTTAATGGAAAGTAAACATGACATGGTAATTGTGCAACATGATATTTGTCGGAACTAGCTTCGTTGTCAAACTAGTTCCCCAATTTGCGCCTAGGCGAGTATCATTTCGTCGCCTAGCCTCTTTTACGCCTACAACAAGCAAATGGCCTAAAACATGGCCTAAACCCTAAGTGGCAAGTTTCACTTGCCTAGCACCGGGGATGACGATCACGAAGGTTCGTCTCGTGGATGCTAATCTACGGGGGAAATCGCTGTTAAGGGGAAACAATCATCAAACAACATGAAATTTCATTAGGGTTTCATAAAAATACAAATAGGTTATGAAAACATCGAGAGATCGATTTCTTACCGAGAGGGAGCGGAAGAAACACTCCGGAGAACCCTAGGACCAGATCTGGAAACAAATGGAGAAGTTTGGAGAGTTAGGGTTTTTGGGGGATTTTGGGGATTTGGTGAGATTTGGGGAAAATGAGAGGTAGATAGAGTTGATGGAGGGTTTAGATGATGGAGCTAGGGCTTGGAATGGAGGAATAGGGCTTGGAGGAAGATGGGGGCTCAATGGGGGAGATTTTAGGGTTTTGGGTCGAGTGGAGGAAGAAGAAAACGTTTGGGAGGGGTATAAATAGGTTGGGCTGGCGGCTGCCCAGAAATTAGGGTTTTAACACAGATTAGTCGGTCAAAGAGCAACCACTGACCGACTAGTTTGGCAACTAGTCGGTCGGTCGACCAACGCAGACCGACTAAGTGTAAACAGTAACTTCTGAACGAAAATAGGATTTAGATTTAGTCGGTCCATGAACAAATACTGACCGACTAGTTTAACATCTAGTCGGTCGATGAACGTTCTTAGACCGACTAAGAGTAAACAGTAACTCGACTGTACAGTAGAACCAAGAATTAGTCGGTCTGAGTACAAAACTTAACCACTAGTTTAACAACTAGTCGGTCGAAAGATGAACTTAGACCGACTAAGAATGAACAGTACTGATACTAAAATTTAGATGATGTGTTAGTCGGTTAAAGAAGCATTGCCGACCGACTAGTTTGCAACCTAGTCGGTCAACCAACGTTCTTAGACCGACTAACGATAAACAGTAACTCCTGAATAATTTAGAAAGCCAACTAGTCGTTCCAAGAAGGATTGCCGACCGACTGGATCGTCATCTAGTCGGTCGGTGCCCCTTCTTACACCGGCTAATAAGCACCAAAAGTTCCGATACGGAGCGCGGGGCCCCGGGATCGATTCCTAAGACTCCTAGGCTTGATCTAACAGTAAGATACGACCGTTATGAAGTCCGTCACGAATGACATACTTCGAAAATCGACGATCCTAAGGAAGAAACGAGAAAATACGACGAATCAATCGAAAATGAAAGCTACGGAGACGAAAACCACACATGAGGAGAAAATCCACCATAACATATATTATATTATAATAAATCCAGATACATGAAAAGCAGTCGTTACATCCTCCCCAACTTAAGAAAAATTCCGTCCTCGGAATTTCCGAATACTCACGAGTCCGGAAACAAAAGTGGGAAACGCTCTCGCATCTCGTCCTCATTCTCCCAAGTAGACTCTCCAGGTGAGCCGTGTCGCCACATCACCCTCACAAGATTGACAATCTTGTTCCAAAGCGACTTCTGACGCCTGTCCAGAATCTGCACTGGATGCTGGTCATACGTCATATCGGGGCGAACGGTAATATCCGAAAAATCCACAGCATGAGATGGATCGCTAATGTATCGACGAAGCTGCGACACATGGAAAACATTGTGAACTCCTTACAAAGATGGCGGTAAGGCCAAGCGATAAGCTACCTCGCCAACCCTCTCCAAAATGTCAAACGGTCCAATGTATCGCGGGCTCAACTTCCCTCGCTTCCCGAAACGAATCACACCACGATTCGGGGAAATCTTCAAGAACACATGGTCGCCCGGCTGAAACTCCAAAGGACGACGTTTAGCATCCGCCCAATGCTTAAAACGGTCCTGAGCAATTCTCAACCTCTCCCGAATATTCCTGACGATATCCACGGCCTCCACGATCATCTCAGGTCCCAACAACTCCCGATCACCAACGTCATCCCAACTCAATGGCGATCGACATTTTCTCCCATAAAGAGCGGCGAAAGGCGCCATGCCAATACTCGCCTGGAAGCTGTTGTTGTAAGAGAACTCCACCAAATGTAGATGGTCCTCCCACGAACCCTTGAAATCCAACATGCACGCCCTCAGCATGTCTTCCAAAATCTGAATCGTCCTCTCGGACTGGCCATCCGTCTGCGGATGGTACGCCGTGCTGAAACTCAGACGCGTACCCAAACTCTTCTGCAAACTCTGCCAGAACTGAGATGTGAACCTCATGTCTCTGTCCGACACGATACTCACGGGGACTCCATGAAGTCGCACGACCTCCTGCACGATTCACGTTACATCACTATCCAAACTAGAAAAAGGAAATAAAAACGGAGAGTAAAAGAATTTTACCTCCATATATCTCCTCGCTAGCGCCTCAGTGGACTGTCCCACTCGGAATGGAATAAAGTGCGCAGATTTGGACAATCGATCCACGACCACCCAAATCGCGTCATTCTGCTTCGGACTCCGAGGTAGTCCAGTCACGAAATCCATAGTGATGTGTTGCCATTTCCACTCCGGAATCGGAAGCGGTTGTAGCAACCCGGCCGAACGCTGATGCTCCGCCTTCACTTGCTGGCAAACCAAGCACTTGGCTACACTTCGAGCCACGCTCCTCTTCATACCATGCCACCAATAATTCAGACGAAGATCCTGGTACATCTTGGTGCCACCAGGATGCACAGAATACGGCGAACTGTGTGCCTCCACCATCAACTCCTCTCTGATATCCCCAGCTGGCACACACAACCTGGCTCCAAACCTCAGCGAGCCATCCTCATGAATCAAAAAGTCAGTCCGCAGACCGGCTTCCACCTGCTCCCGAATCTTCACCAGCTTCGGATCCTCAGCCTGGCCAGCCTTAATCCGATCCACGATCGTCGACTGTACTTGCATGTACATCAACGATGAATCCTCCCCAGGAAGAACAATCTCCACACCAGACTCGCAAAAATCCTGCTGCAATCTCCACTGCGAGGTCAAAATCATCACCGCTGGAAGCCTACTCAAAGCATCTGGAACCACATTCACCTTGCCAGGGTGAAACTGTAAATCAATCTCATAATCCGCCATAAGCTCCAACCATCGACACTGTCGCATGTTGAGCTCCTTCTGAGTGAAAATATACTTCAAGCTTTTGTGATCGGTGAAAATCTTCACTTTCTCACTCAGCAGGAAGTGCCTCCAAATCTTAAGAGCAAACACAACGGCAGCCAACTCCAAATCATGCGTCGGGTAATTCTTCTCATGAACCTTAAGCCGACGAGACGCATATGAGACAACATGCCCATGCTGATGCAACACACAACCGAGACCCTTGCCAGAAGCATCGCAAAAGATCTCAAATCCACCGCTGCGATCAGGGACAACAAGAATAGGGGCAGTCGTCAGCCTCTCCTTCAGAACGCCAAAAGCACTCTCACAATCACCCGACCAAACAAAAGCAACATCCTTCCGCGTCAACCTGGTCATCGGCTCAGCAATACGAGAAAAGTCCTTAATGAATCGCCGATAGTAACCAGCAAGTCCAAGGAAACTCCGAATCTCAGACGCAGACGACGGAACAGGCCACTCCCTGATGGCCCTAATCTTCTCGGGATCCACTGAAATACCATCTCCAGTCACCACATGCCCGAGAAAAGCAACTCTATCCAGCCAAAACTCGCACTTTGAAAACTTAGCATACAACCGATGCTTCCTCAAAATCTCCAACACCGTCCTTAAGTGCGAGGCATGCTCTTCCTCCGACTTCGAATAGATCAGAATGTCGTCAATAAAGATAACGACAAACTTATCCAAAAAGTCGTAGAAAATCAGGTTCATCAGATTCATGAAAACTACGGGCGCGTTAGTCACGCCGAAAGGCATAACCACGAACTCATAGTGTCCATACTTCGTCCTGAACGCTGTCTTCGGAACATCATCCTTCTTCACCTTCAACTGATGGTAACCACTCCTCAAATCCAATTTAGAAAACACCCTCGAACCTCCAAGCTGATCAAAAATATCATCGATGCGAGGCAACGGGTATTTATTCTTGATGGTCACCGCATTCAACTCCCGATAGTCCACGCACATGCGACGCGAACCATCCTTCTTCTTTACCAGCAACACCGGTGCTTCCCACGGAGACACGCTAGGATTAATATAACCCTTCTGCAAAAGCTCATCCAGCTGCTTCCGCAACTCCTCCAATTCTGCAGGTGCCATACGATACGGCGCCTTCGAAATCGGCTACGCACCTGGAATGAGATCGATAGAAAATTCTAGAGCTCGATCAGGTGGCAAACCAGGCATCTCTTCGAGGAAGACGTCGCCAAAATCTCGCACCACAGCTGGCCACTCCAACTCCATCTGCATAGCCACAGCCTCCACCGGCCTGGCCCGAAATCTGACAGGACCAAGCGAACTGCTACCACGACTGAACTCAAATACTGGATGTCCGGGAATCTCGAACACCACCTTCTTCCTCCTGCAGTCAATCGTATCATAGAAGCTCGCAAGCCAGTCCATCACAAGAACTGCATCATAGTTGATGATGTCGTGGACAATGAAATCAGCAAAAAGCTCATGTCCACAGACCACCAACGAGCAAGAATTGCAACCACGATGCACCGAGACCGCGCCATTCCCTGTAACGATGTTCCAACTCTTGGAAAGAGGGGACGTCGACAAGGAATGCCTCTCTACGAAGCTCCGGGAAATAATGCACATCGATGCACCAGAGTCAAAGAGGACTCGTGCAGGAAATGTGCACACCAAAACCACACCTAAAAATCAATTAACAATCAAACCCTAGTCTAGCAAACAACCATATTCAAGCAAACAACACAATCTAACAATCAAAACCAGCTAGAAAAGTAATAGCTAGATTGAGGATTACCTGCGATAACCTCATCCACAGCCTCGCTCTCCACAGCGGTCATCAGAAAAGCCTGCCTCCTCGACGGAACATCCTGCTGAAAAGCCTGCCTCTGTGGAACAAGAGCTGCTCCACGACCAGCAGGAACAGACGCTCGCTGCTGCAACGGCTGAGCTGCAACAGGTGCCCTCCGCAGCTGTCTCGCATGCCGACAATCCCTCGCGACATGGGAAGCATCACCACAAACCAAACACTGGCCCAAAAACTTCCGACACTGATCCTTGATATGGCCAGGCTTGCCGCAGAAATGGCAAGTCTTCAGAATAGGCCCTCCTGGGCTCTTAAACTGAGCAGACTGATTAGGCCTGAATCCAGGTCTAACCACAGCTCTTGCCTGTTCCACAGGCCTCTTCCCAGCACCAACAATAGACCCCCTCCTCTGGTTCACGAGCAGCTCCTGCCTCTTGGCTGCTACTAGAACCTTCTGATAAGACTCCCGGTCAGAAGAGGTCACAAAACTCTGGAGCTCCGAAGCAAGTCCCTGCAGGAACCTCTGAGCTCTCTCCTCAGCGTCCTGCACCATCTTCGGTGCGAACCGACTCAGCCTCATGAACTCTTGGTGATATAGGTCCACCGACGAGCTCCCTTGCTTCAAATCGATAAAACGCTGCAGCATCTCTTCCCTGGCAGCTTTCGGGAAGAACTCACCCTTAAATCTGGCCTTGAAGGTAGCCCAAGCTATCGGAACCACCAACATCTTCTCTTCCGCATCCCACCAATTCCGAGCATTATCCTTGAGTTGCCTCTTCGCCAAATCAACCCATCCAGCCGGGGTGATCTTGGCCATCTTCAGATTGTCCTCGATGTTCCGAATCCACTCATCGACAGCTAGAGGACCCTCAGACCCATCAAAATATGCGGGACCCAGCTCCCGAAATTGCTTCGCTCCTAGCTCAGAGCGAGGGGCATCCGGAAGAGCCCGGGCAGCTCGAGCAAGTGGAGCATTCTGGACTTGCAGAAGCACGCCCTGCTGCACTTGCATCATCTGGAGCATCATCCGCATCATCTCACCGTTGGTGGGTTCCTGCTCAGGCTCCTCATCATGAGGGAGCGCACCACTACCCCCACCACGGGTGAACCGTCTTCCTGCCATCTAATGACACAGAAAACGAATCAGATTAGACTCATAGCTTATGACATCGGACGTCGAACTTAGTTTATTGGACATTCTAATATTATTATCGTCATTCCAAAAATCGAAGTTACAGAAGAACCTGCATGGGCCACCAACAAAACCTGTCACGACCCGCTTCCCTAAAATGGAGGCGAGACGTGAAAAGGTCCGCACGAGAGTGGAGCTGTGAAGCCCCAAACCTGATAAGCGTCAATAAAACATAAGCAGGTCCCTGTAACCACAACGGAACAACAATAATAACACAAGGAGAGACTGAAATACAATCTCACATCTCATAAATTGTCCAACATAAAAATAAGTCCAACATCCAGAAAAGCCACCAGGCTAAAAAAAAGAGTCTAAAGGCCCAGAACAAGGCCAACAAAGCAACGACATAACAAAGTATAGGTGCTACGCACCGATAACAAAACAATTGTCTAAACAAAAGGGAAACACAACGAAAACACTAGGACTGCTCCCTAATGTCCACGTACTCCCCGTCAAACACAAGCTCGGGCTCGGCGTCAGCAAACACCTCGTCCTCAACAAAGTACTCAGGCTCGGGATCTAACATGTGTCACCCAAAAGAGTAAAGGGGCACATGTCAGCAAGTCTAAAAGACTTGGGCAAGGAAACTGAAAGTAAGGCAACTAGCAACCTAGCAGTTTTAGTATGCATGACATGGCAGTTATAACATGAGTGCACATTTAAGACATGGTGATCAGTAAGTACAAGAGAACAAGTATCGGGACAAGACAAGAGTAGCCAAGCTACTAACAATCTCAATCAATTCACTATTCACGTTTCACGTTGTTTGTAGATGTTTACGCCCTTCAGCTGAATGGTACATCATTCACACTGATCGGCACTAAACACTACCCCACCCCAGAGTTTACGCCTTACAACTGCAGTTGCTGATCAGGCAGACTCCCAGTTGAATGGCCGCTTAACCCTTACCCCATCCCACACGTAAACAAGCCAGGGTCCCTGCACATGAGCCCAGCAAGTGAGCCAGGGTTGCCCCGCACGGGAGCTTGTTTCTTAGTTCACAATTCAATATCGAGCGTTGGGGTTAGCAACTCATTATGCTCGCTTCTGGTCACGAGCCAGGAAACACAAGTATTGTAGTGATGCTACGCAATCACAGAAGAACTTAAAGAATGCAATGACATGACAATTAATTCGCGTACCGTTAATGGAAAGTAAACATGACATGGTAATTGTGCAACATGATATTTGTCGGAACTAGCTTCATTGTCAAGCTAGTTCCCCAATTTGCGCATAGGCGAGTATCATTTCATCGCCTAGCCTCTTTTACGCCTACAACAAGCAAATGGCCTAAAACATGGCCTAAACCCTAAGTGGCAAGTTTCACTTGCCTAGCACCGGGGATGACGATCACGAAGGTTCGTCTCGCGGATGCTAATCTACGGGGGAAATCGCTGTTAAGGGGAAACAATCATCAAACAACATGAAATTTCATTAGGGTTTCATAAAAATACAAATAGGTTATGAAAACATCGAGAGATCGATTTCTTACCGAGAGGAAGCGGAAGAAACACTCCGGAGAACCCTAGGACCAGATCTGGAAACAAATGGAGAAGTTTGGAGAGTTAGGGTTTTTGGGGAATTTGGGGATTTGGTGAGATTTGGGGAAAATGAGAGGTAGATAGAGTTGATGGAGGGTTTAGATGATGGAGCTAGGGCTTGGAATGGAGGAATAGGGCTTGGAGGAAGATGGGGGCTCAATGGGGGAGATTTTAGGGTTTTGGGTCGAGTGGAGGAAGAAGAAAACGTTTGGGAGGGGTATAAATAGGTTGGGCTGGCGGCTGCCCAGAAATTAGGGTTTTAACACAGATTAGTCGGTCAAAGAGCAACCACTGACCGACTAGTTTGGCAACTAGTCGGTCGGTCGACCAACGCAGACCGACTAAGTGTAAACAGTAACTTCTGAACGAAAATAGGATTTAGATTTAGTCGGTCCATGAACAAATACTGACCGACTAGTTTAACATCTAGTCGGTCGATGAACGTTCTTAGACCGACTAAGAGTAAACAGTAACTCGACTGTACAGTAGAACCAAGAATTAGTCGGTCTGAGTACAAACTTAACCACTAGTTTAACAACTAGTCGGTCGAAAGATGAACTTAGACCGACTAAGAATGAACAGTACTGATACTAAAATTTAGATGATGTGTTAGTCGGTTAAAGAAGCATTGCCGACCGACTAGTTTGCAACCTAGTCGGTCAACCAACGTTCTTAGACCGACTAACGATAAACAGTAACTCCTGAATAATTTAGAAAGCCAACTAGTCGGTCCAAGAAGGATTGTCGACCGACTGGATCGTCATCTAGTCGGTCGGTGCCCCTTCTTACACCGGCTAATAAGCACCAAAAGTTCCGATACGGAGCGCGGGGCCCCGGGATCGATTCCTAAGACTCCTAGGCTTGATCTAACAGTAAGATACGACCGTTATGAAGTCCGTCACGAATGACATACTTCAAAAATCGACGATCCTAAGGAAGAAACGAGAAAATACGACGAATCGATAGAAAATGAAAGCTACGGAGACGAAAACCACACATGAGGAGAAAATCCACCATAACATATATTATATTAGAATAAATCCAGATACATGAAAAGCAGTCGTTACAGTGATGAATGCAAACATTGTTAGAATATCTACATTGGTATCACTTTGTTTCATTTAGTATGCTAGAATTGTGTATGCCATAGATTTATAATGTTCTATCTATGTTTGGCATAACATTTTTGCATGTTACTTTTGGTATCATTTTACATTTGGTATTCAAGATGGATTTATGTCTCTGATATTGATTTCGTCGTTCGACGATTTTATGAATTAAATAGATTTGCTTTTATGAAAACATAGAATTGTTTTCCATGCACTATTTAAATAAGAAAGTTGATATTGGAGAGTATGTTCCATAACTCAATAAGTGAAATTAATTTGAGTTTTGGATTTTCGAGATTTTCGCATATGATGGTTTGATGATTTCGTTTTTCGATTTTCGCCTATGGCTTGGTGATTTCATTTTTCGATTTTCGCCTATGGTTTGATGATTTCGTTTTTCGATTTTCGCCTATGGCTTGATTATTTCGTTTTTCGATTTTCGCCTATGGCTTGATGATTTCGTTTTTCGATTTTCGACTATGGTCACGTTGGCACGCCTTGAGTTTCCTCGGTATTTTACATCTGGTATTTTACATTGGTGTCTTTTGGACCGTGGTCGTATTCTTATACTCTCATGCTTTAATTTCTTAGCCATTGTAATCTTGTCGTTGATCTCCTCCCGTTCTTTTTGCTAATGCCAAAGGGGGAGAGAATTAATAATGACAATGTGCTAATTGATAATTCAAAGCAATTTACCATGAATCTAATTTGATATGTTAGATTCAGGGGGAGTTAAGATATAAAATGGATTTAGATCCTAAATTACGATAATAGGATTCATATTTTATATTTCCCTCGCCTGCTTGATGCGTATGATTATTGTTTAATACGGAACTAACGTGTCATCAATGCAGGGGGGTAAGTAAATTTCATTTGAATCATTATTATTGATTATTATTTATGTTGGTTTGTCATCACCAAAAAGGGGAAGAATGTTGAATATTGATTCCCCGGATTTGGTTTTGGATGATGAGCAAACATAAATATCGTATACTAACTATTTGTGAGCGCAGTTATGGAGATCGTCGCCAAAAGAATACGTACATCAAAAGTGACGTCCCAAGACTTCTCAATACGCGTGATCGTGTGCCTAAAGCTTCGTTGAAGCCCAAGGAGTTTTATTGAAGTCAAGAATGAAGATTGAAGCTTTGAAGACGGTTCGTCATGTATTATTTATTGTCTTCTAGCTTCATAGAATAGAATGTTAAGCCTTGAGTAGGACTTACATTATAATCTTCATTTCGCTCTTATCTTAGAGCTAGGATTATCATAGAAGCCATTAGAAACTTTCCCGAAGCCTATCGCTTCTTCCCTCGGCTTCTAGTGCATGTTAGTTGGTTCAAGTAGAAGAACCAACCGACTAGATGACGATCTAGTCGATCGGCAATTCCTCTTGAACCGATTAGAATGCCTTGCTCATTTCAGCCTAGCTTTGTTGATCAATTAGTCGGTCAAAGAAGGTTCACCGACCGACTAGATGACGATCTAGTCGGTTAGGAATCTTTCTTAGACCGACTAGTTGAGCTTTCCCTGTACAGCCATAGTTACTGTTTATCGTTAGTCGGTCAAAGAACGTTTGTCGACCGACTAGTTGAGAAACTAGTCGGTCAGCATTTGTTCTTAAACCGACTAAATCAACTTGAAGTCAGCCTATTCTATTTCGACTATTAGTCGGTCAAAAAACATTCACCGACCGACTAGTTGTGAAACTAGTCGGTCGGCAAATCTTCTTAGACCGACTAGTTGTCATCTCCTGTACTTCGACCTTTTGGTTGTTCAACCGTTAGTCGGTCTACATTGTATCACCGACCGACTAGTTGATGAACTAGTCGGTCAGTGATCCTTCTTTGACCGACTAGTCTGGTTCAGAATAGAGCCGTTGGGAATCTTTTGAGCACGATTTTGTTGCCTCTATAAATACAAACCTGATTCGTTTGAGACAAGGTAAGAGGTCCATTATCCAAGTATTTTCAGACCTAAGAGAAGAGTTTTCTCAAGCTAATTCCAAGCTCTCTCTTCCTCACAAGAATCTCTCCCTTCACTCTTTGAGCCAAATTCCTCAAGAGAGATTCTCTCCATTGTGAGCATTCCAAGCCAAGGAGCTTGAATCAAGGTCATCAACTCCACCCTAGGCTCCCATTGCTGGTCATCTTCTTGGAGCTAGGGTTTGGTGACATCTTCTTCCCCAAAATCCATCTTTGCCCTAATTTGGTAAGATTTACTCAAGGCATAAGATTTTGTGGTAAGTGTTTCTTTATTTCATTTCAATTGATATTGCAATTGTGTCTCTCGGTTGTGAGAGAGTGTGTGATCCCGGGTTGTGGGAGTCACATGTTCATTGTGTATGATTTGGTCTTGTGAAGGTTTTTCACAAGAATTTCATAGTGCTAAATCTTGAGTTAGGGTTTCTAACTCAAGTATCCGGAGGGAATCCGGGTGGTTGGGACGTAGGATCACCGGGAACAAGTCGGGGAGACTTGGGTGGATCCGAACCCGTTACATGCTTTGTTTGCGTTTGTTAATTCTTGTCAATTGTTGTTTGTAGTCTAATTCCGTATTGTTGTTTGTATGTTTGCACAATAATTAGGAATTATCTTCTTGATTATTTTAAAGTACTATTTAACCCCACTAGTACATGTGCAGTAGCTTCACAGGGCACTACAGAAGAGATAAAAGAAAATTACATTTGACGAATAATCTCTTCTTTCCATCGTATGAGCTTGAAGTCTTCACGGAGCTTAAATCAACATCTACGATCATCCAATCCATGTAATTTTCCTTCAATCAACTTTGAGTGTCATCCATTGCAAGTAGATCCTCATAATTAGCTTAGGCAATGGATTAACTGCAAAATAGGGGATTAGTCACAAGTATTTATGTTTGCTCATTATTAACACCAAGTAGGAAGAAGTCCAATACTCAACATTTTACAATTGGTAAAGAGAATTATCTTACAATTGGTATTATTTCAATTGTTAGAGATTTTAATATTTTTCTTTACAATTGGTATTAGAACTTAGAAGTCAATAATTTGACCATTTCTATGATCTAGGGGGAGATTGTCATAGTGATTGATACCACTAAGTTTTTATATTTGGTATCATACATCTCTTTATCTCTTGCATATTGTCACATCTTTTATTAGAATGTCAAGGGGGATATGTTTGATGTCCACCTTTTTGATAATGACAAGGGGAGAGAGATATGTATTATGTAAATCAAGTATTTCATTCATATGCATTTGTGGAGAGAGATATGATTATGTAAATCATTTCTTCTAATCCTAGCTTGGGGAGAGAGATATATTTATGGGGAGAAATATGGAGGTTTATGTAATCCATGCCTTTTATATGTCACTATTTTTTTCTTATTATTTCAATTGGTATAATGAGTATTTACAATTGGTTTATCTCATTTTACTATTGGTGCATATAAGTAGGGGGAGCTCATTAGCATTATGCTTTATTTTCTTTATGTTTACATAATGTGTGTCATCATCAAAAGGGGGGAGAATGTTAGGTATTGGTGTTCATACCAATATTATTTTGATGATGATCACAACAATATATTGTTGCTAATGTCTCTCATATTTTAGTTTCATGTTTATCAAATGAAGAATAGCATGATTTGGAAACTAAATGCTTGGTGCAAGGATGGACATCAAGAGGAGCTATGCCAAAGCTTGGACTCAAGGGTGCCAAAGCTTGGAGATAATGGGAAGCATCAAGGTTGAAGCCATAGACTCTAAGGGAAGCAATGTAATTCATGTAATATCTTTTATTACTTGCATTTCTCTTTTTAAGTCTAGGTTTAATGTAATGCCTTGATAGATGGTCTACTCATTCATGCATTTGCATATAACAATCTTACCGAACCTTAAGATTATCATAGAATCCAACCCAATAGGTTCATCATGCCAAATGACTCAATTGGAGTCTCTGGCTCTCCAACAGGCGACTGATGAAGGTCTTACAGGCAACAGGGTGATTCCAGACGCCTGTTAAGACTTCTATAGTCGACTATTGTGCACTAGCTCAAGTTAACGTTTCTTGAATCTATCTTGAGCTATTGGAGACATACGACTGACGTTCATTTTACAGTCGCCTGTGTTCCATCAGGCGCATGTATATTGTTCCACAATCGTCTGTATTCACAAAATGTGTAAGTTGCATTTCTCGGCTTCATTTCCATCCCCTGCAGGAGGCGACTGACGAAGGATATTCAAGCGCCTGCACACTGTACAGGCGCCTGTGTAGTCTTCTACGGTCGCATGTCCTATCTCAGATTATAGCCGTTGACCAGTCGACTGTTAGTTGTTCATCAGTCGACTGTCGGTGCCTCAAACTGCCAAAATCTAGCTGTTGGAGATTTATTATTTTGGGTTTTTCTTTGGGTTCGAGTTTTCCTTTGGACTTCCTATATATAAGAGAGGGCTGAGTTCATTAGAACTTCTTGATCACCATTTCAAATCATTAGAGATTGATTAAGCCACTCTCAAACTCTCTCATTTCCCTCTTAGAGCTATTATTTCTCTTCATGCATTGAAGTCAAGCTTAAGGAAAATCATCCAAGTGCATTTCAAGCTCATCTCATCACTTGGAGATCCTCTTCCATGCCTTGCATTCATTAATAAGTAAGTTCATCTCAAGGCATAGGTAAGAGTATTTGTTTTACTTTGTTATTTCATTGAATCCCTAGCTTTCTTTGTGAGAGCTAGTTGTAAGGATCGCCTTACCCTTGCAATACTAACAACACACACTAGAGGGGGGTGAATAGTGTAATGGCAATAAAATTGTCCAATTAAAATTTAACTTGCAAATGCGGAATTATAAATGCAAGAGGAATTAAAAGGCACAATCAATCCAAACGCAAACACAAATTTTTACCCTGGTTCCCCAAACTGGGGTACATCCAGCCACACCAATATTCACTATATTCCCACACAGAGAAGTGAATACAAATCTCACAAGAAGATACCCAACAAAGAGGATTTATGCCCTACATAAGGACCCAATCAATCCTACACGAGGATCAAGACTCCCACACAGAGAATCACTAACTCCCACTCAGAGAATTAGGGTTAGCCCTACACTAGGACACTAAACTCCCACAAAGAGAGTTACTCCCACAAAGAGAGTTACCTAAGTCCCACAAAAAGACAACCTCCCACAAAAAGAGAGCCTCCCACAAAGAGAGAAAGTTCTAATTCCCACAAAGAGAATTAGAGACACAAATTACACCAAGTAAAATAAATACTCTTACCTATGCCTTGAGATGCTTACTCATGAATGGATGCAAGGCATGGAAGAGGATCTCCAAGTGTTGTGATATGCTTCAGAGTACTTGGATGATTTCCCTTGAGCTGGTCTTAAATGCATGAAGATAGATGAATGCTCAATAGAGGGAAATGAGGGAGCTTGAGAGTTGCATATAGATCTCTTGAGATTTTCTATAGAGTCAAGAGTTATCAAGTGTTGTCAAGAGTTCTCAAGTGATGGCAGCACACTCAAATATATAGGAACCCCATATCAAGCCCCAAAACCCAAGGAAACAACCAAAGAAAGAATTCTGCAACGGCTAGAAACTGGGCGAAAACGACAGGAACAGTCGACTGTTGATCAAAAGACAGTCGACTGATCAACTGCTAGAAAATATCCAACGGCTATATTCTGAGCCAGGACAGTCGACTGATGAAGACAATACATTCGACTGAGAACAGGACATGCGCTTGTAAATCCTTCAGCAGGCGACTGCTACAAGGGATGGATCGAAACAGAGAGCTGCACTCTTTCTCCAGTTAAACGCACAGGCGACTGCCGTCAATAATACAGTCAACTGTCTATTAGCCAGGCGACTGTAAAACCTTAATCAGTCGTCTCCTGTATAAGATGGAGAAACAACAGAGAGATGCAGAGAATGCACTTACGCTATACAGGCGACTGATGACCAATCTCCAGGCGACTGTAATAATACAGGCGACTGTAAACTGATCGACAGACGACTGTGCGTAAAGCTCAAGTTTGAGTCAATTGAAATGTTGACTTGAGCTGTGCATGTCAGGCGACTGTAGAAGGATCTACAGGCGACTGGAAATCACCCAGTCGACTGTGTTTCCTTTAGCAGGCGACTGACGGAAAGCCAGAGACTCCAAATGAGTCTTTGGACAGAGTGAACCTATTGGGTTGGATTCTATGATAATCCTTAGGCTCACTAAGATGATTATATGTATATGCATGAATGAGTAAACCATCTAACAAGGCATTACATTAACCCTAGACTCAAAAGAGAGAGAAAGCAATAAAGTAAATTACATGGATTACAAAGATTTCCTTAGAGTCTAAGTCTTCAATCTTGATGCCTTGAATGCTCTCCATCATCTCCAAGCTTTGGCACTCCTTGAGTCCAAGCTTTGGCTCTTCCCCACTTGATGTCCATCCTTGCACCAAGTGATTAGTCTCCAAGAAAGATATTCTTGAGATAAAACTGAGAGACTAAAACATGAGAGTCATTAGCAACAATATAATGTTGTGATCATCATCAAAATAAGATTGGTATGAACACCAATACTCAACAATCTCCCCCTTTTTGATGATGACACACATTATGTAAAATACAAAGTATTAAAGCACAATGCTAATGAGCTCCCCCTACTTATATGCACCAAATAAACAATGAGCTACACAAAGTTAAATACTCATAATACCAACTGAAATCAGGGTGACATATAATAGGCATGGATTACATAAACCAATTGTAAACCAATTGTAAAATACAATATCATGCAAACATGCAAGGTTTATCTAATCCCATATATCTCTCCCCATAGATATATCTCTTCCCATATGCATATGAATATATCTCCCCATATATATTTACATAATGCATATATCTCTCTCCCTCGACATCGTCAAAAAGGTGGACATCAAAAATATCCCCCTTTGTCATCTTAACCAAGATGTGACAATATGCAAGAAAAGAAGGATATGTATGATACCAAATTTAAAATTTTAGTGGGTATCAATTCACTATCACATGCTCCCCTAGATCATAGAAATAGTCAACTTTTGACTTCTAGGATCTAATACCAATTATACAAATAATGGAGCCATGGGCCTAAACATGTATCAAAGCAAAGATATGGAAAAAATCAAGCTTCAATAATACACACAGAATATTGCCAAAACAGAAATACCATGAAGAAGTTGGCAATAGACAAGAGGTTCGGTTTGAGATCAAAAACAACCAAATGTGAATACTGATCTCAAATAACCTCCGAAATGAGAGTTAAAATATGTCTTAAAATACTTTAAACATATAACATATTAACTCCCCCATTGACAAACACATGGATCAAAAATGCGTGCATGTCAATAAACCCTAAGGTCCTCATTTTCATGAAAAAAAATAAGTTTGAAAAATATTTTCAAAATCATGAAACACACACAAACAATGGGTATGCTAAAAATAAACATTCAAGCACAATACTAATGCTATATTCATATGTGTGAGGAAACTAAACATTAGGCAACCAAACCCAAGAGGAGTTTGATTTCCTAATGTAATCACATGAGGTGATCACATCCATAACTAGAGAGTTGATGTAGCTATCCCTCTCTTGCACACTAACCTTAGTGGGAATCCATAATCTCAAGGATTTCCTAGGCAAGGGTTTTGCCTTTGCAAGAGGGGGGATGTGGCATGCTTAGGTGTAGAAACGAATTTCTTGGCATGCAAAGAATGAGGATTTGCTTCTTAGCAAAAAATGAAGATTTTTCATTCTTCCTCATTACCTCGTGATCTACATGTTTCTTGTTGATGTTATTGTTGTACAAGAAAGCATGGTGATTCTTCTTAGGTACTTTAGCAATATTTCTTGTATTTGCACCATAAGAAGAATTAGAGGTGGGTTTGGGTACCACATTTTGAATATAACCCAAACCTCTTCTATGATTTACCGGATGTTGTTTTTCCAACAAATCGTGGAGTGAATCCCTAGAATACACAAAGCTTATGAGCTTACGGGATTCCTCTTCACATTTCAACGTAAATTGTTGAATGTGAGCATCTAAGCTAAGGTTTTGAGCAACAAGTTTTTCAATTGTAAAGCTCAATTCCTTAACTTGTGAGAGAAGTGTGTCTCTCTCACTAGTGTTATAAGCATGCCTTTCATCATGAATTACACTAGTAATATCTAGTTCATGCAATCTACTCTTAGCAATCTTAGATTTTTCTTTTAATCTATTGTAAGAGTTGATGCACTTACTAGCCTTTTCGGAGACCAAGTCGAAATAGTTCTTCGGCTCCTCATATGAGATCTTTTCTTCCTCGATCTCAACCTCATCATCATCCTTACTAGAGATTAATGATGACTTCTCCTCCATAGCCATAAGGCACGAATCCTCATAGGAGTTGTAGGTGTCGAGCCAAGCATCCAACTCTTCTTCATTTAAACCGGAGGGGATTGGAGTAGGACCATCAATGGCTACAAAGCATGCGTGAGCATCCTCCTTGCATCCTCTTCTTCGTTACTCGAAGTGTCCTCACTCGAATCATCAAAGGTTCCGACAAGTCCCTTCTTGTGATTTTTGGACTTGGACTTTCCTTTCCAATGCTTCTTTCCTTTACCCTTGTAAGTTTCTTTGTTGGGTTTGGAAGGGCATTCGGTGGACAAGTGACCTTTTCCACTGCAAGTGTAACAAGTAGGAACCTTGTTAGAATTGAAGGCAAACTTTGACAAAGACTTACTGTAATGCCCTGCTAAGCTACTGCACAAGTACTAGAGGGGGGGTGAATAGTACTTTAAAATAATTAAGAGGTTAATTCCTAATTACCTTGCAAACTCTACCAAACAATGCGGAAATGCGGAAATGTAAATGTTAGACAACAAAGAAACAATCGCAAACAAACGATATTACTGGGTTCGGATCCACCCAAGTCTCCCCGACTTGTTCCCGGTGATTCTACGTCCCAACCACCCGGATCCCCTCCGGATACTTGAGTTAGAAACCCTAACTCAAGATTTCCACTATGAAATACTTGTGAAGAACCTTCACCAAGTCAAATCATACACAAAGAAAATTGTGACTCCCACAACCCGGGATCACAAACACACTCTCACAACCGAGAGTGAACACTTACAATAACAAAGTAAATTGAAATGAAATTGCTTCCCGACAAAATCCTATGCCTTGAGTAAAACTTACGATTTAGGGCAAAACGGATTTTGGGGAAGATGAAGAGGCACCAAACCCTAGCTCCAAGATGTAGATCAGCGATGGAGAGCTATGAGATTGTTGGTGACCTAGGATCAAGCACTTGGCTTGGAAGGCTCACAATCAATGAATCTCTCTTTTGAAATAAGAGTGAGAAGAGATTCAAGATTGGAAAAGAATGAGCTTTAAATGAGATGAATGATTTCTCTTTGATCTCTAAACTTCTCTTAATATCAGCCTTGAGTGCAATGAATGCAGCTCAACAAGTATAAATAGGTTAGAGGGAAGAGAGAGAGAAAAATGTTTCAATTAAAGCTCCAACGGCTCTATTCTGAACCAAACTAGTCGGTCAAAGAACAACCACTGACCGACTAGTTCATCAACTAGTCGGTCGGTCAATCAACATGAACCGACTAAGTGGTGAACAGGGAATAGGTCGAAGTTCAGACAAACAGAACTAGTCGGTCAAAGAACACTTGCCAACCGACTAGTTTCACAACTAGTCGGTCGGTGAGTGAACTTAGACCGACTAAGAGATAAAACAAATAGTCTGAATACAAATTGATTTAGTCGGTCCAAGAAAAAAAGTTGACCGACTAGTTCATCAACTAGTCGGTCGCCAAAAGTGCATAGACCGACTAACGACAAACAGTAACTTGGCATGTACAGTAGAAGCTCAACTAGTCGGTCAAAGAAGCATCACTGACCGACTAGTTCACAAACTAGTCGGTCGGTGAATCAACGTAGACCGACTAACTGTAAACAGTAAAGAGCTATGATTTGAGAAGGCAAACTAGTCGGTCCAAGAAGGATTGCTGACCGACTAGATCACCATCTAGTCGGTTGGTTCTTCTTCTTGAACCAACTAACATGCACAAGAAGTCGCGAAACGAAGCGCGATGCTTCGGGAAAGTTAGTATGGACTTCTTACAAGTTCCTAGCTCTAAGATAGGAGCGTTATGAAGATTAAAACGTAAGACCTACTCAAGGCTTAACATTCTACGGAACGAATCTAAAATACAATAAATAAAACTTGACGAACCGTCTTCGAAAGCTTCGATCCGAATCTTCATGACTTCTAAAATGGTCCAAAAGCTTCAACGAAGCTTTAGGCATACGATCATGCGCTTTGAGAAGTCTTGAGAAGTCGCTTTGGATGTTCATATGAATTTGGCGATGATCTCCATAACTGCGCTCACAAAGAGTTAGTTCACGATATATTTATGTTTGTTCATCATCCAAAACCAAATCCGGGGAGTCCAATATCCAACATTCTCCCTCTTTTTGGTGATGACAAACCAACATAAATAATAATCAAAAATAATGATTTAAATGTAATTTACATACTCCCCCTGCATTGATGACACGTTAATTCTAAATTGAATAATAATAATACGCATCAAGCAGACGAGTAAAGTATAAAAATGAGAATTCATTATTGAAATATCGGATTTGAAATCCAATTTTTATATCTTAACTCCTCCTGAATCTAACATATCAAATTAGATTCTTGGAAAAATGCTTAAATTATCATTTAGCACATGTCATTATTATATCTCTCCCCCTTTGGCATTAGCAAAAAGAGTGGGAGGAGATCAACGACAACAACAATGGCTTCAAATAAAAGCATGGGAGTCGTAGAATACGACCACGGTCCAAATGACACCAAAGGGAAATACGAATAAAATCAAAGCATGTCAACGAGACCAAAGTCGAAAATCGATAAATAAACTCATCAAAACTCAAATTAATTTTACGAATTGAGTTATGGAATATACTCTCCAATATCAACATTCTTAGTTAATTTAGTGCATGGAAAACAATTCTATGTTTTCATAAAATAAATTCTATTTAACCAAGTATTATCGTCAAGCGACGAAATCAAACCATCAGAGACATATAAAATATAAAATGTGCACAACATAATGAGATGTCAACATCGATGTATATATATAAAAATGAAGCATGAGTACAACACAAAGATACATCGCCGACATACAAAACATCGATCCAACGATCGGGGCACATCATATCACATATATATAAGAGTGTCACAAAACATACATCACCATCAAAATACACCAAAATATATGAAGATACAACAAAATACATCAAAATGATCCAGAACCCCACTATATCCTACCCAAACTCTCTCACACTAGATCTATCATCCAAGGTGCATCGGGAGAGTCCTCAAAGAAGCTCAGGAGGAAGCGGCAGGATCTGCAGCAGGAGCAGGCTCTGCAGGAGTGGAGGTGGTCACCGGATCAGCTGTAGTGTCCACGGGAGCAACGGTAGTGGCCTCGGGAGCATCAGTCGTAGCATCCACCGCAGGAACGGTGGCAACAGGAGTATTCTTGGGGGCACGAGCAGAAGAGGCTGCAGCTCCAGAAGTGCCCTCGGGGGCACGAGTAGAAACACGAACAAGCTCCTCAATCTCCTCCTCGTCCAACTCCTCCTCGTCAGAGACTGACGGAGGGATCTCAATGCCCAAATATGAGGCGATACAAGCAAGTATCTCCTCAGTACGAGCATATCGAGACTCCATGCGTCTCACTGAACGCGCGAGCTTGTCAAGAGTGGTAGAGGGAGCAGCTGAGGCAGAGGCAGAGGCAGACGCTGAAGGTGTCGTCCTCTGAACGTGACAGAGCGCCGCAAGAAACTTCTTGACGGCCGTCGTGTTCAGAGGGGGACCAAGGGGACGCTCATCATCAGGGGGCAAGGGGACTCTGAAGTGTCGGAAAACAAGAGTCAAAAGACATGGATATGTGATATGCACAGACTTCATGGACTTTCGGATACACTCGAAAGAATCCATCTTATCGAGTATGATCCGGGCCCAGTTAATATCGCTACCCATGAAGATGGCATAGATCAACTTCAGAAATGGCTGGGATGGCAAAGAAGAGGAGCCGTACTTAGGAAGTAAGCACGACTTTAAGATCAAATTAAGAACCCAGGCATTAGGCTTGAATGACTTAGAGGGGACGCCAATCATGGCGGGAGGAATCTCATGGAAGATCTCAGAAAGGATGACCCGATCGAGAGAAGAGATGTCATCGACGGAAATATCTGAAGGGAGGAGGCCAGACGATGAGCAACCGATCAACTCTCCTAAGATTTCTGCCGTGAGGACTATCGGAGTCCCCAAGACAGTAGTCTCAATCGAGTGGGTCGCATCGTACTGACCCCGGATCCTATTGGCATAGAAAATCTTCACTAGACGAGGGTAGGGATGGGGATTCGCCTTAGGGTCATACCGAAGATAATCGATAAGACCCGAAGACGACAGAAGATCCGCTAGGCTAGGGAAGTCACTAAACTGAATGAAATGCTCCAGAAGCAGCGGACAGTGTTCGATACGGTTGTAAGCCGTGAGACACAACGGGTCGTCGCGACACAACGAGATATCGACATCGCCAACCGGCATCGGAGCCTTTCCCTTAGGCTGACGGGTACGGGGTCGAGAGCTAGACTCAGGTTGCCTAGGAGGAGGTGAGGGATCTCTATGGGTCTCGGTCTCGGGAATGTACTCGGTGTCGGAATCCGTAGGGGTAAGGAAAGAGGAGGGAGACACAGTTTGCTTCGTAGGCTTGGGTTTGGGCTGAGATTGGGCTCGGGGTTTGGCGGTCGTCGTCATCTTCTTCTTGAGAGGAGGCGAAGACGACGACGGTTTGGTGGTCTTCGATCGGTGTTTAGGAGGGGTTCACGTAGGTTGATCGGGATCCGTAGGGGATGGCTCTACGGTCATAGGCGAAGGGCTCGAAGGACGGATCGGGATTCGTGTTCTTGGCATAATCGAAACAAGACACGACGCAATCAACACAAGAGATTGAAGAAGACAACCCTAAACAAACTCTAGAAGCCGAA
This sequence comes from Scilla litardierei, assembly GCA_030789695.1. NCBI lineage: Eukaryota > Viridiplantae > Streptophyta > Magnoliopsida > Asparagales > Asparagaceae > Scilla > Scilla litardierei. The sequence continues at coordinate 133,552,362 of CM061132.1, read as the reverse complement.
ATCGATTGAAGCTAGAGGAAACCCTAACCCTAGAGAGCTAGAAAATGAACCCTAGAACTAGGAGAGAGATTTAGAACAAACCCTAGGGGAGATCGACGGAAAGATGGCCGGAGATAGGTCGGAATCGACGATCGGAGAGGGAGGAAGTCCAAGGGGTCGGGGGTTTTTGAGCTGGAGGAGAAATTTCAATCAGAAGTCGAAAAGACAAGACAGTCCCCGTCACAATTAGTCGGTCACAGTTCAAGCACTGACCGACTAGATCACGATCTAGTCGGTCGGTCAATGAGCTTGAACTGACTAGTTGTAAACAGTAACTGAGGCCAAATTTCCTGACAAGATTTAGTCGGTCTAAGCTCATTCACTGACCGACTACAAATGAATCTAGTCGGTCGGCCAATGAACTTGGACCGACTAAGAGAGTCCAAAAAATTGAAAATTAGAAATTTTGATTTCTCTCCTAATTGCACTTGGACGAAACATCGAAAAACTCTCATTAATCATTATACTACCCCATTAAACATCGAAAATCTGAAATATGATGTTTACGAACAAATCGAGCGAAAATTCCGAAAATTCAACAAAAATCCAGAAAATTTCAGTTAATCTAGCATGAGCAAATATAAAGAATTGAATAGCATGCAAGATTATTGAATAAAATATGAATCCTAAATCTCGGATTCACCCATAATCCCCAATTCTCGACGTAACCGCACAAAGGAGTCTTCCTTTAGGGGTTTCGTGAAAATATCGACGATTTGCTTCTGGGTTTCAACGTACACTAATATGATGTCCTTTTTAGCAACATGATCATCTAAGAAATGGTGTCGGACATCTATGTGTTTCGAACGGGAATGGTGTACCGGGTTCTTAGAGAGACATATTGCACTTTGGTTGTCCACCATGATAGGGCAAGTATCACAGTTTATACTAAAGTGTTTAAGTGTGTGTCTCATCCAAAGAACTTGAGCACACGCGACACCGGCGGCAATATATTCCGCCTCGGTGGTTGAAAGTGATACGGAATTCTGCTTCTTGGAAAACCAAGAGACAAGAGAATTTCCTATAAAATGGCAAGTGCCACTAGTACTTTTCCTGTCGGATTTGCATCCCGCATAATCTGCGTCACTATATGAGATTAACTCATACGTGTTAGATTTTGGATAAAGTAATCCAAAATCAAGTGTGTAACTTAAATAACGGAAAATACGTTTTACCGCTACTAACTGAGATTTCTTAGGTTGAGACTGATAACGAGCACATACACATACGGTAAACATAATATCGGGCCTACTTGCGGTAAGATAAAGTAAACTACCTATCATACCTCGATATAGACGAATGTCTACATCTTTACTGCCCGTATCCTTATCAAGATGCGTAGTCGTGCTCATTGGAGTCTTCTTCCCGGAGGCATTCTCCATTTCAAATCGCTTTAGCAACTCCGTCGTGTACTTCGTTTGGTGGATGAAGATTTCATCGTTCATTTGGCGAATTTGGAGACCTAAGAAATATTTGAGCTCACCCATGTGGCTCATCTCAAATTGATCCTTCATCACATTAGAAAACTCTTCACAAAGAGCAAAGTTAGTAGCACCGAAAATGATATCATCAACATATATTTGAACTAAAATTATATCATTATTCGAATACTTAACAAATAATGTGGAATCAACTTCTCCCATTTTAAAACCCAAATCCAAAAGAAAATTCTTTAAACGGTCATACCAAGCTCTAGGAGCTTGTCTCAAACCGTAAAGTGCTTTCTTAAGTTTAAAAACATGATTTGGAAGAAACATAAATTTCCTCAACAACATCTCCATTTAAAAACGTACTTTTTACATCCATTTGAAATAATTTAAAATCCTTATGGCATGCAAAAGATAACAATAATCTAATTGATTCTAATCTAGCTACCGGAGCAAAGGATTCTTCGAAATCGATACCTTCCTCTTGCCGATAGCCTTGAGCTACTAACCGAGCTTTGTTCCGGACGACGACTTGATTTTCGTCGGTCTTGTTCTTGAAGATCCACTTTGTCCATATGACGGTGTGGTTCTTCGATGGCAATGGAACAAGCTCCCAAACCTCATTCCTCTCGAATTGGAGTTCCTCTTCCATGGCAAAGATACAAGCGCTATCTTCGCATGCTTCATTAACATTCTTTGGCTCAATCGAGGAGGCAAAGGCACAATGAGCGAAGTGGTTGACTTGAGATCTCGTCTTGACACTATCATGGATATTGCCAATGACTTGCTCGTGAGGATGGTCACGAACGGTATGAAGCCGTTTGGGAATTCCTTGATCACTAGGAACATTCTCAACAACTTCATTAGTCGGGTTAGTATCAATAGAATCAATAGAATTAATAGAGATAGAATTACCAATTGAATCACATAAGACATCCATGGAGTCATCATCATTAGTAATTCTAGTTGGAACAAATCCTTCATTAAATGAAACATGAAGCGATTCCTCGATCGTTGAGGTTCGTTTGTTGTATATCCGGTAGGCTTTGCTACATGAGGAATATCCAACAAAAATCCCCTCATCGGATCTTGGATCGAATTTGTCCAAACTACCATACGTGTTCTTAATAAAACATTTTGAACCAAAAACACGAAAATGTTTAACTTGAGGCAACCTACCAAACAAAAATTCATAACAAGTTTGTTTAGTGCCGGGCCTCAAAAGTATTCTATTAAACACATAGCAAGCGGTATGTACCGCTTCCGCCCAAAATTGATGGCCAAGTTGGCTATCATCAAGCATAGTGCGAGCACACTCCACTAGCGTCCTATTCTTTCTCTCAACAACACCATTTTGAGGAGGTGCGCGAGGGAATGAAAAGGTGTGTGTAATACCAACTTCATCACAAAATGTATCAAAAGACTCATTCTCAAATTCCCCTCCATGATCACTACGAATAGTGACAATGGTGGTTCCAATGAGATTTTGTACTTTCTTAACAAAAATTGTGAAGTTTTCAAAAGCATCATTTTTATTACTTAATGAAAATACCCAAGTAAACCTAGAAAAGTCATCAACGATGACAAGCCCATATCGTGCATTTCGTAATGAAGCAACTCTAGTTGGCCCAAATAAATCTAGATGTAATAGCTCTAGTGGCCGCTTAGAAGAAATGCTTTTCTTAGGTTTAAAAGACGATTTTGGAAGCTTGCCTCGTTGACACGAGTCACAAAAGCTTTTCTTTTGAAAGACTAGCTTAGGGAAGCCTCTAATAAAATTTAACTTGGAAAGCTTAAATAGTGTTCCAAAGTTCACATGACCAAAAGTCGATGCCATAAGTGTTGTTCACTTGTGTTGGCAATGAGACATTGTTCATGTGATCTTGGAAAATCTAGGATGTATATATCCTTATGGCGTGTGCCAGAAAACAATAATTCATTATTATCTTTTCTTAAAATATGGCACATTCCTTTCGCAAAGCTAACTTTGTAACCTTTGTCACAAAGTTGGCTTATTGAAATGAGATTGTGGTTTAATCCTTTAACAAGGTAAACATCACATATTAGGGGTTTAGAAGGATTACCCACTTTACCAACACCTATGATGGTTCCGCCCTCGTTGCCTCCAAAGACGATGCGGTTTCCATTTGCAATGGGCACCACTCCGGAGAGCAATTGAGCGTCACCCGTGATGTGTTTTGAACACCCGCTATCGAGTATCCAATTCCACTTAGAGCTAAATTTAAATTTGTTGCTCCGTTTCTTTTTCTTGAGTACCTAAAGATAGAAAATTTCATATCATGGTACCCAAGATCATTGGGTCCAAAAGATTGGACCTTTGGAAGCCAAGTCCAATTGGACTTAGACTTCCCCACATAATTATCACTATGCACGACATTCGAAAAATAAGCATTCATGTAAACTTGTTTTTCATCTATGCTTGTGTCCTTTGGGCTCCAAATTGTGAAGATTTTGGGAGCCCTCATCCTATTGGGTGCATGCATGCGTTGTTGATTTCTACGTGATGCATGACGTGGATAGGCATAAGGAACATGATGGAATGGTGCATTATGAGAACTATTCATACGATGATGTGGGTGTACATATGCATGTGGGGGAACACGTGCGTGAGGGTGTCTCACATGGTGTGCACGTGCCCGTGAACGTGTAGCATAAAAATCATCATATGTGTGAGCCGGTGGAGTCGGACGTGTGTTCCTATGTGGCATGTTATTTGTGTACATATAAGCATGCCCCTTCTTTGGAGGTCCACCCAAAGTGGGTTTCTTTCCGAAAGAGGGTGTGTACAAGGTGGAAGCACCATTGATAGGTGAACTACCAATAGAGTGTTTGCTACCACTCGTTGAGTCACCGGAAGTTGGCCTAACAAAAGTAGTGGCCGATTTGGATGAACTTCCCATCGTATACCCCAAGCCAAAGTGGTTTGGCATGAAGTAAGTCATTTAGGATGTTATCCAAATGGTCATTACCCTTATTGAATTTATTAATTCGGCCTAATGTGCTCTCATATTTCTCGGTGAGAGAACGCAAAGAAGCATCCAAAGTGGATACGTGCGATGTGAGCACATAAACACGAGATTTGAGATTTTCATTCTCATTACTCAAAGTCGAGTTTTGAGAAGTCAAATCCGCTATCTTGTGTTCCTCCGGATCCTCAATGCTAACATGTTCAAGTTGAGTCTTGAGATTAACAATCTCATTCTTCAACTCTTCAACAACGGTGTCGTTGTTGGTGATGATAGTTTTAGGCGAGGTTTGGATGCTAGCTAAATCATCTTTTACTTTAGTATACCTATTTACTAACTTAGTGTATTTAGACCATAATTGCTCATTAGCATTTCTAAGGTCATCCATGGTTACCTCATCGCCTTCGTTGTCGCTATCATCAGAGGAGGCATCTTTATCTTGCTCCTCTCTAGCCATGAAGCACATGTGTGCTTGCTCCACTTGCTCATCATCCGACTCTCCGCCAGAGGAATCATCGGAGTCGATGAATGTCCCGACAAGTCCCTTTTTGTACCATTTCTTGTACTTCTTGGACTTGTCGAACTTCGGCGCCTTCCACTTCTCCTTGTGCTTGTTTTGAGGACACTCCGCTTTCATGTATCCGTGCTTGTTGCATTGAAAACACAAAGGAGAGGAGGCGTTAGAAGAATTGAACTTCGATTTGTTTTTGAAGTTACCTTTCCGGAAGAACCGGTTGAACTTCTTCGCCATGAGTGCCATGGACTCCAAGTCCAACTCGTCTTCCGAGTTTTCATCATCGGTCGATGTGGAAGTTGATGGAGCGGCCTTGAAAGCAATAGCCTTCTTCTTTGGCTCGTCTTGCTTTAGGTAGGACTTCATCTTTTCCTGCAACTTCAACTTGCTATCCTTGCGTACCTCATAAGACATCAAGGTACCCATTAGTTGAACAACGGTATAAGTTTTCATATCATTACCTTCCTCGATTGCGAAGGTACGTTTCTCCCAACTAGAAGGAAGTCCATCGATAATCTTCGAGACTTTCTCCTTTTGGGTGTAGGTCTTACCGAGAGCCTCCAACTCATTTGTGATGTCGACGAAGCGAGCATAATACTCCTTCATCTTCTCACCCTGTAGCATATGAAATAACTCGTAATCTTTATTAACTACTACGAGTTTGGAGTCTCTTACCCTACTAGTTCCTTCATGCAAGATGAGGAGGGAATTCCATATTTGATATGCACTCTTACATGTGCATATCTTATTGAAGTCCTCGGGCTCCAAAGCGCATTGCAAGGCGTTCATTGCCTTGGCATTGCTTACCTCCGCGGTGACCTCCGCGGTAGTCCATTTCTCGAAATCTTCTTCGGCGGGCTCGACATACTCCTTCATCATAGCCCTCCATAATGAAGCACTCCGTAGGAAAGTTTCCATCCGGTATTTCCAGTACCCGTAGTTGGTACCGTTGAAGAAAGGAGGCCTCGTCGAGGAGTGTCCTTCCATCACCGAAGACGCTCCTTCACGATTCTTGAAGGTGCTATAGTCGGAAGGTGGACGAATGGTCTTGTTGTCGTTGACAGACATAGCTATAGACTTGGCTCTGATACCAAATGTAATGCCCTGCTAAGCTACTGCACAAGTACTAGAGGGGGGGTGAATAGTACTTTAAAATAATTAAGAGGCTAATTCCTAATTACCAAGCAAACTCTACCAAACAATGCGGAAATGCGGAAATGTAAATGTTAGACAACAAAGAAACAATCGCAAACAAACGATATTACTGGGTTCGGATCCACCCAAGTCTCCCCGACTTGTTCCCGGTGATCCTACGTCCCAACCACCCGGATCCCCTCCGGATACTTGAGTTAGAAACCCTAACTCAAGATTTCCACTATGAACTACTTGCGAAGAACCTTCACCAAGTCAAATCATACACAAAGAAAATTGTGACTCCCACAACCCGGGATCACAAACACACTCTCACACCCGAGAGTGAACACTTACAATAACAAAGTAAATTGAAATGAAATTGCTTACCGACAAAATCATATTCCATGAGTAAAACTTACGATTTAGGGCAAAACAGATTTTGGGGAAGATGAAGAGGCACCAAATCCTAGCTCCAAGATGTAGATCAGCGATGGAGAGCTATGAGGTTGTTGGTGACCTAGGATCAAGCACTTGGCTTGGAAGGCTCACAATCAATGAATCTCTCTTTTGAAATAAGAGTGAGAAGAGATTCAAGATTGGAAAAGAATGAGCTTTAAATGAGATGAATGATTTCTCTTTGATCTCTAAACTTCTCTTAATATCAGCCTTGAGTGCAATGAATGCAGCTCAACAAGTATAAATAGGTTAGACGAAAGAGAGAGAGAAAAATGTTTCAATTAAAGCTCCAACGGCTCTATTCTGAACCAAACTAGTCGGTCAAAGAACAACCACTGACCGACTAGTTCATCAACTAGTCGGTCGGTCAATCAACATGAACCGACTAAGTGGTGAACAGGGAATAGGTCGAAGTTCAGACAAACAGAACTAGTCGGTCAAAGAACACTTGCCAACCGACTAGTTTCACAACTAGTCGATCGGTGAGTGAACTTAGACCGACTAAGAGATAAAACAAATAGTCTGAATACAAATTGATTTAGTCGGTCCAAGAACAAAAGTTGACCGACTAGTTCATCAACTAGTCGGTCGCCAAATGAACATAGACCGACTAACAACAAACAGTAACTTGGCATGTACAGTAGAAGCTCAACTAGTCGGTCTAAGAAGGATCACTGACCGACTAAATCACCAACTAGTCGGTCGGTGAGTCAACGTAGACCGACTAACTGTAAACAGTAAAGAGCTATGATTTGAGAAGGCAAACTAGTCGGTCCAAGAAGCATTGCCGACCGACTAGATCACCATCTAGTCGGTTGGTTCTTCTTCTTGAACCAACTAACATGCACAAGAAGTCGCGAAACGAAGCGCGATGCTTCGGGAAAGTTAGTATGGACTTCTTACAAGTTCCTAGCTCTAAGATAGGAGCGTTATGAAGATTAAAACGTAAGACCTACTCAAGGCTTAACATTCTACGGAACGAAGCTAAAAGACAATAAATAAAACTTGACGAACCGTCTTCGAAAGCTTCGATCTGAATCTTCATGACTTCTAAAATGGTCCAAAAGCTTCAACGAAGCTTTAGGCATACGATCATGCACTTTGAGAAGTCTTGAGACGTCGCTTTGGATGTTCATATGAATTTGGCGACGATCTCCATAACTGCGCTCATAAAGAGTTAGTTCACGATATATTTATGTTTGTTCATCATCCAAAACCAAATCCAGGGAGTCCAATATCCAACACTTACCTTGCTTGCATTTGAGGAATGCTTTGAATTGCTCGACAAGCTCCTCAATTTCTTCTCCACTTGCATCTTCTTGCTCATATTCTTCACTAGAAGCTTCTCGATGGAATTTCCTCCTCCAATTGATTGGCTCCTCCTTGGCATGGAATGCAACCCCCTTTTGTTTCTCTAGCTTCCCGGGCTTTGTTGGTTGAATCTCCTTCTTGTGTTGAAGCTTCACTTCATAGGCCATAAGATCACCAATGCACTCCTCAACGGTATATTTGGACGTATCATATGACTCCAAAATTCCGTTGGCGTTTGACTCCCAACGAGGTGTGAGAGAGTCAAGGATCTTCTCTACACGATCCTCTTGGGAAATCGTCTTCCCGAGCCCCTCCAAAGCGTTCACGATATCAGTGAACCTTGTGAGCTTCTCTGAAATGCTTTCTCCTTCCTGCATCTTAAACATTTCATATTTAGATTTAAACACAGTTTGTTTAGATTTCTTTACCTTCGTTGTCCCTTCATGACAAATCTCCAAGGTGTGCCAAATATCATTCGCCGTTTTGCACATGGAGATGCAGTTGAACTCATTTGCAGATAGAGCGCAATGTAATGCGTTCATAGCTCTCGCATTAAACTTGATCGAGTCCTTCTCCGCCTTTGTCCTTGAAGCCGCGGGTGTAGTGGGCTTCTCAAATGGCACCTCTGTGATGTCCCATAGGTCTTGACCCTCCATGTAGATCATCATCCTGATCATCCAACTTGGGTAGTTGGTTCCGTTGAAGAGCGGGGGTCGAACGGTTGAGTGACCTTCTTCATGAGACACGGATGAGGCATTAAATGCCATTGTTGCAGTATGCGATAACCTCGCTCTAATACCAATTGTAAGGATCGCCTTACCCTTGCAATACTAACAACACACACTAGAGGTGGGTGAATAGTGTAATGGCAATAAAATTGTCCAATTAAAATTTAACCTGCAAATGCGGAATTATAAATGCAAGAGGAATTAAAATGCACAATCAATCCAAACGCAAACACACAGTTTTACACTGGTTCCCCAAACTTGGGTACATCCAGCCACACCAATATTCACTATATTCCCACACAGAGAAGTGAATACAAATCTCACAAGGAGATACCCCACAAAGAGGATTTATGCCCTACACAAGGACCCAACCAATCCTACACAAGGATCAAGACTCCCACACAGAGAATCACTAACTCCTACTCAAAGAATTAGGGTTAGCCCTACACTAGGACACTAAACTCCCACAAAGAGAGTTACTCCCACAAAGAGAGTTACCTAAGTCCCACAAAGAGAGAACCTCCCACAAAGAGAGAAAGTTCTAATTCCCACAAAGAGAATTAGAGACACAAATTACACCAAGTAAATAAATACTCTTACATATGCCTTGAGATGCTAACTCATGAATGGATGCAAGGCATGGAAGAAGATCTCCAAGTGTTGTGATATGCTTGAGAGCACTTGGATGATTTTCCTTGAGCTGGACTTCAATGCATGAAGATAGATGAATGCTCAATAGAGGGAAATGAGGGAGCTTGAGAGTTGCATATAGATCTCTTGAGATTTTCTATAGAGTCAAGAGTTATCAAGTGTTGTCAAGAGTTCTCAAGTGATGGCAGCACACTCAAATATATAGGAACCCCATATCAAGCCCCAAAACCCAAGGAAACAGCCAAAGAAAGAATTCTGCAACGGCTAGAAACAGGGCGAAAACGACAGGAACAGTCGACTGTTGATCAAAAGAAAGTCGACTGATCAACGGCTAGAAAATATCTAATGGTTATATTCTGAGCCAGGACAGTCGACTGATGAAGACAATACAGTCGACTGAGAACAGGACGGGCACCTGTAAATCCTTCAGCAGGTGACTGCTGTAAGGTTGGATCGAAACAGAGAGCTGCACTCTTTCTCCAGTTAAACGCACAGGCGTCTAATGTCAATAATACAGTCGACTGTCTATTAGCCAGGCGACTGTAAAACCTTAATCAGTCGTCTGCTGTATAAGATGGAGAAACAATAGAGAGATGCAGAGAATGCACTTACGCTATACAGGCGACTGATGACCAATCTCCAGGCGACTGTAATAATACAGGCGACTGTAAACTGATCGACAGACGACTGTGCGTAAAGCTCAAGTTTGAGTCAATTGAAATGTTGACTTGAGCTGTGCATGTCAGGCGACTGTAGAAGGATCTACAGGCGACTGGAAATCACCCAGTCGACTGTGTTTCCTTCAGCATGCGACTGACGAAAAGCCAGAGACTCCAAATGAGTCTTTGGACAGAGTGAACCTATTGGGTTGGATTCAATGATAATCCTTAGGCTCACTAAGATGGTTATATGCATATGCATGAATGACTAAACCATCTAACAAGGCATTACATTAACCCTAGACTCAAAAGAGAGAGAAAGCAATAAAGTAAATTACATGGATTACAAAGCTTTCCTTAGAGTCTAAGTCTTCAATCTTGATGCCTTGAATGCTCTCCATCATCTCCAAGCTTTGGCACTCCTTGAGTCCAAGCTTTGGCTCTTCCCCACTTGATGTCCATCCTTGCACCAAGTGATTAGTCTCCAAGAAAGATATTCTTGAGATAAAACTGAGAGACTAAAACATGAGAGTCATTAGCAACAACATAATGTTGTGATCATCATCAAAATAAGATTGGTATGAAACACCAATACTCAACACTAGTTACCCTCTGTGTGAGAGCATAACCTTCTGTGTGAGGGTTGGTAGAGATCTCTCTGTGTGAGAGTTTGAGTCTCTCTGTGTGAGAGCATAAGTCTTTCTGTGTGAGAGCAAGGATTTCTCTGTGTGAGAATCCAAATCCTCTGTGTAAGATATCTCTGTGTGAGATTGTATTCACTTCTCTGTGTGAGAATTATATTAGATATTGGTGTGGCTGGATGTACCCAAGTTCGGAGAACCAGTGTAACATCTTGTGTTTGCGTTTGGATTTTTTGTGGTGTTTAAATTCCTCTTGCATTTATAATTCCGCATTTGCAAGTTTAATTTTTAAATACGTAATTTGTGTCATTACACTATTCACGCCCCGCTAGTGTGTTGTTGTTAGCATTGCAAGGGTAAGACGGTCCTTACAACTAACACGGCCATGCGCCCAACCGACACAGCCGCGCAGACATATGAGAATATCAAAAGTCCTTGTGTCAAACCGACACTGCCGTGCAGGAATTGGCTTGCCAAGCAAACGAAACAGTAACTACAGGAGCTGACATTGTCGTAAAACACAGACAGAAGACATGGCCTATCATTGCCTATTTTTGCACAGTGCCTACGCGGCCGTGCGACTGACTCTGCGACACGGCCGTGCACTCAATAATTCTGGGTTTTGAACCCAAATTTACTTAGGTTTTTGAGAGTGCATTTAAACCCAATCTTATATTTAGTTTAGAACGTTTTTCCTTGGGTTTTTATATGTAATTTGGTGGCTACTCTTAGAGCTTTTAATGACTGTCTGTTTGTTTTCTTTGGTGCTAAAGCTTGGATTTTTATTCTTCAATTTAGTAAATTCTTTTCTTTAACTCTTTCCTTTTTTGATGTTCATGCATTCTTCTATGAATTGATTGCTATTGTTATGTCATGTGAGTAGTCTCTTTTCTTAGGACGCAGTTGAACCCTATATAGACTAATTGTATGAATTGATCGTCTGAGAGACTATTTATAGGCAATGCCTTTTGAGGAATGCTAGAGGGTAATGTCCGAAATTTATTTTAAAGCGTTTGGCGTTTTATTGCCTTTAACATAAGCTATTTGCATTGATGACGATTGCATTGATGACGAGCTTTACGGCCAGTCATAGAATACCACCATTCGTAGCCGACGCTTTAAATTGAGGTGAAGAAACGGTCGACCGTACGTAAGGGCCTCCAAGCTAGCTGCAATGTCAAAGCTATGTGCTCTACTACGCTTTTGCGCATATCCGCTTTTAGGCATATCCACTCAAATAAACACTAGGTGACCATTGTGCCAGCCCGGTGCTGTGTCAAGTATGAGTAGGTATGAGTAAAATAGTTCGTAGATCATTCTTTGCAGCGTCATTACAAGGACGACCCTAGGCAGCAAACAAGCAGATGCCTTTTATCAATAAAAGTCTAGTCTTAACAATTTATCAGTACAATGAAGCACAGCTAGCAGAAGTGCTGCCAAGCCTTTATCTACATACCAACACACCATCACATTTCCAGAGCTACAAATATCGTTTAATAATGGCGTAAATCGATTTACATTATACATTATGCCTAGATTTGAAGTTGCAAATAAAGAGGAAAGGTGGCATCAGTAATCTGAGTTCGCGACTTGCGTCCCAACCGCCATCTAGCAGTTTGTGTCATATGTTGCCAGCCCCTGCAGCTCTGGACCTTCCAGCCGCGGGTTGTTCTCGAAGCTGCAAGGCACGCAAGTCAGAAGAGCAGGAATTTGGACAACGGACTCAAAGTAGGGGTTAGAGTATGTGTTGTTAAGAACGGAAGACAACATGTGGAAATTTCTTTATAAAGACAGTACGCCGCAAACCGTGTGGATCTAAGGAAATAAAACATCACGCATTGCGTCCATAAATGTGCCCTTGCATTGTAAAGTGACAAGAGATCGGAAACTCTAAGATGTCTTCAGAGAAACATCATTTGACTTCCATGTCTTAACTGCAGCTACATCATAAACTATTCATTCTTATTGGTTGAACTTGGAAACAAGCAAACTAAGCTAAGCTGTGACTAATGTATGATAAAAACGACATATTGATGTACCAGTTAGTGTCTTGAGGATAGAGACAATTCATAAATAGATCAACTATTTGTTAGAGATGAAGATCTACCGACACCCATGTTAAGATAAGCCAACTGATATAAAAATTTTGATACTACCAAGATATATCGCCCGATACTTTTGATACAACCAATACTGATACTACAAACAACCGGCTAATAATGGGAGTGGAATCAAGATTTAAAACATCTATTATATATTTGGTGGCTGCTGACTGGTGTTGTCCCAGTCAGCTGTCAGCTTCTAACTGGGACAAATGTCACATCATCACACTTTGCAAACCCCCCCCCCCCCCCCCCCCCCCCCCCCCCACCCTTCACATATTTGCATGGTTGCCACCCCCTCATCCAACTTTGCAAAAAAAACCCATAAAACACCTCCCAAACTCATATAATTGCATCTTTGGCCTATGGTCTTTCCCCCCTATAACCCCTAAGATTTTTGGGTTTATCCTTTTACACCGACGATACCGACACACCCACCCACATTTCTCACTCTTTTACGTTTGCGTGTGTTCACCGCATCCTGTTCGTCGGGATTGTTTCTTGTACCGTGCACTGTGTGCACAGGTTATTTCCAGTTCATATCTAATCTAGGCCGAGTGATTATTAATCAGAGTACTGCATGCATGCCTATATGCAACATATATGTAACTGTACTAGAATTGGCGATTGTTCAAGTAATATAACTTATATAAGTTCAAGAGCTAACAAATGGGCCTAAAAAAATTCAAGCTGAAAAGCATGAACTAATTTTGATTTGCAACCAATTCATCAATATTTAGTTGGCAGGTCAAAATATTGATAGCCATACAAACATAATAGAATGGAATTACAACATAAAATAAATATTAGAGCTTACTTGTTCAAGGGGATGTGTTCAAAAGGTCCAGAAATAGGAATTGTCCCACAGAGATTGTTGCTGGAGACGTCTCTGGAAGCATGAAAAAAGGTAGGTCATTAACTAACAGCAATTGTTAATGGAAATGGCTACTGGTTTCAGTGAACTGAATAAATGTGGGAACCAAAGAATTGCACTTACACAACTTTCAAACTAGAAATTCCAACAAGCTCTCTTGGGATTTGCCCAGTTAACCGGTTGTCATTGAGCCGTCTATAAAAACGAGAACATAATTTAGCTCAAAGATAGGACAAAACCTTCACGAATGAAGGATTAGACTAACCAATCTTATACATTTTTCATGTAAAATAAACTCAACAATACTAGGTTTAGGCTTAGTGTGTTTACTGTGCTTTGATTATCGGATATTAAGATGAACACCCAGCATGGTAGATAAAGCAATGATGCTAATTTGAGGTGGTCTAAATAGTCATCCATACAGACAAGCAGAAGATAAACACACATGAACTTACAAGAACACTAGAGATTTCAGTTTCCCCAATGATGGGGGGATAGTCCCAGATATATTATTGTTGTACAAGTCCAGACTTATCAGGCCCTTTAAGTTGCCAAGCTCTGCTGGGATTGTACCTTGAAGGTTATTTTTGTAAAGTTCCCTGCACACACAACGGAAAAGAAATGAAACTTTCAGTAAATGTTAATGCCATAAAATACCAGGTACCAGATAATAAAAGGAGAACATTTCAAAACCCATTCAGGATAGAACGCAGCTTTTTAAAAAAGGTCCAACCCATGTAACTGGGAAAAACTATTCAGCTGTATGATACAAAAGCTCATATTAACCAAGAATACTCTAGTCGGCTCCAACTAGGAGTGCCACAACTTCTCTCTCAGATCTAATGCCACCAACTCTGTGGGCTTCACTACCACCGGTACCACCTCAACTTGATCCAAAGCCCCCCAGCTATTGCAGCACAATGGCAATGTCTGGCACCTAACAGCCTTATCAGACCAATCTATTTCATTTGGAAAATCAAATTTTCCAAGAGAACCAATCAGATGTGTGCACACCATTATTAACCCAATTTAAATCAGTTACCTGATTGGTTTTTCATCAGTCTATGTCACCAAACTAGTCAAATATTTAAAAAGAAAACAATACAGAGATTTGGCTAGCTCATCCAGCCCAATGCATGTGCATATCTCTACAATTATAATGCAAGCTCTTTGGGGTTTGCATCTGCAATCAAAGGGCAGTTAAAAAGCTACGATATGTTGGACACTTCTCCCATTCAAAAATAAACATGTCCGCCATGCCCGACCGACACTCATGTTGACACTTACAAGTATGTACATCATCACACGCATAAAAATATGTACTATAAAAGTACATTATAACCTTCTTTGACCAAAGCTTAAATTATGTTCTTTTTTATATGAATACTAAGTCAGATATGCATATACGTAGAAGAAATATGCATATATAGCCGTTGTCTTGTGTCTAAAGTATGGATAATTGCCGTGTCTGACATATCGTGTCCGTGTTGAAATGCGACACTCGCATCCATGTCTTCAATTTATAGTTGAAAAGTGTGTCAACCTCCCAGACTTGCATATTTAAAAGATACTTATAATTCTACAAAATTATTAAATATCTATTGAAATTATTTAGACGCTTTGCTACAGAGAGACAAAACCATATTATTTGCTCAAGAAATCATGATTAGGTCAACTCATAGTTATAACGTTTAGAATGTTGCATCATCCTTAATTAGAGATTACATAATTAGAATCTTATGAAAATAAAAGAGCATTCTTCCACATGCATTGCACGTGCTTAGAAATCTAGTGGTATTTATGGTGATGGGCATGTTATTAGACCTGGAATGCTTTGGCTCGCTGATCAAATATTTATACTTTTGATTTCTCCAAGGTCTTAGCCAAAAGTTCCATTATGCATCGGTTAACTGGTTAAGATCTCTCGGCTTTATCTGGACAGATGGTAACCATAAGTTGGGGTTGCCCGTGGTGTAGCCCAAGCATAGGGGATTGTTTGGGGCATCATTATGTAAACACTACTAATGCAATACCAGCGTATCGTGAACATGCGTGGACATGTCCTTGAGTTCAAAATGTTCAATGGCTCAACAGGAAAAACAAAATTATTTGAAGGGATCGGGAAGAATATTAATGTGTCTGCTTTTCCATCCCATGGGCTCCACTTCCTGGATATGCCACAAAGAAGGCCCAAAAGCATCGATGAAGAGTGACGAACACTAGGCACCCATGATTTACAAGAATTATAGCTTGTGAGTCGATAACCACAGAAGGCATATGATACACAATAGTGTCAAGATATTCACGAATCAATCATAGCTATCATTTTTAAAGTAAGAACTAGACCATGGTTATTGGACCACCTCTTGAATCATGCATAGCTTGGTTGATCTCAGACAATGACAACATAGATAAAAGGAGGGTCTTTAGGTGGGATCATTTCACTTCTTTTGGGTTGGGAAAAATGAGGGGTGATCGCTCACCACCATGTCTGATACATAATGGCTCCCAATAACCAAATAATAATAATAATAACTTTTGATACCATTCTTAAAGCCATGACACAAGATGGAAGCGGAAAGGGATTATGTTGGCGATTTTAAGGAAGAAGAAAATTAGGAATTTGATAACTTTTCATGTCTCACACCCCGAAGATCTAATTATCACCAACTCAGACATCCTACACGAGGAGATTTTTTAGATCTCTCGCTCAAACAATCAAACTTACTCTCGTACTTCAATGCAAAAGATTTAAATTTTGAGAAAACGCAAAGTTAAAACTCTCAATTTCTATTAACTCTTCATTGAAAAATAAATAAGTTTGAACTTAATATAAGCTTACAACTTGGTTTTCAAAAATCACATCCATCCAGTATGAGATTAAAACTTTAAAATAACTAAATTCCCAACATAAATTACCCAAAATAGATAAAAGATTCAAAAAGACTCAAACTCTGTTTCAAATAAAATAATAAAAAGATTAAAAATAACTAGAAAACTCAAAGGACTCAAACTCTATCTCTATCACAAGTAAAAAAATCTAGAATAAAATAAAAACCCCTATCTGGGATTCAAACTGGATGAATAATCATCATTCTTTCCCGTTTTAGAACTTCATCACCAGATGAATAATGATAGGATCAACACAACTGGGTAGAAATCAACAATCTCTTGAAATTAGAGAAAATACATTCACGAACTTTGAAATGTAACATGACGTAGATTTGCAGACAACTATCATTTAAAAAGCATTCTAAAATCGCAAAAGATGCGAAAGCATATAGAATCTGCTTGGTAGGATGTAGAGGGATCAAGAATGACAAATTTAATGTGCTCAATTTCCTCCCGCGGTGTCTCCTAGCTAAGTGCTAGCATGTGATCAATGAGTGGCTTGAATTTAATCTTTAACTGCAGACTCAACTCAAGTTCATGAACATGATCTAATTTAGGCTCATCGTGAACTCAAGCTTCAATTTGATTTTGGACTCAGCATCTAGCTTGGGAGGAATTGTTGAATCGATATCTGGCTCAGGTTTGTATTCAACATTCAAAGGCTTCCTCATGCTCGATTCATTGAAGTTCTAACACATTCTTTTGGTCAAATCGAAGTTTTCATTAAAACTCTCAATTTCGAAGTTTTCATTAAAAATAAACAAGTTTGTGACATTTATATAAGCTTACAACTTAGCTTTCAAAATTCGCATCTAATGTGGGATTAAAACTCTAAAATAACTAAAAGATAAACAATAAATAAGAGCCTCAAAAGGATTTAAACTTTATCCCAAATAAAATAACCAAAAGACCCAAAATAACTAGAAGATTCAAGAACTATATATCTGTCTCAAATATAAAATCTAAAATAAAATCAAAAAGACTTCATTTGGAATTCAAACTGGATGGATCCTCAACAAGGAGGAATTGTGACAAAAATTATGCAGGGTGTGCTTCAATGCTACAATAGGTAACCTCTTGGGAGATCTTGCTTGAAGTGTTATAAGTCCACAGGTTTGCTTATTCCATCAAATGATCCCAGTCAAACAATCTAATGGTCCCTCTTAATAAGTTGGATTTGAAAGCATGCACATACCCATTGCTTTGACATGGCAAGATGCATACAGGAAAAAACGGTGGAGGGAAAGGCTATGAAGCACAGAAATGGATAAAACATGAAGCGAACTAAATGTGTAGAGTATGACATAAGGACAACAATAAAATGCGTAAGAGTATCCATATGTGAAAAACATGAGAAACCATAGTGATTAGGATGTGTTTTATCAAAAATAGAAAAAAAAAATCAGTAATTAAATTCAAAAACTTCTAATCAAGCAACAAGATAAAAAATATCAAAAATCCATCACTACCTGATGCAATTTGATTGATTTTCTTGTTCTTGTTGACATGGTATTCGCTTGGTTCAGGAAATCTATTTGTTTAAGACATGTTGCTATGAAGCGTTCAACATGCAATCTTTATATTCAATTTAAACCAACAATGCTCCGCATCCAACTTTTTGGGTCTTCAAACTCCGGCACACCTTCAGATTATATGTTACATGTCCTGGTGTATGTGTATGTTATGCTCCTCTAAGTAACATTTCTTGATAGTTCGGCTATAGTATCTTGATGTTGTTGCATTGCAAACCATAGATGGAAAGAGAAAGGATTCTACCAAGCAAATTTTGAGTGGATGGATGTCAAATTTAGGAATTCCCATCCATACTTGGCCATAATAAAAAACAAATCAATGTGCCAAACAAGTAAATTGTCCAACAATCTTGATTGCATCAACATCTAGGATTTGAAGATTAGATTTCTTATTTTTGAAAATATTTTTATATAGAGTAAATGTTATTAATAATGATAAAGCATAGGTAGTGGGAGTTCGAGTTCCAGTCAGTTCGCCCTTCTCACTTAGCATTTCTGGCCACACATGGTTATCCGGAATACCACACTATCTCAAATTCAATAAAGAGTCGGTGTTGCAGGAACAATGTCATACAACTTTCTTTGTTCTAAGAAAATTTAAAGTCTAGAACTGTAGAATCATTTAAGAACCCCCTTTAAGAAGTATTTGATGTTTGTTTAAGAAGATGATATTATTCTACGGAACTATTATCATCTGGTTAGGAAAAATTATACTGAATTGTAATTGTCAGATTGGTTCGGATAATGATATTAGTAAGTTAAGCCAGTTTTTGAGTAGTCTAAGATTTTATATCGATGTAACCAAGATTAATAATCATGACCGATTGGCCAGTCAAATGTAGTTAACATAAGGACCTCTCCGCTTGGAGGTCAAGTGTTACAACAATACAATTCTGATGTCAACATTGGGAATGGTTCTTAAAAAACCTCCTTCCACATTTGCTCCTATAAGAAACAATAGAATATAAACATGTATGGGTGGCCCTAGAAATACAGCTCAATTTTATAGTTAGTGACACTTCGTTATCTATCAATTAGATTGAGTTATGCAGATACATTCAAATATATGTTCCCAAATTTATGGAAGGGAATAATGAGTATTAAATGGCATCTGAGGAAATTCCTCAGGTGCACATCGACATGGCTACATTTTGGCCCCAGATTTGTGTTTGAAAGAGTTTAACACATCCAATGGTTTTTTGACAGAAAAAAACCCCCTCTTTAATAATGATGAGGGCTCACCCAAGCAGTGTTCTAAATATCGGTCCGATATCCGATATATCGGCCGCAATATCGGTTTTATGACTAGGCCGATACGATATGGGCTTATATATTACGGTTTCCGATATTTGGGAAAATATCACCGCAATATCGGGCTGCAGCCAATATTGCGGCCGATATATCCCCTTTGAAATATCGGCCGCAATTCATAGTTTTTTAAAAACAAAGTTAACGGGTCAGTCCACTTAAAAGTGGATCCGACCGGAGTCACCCGACCCAATCATTTACTTAAACGACGAGAGGCATCAGGATTTTTGAGAGATAATTGCTGCTTTGCCCTAATTCTAATCACACCGCTCTGCTCCTCTCGACGCTCCGCTCCTTACACCTCTCCGCCCAGCTCCGTCCGGTAAAAATTTCGACGACAATCGATTGAGCTTCGGCGTCCGGCATTCAATCTTTGCAAGGAAATGTTTTTCTGATCAAGGTGAGTAGTCGAGCTCTTTTTTCAATTTTTCATTTTTTTCGGTTTTTAATTTTTTTCCTTCCATTAATGGGTTTTTTTTCCGTTGATCAAGCTTTTGACATCCGGCGTTCGATCTTCGCAAGAGATTTTTCGATCAAGATTAGTACTTACTACGTAGTATTCTTTACCTTTTTCTTTTTTTTTCTTTTTTATTTTTCTGAATTTTTTCAGTTGGTTTTTTCAGTGTAGCGTTTGTTCTTCTTAAGAGGGTTTTCCGATCAATGTGAGTATTCTTTCCCTTTTTTACATTTATACATTTTTTTTCAATTTTTCTATTTTCATCTTCACACTGTTAATATTGATCCACATGAATCATATATTGTAGGTATTTAATCCGTTTGGTTTGTGACCACTTAAAGAAATATTCTACCAAGTGGATGGCCGGTATTCACGTTTAATGAGACAAGTATACACAAAACATACTTTTATTTGAGTTTCTATAGTTTATATTTTCTTAGACTCTTATGCTTTTATTTAACATCATTTTTAGCCTCTAATATGACACTCCGATATTAAGTCAATATCCCCGATATTCATGTTTAACGAGATAAGTATAACCAAAACATATTTTTATTTGAATTAGTATAGTTTATATCTTCTTAGATACATTTATGCTGACATATGTTATAATTTTTAAGCATCCGATATGACACTCCGATATTTAGTCAATATCCCCGATATATCCCCGGTATCCGCAATCTGATATCAAATTTACTAGGCCGATACGCGACCGATATCCGATATTTACGCGACCGATATCCGATATTTAGAACACTGCACTCAAGCTATCCCTCTCCCTCCCATCCTCTATCTCGAGAGTCAAGACACAAAAAAAGAGGTAGCCCTCTTATCTTCACAGCGTCGTAGCTCATAGGTTGCTTGGATGATGTAGGGCACGAAAGATCTAGGGATTTTGATAGAGAATTTAGCAAAGATTTGGGGGAAAACTGATAAATTTGGGTTTCTTGACTTTTAAACCAAGGGTTCTGAGATTCTCACCAATGAGTTGGACATTTCTCATATTTTGGGAAATTCCTTCCATTGATTCATTTACTGATTAGAAATAAAACAATCTAAAGGCCTTTTATAGGCTTACAACACAATACTATCTCGTCTCCCAATCGATGTAGGACTAAAACTTCAAAATAATAAAAACTCTTAAAAATAAATAAAAGACTTCTAATAACTAAAAGACTCAAACTCTATACCTATATAAAACTCAAAAATAAAATAGCAATAACAATAAAATGGAGTTAAACTCAATTGGATCCCTAACATTCTTTCCGACTTGAGAACTTCACCACCTGATCAATGATGACAAGAGTAACACAAATAACACATCTGGATAGAAATCAATAATCCGTTAAAGTTAAAGAAGATGCGTCCATGAACATTGAAGTATAGCATGATACAGATTAATAGTTAAACGTCTTCTGAAAATTTCTCTCAATTCACAAAAGATAGAAACACATATAGAACATGTTTGCTGGTCAAGTATGCAAAATCTGTGATAACAAACTCAAAATGCTCAATCAGACTTAGTGGCGCTTCCATCAGCAGTTTTGGTGCATGTTCAACAAATGACTCAAAATAAAACTCTCGCTCAGATTGTGGTGTAAGATAAAGCTAGGGCTCTGTCTAGGGCTCGGGCTCTGACTCCGACTCCGGGCTCGGGCTCCAACTGTCTCAATCTCTTAATCAAGATCTGTCTTAAACTCATGTTCATGCTCACAATCTGTCTCAAGTGTTGGATCAATCTCATTTATGGGCTCTGG
Source organism: Scilla litardierei (assembly GCA_030789695.1). Classification (NCBI taxonomy): domain Eukaryota; kingdom Viridiplantae; phylum Streptophyta; class Magnoliopsida; order Asparagales; family Asparagaceae; genus Scilla; species Scilla litardierei. Next base: position 133,530,893 of record CM061132.1, on the reverse strand, counting down.
TTTGATCTTAAACTCTTATTGTTCTTCATTTATTTGCATGCTTGAAGAAAAAGGTCGTGAATCTCATGTATCAGTTCTCATGGAGCCTTCTCAATCTTCAGACTTAGGATTGGTGAGGTGCGGTGCCTGTGGAATATATCGATGCTTAGAAAAAATACTAACTTTGAAGAGCGGATCTGAATATTGACGATAAACGATAAGGAACTTAAAGATTCAAACACCGAGATAGCGCTTCCCCACATAATTTGATATATGCATATGCATATGCATATACATACATACATACATATTGCTTCGTTTGAAAAATCAAAACCGGGAAGAAATATTCGAAACGGTACTCTAAGTCATCATATCCGTATCATTAAAGCCAAAAAATAAGGTACATGTCTGAACATCTCAAACTCGGAATTTGTTGGGTGAATAGCCTTTGTACTAATCATCGCAGTGTCTCATAATTTAGAGCTGATATTATTGTATGGAGGATACATATACGTACTTGGCTGAGTTAGATATCCACTGACATGAACGACACTGAATTTGAACTTCAAACAGAACCAAAATCTTCAAAATAAGGAAACTACACAAATATTTCAGACAAAGCTAGTTGAAATCCTAAAAAATCAAACGACGCATTGTTGGAGCCGCAGCTCGGCTAAGCCGTTACTCGATCAATGCGGCTTGGCTGAGCCGGTTTTAGGCCGGCACACCGGCTCAGTCGGCTCGAGCCGGCTGAGATTGGCTTGGATCGAACCGATGAACAATGTCGGTACGCTAGCGATTTGGCTCGGTGTAGCGTGTCGACTCGGCTCAATGTCGAGGTCGGCTCGACTGATCCGACATTGTAGCATGTCGACGCCGATTGCGCCAATGTCGTTTTTTGGATGAAACAACGACGAATCACTGTCGATCTTCTGTTGCGGCTTCACTGGGGGTGGGAAAGCTTTTTAGGTGGTCGATGACCACGACCGGCATCGATGCCGATGAACGTCAAAATGGTTTTGGTCAATAGCGCATCAGGTTTTAATCGACGATTTCGATGTTGTCGGCTATTGGATGGCAATGGAGACTGCATGAGAAGGTGTTGGTGGGGATACCGTTTGTCGACGGTGCAAATTTGGGCGACGGGGGTTTTGGTGGCTAGGTTTAGGTTAGGGTTTTGGGTTTTAAAGATGATTTTTATGGATCTAAAAATCGGAAAAGAAAGATTGTCTTTCGACTCTTATACCAAATTTAATGTAGAATACAAAAGATCTAAGGATTTTGATGGAGAATTTGGAGACGATTTGGAGAAAAGCTTATAAATTAAGGTTTCTTAGCTTTTCACTAAGGGTTCCGAGGCTTCTGATCAAGAAGTTGGACCTTTCTCATGTTTTAGAAATTCTTTTCATTAATTCATTCATTGATTAGAAATAAAACAGTCTAAAGGCCTTTTATAGGCTTACAAACCCAATACTATCTCGTTTCGAGATATCCTAATTGTTGTAGGAAGAAAACTCCAAAATAATAAAAACTCATAAAAATAAATAAAAGATCCTTAATAACTAAACAACTCAACCTCTATACCTATATAAAACCCAAAAAATAAAATAACAATAAAATAAAATAAAAATAAAAATAAAAATAAAAAAGAGTTGGACTCATTTAGATCCATACCCCTGGACATTGTTGAAACCCCCTTATAAGCCCCTCTCTCCCGTGCTCACCTCAGCGGCAGCCGTTGCTTGCTCCAATTGCAGCCGCTGCTGGTAGCGGCTATTGCCGACGACCGCAGTGCGCCTATATTTCTTTCATTTCCATCCATGCAGAATCAACCGCCGCAAGAGCAGCACCCTTCTACATCCATGCCTCGATATCCATCATCTTCGTCCGTTCCAACCCCTTTCTCTCAATCTCAAACACCACTCTTTAACACTGCAAAACCATCCTCCCCTCTCCACCAAAACAACAACGCAAGAGCAGTGCAGCAAGTGCAATAGTAGCAGCACCACCAATAGACACAGTTTGGTTTTGCCTTGCAGGTAGTAGTCCATGAAATGTTTCAATTCTTCATTCAAGGCTTTCGTCATGTTTGCGTGTCATGTTTGCATGTAAAAAAGCTTGGAGGTGAAGCTCAACCCAACATATTCATTCTAGATAATTAAAGAGTGATTCTCTTTCTTCCCTTTGAAAGAGCTCACGGATGCTTATAAAGTTGATCATGACATTGTAAATTTACTCTTGTGGATTAACAAGTGGGGGAATTGTAACACATACTTCACATTGTATTTGTGAACGAACTTGTAATTTACTTGCGATGTAAACATGTTCGTGACTTCATATTTGCATGGATAAAAAATTTTGCATGATAATAATATACTGAAGATGGAGAAAGATGGACCTTAAGCTCTTGTAGTTTTGTTATTGATTTTATTTATTTTAAGACAACACGTTGTGAACATACAAAATCTACCCCCTAGTACAAACATCTAACTCAAGGTAAGAGAACTCGGTTTCTATTTGGTCCTTTCAAAAAAAATTTAGTTTCGGCCGGTTTTACTACGTTTTAGGTTTTGGTTTCAAATTTATCTATATTTTTCATGTATATATTTGTATGAATATGCATTTAAGATAAAAAAAATTTAAATCCAAACTCACTGATTTAAACCCAAACTGAAACGCATACCCAGTATTAACTTAAATCCAAATCCAAAGCCAAAACTCAAACCCAAACCCATTACTAACTTAAAACCCAAACCCATGACCCAAACCCAAAATTTTCATTTTTTTTCCCAATTTGGACAACATGCCCAGGGAGATGACCTAACAATAGGGACATTTTATATCCCAACTACTTTCAATCACACTCCAACACCCCCCCTCGATAACACCCCCCCTCGATCTCAGTCCCTTTTCGAAGCCAATATGACGATGACCACAAAGACTCGGTCGCGATCCTCTGTCGAAGCGAAGACAACGACCATAAAGACGATGATAAACGATGATGATGATGAACCTCATCAATTGAAGACGACGACGATGAGGTCATATCTACATTTCTTTTTTTAATTTCATCGTGAAATTATCATCTGCTTATTTTTTTTTTTTAGTTTCTATTAGAATTTTGGGATTTTTAGTAGAGAAATTTAGTTTTTTTAGCCTTTTGGGGGTTTCAGCTGATACGAGATTCAACCATTATTTCAAATCGGTTCCCTCTGAAATCAATCCGAAATGGCTGGGTTTCGATCAAAACCTTAATCCATAATCTCACTTTGCTTGAATTGTCCAAGAGGAAAATATTCCTGAAACCCAACACCAAGTTCATGAATCTGAAGCTCATGAAACCCCAACACCAATTACAAGCATATGAAATGGAACAAAACAAGCACTTGAGCACACTTAACCCAACACCATCACTGAAAGCATCTCTAGGGCATTTCATCATATACTTAATAATTCTAAAGCACTTGACGTTGTTGCTACATCACCTATTGTTATGCTTGCTGCAATTGCTCCAACTGCTGCTTCTACAATTCATGTCATTGATGTCATCTACCTCCACTGGCCACGGTTGCTACTGTAATAGCTGTTCCTGAAGGGAGTTCCATAGGAAGAAAATGAAGACAGTGAGTAAATGAGGATGAAAGAGACTTTGGCAAGCTGACGGTCAAAACTGAGGGTAGTGTGTGGAGAGAAAGGGAAGGTAGTAGGTTAGGTAGAGCTGGTGGCAAGGGCAGGGTAATGTGCCGACACAAGTGAAGGGGCCCCTTAGCATGGGGGGAGAAGAGGAGTGGGTGAGTAAATGATCTCAATAAAGGAGACAAGCTGTCCTTTTTGAAAATAAAGGGTTGGTTTCCAATAAGCCTTCTTTACATTTTCCATCTTCAGTCTTAGATGTAGAGATGAGAGTTCGCCATGAGAGCAGCGTCTGAGAGGATTCTTCAATTGCCATCAAACATTATCTATAGGGTTGTGTGTACCATGTTGATATTTGGATCTCGTGTTGATATTCGGGTAGACCAAGCTCCAGAAAAATTAGGATAAGTATAATATTATAAACCAGAAATAGGCTAACTAATTCTTTTTCAATGTTCCATATAGAATAAATCGTCAGTAGTCAGGTCTCGTGTTGATATTCGGGTAGAACAAGCTCTAGAAAATTAGGATAAGTAAAATATAATCAACCAGAAATAGGTTAAGAAATTCTTTTTCAATGTTCCATATAGAATAAATCGTCAGTAGGCTTACTCTTGCCACTTAGTGCAGCACGTTAAAATTAAAATGCAGCACGTTATAATTAAAATGCTAGCTACTTTACTGGTATGGTTGCATAATATATTAAAGCAAATAATAATGAATGCTCATCATGATGGAAGCAAATGTTTATGAAAGTCAAATAGCTCTCTTTTAAGCATACCATTAAGTTTCAAAGTTATGGTGGGAGTCATTTTATGAGTCATAATGATGTATATCTCAGTCAACAACTGAGGCATAACATGGCCTCCCAAAAATATCAATGTATTAAAAAACGCCAACAGATGATACCCTTGCCAAAAATGAATAGCATGCAACTTAAAGCATAACAATACACCTTGCATTAAATTAAAGAAGTTATATCACAGGAATGCTCCAAGTTCTCTTAATTATTGTTGTCCGCATTCTGCAAACAGGCTATAAGTTCGTTATTTGACCTGAAAGATAAACGGAATAGCCCATTCATCCAGACTTTCACTTCACAATCTTCAAAGTCTGCCAGAGTTATGGAGGTATTCTCCTTGGTAGCAGGACCTAAAACTATGAGATCGACAACGTCGGCACTAATCTCACAGGTCTAATTGCACTTTCCTTGTTCCCATGTCCTATAATTTTTGCAGCAGATCAGAGTTTCACTTGATACTCACAGCCACTAGAATCTGTTCTGGCTCTCATAGACCGTTCGTCAATGTGGTGTTAGCATCTGCAAACACATGCGCTTTGACAGTTGACATGCTCAAAGGTTTTCAAATGACCATGATGACCTCCAAGACAATACTGACATGGTGACATACTCAAAGGCTCATATGTCATGGAATAACAATTATTTCATGCTGATGTTGTTGATCCCAAGTTCCAGCAAGTCCAGTTCACAAACATCATTTTTTTTTTCGGGGGGGGGATGTCATCCACTAAATATTTTACCGTTACTTGAGAGACATGGCTCCTCCATAAACATAAAATACTCATGGTGAGTATGCGTGTTTTTACATTTTCATCCAAAGGTTGTTTTGTTGAGCGTGTTGATTTCATCGGATGAGGTATGAACCCTTACATTTATAAATTGAATTCTTTAGAATCCATGATTGAAGTAGTAGTCTTTGATAAATGCAACAGCTTCGTAATATTTATTTAGCAAGCCAGCAACTAGCTGCCCAATTCAAATATTCTAGTGCTACTTACTTAACACTGACAGGCATAGGCAAAAGTCATAACATGTAATGGAGTCAAAATGATTTATAAACAAAGCAGGAAGATACTTACAGATACTGCAAGTGTTCAAGTTTTCCAAGTTCAGATACAAGATGGCCAGACAGATTTGAATTTCCAAGGTCCCTGCAGAAGACATCAAAGACAATTTAACAACATTTAACCAATTTGCACTAATTCACAGTAATGATTTTCAGAAAAAGAGGGAGAAATCATACTGGAAACAAAACCAAAAACAACAACAAGCAAGAGAAATATAAACAGAGATTAAGCGCCACAGGTTAAAGATGAACAAAATGTAATATCAAATATGAAGCACATGATGACATGATGATCTTCAAGTCCTTGATCGATCAACTATCAAGACCATGATGTTGATATGTTTCTAAAGATTGACGGACATGAAGTTCAGTTACACGAACAAGCCTTATATTCCAAAACTCAGCATGAAGCTTTGATTTTTTTTAAATTAAAATTCCTCGAGTGAGATTGGAAGGAGCATTTTCTTCTTTTGGAGTGTCTTCTCATGCCTGGATCCCATGTTTAGCAACATACTTATCAATGAAACAATCTATTGTACATTTGAGATTTTACCAATATCAAATGGTTCTTATATTGTTGTATTCATGTTCAAAGAGTGGCCAACTTTTGCCAGATCTAGTTCCATTATGCTTCTAACAGACTAATACATCCATCTTCAATATATATTTCTAAGAACTATAATCATAAAACAAGATAAAATTTTCTCATGTATCATTTACCAACAACTCATCCACAACCATCACTCATCATGTGAGGCCCTTCCAAAAAATAGGATTGCTACGAATCATAGCTGAAGGTTGAGACAAAGTCAAAGCTCCACAGAATATTGAAAAATGTAACAATCACCTAGAAATTCAAGATCAACTGTTTAAAAAGTTGCTTAAAGAACTAAGAATATCACAGAACCCCGAAATCAAATTCACGAGTTGGTAAGTCACTGCTTTGACAATGCAATTTAAGACTTATCAAACCAAAGAACCGACCACCAAATTTCCCTAGACCAAAAGTTTCTTAAAAGGAAGATGCCACAAAATTACATTCATCTTGTAAGTCAAAAGAGGGAATCAAAGCATTCACCAACATGGGTTTTTTTTTTAAAATTGCTCATAATAACTTGATATCCAATTTTTCCATCACATCTCAATCAAAAGTCAACATGCACTCGGTAAGACTTCTGCATTTCCACACAAAATATTGAGGGGAAGCAAAACATCCTGCAACATATGTTATGTATGACACTTCATTTGTAAAGCTCTATTCACCTCAACACTATGCATAAGATAAATTACGCTATACTTAGGTAAAAGTTATTTGTTTTGCGGATCAATTTCTTTTGGAAAAAGTTAGCTGTTTGCGTAGCATTTTACAATTTTATATGACTCAAATATAAGTATAGTAAAATCACACACATATAGCCATGTCATCATGTGTGATTCTAGAGAATTATCATGTATAATACTCAGTGTTTAAGCATGAATTGGGCACTTGTAACTGTGTCTACAGATCATAGTCTATGATATTACTTTTACAACTAACAACACCGCAATCTATTTGGAAAAAAATGCATTCACAAATCAACGAGAGAATAAGTCATCTCCGAATTATTTGCCACAGACCAATGAAATCACAAAGGAACTAGTTGCGATCAGTTAAGACAAAAAATTTCAAATTTTACGCAATTAAAAACTGTTGTAAGGCCGACCCCTCAAGTTTTTTTAAACATTCTCTTGCTATAAGACCTTTATATGGTCAAATGCTTAAGAATATAAAATCCATTTCTAGATCCACTTAAGTAGAAGTTACTCGGAAATGAATCAGATAACTGCTCTTTGACTAAATTCTGTTATATGACTTTAATTGGTTTTCCTAAGAGCAACGATATAGTTAAAATACTCCAGAAGACTACTCCATTGACGTTGTTTAAAAAAAGGAAACAAACTAATAAATAATAAACTCAAATAGATCTTACACACTAATCACAAATATCAACAAAATGGCAAATCCTGATATTTACCGTCTATACAGTGACATTTAAAGCACGTCAACTTGCTTAAAATTAAATAGATATTTTTGTTTTACAATTACAATCAAACAAACACCTCAAAGTTTTATTTCGAATAAGAAGTTAGTCATGAGAATCTAGCTGCATCCCCGCTAAACCGAATCAAATAAACATTCTAACCAATTTTAACAGTACCAAACATAAATCAGCATCACATAGACAAAGGAGAAGAATAAGGATATATATTAAGTAACTTCATTAATGCTCAATCAACCTTAAGACCGTAAAAAAGATGCAACAATTAACTGCAACGGACTTGGACAATTGGATCATTAAAGGACATGGGGGAGATGAAGACGGAGCATACACTCTAGTGACGCGATTGTCTTGGTTGCAAGTGACGTGGAACCAGGTGCAGGGATTGACGAGGGTCGGATCCCAGCTCTGCAGCACGTTGTCCGGATCCGATAAGCTCTTCCGTAGAGCGTAAAGAGCGTCTCCCTCCGAATTCGAAGATGCCAGAGGGGAGAGCATGGCCATGGCGACAAGGGCAAGCCCTACTAGAGCTCCGGCCATGGCGATCGATGCCGAACCAATTCTAGGGCTAGGGTCTGTTTCGATTGAGCTTTTGTCGGTTGATTTGTGGTAGTAAAATGAAAGGGAAAGGGAATCGTTGGGGTTTCAAATGGTGGACTTGGACTAGTCTTTCTGCTTTTTGGTCATCTGGGGGAGGTGGATGGGTTCCGATGTTCCTTCGGGCAGTGGTTTGGTTAAGCGGTGGCGTTGGGGCGAGACGACGCGGAATGGGCTGCCAATCTTGACTTGTCAGACAACATGAGTCCACTTTGCCGTGGTGGTGTCATTTTTTGAAGAGGCGTGGGGATGTGTGCAAGTGTGCCGCAAGAACAGTTGCGTTAAGTTGGTCCGGAGATTCCGGAGCGCGTGATGCACCTTTTTCTTTGGATCGAGTTTTTTCGTGATGTTGTACCAACATTTTCTCGCGACCGCCAATGTCACGCTTTGTTGCAAAGCTGGGAATATTTGTAATGTTTCGATGGGTAAGAAAAGTTGAATTAAATAGAAATGTTGTTAATTGCACCGTACATATTTATTTATTTATTTTTGGTAAGTACCGTGCATATTTTTAAGTACACCATACTTCTTATTTTATCATTACTGTATTCTTAACTTTTTTTATTTGAATTTTTTTTCATCACAAATTAATTTGACGTTTTTATTCTTTTGTTATTGGTTAATTTTTACTTTTAATACAAAAACTAAAAATAATTTTAAAAATCGAATGAAAAAAATATTTACAGAAATCAACCAATTATTGCCACGTCAGCGGCCAGGTGCGTGTCTGGACGTTGACTGGGCATGGTTTGACTTGGCCGCACTTGCCAAGTGTGGCCAAGCAAATTGTGTTGGTGCAGGAGGTTGTGGGTTCGAATCTTGTTGTTTATATGGGAATACTGAGAATTGATCACTGGACCTCTCTCCTCCAAACAAGAAGCAATACCACCAGGCTACCAAGCTTTTCATCATATAGCATGCAAACAATCTATTTGAAGGCTTGAGCGAAACTGTCCCCTAATGAATTTGGCCGCACTTTCCAAGTGCGATCAAATTGTGGAAATTCAATTTGGCCGCACGTGCCAAGTGCGGCCAAGTCAAAGCATGCTCAGTCAGCACCCAGGCACGCGACTGGCCGATGTTGTGTTCAGAATTGGTCGATTCCTGTAAATTTTTTTTGTTTGATTTTAAAGGTTTTTTTTTTTAATTTTTGTATTACATGTAAAAATTACCCTTATGTTATGAATGAGGGAGGCATTTGGCCTCCCCTCCTTCATTACCCACTCTCATTAGTCCTCATTACTATGAATAATGGGGACTCTTGGTCTCCTTGAGGCCTTTCATCTCCCTTCCCTGATTTAATATATAGAGAACCATGGCCTATGGCCATGGTTACTCATTCCATTTCTAAGAACCTAAGTCTCTATTTCTCCTCTAGTTTGATTATCCTATAACACGTTATCAGCACGTGTTCTCCTCTTGAGCACAAATTTTTCAACAAAATTTTCATCTCCTCCGCGAAAGGAATCTATAGTTGCTGCGGCGAGGAATCTATTGGTTGCAGCGTTGCGGCATCCTCAAAGCGTTCGGGAGCTCGGATTTTTATCTACGGTTCTAATCTACGGTCGTCCCTAGATCATCGATCTAGAGGTAAAATTCTATTTCCCGTAGATTACAATACATGAAAATTTTTACATTGTTAAAATACAAGTAAAAATTAAAAAAAAACCCTTAGCCTACTCTCCCGTGCCGCCGTCCCCCCCCCCCCCCCCCCCCGTCGGGGGGGGGGGGGTCTTTGTCGCTGCGCCGCCCCCCGTTGCCGCGCCGCCCCCCGTCGGGGGGGCCTCCGTTGCCGCGCCGCCACCCCCCCCCCACCCCCCCGTCGGGGGGTTGATCTGCCCCTCCCCCCCCCCCCCCGTCGGGGGGGGGGGCCCTCTGTATCGGCGCACCCCCCCCCCCCCCCGACGGGGGGGCTGATCTGTCGCAGCGCACTCCCCCGTCGGGGGGTTGATCTGCCCCCCCCCCCCCCCCCCCCCGTCGGGGGGCCCTCTGTATCGGCGCACCCCCCCCTCCCGACGGGGGGGGGGGGGCTTATCTGTCACAGCGCACCCCCCCGACGGGGGAGGCCCGATCCGCCGCCCCCCCAGTCGGGGGGGGCTCTGTCGCCGATCCGCCGCCCCCCCCCCCAGTCGGGGGGGGGGGGGCTCTGTCGCAGATCCGCCGCCCCCCCAGCGGGGGAGGCCTCTGTCGCCGCGCCCCCCCCCCCCCCCCCGGACGGGGGGCCGTCCGATCGAGCCCACCCACGCCCCCCCCCCCCCCCCCCGTCGGGGGGGGGGGTTCTTCCGTAACACTGCCCCCCCGACGGAGGGGGCCGGCCTATTATCCCCCCCCCCCAGCAGGGGGGTCTACTGTTGTGAAGCCCCCTCTGATAGGGGGGTCTGATTGGTTGACTGGCGGATACTGGCAGGAAAGGGGGACTTCTGTCCACCGGCGAAACCCGAAAAAAATAATAATTAACATATGGGTTAGAATTTGAGGAGACCGATTTAGGGATTTTCTGGTGTTCCCCAACCTAAAGTAGGCTAAATTTAATTAAAATTGATAGTTGGGCCAGAAGCCCATTTGTGAGTATCAATAACACAAATATTTTAATTGGGCCTACAGCCCCTATTACCTAACGGTAAAAATTATATTTAGCCTACTAAATAATTGCCTGAAGCCAATTCTTTAACGGGACTCTCCCCTGAGTAAAATCAAAAATAATCTCTATATTCCTTGTTGACCAATTATTTTATACATCCCTCTTGCATATTATAATATATGTTTTATTAGGACTCTATTTTTCAAAATATAACTATCTCAAAGATCCTGAGACCGCTCTGCCGTTAGTCAACTAACATAACGGTGTATGACGTTTCCACGTGGTCTACGAGATAATTATATTTTCTAGTTTCCTTTACAAATATGTTTTGCTTGAGATATATGCGTGGTTGTTCATTTTTATGCCAGTAGCATATTTAGAACTGCGTGGATGTTTAAATAAGTAAAAATGTGTTTTTCGGGATCGGCCATTGGATACATATTTACATTCCTGCACTTTTATTTTTCTTTTGAGAGAATTTGTAAGTGAGGAAATTTGTATTAAAAGCCAAAGCTCGGTGCAACAGCATATGAAGACGGAGATATAGGGACCCAGTCTGGGTTTCCAAAGTTGTATTTTTCTTTTTCTCTTATGGAATGTAAACGAACTTTGGACTATGTACTATTTTGGGTATCTGGCCGATCCCCGCATTTTTACTTGTTTATTTCTTTGTGCATGAATATTTGAATTTTAATTAATTCATGCTCATTTTAAATTGCGTAGATAAATGGCAAAATTGGCAAGCGTCGATTTCGAAGTCCTTGATTCTGCAGGGACAAATTACCTGAGTTGGCGAGTGGACCTGAAGTTCCACTTGCGTTCGATGGCCCTCCTTTGGTCCATTTTGGCTCCTTCCTCGGCCCCAGTAGCGACCGAAGCTTCTGCTACATCTAGCAGCAGCCCTACAACCACTGTATCCGATGTAGATAATGCGAAAGCCATAATCTACATTAGGAAACATATAGATCGGACCTTGAAGGCCGAATACTTAACGGTTGAGGACCCAAAGGACCTATGGACAGCACTGGAAGCACGGTATAAACATCAAATTGATGTTATATTACCCCGTGCCAGTTATGAGTGGGAAAACCTCAGACTTCAGGACTATAAGTCCGTCGCTGAGTATAATTCTGCACTTCATAACATCACCTCACGCCTGAAGTTGTGCGGTGAAGAAGTGACAGAACAACGCATGTTGGAAAAAACATTTACCTCGTTTCACGAGAAAGATGCAATCCTCATGCAGCAGTATCGTGAACGCAACTTCACGAAATTCTCTGATCTGATCTCATGCCTACTTAGGCAGAGCAAAATCGAGATTTACTGCTTGCAACTCATAACTTGCGTCCAGCTGGCACTGCCCCAATCCCTGAAGTTCACCATGTTTCTCCCCAGAAGTGGAAAAACAAGAGGAAGCCTAAAACACTAAAGGGAAAGCGGTAATGAAGCAACCAAGAGGTGCAGCTCCCCAGACAAACAAAAACAATAAAGGGAAGAAACTTCACTTGGAAGCGAAAGAACACCGAGCACGTTTCACTTCCAAAGAAGACCTGGGAGGACAAATGCCATAGATGCGGCATGACTGGCCATTGGTCCAGAAACTGCCGCACTCCTCGACACCTACAGGATTTATACCAGGCGAGCCAGAAGTCTCGACCTGAGACAAACTTGACTGGTGTACTGCCGCCAACTGTCTTTACTGCTAAAGACTTCGAGAACGACGACCTGCTCGATTGAGCACTATCTTTTATCTATGCATTTAGAATTCGATGTATCTTCATCTTTATTTTGCTTTAGTACGCTCTTTTATTTTCGAATGTTATCTACATTTTCGCTCAAATAAAATTTCGTTTTTGCTTATATAGATGATGTCTGAGTGCCTAGTCGATAGTGCCTCGACGCACACAATCCTTCGCGATCATTGCTATTTTAATAGCGTAAACAAATATGACGGTCCAGTTATCACAATTTCAGGACTGTCCCAAATAATCGAAGGAACTGGTGAAGCAATTATATTGCTCCCAAATAACACAAGACTTCAAATAAATAATGCATTATTCTCTCCTAAATCAAATAGGAATCTCGTAAGTTTCAAAGATTTCCGTTTAAACGGATATCACTTAGAGACCAGAGATGAAAATAAGGTTGAATATCTAATTGTAACTCGCCAAAAAGATGACCAGAAGATCATCTGCGAGTGATTCAAGGGACTCCCGTCGGGTCTCTACCAAACATACATTCAATCAGTAGAAGCCAATATGATTGAGCACCAGACGTGCCAATCACTGCCAGAGTTCCAACTCTAGCACAATAGACTTGGTCACCCTGGAACAGCAATGATGCGCCGCATCATCACTGAATCCCGTGGACACAAATTGAAGAAACTGAAGATTCTTCAAAAGGGTGAATTTCCATGTCTCCCTTGTTTCAAGGGAAAACTAATAATGAGACCATCCCTCCTGAAAGTGGGATTAGAGTCTCCTGGTTTCCTTGAGAGAATACATGGTGACATTTGCGGGCCTATTCACCCCGCAAGTGGCCCATTTCGGTACTTCATGGTACTGATTGATGCATCAACCAAATGGTCGTATGTGTGCCTCTTGTCCACCCGCAACCTAGATTTTCCAAAGCTATTGGCACAAATAATAAGGTTGCGTGCTCATTTCCCCGATAACCATATCAAGAAACTACGTCTTGATAATGCGGGAGAATTTACTTCACAAGTCTTCGAAGACTATTACCGGGCAACGGGTATTGAAGTTGAACATCCGGTAGCACATGTTCACACCCAAAACGGATTAGCTGAGTCTCTTATAAAGAGACTCCAATGGATTGCACATCCATTGCTTATGCAATCCCAGTTGCCTGTGGATGCTTGGGGGCATGCTATTTTACATGCCGCATCACTTATTAGGATAAGACCCTCTGGAGGTCACACTTTATCCCCGATGCAACTAGCATACGGCGCACCACAGGATATCTCTCATTTGAGAGTGTTTGGTTGTGCGGTATATGTCCCAATAGCACCACCTCAGAGGACCAAAATGGGTCCTCAGCGTCGTCTAGGTATATATATTGGGTTTGATTCACCCTCTATTATCAGATACCTTGAACCCCTGACGGGTGACGCATTCAAGGCACGTTTTGCTGACTGTGAATTTAATGAGAAAATTTTTCCAAAACTGGGCACACAGTCTAAGAAGCCAGAAGCTTCTGAGACCATTAGTATGGACCAGAAGTCTTTGTCCCTTTACGATCCGCGTACTAATCTGTGTGAAGATGAGATCCTGAAGATCCTTCACATCCAGAATACAGTACATCTATTACCGGATAAATTCACGGACAACCAGAAGATTGTCCGTTCACACGTCCCTGCTGCCAATACGCCAGCTAGGATTGACATCCCCATAGATGGATGCAACCCACCGGCAGCAGATTTGGCTGTACCTCAAATGAAAAGAGGACGCCCACCTGGTTCAAAAGATAAAGTTCCTCGAAAGAGGAAGACTCCTGGTGATACTAAGAATATCCCTCCACAGGATGCTGTGCTCAGACCAGCTACTTCTCCCCTCCTGATTTCCCCAGCAGAGGAAACAATAGGAGAAACATCATTAAATTTTGTACGTACTGGAGAAGTACTGGACAGAAATAGCATAGTCGTCGACGACGATTTTGCGTTCGATATTGTCGTTCACGTCACTGAATATGACGATGACGTCGAACCACGATCTTTAGCGGAATGTAAACGCAGAGATGATTGGCCAAAGTGGGACGAGGCAATAAGAGTAGAGCTGGTGTCACGACCCGCTTCCCTAAAATGGAGGCGAGACGTGAAAAGGTCCGCACGGGAGAGGAGCTATGAAGCCCCAAACCCGATAAGCGTCAATTTAGTATAAGCAGGTCCCTGTAATTGCAATCGAAACAACAACAATAATAATAATAGACGGATAAGAAATGTCAATCCCAAAGTTTGTCCACAAAATATTCAACATCACAGAAAAGCCACCAGGCTAAAAGAAAGAGTCTAAGGGCCCAGAACAAGGCCAAACAAAAGCAACGACATAAATAAGTATAGGTGCCACGCACCAATAACAAAACAACTGTCTAACAAAAATAAAGCACAACGGAGACACTAGGACTGGTCCCCAGTGTCTACGTACTCCCCGTCCAACACGGGCTCAAGCTCGGCGTCCGCAAACGCCTCACCCTCAGCTGGCAACTCAGGCTCAAGGTCTAACATGCGTCACCCAAAAGAGAAAGGGGCACATGTCAGCAAGTCTAAAAAGACTTGTGCAAGGAAACTGGAATAAAGGTAAACTAGCAACCTAGCAGTTATAGTATGATGTATGGCATGGTAAGTATGGTATGGAAGTGACAAGTAAAGTACAAGTGGTAAGTGTGACAAGTATAGTCAAGTAACAACAAGTACAAGGGATCACCCACACATGGATGCCCTATTGCCCGCAGGCTGTATTCAAGTGTCAAGTACAAGGGATCACTCAACGAGTGCCCTATTGCCCGCAGGCTGTATTCAAGTATCAAGTACAAGGGATCACTCAACGAGTGCCCTATTGCCCGCAGGCTGTGTTGAGCTCGTCTTCTGGAACACGAGCCAGAAAGTGGATTTAACAAGTGTGGCGTAGGGGTGCACCTAGCCGGAACAAGTAACACTAGTATGTAGCAAAGCTACGCAATCACGATGAGTATTCAAGCATGCAATGACATGAGCAGTTAATTCGCGTACCGTTAATTGTAATTAAACATGGCAGGCAAAATGCAATGACATGAACAGATATTCGCGTACCGTTTATTTGAATGAAACATGACAGGCAAAATGCAATAGCAGTTAAGGATGCATGGATGACATGAACATTTGATACGCGTACCGTTTATTTGGAAATTAAACGCGACATACAAGCATGATGAGGGTGACGGACCAAGCTTCGTTGTCAAGCTAGGTCAATGGCGTCTAAACGGCTATCCTTTCACCGTCTAGTCTCTTTTACGCTAAAGCAAGGTAAATGGCCTAAAAATATGGCCCAAATCAAGAGATGCAAGTTTCACTTGCCTATCACCGGGGAGAACGGTTACGAAAGTTCGTCTCCGCGGATGCTAGCCTACGGGGAATCGCTGTTATGGGGAACAATCATCAAAACACAAGTATTTTATTAGGGTTTCATAAAAATTACAATAGGATATGAAAACAACGGTAGATCGATTTCTTACCGAGAGGAGGCGGAAGGAATACTCCGGGGAACCCTAGGACCAGATCTGGAAAAGATTGGGGGAAGTTGGGGAAACTAGGGTTTTGGGGGATTTTGGGGTTTGATGAGATTCTTGGTGAGATTTTGGGGAAGATGAGTGGTAGATTGAGTGAATGGATGGATTGGATGATGGATTTAGGGTTTGGAATGGAGGATTGAAGCTTGGAGGAAGATGGGGGCTTAGAGGGGAAGAAACTAGGGTTTAGGGTCGTGTTGGAGAAGATGAAAACGTTTGGGTTGGGTATTTATAGGTTGAGCTGGCGGCTGCCCAGAAATTAGGGTTTTAACACAGACTAGTCGGTCAAAGAACAACCACTGACCGACTAGTTTGGTAACTAGTCGGTCGGTCGACCAACGCAGACCGACTAAGTGTAAACAGTAACTCCTGAACGAAAATAGGATTTTAGAGTTAGTCGGTCCATGAACAAGTACTGACCGACTAGTTTTGAATCTAGTCGGTCGATGAACGTTCTTAGACCGACTAAGGGTGAACAATAATTGATACAAAATAAGATGATGTGTTAGTCGGTTCAAGAAGCATTGCTGACCGACTAGTTTGCAACCTAGTCGGTCAACCAACGTTCTTAGACCGACTAACGATAAACAGTAACTCCTGAATAATTTTAGGAAGCTAACTAGTCGGTCCAAGAAGGATTGCCGACCGACTGGATCGTCATCTAGTCGGTCGGTGGCCCTTCTTACACCGGCTAATGAGCACCAAAAGTTCCGATACGGAGCGCGAGGCCCCGTGATCGAATCCTAAGACTCCTAGGCTTGATCTAATAGTTAGATATGATCGTTATGAAGTCCGTCACAAATGACACACTTCGAAATCGACGATCCTAAGGAAGAAGCGAGAAAATACGACGAATCGATCGAAAATGAAAGCTACGGAGACGAAAACCACAAATGAGGGTAAAATCCACCAAAACATATATTATATTATATTATATCCAGATACATGAAAAGCAGTCGTTACATCCTCCCCAACTTAAGAAAAATTCCGTCCTCGGAATTTCCAAAAACTCACGAGTCCGGAAACAAAAGTGGGAAACGCTCTCGCATCTCATCCTCATTCTCCCAAGTAGACTCTCCCGGTGAACCGTGTCGCCACACCACCCTCACAAGATTGACAACCTTGTTCCGAAGCGATTTCTGCCGCCTGTCCAAAATCTGCACTGGATGCTGGTCATACGTCATATCGGGGCGAACGGTAATCTCCGAAAAATCCACGGCATGAGATGGATCGCTAATGTATCGACGAAGCTGCGACACATGGAAAACATCGTGAACTCCTTCCAAAGATGGCGGCAAGGCCAAGCGATAAGCTACCTCGCCAACCCTCTCCAAAACATCAAATGGTCCAATGTATCGCGGGCTCAACTTCCCACGCTTCCCGAAACGAATCACACCACGATTCGGGGAAATCTTCAAGAACACATGGTCGCCCGGCTGAAACTCCAAAGGACGACGTTTAGCATCTGCCCAATGCTTAAAACGGTCCTGAGCAATCCTCAACCTCTCCCGAATATTCCTGACGATATCCACGGCCTCCACGATCATCTCAGGTCCCAACAACTCCCGATCACCAACGTCATCCCAACTCAATGGCGATCGACATTTCCTCCCATAAAGAGCGGCGAAAGGCGCCATGCCAATACTCGCCTGGAAGCTGTTGTTGTAGGAAAACTCCACCAAATGCAGATGGTCCTCGCACGAACCCTTGAAATCCAACATGCACGCCCTCAGCATGTCTTCCAAAATCTGAATCGTCCTCTCGGACTGGCCATCCGTCTACGGATGGTACGCCGTGCTGAAACTCTGACGCGTACCCAAGCTCTTCTGCAAACTCTGCCAAAACTGAGATGTGAACCTCGTGTCTCTGTTTGACACGATACTCACGGGGACTCCATGAAGTCGCACGACTTCCTCCATATATCTCCTCGCTAGCACCTCCGTGGACTGTCCCACTCGGAATGGAATAAAGTGCGCAGATTTGGTCAATCGATCTACGATCACCCAAATCGCATCATTCTGCTTCGGACTCCGAGGTAGTCCAGTCACGAAATCCATAGTGATGTGCTGCCACTTCCACTCCGGAATCGGAAGCGGTTGTAGCAACCCGGCCGAACGCTGATGCTCCGCCTTCACTTGCTGGCAAACCAAGCACTTGGCTACACTCCGAGCCACGCTCCTCTTCATACCATGCCACCAATAATTCAGACGAAGATCCTGGTACATCTTGGTGCCACCAGGATGCACAGAATACGGCGAACTGTGTGCCTCCACCATCAGCTCCTCTCTGATATCTCCAGCTGGCACACACAACCTGGCTCCAAACCTCAGCGAGCCATCCTCATGAATCAAAAAGTCAGTCCACAGACCGGCTTCCACCATCTCCCGAATCCTTACCAACTTCGGATCCTCAGCCTGGCCAGCCTTAATCCGATCCACGATCGTCGACTGTACCTGCATGTACATCAACGACGAAGCCTCCCCAGGAAGAACAATCTCCACACCAGACTCGCAAAAATCCTGCTGCAATCTCCACTGCGAGGTCAAAATCATCACCGCTGGAAGCCTACTCAAAGCATCTGGAACCACATTCACCTTGCCAGGGTGATACCGCAAATCAATCTCATAATCCGCCATAAGCTCCAACCATCGACACTGTCGCATATTGAGCTCCTTCTGAGTGAAAATATACTTCAAGCTTTTGTGATCGGTGAAAATCTTCACTTTCTCACTCAACAAGAAGTGCCTCCAAATCTTAAGAGCAAACACAACGGCAGCCAACTCCAAATCATGCGTCGGGTAATTCTTCTCATGAACCTTAAGCTGACGAGACGCATATGCCACAACATGCCCGTGCTGATGCAACACGCAACCGAGACCCTTGCCAGAAGCATCGCAAAAGATCTCAAATCCACCGCTGCGATCAGGCACGACAAGAATAGGGGCACTCGTCAATCTCTCCTTCAGAACACCAAAAGCACTCTCGCAATCACCCGACCAAACATAAGCAACATCCTTCCGCGTCAACCTGGTCATCGGCTCAGCAATACGGGAAAAGTCCTTAATGAATCGCCGATAGTAACCAGCAAGTCCAAGGAAACTCCGAATCTCAGACGCAGACGACGGAACAGGCCACTCCCTGATGGCCCTAATCTTCTCAGGATCCACAGAAATTCCATCTCCAGTCACCACATGCCCAAGAAAAGCTACTCGGTCCAGCCAAAACTCGCACTTCGAAAACTTAGCATACAAGCGATGCTTCCTCAAAATCTCCAACACCGTCCTCAAGTGCGATGCATGCTCTTCCTCCGACTTCGAATAGATTAGAATGTCGTCGATAAAGATAACGACAAACTTATCCAAAAAGTCGTAGAAAATCAGGTTCATCAGATTCATGAAAACTGCGGGCGCGTTAGTTACGCCGAAAGGCATAACCACGAACTCATAGTGTCCATACTTCGTCCTGAACGCTGTCTTCGGAACATCATCCCTCTTCACCTTCAACTGATGGTAACCACTCCTCAAATCCAACTTAGAAAACACCCTCGAACCTACAAGCTGATCAAAAATATCATCAATGCGAGGCAACAGGTATTTATTCTTAATGGTCACCGCATTCAATTCCCGATAGTCCACGCACATGCGACGCGAACCATCCTTCTTCTTAACCAGCAACACCGGTGCTCCCCACGGAGACACGCTAGGATTAATATAACCCTTCTGCAACAGCTCATCCAACTGCTTCCGCAACTCTTCCAATTCTGCAGGTGCCATTCGATACGGCGCCTTCGAAATCGGCTGCGCGCCTGGAACAAGATCGATAGAAAATTCCAGAGCTCGATCAGGTGGCAACCCAGACATCTCCTCGGGGAAGACGTCGCCAAAATCTCGCACCACAGCTGGCCATTCCAGCTCCATCTGCATAGCTACAGCCTCCACCGGCCTGGCCCGAAATCTGACAGGACCAAGCGAACTGCTACCACGACTGAACTCAAACACTGGATGTCCGGGAATCTCGAACACCACCTTCTTCCTCCTGCAGTCGATCGTAGCATAGAAGCTCGCAAGCCAATCCATCCCAAGGACCGCATCGTAGTTGATGATGTCGTGGACAATGAAATCAGCACAAAGCTCACGTCCACAAACCACCAACGGGCAAGAATTGCACCCACGATGCACCGAGACCACACCGTTCCCTGTGACGATATTCCAACTCTTGGAGAGAGAGGACGTCGACAAGGAATGCTTCTCCACGAAGCTCCGGGCCAAAATGCACATCGACGCACCAGAGTCAAAGAGGACTCGTGCGGGGAATGTGCAAACCAAAACCACTCCTAACAAGCAATTAACAATCAAATCCTAGTCTAGCAGCAAACATGAGCAAGCAACCAACATAATCAAAGATCAAACCAACTAAGGAAGATAAATAGCTAGAATGAGCGTTACCTGTAATAACCTCATCCACAGCCATGCTCTCCTCCTCAGTCATCAGAAATGCCTGCCTCCTCGGCGGAGCGGCCCGCTGAAAAGCCTGTCTCTGTGGAACAAGAGGCGCTCCACGTCCAACGGGCACAGGAGCTCGCTGCTGCAACGGCTGTGCTGCAATAGGAGCCCGCCAAGGCTGCCTCGACTTCGAACACTCCCGGATGGTGTGGGCGGGATCTCCGCAGACAATGCACTGTCCCAGAAACCTCCTACACTGATCCCTGAGGTGTCCAGTCTTGCCACAGAAATGGCAAGTCTTTAGAATAGGCCCTCCTGGCCTCTTAAACTGAGCGGACTGATTAGGCCTGAATCCAGGTCTAACCACAGCTCTCGCCTGCTCCACAGGCCTCCTCACAGTACCAACAACAGACCCCTTCCTCTGGTTCACAAGCAGCTCCTGCCTCTTGGCAGCGACCAACACCTTCTGATAAGATTCCCGGTCAGAAGAGGTCACAAAGCTCTGGAGCTCTGAAGCAAGCCCCTGCAGAAACCTCTGAGCTCGCTCCTCAGCGTCCTGCACCATCTTTGGTGCAAACTGACTCAGCCTCATGAACTCCTGGTGGTACATGTCCACCGACGAGTTCCCCTGCTTCAGATCGATAAAACGCTGCAGCATCTCTTCCCTGGCAGCCTTCGGGAAGAACTCACCATCAAATCTGGCCTTGAAGGTAGCCCAGACGATCGGCTCAACCAACATCTTTTCCTCAGCATCCCACCAATTCCTGGCGTTATCCTTCAGCTGGCGCTTTGCCAAGTCAACCCAACTTACTTCGTTGACCTTAGACATCTTCAGATTGTCCTCGATATTCCTCATCCATTCATCAGCAGCTAATGGACCTTCGGTTCCATCAAAATACGCAGGACCCAGCTCTCTGAACTGCTTCGCCCCGGGCTCAGGGCGAGGGGTTTCCACCACCCGAGCAGCTCGAGTCACTGGAGCATTCTGCACCTGCAGGAGCACACTCTGCTGAACCTGCATCATCTGCAACATCATCCTCATCATCTCCCCACTAGTGGGCTCCCGCTCAGGCTCCTCTCATGAGGGGGCGCACCACTACCACCACCACGGGTGATTCGCCTTCCTGCCATCTAATGACGCAGAAAACGAAACAATTAGACTCATAGCTTAGGGCTCAGATGTCGAAATTATTTGTTGGACAATCTTGCATTATTATCGTTATCCCGATATTTACAGTTACAGATAGACCTGCATGGGCCACCACTAAAACCTGTCATGACCCGCTTCCCTAAAATGGAGGCGAGACGTGAAAAGGTCCGCACGGGAGAGGAGCTATGAAGCCCCAAACCCGATAAGCGTCAATTTAGTATAAGCAGGTCCCTGTAATTGCAATTGAAACAACAATAATAATAATAATAGACGGATAAGAAATGCCAATCCCAAAGTTTGTCCACAAAATATTCAACATCACAGAAAAGCCACCAGGCTAAAAGAAAGAGTCTAAGGGCCCAGAACAAGGCCAAACAAAAGCAACGACATAAATAAGTATAGGTGCCACGCACCAATAACAAAACAACTGTCTAACAAAAATAAAGCACAACGGAGACACTAGGACTGGTCCCCAGTGTCTACGTACTCCCCGTCCAACACGGGCTCAAGCTCGGCGTCCGCAAACGCCTCACCCTCAGCTGGCAACTCAGGCTCAAGGTCTAACATGCGTCACCCAAAAGAGAAAGGGGCACATGTCAGCAAGTCTAAAAAGACTTGTGCAAGGAAACTGGAATAAAGGTAAACTAGCAACCTAGCAGTTATAGTATGATGTATGGCATGGTAAGTATGGTATGGAAGTGACAAGTAAAGTACAAGTGGTAAGTGTGACAAGTATAGTCAAGTAACAACAAGTACAAGGGATCACCCACACATGGATGCCCTATTGCCCGCAGGCTGTATTCAAGTGTCAAGTACAAGGGATCACTCAACGAGTGCCCTATTGCCCGCAGGCTGTATTCAAGTATCAAGTACAAGGGATCACTCAACGAGTGCCCTATTGCCCGCAGGCTGTGTTGAGCTCGTCTTCTGGAACACGAGCCAGAAAGTGGATTTAACAAGTGTGGCGTAGGGGTGCACCTAGCCGGAACAAGTAACACTAGTATGTAGCAAAGCTACGCAATCACGATGAGTATTCAAGCATGCAATGACATGAGCAGTTAATTCGCGTACCGTTAATTGTAATTAAACATGGCAGGCAAAATGCAATGACATGAACAGATATTCGCGTACCGTTTATTTGAATGAAACATGACAGGCAAAATGCAATAGCAGTTAAGGATGCATGGATGACATGAACATTTGATACGCGTACCGTTTATTTGGAAATTAAACGCGACATACAAGCATGATGAGGGTGACGGACCAAGCTTCGTTGTCAAGCTAGGTCAATGGCGTCTAAACG
This sequence comes from Scilla litardierei, assembly GCA_030789695.1. Taxonomy (NCBI): domain Eukaryota; kingdom Viridiplantae; phylum Streptophyta; class Magnoliopsida; order Asparagales; family Asparagaceae; genus Scilla; species Scilla litardierei. The sequence goes on along the minus strand of CM061132.1, from coordinate 133,508,021 downwards.
GCTATCCTTTCACCGTCTAGTCTCTTTTACGCTAAAGCAAGGTAAATGGCCTAAAAACATGGCCCAAATCAAGAGATGCAAGTTTCACTTGCCTATCACCGGGGAGAACGGTTACGAAAGTTCGTCTCCGCGGATGCTAGCCTACGGGGAATCGCTGTTATGGGGAACAATCATCAAAACACAAGTATTTTATTAGGGTTTCATAAAAATTACAATAGGATATGAAAACAACGGTAGATCGATTTCTTACCGAGAGGAGGCGGAAGGAATACTCCGGGGAACCCTAGGACCAGATCTGGAAAAGATTGGGGGAAGTTGGGGAAACTAGGGTTTTGGGGGATTTTGGGGTTTGATGAGATTCTTGGTGAGATTTTGGGGAAGATGAGTGGTAGATTGAGTGAATGGATGGATTGGATGATGGATTTAGGGTTTGGAATGGAGGATTGAAGCTTGGAGGAAGATGGAGGCTTAGAGGGGAAGAAACTAGGGTTTAGGGTCGTGTTGGAGAAGATGAAAACGTTTGGGTTGGGTATTTATAGGTTGAGCTGGCGGCTGCCCAGAAATTAGGGTTTTAACACAGACTAGTCGGTCAAAGAACAACCACTGACCGACTAGTTTGGCAACTAGTCGGTCGGTCGACCAACGCAGACCGACTAAGTGTAAACAGTAACTCCTGAACGAAAATAGGATTTTAGAGTTAGTCGGTCCATGAACAAGTACTGACCGACTAGTTTTGAATCTAGTCGGTCGATGAACGTTCTTAGACCGACTAAGGGTGAACAATAATTGATACAAAATAAGATGATGTGTTAGTCGGTTCAAGAAGCATTGCTGACCGACTAGTTTGCAACCTAGTCGGTCAACCAACGTTCTTAGACCGACTAACGATAAACAGTAACTCCTGAATAATTTTAGGAAGCTAACTAGTCGGTCCAAGAAGGATTGCCGACCGACTGGATCGTCATCTAGTCGGTCGGTGGCCCTTCTTACACCGGCTAATGAGCACCAAAAGTTCCGATACGGAGCGCGAGGCCCCGTGATCGAATCCTAAGACTCCTAGGCTTGATCTAATAGTTAGATATGATCGTTATGAAGTCCGTCACAAATGACACACTTCGAAATCGACGATCCTAAGGAAGAAGCGAGAAAATACGACGAATCGATCGAAAATGAAAGCTACGGAGAAGAAAACCACAAATGAGGGTAAAATCCACCAAAACATATATTATATTATATTATATCCAGATACATGAAAAGCAGTCGTTACAGCTGGACTCACTCTTGAAACGCAAAGTCTTTGGACCAGTAGTCCAAACACCAGTAGGTGTAAAACTTGTGGGATATAAGTGGGTTTTCATATGAAAAAGAGATGAAAATAATGTGATCGTTCGCTATAAGGCACGCCTTGTAGCCCAGGGATTTTCCCAAAGACCGGGGATTGATTACGAAGATACGTATTCTCCGGTCATGGATTCGATCACTTTCCGATTTTTAATAAGCCTAACTTCTCTGGAAAGCCTAGAAATGCAGCTCATGGACGTTGTGACTGCATATCTATATGGCGATATAGATAAAAATATCTATATGAGACTCCCTAATGGGTTTAATCTACCCCAAGAGATGAAAGAGATACCTCGGGACGTATTCTCTGTAAGGCTACATAGATCATTATATGGTCTAAAACAATCGGGAAAGATGTGGTATAACAGACTTAGTGACTTCCTTGCACAACAAGGATTCACGAATAACGAAGTCTGCCCTTGTATCTTTATCAAAAGAACGGGAACATGATTCGTCATCATAGCTGTATATGTAGATGACTTAAATCTCATAGGATCTCCTGCAGAGATCAAAGAGATATCTGAAAGCCTTAAACATACTTTTGAAATGAAAGACCTAGGCAAAACAAAGTATTGTCTTGGCTTACAGATAGAACACCTAAGAGGTGGAATCCTATTACACCAATCTAATTACACAAAGAAACTTCTACACAAGTTTCATATGGATAAATGTCATCCTTTAGGTACTCCTATGGTCGTAAGATCACTAGATGTACAAAAGGACCCCTTCCGGCCACTGGAAGAGGGGGAGGAGATACTGGGTCCTGAAGTACCCTACCTCAGTGCCATTGGAGCACTTCTATATCTGGCTAACTGTACGCGTCCCGATATAACGTTTACAGTTAATCTTCTAGCCAGACACAGTGCAGCGCCCACAAAGCGCCATTGGAACGGAGTAAAGCATCTTCTGCGATACCTTCAGGGTTCCATTGATCTTGGACTTTACTACCAGAGAGGTGCCTCCCTCAAATTGTTTGGTTATGCTGATGCAGGTTATCTCTCTGATCCATACACGGCAAAATCCCAAACCGGTTTTGTTTTTACCTACGGAGGTATTGCTATCTCCTGGAGATCGGTGAAGCAAACCACAACTGCTACATCATCCAACCATTCAGAGCTCATTGCGATCCACGAAGCAAGCAGAGAGTGTTATTGGCTACGATTCGTCGTCCAATACATTCTTCAATCTACTGGCCTGAAGACCGGTGATTTGGAGCCTACCGTTCTGTTTGAAGATAACGCTGCATGCATTGCTCAACTTCAAAAAGGCTACATCAAGGGCGACAGGACGAAGCACATATCTCCCAAGTTTTTCTGGACACATGAGCTAAAGGAGGACAAGCAGATCGAAGTTCAGCAGATACAGTCCTGCAATAACTTAGCTGATCTTTTTACTAAGTCTTTGCCCAAATGTATTTTTGTAAAACTTGTAAAGAACATTGGCATGCGACAACTGAAAGACCTGCAAGCCTGAAGCTTGTACGGATCAGGGGGAGTAACCTGTGGGTTGCACTCTTTTCCCTTAAGCTGTTGGGTTTTTCCCACTGGGTTTTCCACAGCTAAGGTTTTAACGAGGCAAACACTCTTACTCTGGATCTAGAAGTATCCACCCCTCTTTGCCTCAAATGCTGAGACCAAAGTGATGAATGGGTAAGGGGGAGTGTTATGAATGAGGGAGGCCTTTGGCCTCCCCTCCTTCATTACCCACTCTCATTAGTCCCCATTACTATGAGTAATGGGGACTCTTGGTCTCCTTGAGGCCTTTCATCTCCCTTCCCTGATTTAATATATAGAGAACCATGGCCTATGGCCATGGTTACTCATTCCATTTCTAAGAACATAAGTCTCTATTTCTCCTCTAGTTTGATTATCCTATAACACCTTAATATTATATGAGTCCTCTGTCTCTTTATTTAATTCATCACACAGTTAAATGGAAAAGTTAGTTCTTTTAGTTGGATGTTTAAACCATAACCATAAATTTCAATTATTCGATTAGATTTAATAATTATGTTGCTTCGTTCAAATGCTGTTTATATGCGATCGAAATCTGCTTCTTTTTTGCTCGAATCTATCGAATGTTCGGGTTTTTCTATGTAAAAAATGATTTTTTTGTTTACTTTCTATCCTATTGGTAGTTGAAGCTTATTCAAAATTCCAGATGGCTCATTTAAGGGCAATGTTTTGAAAATAATTACGTCAAAATTTGGAATTCAAAAAATATTACACTTTGTGATGTATTCATAAAGTAGTGTGGTGCAAATAACAGCACTCATAAAATAATTGAAGACTAATTCTGATGAGTTGAATAGATGAAAAGAAACAAAAAAACTTTTTTTTGTTTTATAGTACGTGAACCCCGCCTCCTCAAAATCTCACGCAATCATGGATTGTGGAATACGAAAATGTCGTGGCATGACCAATGCCATGTCAACAAGATTCTTGTCAACATGATTCTTGTCAACATGATTCTTGCCTGCGAGAACAGGGGTGGCAAGTAGGTCAGGTCAAGACGGGTTCGGGTTGAATCAAGTTTGACCTGTTACGGATAAGGATAAACCCGAATCCAACCCAAAACTCGACCCATATTAAATCCGGGTCAAGATTTGGAAACGTGTACCAGATCGAGATGTAAATCGGGTCACCCATACCCCATCCAGTTTGACAGGCGGGTCGGGTTCAGTTTGGGGTTGGGCTGAAAAAAGGGGAAAAAATAATATGTGACATGCAAGATTCAAACACTTAACCTCTCATTTGTTGATATGAACACTTACCAAAGCGAGCTATCAAGTGATAATGAAAATATTTATTATTTGCACATATATATTGAAAAAGATAAAATGGGATTGATTTATATTTTGATTAATAATTTGCAAAAAATAACCTCAAAGACCCCAATAGGATTGGAAAGTGAGCCGCCTAGATATTAACATTGTCACTTACCAATGAATCAAGGTGGCCAAATGGCCCGCCGGCCCGGAGCCCGGCCCGCCCGGCCCGGTTTTCGGGCCGGGCCGTTGACCAAGCCCGGCCCGCCCGGCGGGCCGGGCATTTGCCCCCCCCCCCCCCCCCCCGGCCCGCCCGCCTCCCAACAGCCATATTATAGCTGTTGGGGGGGGGTTTGGGCTTTTTGACCAAAATACCCCCCCAACAGCCATAAACAGCTATATTGGGGGGGTAGTTTGGTCAATTTCTGCCAAAATGACCAAAAAACCGTCCCAACAGCCATAAAACGGTCATATTGGCGGGTTATTTTGGTCTTTTGGGCCTTAAAAAATCCTATAAATACCGCACACATTCATACCAATTTCTTCACAACTCTAAAATTCTCTACTCTCAAATTTTACTATAATCTCAGGTTATTTCTCTCATCTCTCGGCGCTCTCAAGATACGGCTGCTACCTCTACACTTCCGCATCTCAAATTCAAGCTCCGAATCAGGGATCCGATCAGCTGCTAGACTGCTACCTCACTGCGGCTCTATCTGCAATCAGGTTCCTACTTCCTATTATTATTAAATTAGCATAATGGCCGGATCAAACAACCCACGTAGATCTGTTACCGCTAATTTTAACACTGAAGAATATGGTTTTTTTCAAAATTTGTTGAACAACCCTCTTGAAACACCGGACTTTTCGGAAATGACTCCAACTGAACAACATGAATGGCACGATAGTAATAGCCCCATAGTGGGTACACAGGGATTTTCTGGTTCTGCACACAATTCAACCCCTTCTACTACTGCTGTCCCCACTGCTTCACAAGCAACCCAAGGCAGAAAACAGAAATCTGCTGTTTGGGATAACTATTCACTAGAAACAGTGCCTGGAAAAGGACTTATGACTTTTTGCAAAATCTGTAGATCAGATTTCAATTGCGCAGCCAAAGATGGCACAACACATCTAAAAAGACACACAGAAGCACATAAAAAAAGAGAGGCTAGACAGACAACGTTAAACTTAACAGCTAATTCTAGCTCTCTGTCTGCTTTTTCGTATTCTGCTGAAACAATGCGAAAGGAGATGGCTAGACTAGTTCTTTGCCAAGAATTACCTTTAAGTTATGGGGAAAGCTCCTCAGTAGAGCGTTTTAACCAAGTAGCCCTCAACCCCGCATTTAAAAAGGTGCCTAGAACCACACTTAGAAGAGATATTATGGCAGCTTTTGAAGCTGGCAAAGCCAAATTGATTCAAACTTTTGCGGCCTTAAAATCTAGGATAGCTTTAACGTCCGACATATGGACAACAAAATGGGGGTTATCCTACATTTGTGTTACGGCCCATTATGTAGACAACGACTATATTATTCATAAGATGATTATTGGATTTAAATTGTTACCCTTTGGTCATACTGGTGTTGTTATTGCTAATGCGCTTATGCCTGTTATTCGTGAGTATGGCATTTCTGATAAAATCATTTCATTTACACTTGATAATGCCTCTAATAATACAACTGCAATATCATTTTTAAAAACACATCTGAACCCTGATCTGGATGGTCTTTTATTTCATCAGCGATGTGCTTGTCACATCTTAAACTTGATAGTACAGGATGGGCTTAAATATGCTGCTGATTGGGTAGAAAAGGGTAGAAACCTTATGTTATACATACAATCTTCTAGCAATAATAGAGCTTTATATAAAGAAGTATGTAGAAATTGCCAACTTCCTTACCGGAAGTTTACATTAAGTGTTCCACATAGGTGGAACTCAACGTATCTTATGATGCGTTGCTTGCTTAAAAACAAGATGCAACTGACTTATTTTGCTAGCACCCACATTCCGTATGAGACGGATTTCAACCTTACTGAATTAGAGTGGAAAACAATTGAGCAGCTTTGTGATTTTTTTGAGGGTTTTTATTATGCTACAAACAAATTTTCGGGTATGTATTACTCAACATCCTTTTTAGGGCTTGGTCAATTAGTTATAATTTCTGACACTTTAGCTAGGTATAGAGACACTACAGACACTACCCTCATTCTTCAACCTATGATCGAAGAAATGGGTACTAAACTAGCAAAATATTGGAATCCTATTCCTTTGCTTTATTCATTAGCTAAGATTTTTGATCCACGATATAAAGAGGATGGAGTAGCTGGATTATTAGAAACGTTTTATGAAAACATGCAATTTGAAGTTGAAGATCATATAATGCATTTTAAAACTAGCTTAAGAGCTCTGTTTGCAACGTATGAAGCTAGATATGGAACTTCATCAAACACTTCTTCTGTTCCTGCTAGTTCTAATATTACATGCAAACTGAGGCAGATTTTGGGGAAGAAAAAACAAAAAACCGTAGCTTCAGAAAGTTCGTCAAATGAGTTGTCCAAATATTTAGAAATTTCTTATCCTTTCACTGAGGAAGAAGTGGATGATCCAAATTTTGACATTTTGGGATGGTGGAAAATGTATGAACCTAGGTTTCCAATTCTTACCATTATGGCTCGTGATCTGTTATCAATCCCTATTTCTACTATTGCGTCCGAGTCTGCTTTTAGTGCAAGTGGCAGGGTTCTGAGTGACAGGAGATCAAGGCTTAAAGAAGATGTAGTTGAAGCTGCGGTATGTGCAAAGGACTGGTTTCATGCTGAAGACCGCTCGCAAGACAAACAGGACCTTTCAGAAGATTCTGAGGACGAAGGGACTGACGTTGAATGATTTTCTTTTTTTCCATGTATTGTTATTTTCTATCTTGTATTAGCTTGTAGAAGTCCTATGTGTTGGCCATTGTATGAGGGGTAAGGCTGGCCAATGTAAGTCCCCCCCTCAAAAAAATTTTAATTAATGAAATTTAAAGGTTCAACCCGGGACCTTCGTGAATTTCGGGCTAAATTATCTAACTTAGGTTTATAAATAATATAAGTAATTTTAAATTTTTTTAAACTTTGTAAAATATTTTATATAGGTCTTATAAATTTTTTAAAAATTTAATATCATTCTAAACTTATTTTTACTTCTTTATAACAAGTTATAATTAATAAAAAATTGTTCTAAATAAGAAAACATTAGCTAACAAGTATTTTAAATTTTTAAAAAATATATATGACGTAAAATATTTTACAAATGTTAAAATAATTTATAATGATTTAATACTGTTTTTACATATTTTTAAAAAAATTTCAAATTTTTTTAAGTCTAAAAAAACAAATAAAACCGGGCCGGCCCGGGCCCGGCCCGCTTGGCTCGCGGCCCGCCTGGCCGCGGGCCGCGGGCCGGGCTTGGGGGGGGGGGGTTTCACCCCCCCCGGGCCGGGCCGGCCCGGCCCGGCTTGTAAATCAAGCCGGGCCCGGCCAGGCCCGGCGGGCTTCGGGCCGGGCCGGGCCGGGCCGGCCCGACGGCCACCATGAACAATGAACCATGTATGCTTTTTGGATATATGATAAAAACATGCATATATTTATAGAGGAATATGGAGGTGAGCTGACATCACAGATTCAACTTCCCAGTGTTGTCAGCAATTTGAGACCCAAAAAACATTTTTTTTAATTTTCTTTTGCAATATGTTCTACTACTTGTTAACTAGCTCTCCACCAATTTTCAAGTCAATCCAACACCGTTTGAGCCCCCATCCATGTGTTTCAAAAAGATTGCGCCGGCAGTTTCCAGAATTTGAGCTATCTTTTTGAAACGCATGGATGGTGGCTCAAACGGTGTTGGATTGACTTAAAAATTGGTGGGGAGCTAGTTAACAAGTATTAGAACGTACTGCAAAAAAATATTGAAACAATAATTGTTTTTAGGGCCTCAAATTGCTGACAGCGGAGGAAAATTTCCTGCGCCGTCAGTTCAGGCCCATATTCCTCATATTTATAATATATAAGTGGGTGAAATCCATGTTGAGTTGGGTTCGCGAGTCAAACCTGTACATGGCCCCGATTTTATTCGGGTCGATCAGGTCAATCTGGATCCTACCCGATCCAAATTGGCCCCTAATCATACCCGGTCCAAGAGGCTGAGTTCGAGTAAGGTTCATTTTGCCATGCCTACCCGAGAATCAACGCGCCAAACACAACCGCATGGAAATCTAGCAAAGCAAATGTCTTCATGAACAGTGTTCATGGGCTCACTTTTTTTGTGAATCTTTGCCGAAATTCACGAAATCAAATAGGCCCGTACAAAGAATGAGTCGAAGACACGAGTACCTACATGGTTGTTCTGAATCCTAACTGGCTATCTAAGTTTATAGTCAGCGGAGGAGCCAAGAATCCCAAGAAACACGAGCTACAAGGGTTACCGAAACTAAGCCCGGGCTACAAGGGTTATTGCGAGTACTGGTTGCAAGGAACCGGGGCTGCAAGGGTTACTGGAAGTACAGGCAGAGCCCGGGCTGCAGCCCACCTCAGCCCATGCTTGGATCCACCCCTGTTTATAGTGCATCCAACTTCGATTTTTTTAAAAAATAACAATTGTTATGAAATAATAGACATTCACACTATTTGATGTTAGTTATGTGAAGAGGAATGTGTAGAGACATTTCTAGTTCTATATTATAAATGAATGAACTTGTGCACCATGTCTACATTCATACATTCGATGATATGAAGAGGAATTGAAAGAGACACACTTACTAATATACATTAAACCATTGTTTAATAGAAATGTTACAAGAAGATGAAGAGATTTGCATACCCACTCCATATGAGGTTGTAATATAAATAGAATTGATCTACCTCACTTGTGTATATCTTAATATTATTCTCTACATCAATTATAGTCTCTCTACTTCTCTTCTATCTATTCTTATTCTTATTAATTTTCTTAATGGAATTGTTCGTCATTCTTCGTTATTCCACAATACGTTATCAACACGAAAGTTCTACAAAGTCCAAGTCTTGACGTTCTCCTCTAAGGTAGTACACGTTAGTAAGGTTTGATTTTCTTACAAGTTCAAATTCTATTGTTGAAATTATTATTCTTCTACTCCTCATTTTTCAATTTTTATTGACATCAGAAATTGTCATATCGAAATCACCACTTTAAATTAGTGTTGACACCTAAAGTTGTCACATTAAGGATAGATCTATTTGAGGATAAAAATATTGATTAATTTCTAATAAGTGATATTGACACCAGAATTTGTCATATAAATCATCACTTTCATCACTTTGATTTGTTATTGACACTTTGATTTGTTATTGACACTTGAAGTTATCATATTAATATTCATTTTAGTATTATCAAAACTTAGAATAATTATCATTTTGACACCTAAAGTTGGCATACTAAGTCCATTCATTTTGGAATCATTATATTGTAGGGTTATTGCCAATATTGAGAAGCCCAAATTCCAAGTGGTGGATGTGAATGAAAATAGCCCTCTCTCATGATGCACTGATATTGAATTGCACCTTAAGGTCAAGGATTTGCTGGTACCATTGCTGAAAAGGGAGATGCCAATGACAAAGATAAGGCATTTAGTGACAAAGATAAGGCAAATGCATTGATATTTATCCACCTGCATCTCAGTGACAGTTTAAAGGTTTAATCTTTATCTATCACGGATCATTTGATCTTGTGGACAAGATTGAAAGAAAGGTATGACCACACCAAGATCCCTCTTTTATGTTGCTACCAAATTAAGTGTAGCATATACATGTACCATAGAAAATTGATGCATAAAGGATAATAATACAAACAGAGCATGCTACATCAAAAATTTAACCACCTAGCTATCCAAGCAGAACTTTAAAGTTGAGCCCCATCACAGAAATAATCCCATACTGCATGCAATACTATCAAGGTTCCATAAACTGATTGGGATTACAAAGCACGTCATACAAAACTCAAGCTTTCATCACACCCATTCAACAAAATTACTTTCACAACATGCTGCTGGAAATAGTCAAAGGAACACCCTGACATCAACAAGGGAGCCTCGGCCATGAGACCTCTGTTTATGTTACTCATCAAGCCCATAGTCGGCTCCAAAGTACTTATCGACCAAACTGTTAGCCATGTTTCTCATCTCTTCGTTCTCATGAAATTGGAACCTCTCCATCGCATCAATCCCATCCTCCCTCTCGACGAGTCTTGGGCCTTCGCCATTGGGCAACCCCCTCAAGACCTGCCAATAAATGAATCGGGAAAACACAGGTAAGCATCCATTTTACCCTTAAGCTTCTTTAAAGGCTTTCAATCTTTATTCTTCAAAAAAAATTGCAACTGTGTTCGGAAAACATGTGCATTGACGGTACATGACTGAAGAAAAAACGAGTCAAGAGAAGAGAGAACAAGAACTTGTCAGCATTATGTATGTAATGATAAAAACCATAACAGCAGTCAACCATGTAACATCAAATGTGCATAATTAGGGAAACCTAAAGCATGCAAATACTAATAATCTGAGACACGAATTAGAATATCCAATGATGATAATCATCTGACTTGTTCCAACTAGACTCACCAATGACTGACCCCGTAAAGGGGGGAAGAATCAACTATAGAAAAGAAGAGAACAAGTCATTGCCTTGAAATAATAGCTTGCAATGAAACGTTAAAGGGCGAAAAACATGCCGTCTTCTAAGTTGCAGTTACAATCAACAAGCAAGAAAGATCAAGTGAACAAATGAAGCAATCTGGGGGCAACAACAATACAACATCAGTGGTCATCTACTCATATGTAACAAAGATTAAATAGCAACTTTTACTTACTATTTCCAAGAATTGCAGTCCCAATCTTGCGCCCTCAATATCTGCAGATCTAACCAAATTTATAAACCCGGGAATGCAACCGTGTTTCACAAGCGAAACTAAGTGATCCATAATTATGTTTGGTTGTCTACCACCCTCGGCTGGAGAAACACAGAGGTTGGCAAGAGTATATGCGACTTCTTTTCTAATGTCAAATGGAGCAGTCAACAGTAAATGAATCAAGAAAGGCATGGCTTCACTACAAAATATCAATTTCTTGTGCTCAGCTGTCCCTGCGGCTATGTTGGATAGAACCCATGCGGCCTCCTAAAACATTAATTCAAAAGTAGTATGAGGGAACATTAACGTAGCCTCCAGTAATTAAATAATAAATAAAAAAGTCCGCCAGTTATTAAATAATAAATAAAAAGGTACCTTTCTTAATATTCGATTATCATTCCTTAGGCACTTTACTAAAGCTGAAATGATTTGATCTGGAAACCATAATATGTTAATGCTTCAATTTTGACAATGACCAAAAATGGTTTTTCACGAAGATGGGAAATCAGGAAAAACCTGTTATACTGTGCCCAACAATGAAAGTATGAGTCATCATGTAACCGTCAGCTGCTATGAGATTACCTAAACTCCGAAGCACCTACATGAAAAAAGTACAATCACCAGTAATTACAACGCAACCTGTGTGAGGGCTTGCCATTCCTACCAAATGCATATTAATAAAAACAAAGAAACACACACTTGGAAGTACAATCATGTTTTACATGGATGCATCCATCCACTGTGGACCTTTGGCATGTCAGGTCCATCAAATAAACACAATCTAAAAGTAATAAAGATAATCATATAAAACAGAAAACAGGCACAGAAATGCGATAAGATACTGACAACGGTGGCAGGAAGTTAAGTACTACTTGGGCAGGCACATTAGCATGGACGGTTGATGGGGATAAATTAGCTGCAGAAACATGATAGGTCCAACAAGTATATCATTCCCGTGCATATCTTCATCAGGAAATACTTAGCCTACCAGCCAGCGTGCAAGTACACTTCATTTATGCAGTAATGGAGACTTGCAAATAGCTTCTCTTTGCCGCAGCATCCTAAAACTTCCAATTTCTATACATAGATGTCCAAGAAACCAAAATAGATATTGCTTGTTTGCCACGTCATAGAAATTTGTAAGACAATGGGATTTTATATGGATACAGACCTGTAAGGTCCAGACCAATATGACATCCCTTTCCCAATCCAATTACGGTCCTACCACGTTGGTCGACATGGATAAATTTCAAAATGTCTGAAGAGATGTGAGTATAAATGTGTTAGATCTGGACTTTTAATGTGTTTTGGGCCCATTAGGGGCATTTTGGGAATTTTCGGATTTTAGGGGCATTTTGGAAAATCTGCAATTTTCTGTAACTTATCTCTATTTAAAGCTATGACCGGCTAGGAGAATGTTATGTTGAATTTGAGAATAAAATTGTTAAAGAGAGGAGAGTGTTCCTCGTTCTTCGAGAGAGTGCGGACGTCCTCTTTGATTGGCGTCTTGGGAGAGCGATCACCCCTATAATTGTGATCAATCTATCCCTTTTATTTTCAGTTTTATCCTAATAAATTTCAGATCTAGTTGGTTCATATCATTTTGGTATCAAAGCATCGATCCATGGTGGATTGGAGAAGATCCAGCAGGAAAGGTTAGAGATCGACATGCAATTATGCCTACAGTTGCAACAATCCTATCAAGAATACAGACAAGATCTGAAGGAGCTCGCGACAGATCTAAATGCCAAGAAAATTTCAGATCCGAATGCGGCGAAAATTTCAGATCTGGAAGCGGCGAAAATTTCAGATCAGAGTGAAAGCCCTAATTTTGGGCTAAAGTCGTCGACTTTGGACGAGGTGGGGGAAAAAGGCGACGGCTTCGACGCATATTTGCATACAGGCGACGAAGGGCTACTTTCCGACGTCGACGAATACATCGAGAAGCCGATGGCGGAAATAACGAACACCGGAACCCTAGAACGACGAAACATGGGCGTCAGCCACCTCTGGACGCCCCACGGGGGCTGCCGCCCCTCCAGAAAGGGCACCAGCCCCTCCTGGGACCCCCGGGGGCTGCCACCCCAACTGCAGGGCGCCATCCCCTGCTGGGGCCCCCAGGGGGTGTCGCCCCAACTACAGGGCGCCAGTCCTTGCTGGGGCCCCAGGGGGGCTGCCGTCCCTTCAGCAGCAACGACGGGTCCTCCGATGCACCGGACAGCGAGTTTTCGACTTTCTGGGCCCAAAACGGCGAACATTCAAGCTTCCAGGAGGGCGACGTGGGCCCAAAGGCCATTAGTTTTCAATTCGAAGTCCTTACAATCGCCAGCATTTCAGTTTTAGGTATGGAGGACCTTCAGATCTGACTGGCGACGACCGTGGCTTTCTTCTGGACGTCGTTGAAGGCGGTAGAGACCAATCACACCCTTTTGACCCGGGAGGAGGCTTGCGCGCACTTGGAGAAGGGCCGTCGCGGACTTCAGGCACCATCTTGAGGACAAGGTGGATTTTTAGGGGCGGAGTAATGTTAGATCTGGACTTTTTATGTGTTTTGGGTCTATTAGGACGTTTTGGGAATTCTCGGATTTTAGGGGCAATTTGGAAAATCTGCAATTTTCTGTAACTTTTCTCTATTTAAAGCTAGGACCGACTAGGAGAATGTTATATTGAATTTGAGAATAAAATTGTTAAAGAGATGAGAGAGTTCCTCGTTCTTCGGGTGAGTGCGGACGTCCTCTTTAATTGGCGTCATGGGAGGGCGATCACCCCTATAATTATGATCAATCTATCCCTTTTATTTTCAGCTTTATCCTAATAAATTTTAGATCTAGTTGGTTCCTGTCAAAATGTTGACCCTTTCTGGACATGCCTTTAAATGCTGAGCTATTACTGAATAATGTGCCTTTAAAATGCCTTCCTGGGAACCAGACCCTTTCTGGGCATGCCCTTAAAATTCCAAATAATTACGGGTAAAGGCAGCAATAACAAAACAAACTTAGATCTAGTTAGTTAATTATGATGGTGCAGATTTAATGCACAAGTGAGTCTAGCTTTTGAAGAAAATTGTTGTATCCCTGAGGAGAAGAGATTGAAATGACCAACTTGTATGGTTATTTTTACCATCAAACAGCATTATAATAGCATATCAAGACTAAATCAAATTATAAGATTGTTCCTTTGATGGATTACGCTCTTTTTTTCCCTTTTACAAGCAATGTATTTTTAAAGTTAAATATTCTTTTAACACCAAGTATATTAGTTACTTCCTCTGAAATAGAATCCAAGATTGTGATGTGTGTAAGAGGCAAGCTTCAAGGTCCACCACAACATACCAGTCTGATTGCATCAATGGGCACTAGACTCAGCCTGTGCTCATCTCCCTATTTGCCACGCTAGAGAGCAGATAAAGCTGTGCTCATGTAACTAGTTTATGTGCTTCAACATCCGGAGGCAGTCTCTTGTTCAAGGATTGCGCAATGATTTTAACTTATATGAATTTTAAGATAATTTTTTAAAAAAATCAGAGGCAACAAAATAAGGATGATATCGAAAATAAACAATTAGCAAGCAACCAAGAATTATGAACAAATTCAGAGAATGACAATGCCAGTGGTTTGTGTTTGGTCATTACCGGGATGAGCAATTCTAAACTGTCAGATGCTGCCAATTTTCCGACCAGAAGCTGACCAATATCAGTTTTTACCAGCAAACGAACAGCATTTTCTGAGAGAGCGGAAAGATAGACAACTACCCATGCCACTTCAGTTGCCATATCATCATCTCTAAAAACAATCCATCGAGTAATCTTTTAGTCACTATTGTAGTAATTTGATGACATATGAAAAGCTAGCACAACATAGAGAAACTTCCTTACTAGAAATATCATAAAATACAAAGATCTAACCTTCAACGGAAACTAATCTCATGTAACCATCATCTCACATAATAATATGCAAACACGGTAACTAAAGTTAGAGATCTGACTAGAAAGAGAAATCAAACATGATCTATTAAGAACTTAAACAAGAGGCATCTTTTTTGGACAAAAGTGTTAAGGGACATCATTTCTACATTGTAGACTGCTACAAGAGATGGTCAGCAGGTATTTCCCCAGTTCATTAGGGCATGCATAACCAGTCAATACAGCATTATGCAATGACAGAGTTTCTTTCTAATCCTCACATGCAAGAACACAGAATGGTTTAAATATGGATGACTAGAATTAAATGAATATATCAAGCTAATAAGATTTTTCGCATGCAAGTAAAAATAGTGTTGCAGGGGATCACAGGATAAGAAGTTGCTCGGAATGATATTAATTATGTTGTTTCATAGCCTTAGGATGATGCCCTAACCTAGATGACAGATATTCTATATTTTATTGTATAAAAGCATTTGAAGAAGTAAATATAATGGCAGCACAATTTTTTCGGTGCCGGGCACACATGTATGCTGCTATGACTGTAGCCAATGGGACATATTCAAGCCAAGTGTTCCTCGCCAAAGAAGAAAATGAGCTTTGCCAACAAAACATGCAACATCGAGAGAGCCAGTATGCTCCTAGCTAAAGTTTTGATGTGCAAGCGGTTTTCATCTGGCCGTGGGGTTTGAAAGTAGAGCCAATTCCCATAATCCTAGAAATTAGAAGTCCATGAGCATTGAGAAAAAAAGGTTGAAAACTCAAATCGGTGCCACTATCATCCGGTGATAGTGATTTGTAGAATCGATTTGGTTGAATCAAAAGTATCAGGAGACACATATTAGGAGCATCGGGCTTTACATAATGGTTGCCTTCTCTCAACCTATGCACTGGTTATAAAAAGAGCTTCATATTTAGCACATTTAGCACGTACTTCATCGATCAATGAAACATCGCTATCATCCAAGACGGTGTCTTCTTTTTCTCTAACCAATTCCGTCTATGGGTTGTCAACATGGAAGATATTATCTAAATCAATTAGCTCAGATTCAATTTATTTTGATTTTAGATACAATGATTTAGCCTCATACACTAACTAAAATAGCTCAATGATAAACATGTCGCAGTGAAATTTGAAGAGTTTTGCCCGATTAGGATAAAGAGGTGTCTAATTCATAACACCTATATAAATCTGATCAAATGGGTCTATTTTTGTTGGCATCATCAGATTTTTAACCTTGATTCATCATCATCATCATCTTGACCTTCATCAAAAAAAACTTAGGGCCAGCTTCATGGACTAAATAGAAAGAATGTCACATCATTTTTATGTCAGATCATGATGTCGGATACTTATTTTTCATGCATTACGAACAAAATTTTCCTCCACTGTCAAACTAAGATCTTTCATATCACTTCTTATCTTTTCTATTGTCTTCTTTGGTCTTCTCTCTTTATCTTGATCTCAACATTACTATATTTTATCTTTCTAACGATGTATTAATAAATTTTCAGCATATATGACCAAACCATCTCAAACGATGTGTCTCATCTTATACTCTATAAGGATCACGTCTACTTTCGCTCGGATATCATCATTTCTTGCCTTATTTTTAATGTCTCCACATATCCACATTAACATTCACATCATCTCTGACATACCTAAACTATGTTCATACTTCTTAATAATAGCACAACACTCTATATTATATAACAAAACAACGGTACATTTCGATCACACAACACTCATATTGCAACTATCAACTTCAACAATCTTACTTAAATTATATGATTAATATCTTTCTTAATCCATGTATCATTTTGGATAACCAACTCGATATACTTAAATTACTTGCCGGCATACTTTTTCATTCAGTTTCACCACAATATGATCTTCATGTCTCACTCTACTAAACATATATTACATATACTCGGTCTTGTTCATATTAAATCTGAAACCTCAAGTCTTCAACATCTGCCTTTGTAAATCTAACTTTATATTTACATCATTTTTGGTCTCATCTATCACAATGTCGTCTATAAATAACATGCACCAATGTACATAATCTTGAATATCCATAGTGATTTGATATATTAATATAGCAAAGAGGATATGACTCAGAGCTAAGTCTTAATGTAATCTAATAATGATCAGAAAGGTATCTGTTATTCCTGCATAAATTTTCACATTAGTAATTGTTCATTGATACATGACTTGAATTGGATTAACATAGATCTCCTTTCTTCAGTAAGGCACACCACAGAACCTCTCTTGGGACTTTGTCAAAAGTTCTCCAAATCAATAAAGATTATATGTAAATCTATCTCTCATTACTTTATGTTGCTCCATAATCTGCTTAATGAAATGGATTACATATATTGTCGAATGTCGTTTCATGAAACTAAATTGATTTCATGATATGGTGACATTCTTTCTCAATCTCAACTCGATCACATTCTCTCACAGTTTCATGAGCCTACGATAATTATAGTAACTGTGTAATCACCTTTATTTTTTACAAAGGTACCAAAGTACTACTCCACTCTTTTGATATTCTATTTGATTCTCAAATTTTGTTAAACAACTTTATCAACCATATAATTGTAAGGACCATGGCTATGAAAAAAACTATAAAAGGTGGGTTGAATAGTGTTTATAAAATTAATTAAGAAATTACGCCTAATTTAAATCTTAGTACAACAAAAATGCAGAATTAAACGAAACAACAAATAATCAATGCTAATACAAAGATGTTTCAAGGGTTCGGATTACCTAAGTCAAATCCGACTTGTTCCCGATAATCCTACGTTCCTTCCACCCAGTATACCACCCGGATACTCAAGTTAAAACACTAACTTGAGGTTTTTCTTTCAACCCACTTATAGCAACCCTACAAGTGTAATCAATATACAATTGATGTTCTTGAATCCCACAACTTGGGATCAAGCAAACCACTCTCACATCCGTGAGTAAAACCGAATAACGAAAGTTATGAAATTTACACTTACAAATCACATATGCCTTGAAGTAGAATTTGAAGGAGCAAAGTGATGTGACTTTGATTTCTTCCAAGAAGAGAGAGAAGCCCTTTCTCTTGTCACCACCAAATGCCTAAAGGGTATGAACTTTGATTCTAGGTTGGAGAGTAAGAGAGAATGAGACTGGAATTCTAGGGATTTGAGAAATGAGAGCTTGAGAAGCGTAGAGATGATCAAGAGTTAAGCAAGAGACCCCCAATGGAACAGTAGATGATCTCTTTATAGGTTCTCTAAAACCCTCAAATAAAATATCCAAAACCCCCTTTGAAATCCGTGTGGAAAATCTCAACGGATTAATTTTACAGCCAGGACAGGCGACTAATGAAGAACGAACAGTCGCCTACTGCACTATATCAGAGGGTAGATGAAAATTCAAACAGTAACTTACCACATAGGACAGTTGACTTATGAAGTTTAGACGGGCGCCTTAAAACCGACAGGCGACTGAGAGCCTTCTACAGGCGTCTGTGTGGCAAAGTGCATAAGTTGACAGAGTGTAAGAATTCTGTGTAAGCTTGGACAGGCGACTGATGTGGTATCCACAGGCGGCTGGAAAACCAACTTCAGTCGACTGTGTGCACAAGTGCGTAACTTGCCAAAATGAAAGATCTAGACAAGTGATGGACATGCGACTGATGTGGTATCCACATGCGCCTGTGCCATGGGCAGGAGACTGGAAATCCAACATCAGGCGTTTGTGTGCAGAAGTGCGTAAGTAGATAGACCAAGGGATCTTTGGGCAAGAGAAGACATGCGCTTGAAACTAGACAGGCGCATGTACTTTGTACAACAGTCACCTGTTAGCAGTCACATATTGAAGTTGAATACAGAAAATCCCAAAAATTATGACAAAATATGTGCATTGCAGACGACTGCAGAACAAATGTCAGGGGCCTGTATGGAGACAGACGCCTTGCATTTTGATCTCCAGTCGCCTGTTGAAAGTCCAGAATGCACAGTAAAGGAAATGAAGAGTTGGATAATGACTTCTTAGGTTAGATAGAGTGAAGTGTGTGAGCTCCAAGATAGTTCTACTACAAGACTACATTCTAATCAAGAGAAATAAAAACATAAAAAGCTTTACATTGAATATTGCTTCTCTTCTTTCTCTTGAATGGCATTGAAGTCCTTGAAGCTTCTTTCTTCAACTTGATCACCCAATCTTCAATTCATTGAGCTTTGATTGATCTTGATAGTCATCCATTACTATTTGAACTTCATAATTAGCTTAGGCAATGGATTGACTGCATGGAGGGAATTAGTCACAAGTATTTAAGTTTGCTTATCATCAAAACCAAGTAGTGAGAAGTCCAATACTCAACAATAATGACTACATCTCTTATTCATTTCCACACCTCAATAAAAATCTCATCCGGTCCATATGCTTTTTTGGTTTTATTCTCTTTAAAGCTTCTCACACCTCCCATACTCTGATTTTTCGCATAAAACAATGATTCAACTCTTTTGAGAGAACCTAATTATCTCATATATCCTGAATATAACTTTCATTAAAGAGTTTATCAAAGTACTCTCTTCACTACCTATGATCTCCTCATATTTGACTAATTTTTTTAATTTTCATCTTTAATGCACTTAACTGTGCAAGTTCTTTTGCTTTTTCTCTCCCATTCGCACTAGTCGATAGATGTTCTCTCCTTCAAATGTATCTTACTTCTCATAAGCATCTGTATATATTCTGGATATAGCCTCTTAGATAACTTGTTTTGCTTTCTTCTTGTCTAATTTATATCTCTTTAAGGAATCATCCATACATCTCTTAATATTTCTATAGCTATCACGTATAGCTCTAACAGTAACCTTCACTTCTTGTCCCACAAAGATATCTCCTTATCTAGTGGTACAATACATTTGGAAACATCAAATTCTTTTTTGACTATCGTTCTAATGTAATCCATATTCTCTCATATAGTCCTCATGCACCCTTGAACTCATAATTAGCTTCCTGAGAATCCTTTCTTTATATCTCTCGTGTATCATCCTTTAATTTTCACCATTTAATCATAGAATCTTAACTTCGTAGCTCTTTTGTCACGTCTTAAAATACAAATTTAGGATCAAAATTTTATGATGCGTAATTACACTCTCTCCTGACATTACATTACAATCTTTGCAATATCTCTTACATACCCTTCTAACCAGAAAAAATCTATTTAACTACCATTCGTTGCATTTCTAAAGGTTATTAAGTATGAATCTCTTTTGTGAAATCATGTTTTGGCTATCATTAAGTCATCGACAAGGGAAAAGTCTAAAATTGATTTTCAAGCTACATTTTTATTCATGAATCCAAAAACGCCCATGCACTCTTATAACACGTCATATTTGAGCTTACAAGATCATTAAGGTCACCTCAAAAAAATTTCTCCAATAGGTATCTTTTGCTCTCATCTTCCAAATCCATTTAAAATTATGGTTTATTTACATCATCCAATGCTGTTTGCGGTACATGAGTTAAAAATATTCATCACCTCCTCCCTTAACACCAATTTAACATGCATAATTATGTCACCTTTTCAATCTTACATTCATTATCTTTCTTTGCAATTCTTTATCAATTATTATTCCAACCCAATTTTGATCTATTTGCTTACCGACATGTCAAAACTTATGGTCCTATGACCTGACCACTCTAACATTCTTACCTATCCACTTAGTCTCTTGAATGCATAAAATAATGCTCCTCCTAAATATATCATAAAGAAGTCCCATTTGGAGACCATATGTTTCACTCAAGATACTAATCTCATCCTTTGGGTGTGCAATAACTTCTTTACCCGCTCACATCCACTAGAAAGCAGCGTCATATCTGGGCGGCAGTGTGGTATGTCATTTTTGCACGATGACCTAGCAAATATTGCATACTTATATTTGCACCTGAACTATGGCAACACGTCACTTAGGAAAAGATGTTTTAACAAAAATTTTATGTAAGTACATGATCATAAGAGTGTGATAAAAATATTATATTGACTGTCACAAGCCTACTACACAACCCTCCTCATTTATCTGAGCGTGGGACCGATAGCAAAAACACAGGTGGAAAAATGGAGAAATGAATGCACTTGAGCTTAATGAAATTTAAGATGTTGTACCTGTTCCACAAGGTAAAAAGGTCGTTGGTTACAGATGGATGTATACTGTAAAGTTGTTAACCTTGATGTTTGGTTATTAACCTTGATTTTGGTATCAACCAATTTTTTTGAACCTTCATTTTAATTGTTAAACGAACATCTTTCAATCATTGTATGGGAATAAGTCATATTTTCAACTTTTGATACTTAAAACCCAGATCTCTTATTCTATTAGTTGTTATTATTTAATATTGTGTTAGCGGCTATCTTTGGACGGATTGAATTAGCATTCTTGAAATCTGATATGATAAGAGCGATACATCTCGGCATCGATCAATTTTTCAACGGTGGAAAAAACTTTCAATGACATTCTTTTTAGTTTCTACTGAAAATCTCTTAGTCAAATCTAAGATTTCATGTGTATTTCACATCCAAAGTTTTCAAAATGCAACAAGTTGGAGTGTGCATAATATTTTGTTTGCTCTTGTGTTATCGACCTATATCATCCATAGCTTACACCAGCATGGTTATTGTAGATGTACTCGCTGCAGATGAACCAAATTGAAGCAACATACAAATTTCTTGCGCTTAGATTGCAAGCGCCTAATTGCCAGCTTACATGTAGGAAAGATAACAATTATTCATTGGTGACAGTCCTATTATAAGTGCCAAATGTTTCACCCTTGACAATATATGTTTACTGAATTTGCCAAGCATGCCCAATCTAACTAAACCCAGAAAAATAAAACAGTTAAACCTTGCCAGTGACTTTGTCAGTAAGCTTAAGAGATAAGAATTCTCACCAAATTCCATTTCTTCATAAAAGGACCAAGATATTCTTATCTATTTTCATTAAATAAAAAATTACCCACCATCATATGGACATATTTCATACTTGTCATGATCTAAATCTTTTCCAAGATGGTTTGAAATCTCCATCGGTATCACCATGGCACTCTGTTTTTAAAAAAATTATCGTGTTGACCACAAACACTTTACAACACTTGGACACCCTCGTCCAGGACTCGGACAAGGCTCATGCAAAAAGGAACTAAGAAAATAGTGTATCATTGTATCAAAAGAATGATGGCATTAAAATGAATACTCATACAGAATCCGTAAAGGAACAAGGGAAGAATGGAAATTAGAATAGTTAATGGGCGTGCTTTCCTTTAGACATCCAAGCCAATGTCACCTTTTTAAAGATATATCATATTGCTCCTCCACACAAGGAACATGCATATGTATGTGAAACCATGTCCATGTACCCTATTAATTAGAATTTTTCGTGTCAACACTTTAGGACAATTGGACAATTGACTCTATGTACCATTAACATTGGTTTCTGTTTTATTTCCACATAAGGATTTGTCATTCCAAACCGGAGTGTTGATCCCTTCAAATCCAAAACTTTTCATAATTGGGACTGAACAACGTTTTTCGGTGTTGTTGAGAAGTTTGTGCTAAAGGGGGCCTAATTAAAAGCATGGGCTATGAAGACCAATGGGAAAGTTTGACATCGCGTTTGATAGGGATTGGCTATTTCATATTCAGTTTTCATACTCTGTGTTGAAACCTGTGTTGATTGGGACTGATCAAAGTTTTTGGGTTCCCTGGATAAGTCACGAATTCAGTTGGTTTTGGCCCAATAATGAATCACTGAAAATTTGAAAAAGTAGACTCTAACATTGGGAGACAATACCAAAATAGGATCTACAACAAATTGATAGATAGAAACCCATTTCCTTGTCTCTACCTAAAATTTTAAAAGTGATTCTGAATATATAAACTAAAATCAATCTTAATGTCAAGGTAAATTAAAAATCTATCCCTGCTATCTATTGTTAGATATTTTTATTATGAAAATTTATCCATTGAAAAGATGAGGGACTAAGAGTCATCTCTTCCTCTCTCCCGATTTTCATTAATTTTATTCTCTGCCATTTTTTGTCAAATTGAAGACAAAATTGCTCCTTGAAATTTGATAAAGCTTTTATAGCTGTCTTTCCACTCACTCCATGTCTTTTCCATTACTTCGGCCCTTTACCGTCACTGCAATGTACAGAATACCATCCCTCCTCTTTCCTCTTTCCTTTCCCCATATTTCTCTTTTGTGTCCAACTCTCTAAAATTTAAAGATGAGAGTCTAGAATGTGGGTTAATGGATTATAAAGAGAGAGACGATTGATCTCTTTCCACCAATTATAGTAGATTTTATTGTTTCTTAACAATGGTTTGTCTCTTATTGCAAACTTCTACAATTTTCGGTCACAGTACATGGATACAGCATGACACATGACACTGACCCATGGACACTGTAAATTCATAAAAAGTAGGGCAGTGGGACACAACAATATAATAGTGTATGTGCGTGCATGTGTGTTTACATAATACACATCGAAAATAATAATTATTAAAATGTTCTCTATCTAAAATGGAAAAAAGACCAATATAAATTGTAATGACAAAAATTCACAATTTTTAATTAACGATATCAATCAAAAAATGTAAAAAAACAAATCGATACCTAATCTAATTCAAATCAAATGATGTTGAAGCTTTGTTGACATAGTACCCACTTTGTTAAGAAGATTGTGTGTGTGTGTAAAAGGGATCTAGGATGCATCCTTAGATTCAATCTAAGGAGACGCATCCATCTTCCCCCATCTCCCACAACTTTTTTTGAAAAAAAATTCATGGGTTTGTTGTTCATCTCATGGATGATCAACATACCAAATTTCAATGTATTCCAATACTTTTTGAACCATCATCTATCCCTTTCAACTTCAACGGTCTGAAAAGGTGCTGAAACCCCCTTGAAGCTGAAAGGGATAGATGAGGGCTCAAAAAGTTTTGGAATGCCTTGAAATTTGGTATGTTGATCATCAATGAGGTGAACAACCCCATGAAAAAAATTTCAAAATAAGTAGTGGGAGATGGGAGAAAATGGGGGGGGCCTCCTTAGATTGAATCTAAGGATGCACCATAGATCCCTTTTACCCTATACGCGCGCACGCGCACACACATGTTAACTAGGATCCATTCGGATGCATCAAACATGCGGATCCATCCAAGTGAAATTTAAAATTGGGCAAACTAAATGGACAGTGGTGGAGCCAGGAAACATTGTTAGGGGCCGAAAACATAATAATAAATAATTTTACTTTCATAAAAGAATATAATTGCAAAAAACAGATTTTCATCATTAATATAAAAAAATAAACTTACAACACATATCGACGCGTTTTCATATTTTGAAATCACTTGATGATTACATCATTACCAATTGTATCAAATATTTCTTTTTCTATGAATATGATCGAGTTATCATTCATCCATTAATCTCCCTTGCGATTTCGAAGTTGACTTTTGATGAAATACATTGCTGAAAATGCTATCTCAACTATAGTTGTTGCAACTCAGTGCTAACTTTAGCAGCAAATAAACTAACGGATAGATTGTCCTTTTTAGTCATGACAATTTTTTCTGCAAAACCTACCATGCCATTCAATTCTTAAAACTCCTCATCCGATCTCATATCAAAAAAAGTGTCAAGTTGGTTATCAAGCTCCAAGAGTTTCATAAGATCACTACTTTTCAAAAGTAGGTTAATTTTGCCACTGCAAAAAAATCCAGATTTGGTAAATTATGAGAATGGTTCAAGAAGCCTACCAATGCCTAGGGTTTCAAAGTTCTCAAGGTCCAGAGGTTTTGCTTCCCCACTGCCTGAAAGCCTTCAAATCATCCTCCAGGAATCGACAATTTGATTAATTTTTTGCTTCCAAATGGTTAAACATCAGTAATTTTGACCCAAAATTACAGAGATCAATGTTTTAATTCACTACAATTTAGACATATGTGAATCCCTAATAAGTTTCAACATCAAATCAGATCCCAACAAAATAAACAAAACACTAGTATTACATGTCAACATGGATCTTTCTTTTATTTTTGAGTTAAGAAAAAACCCGCGGATCGCGGGCCATTACCTCGTGTAAAACTCAACAGAGGCTTCAATGGCTCTGAGCAGTTGGGCCTCACCCCCAGCAACCTCTTCAACTCTGATCCGAAGCAAGAAAAGAGAACTGCTTCTCGTCCGACAGCCGCGAGAAATGCTGCGACTTGAGACTTGGGAGGATAAGAGAGAATGTCAGGAGGGAGGATGTTGGGAGAGAAAGAAATGTTAAAAAAATAAATAACTCATTTCCCCTTCATCATGACATGAGCATCACTGCAGGTCATCAACTCTCTTTAATTGTGGGGCGGACCATGCCTTCAATGCTCACTGAGGAGAGCTCGGCTTGGGAGTAAAAAAAATTCAAAACTTGCCCCCACTTGGTGATACACGATGCAAAACTTGCAGTCGCCTTAAATGCCAGCAGTGATAGCTAGGCCCTAGGCCTTTACTTCGGCTCCGGTCAGTGAGGGCAATTGCCCCCCTTTGCCCACACCTGCCTCCGCCACTGTAAATGGATGATCCGCTCCGTTGGATGTGAGCTATCATGTCTAAAATACCTGCAAACAAAATTTCAATTGATTTGGATATGTTTTGACCATCCATCAAGTGGTTGCAAAATTCGTCGATTTTATGACTACTCAAAAATATTGATTTTGCAACCACTTGATGGATGAGCAAAGCATGTCCAAATCAATTGAAATTTTGTTTAAATGTAGTTTAGACATGGTAGATCACATCCAACGGA
This sequence comes from Scilla litardierei, assembly GCA_030789695.1. Taxonomy (NCBI): domain Eukaryota; kingdom Viridiplantae; phylum Streptophyta; class Magnoliopsida; order Asparagales; family Asparagaceae; genus Scilla; species Scilla litardierei. Next base: position 133,482,236 of record CM061132.1, on the reverse strand, counting down.
GCGGATCATCCATTTAGGTTGCCCAATTTTAAATTCCACTTAGATGGATTCGCATATTTGATCCATCCGAATGGATCCTAGTCAACATATATATATATATATATATATATATATATATATATATATATATATATATATATATATATATATATGAGGTTAATGGGGGTCAGATGGCCAAGGAGGGGATTTCCTTCTTGGCCACAACCGAAGCCACCCATCACCCATCATGGGTGTGTGGACTACCTAGATTGTGGCCAATGAGGAAATCCCCTCCTTGGCCACCTGACACACACACATATGAGGAGTATGGAGGTATGCTGACAGCACATGATCGAATTTCCTATGATGTCAGCATTTTGGGGATCAAAAAATATTTTTTTTTAGTTTTTTTAAATGTGTTCTACAACTTGTTACATCCCCACCACTTTTCAAGTGAATTTAACACTTTTTGGGCCTCCATCCATGCATTTCAAAAAGATTTGCGCACATAAAACTTAGTGACATAACAGGTATGCAATGCCATAAATCGACATCGGTTGCAGATGATGTCCACCACATGTAAAAACAAGCTGCAACTTTTCAATCCAGCAACTGTGCTACTCTATAGAATTCCTAAAGTACTAGATGTTAGATAAGTCTGTGGCCTTCAAAGAAGAGGGAACAAAAAGTGTGTTGAGCAGATTTAACTTGAATAAGTAACAATGTATTTCAAATATTTCCTTTTAACACAAGTTGACAAGTAACACACTGATAAGCACTTTATGTTCTCTTGCAATCCATACTTGGTTCAAACGCTGGTTTGTCCTTTCTTTTTTTGCATCTTGATAAAAACTACTTTTGTTTAAAACTAACTCAACCCTCTTTATATTACGGAATGGTGCTCGTTGGCTGTGTGATCAGTTAGTTTGAAACTTATAAGAGGTCTCAAGTTCGAAATCTTCTGATATCACTAAATTTTTTGGTTTTAAATTGAACAATTTCAAACCTGATTCAAATCCAACCGGAATAACCAGATTAGTGAGACCAGGTTCATGCGACCCCACTATACCTCAGGTCAGGTTAGGATCAGACCTCTGACTCGTAAGCTAACTAGGTTAGATTCAGGTTAACCAAATATAGATCGGACAAACCTGACTGAACCCACCTGCAGCCTTGAGATGCAAACACGTGTAAGATACTTTGCAGACACATGTCCAATGCATTCGCAAATGAAACCATATTTTACTTTTCCAGATAGGCTATTTACATATACTTTAATGCATACACCTCAAGATGCGAGTTATGCTGCTGTTGTTTGGCAATGGAGACGAGAGTTTAGCCGTAGATCGATAGTGTATCATGAGAGCTTCTCCACCCACCCATCCCTCCCTCGCCAAACCCAAAAAACAACACATAAAAACAATCAACACACGCACGCATGCACACACACGATATTAGGGTTTAGCAGTAGATCGGCAGTGTATCATGCGAGCTTCTCCACCCTCACTCCCTCCAAACCCAAAAAAACAACTAGCGCACACAAACACACATACATGCACCCCCCCCCCCCCCCCCCCACACACACACACACACAACAACAACAAACAAAAAAAAAACCAGTGCATCTGTACTTCCATGCATCCATGTCTTACCTGGCTAGAAGAATGGATCTTTTATATACACTTCATACTTCCGTGCATCCATGTCTTATGTGTCCGGGACTGTGCGACATAGGTATGCAGTTACACTTACATCCTTTTGCGATAGTATTAAAATACTGCTCATTTCTTTTGGTTAATAGAAACAGTTGTCGAAAAAGCAAGTTTTAGGCTCGTATCGAACCAGTCGCTATTAAAACCAATGTGAAGCATAAGAACCAATTTTCTCAGTATAGACATAATCCTGTGTCAAAACATAGAGAAGAGCTTTATCGACAAATTGATAAAACCATTGCATTGTAAAGTTTGATACAAGTTCGATTTAATTTAACAAGGGAAGTTCACAAACATAAATGGTGACTAAACATAGCTCATTGTAGTTACAAGAGCAAGAAAAAACCTACGATTTTCTTAGGTGCCGTACGATTGCATCCAACACCCCATTAATTGTTATAAGTTCTGTTGCAGCCTTGGAATTAGGTCCCTGCATATACATAGAGTATTGTAAAGCATTAAAACAGCAGCCACTCATTTGAATATAGTCTTCCAAATCAAGTACAACAAAGAATGGCATAGTGAGAATATACTAATAGATGGGTTGAACCAATTACGATCTGACATAAGATGTTAGATGAATGATATATTAACAAGGTTAGAAGAATTTATATGGAATGTATACATCAATTCGTTTGATCTTACAGCAACTTAAATCAAGCATAGAGGGTATTGTAGAGTTGTATCTGATTCTTTCCGCAATACCACATGTTGGAGGTCACAAGGTTAAGCTTTATGACATCCACTAAAATAAACTTCAATATATGAAAATGAATGGCGCAAACTTACGTCTGGAAGGCAATCTGATGCAAACGCCCCCTAGCCGCCGCCCCTCTTGCCGCAAGCCGCACCCCGATCCCACGTGATGCTTAGGCTTTGGTGATTTAGTTATCTAGGGGTATTCTAGTCTTTTCAGACTAGATTAGTAAATCCCCTCTTTTCTATTTATTAGGGCTGGCCGTCTTTTTATTTGCTTATGCTTATTTGTGAAGAACAACTAGATATCAATTGTGAGGGTTCTTAGGCTTTGATCCGTTCATTCAAAGCTAGGAGATAGGGCTTCGTCTCGAAAGAGGCCCAATTTATCTATTGTTCTTCGTCTTAAATCTTATAAAAATTCCTCTTTTTATATTTTTTCCTCTTTTAAATCTGAAATTAATTGATCGATCCTCCGGATCGTATCAAATTGGTATCAGAGCGTTAAGATCCGATGGCGACAAGCACGAGAGCGAAGGCGGATGGCGTGGATGAGAAGGTGCAAGGGCTTCGAGAGGAGTTCAACCGGGAGATCGAGGAGTTGAAGAAAACCCTTGGGGAGTCCATCAAGGATCACGCACATTCGCAGGAGGACATCCAAATCGAGCTACGGGCTATGAGAAGGGACGCCGCGCAATCGGGACGTGATATCTAAGGGCTAAAGGAGGCGACTTCAGATCTGAAGGAGGCGACTTCAGATCTGAAATTTTTGAGGGAAGCCACATCGTCAATTCCGGAGATAAAAGCCATGCTTCAAGCCCTAACGATGGAGAGAGGAGGAGATCGGGGCAAGAAGACTCAATGGGAAGAAAACCAAGGAGAATTGACGCTCGAATCGGCAAATCAGGGGCAACCGGAGAGGGCGACGGCTACAACGACAATTCTGGAGGCCGCCGCAGCCGCCGCAAACCCTAACGGGTCCGGACAAATGCGGGGAGGGGCTGGGAGCCCCGGGAAGAGGGCGGCAGGCCCATCTGGGCCTGTAGCAAGCTCGGCAGGCCCATCCGGGCCTGCGCCGAGCTCGGCAGGCCCTTCAGGCCCTGTGGCACCCTGTGCAGGCCCCGACGGGCCTGCGGAACATGCGACTGGCCCAACAGGGCCTGCCGCAGCAGCTGCAGGCCCCGTCGGGCCTGCTGTGACTTCGGCAGGCCTGTTCGGGCCTGCCGCTGTCCCAGCAGGCCCAAACAGGCCCGCGATGGATCATTGGGGGCCTGCCGCAGTGCAGGCAGCCCCCTGGGCCCCCGCGGCGGCGCAAACAGCCCCCTGGGGGCCCACGGCAGCGCAGACAGCCCCCTGGGGGCAAGACGGAGGCGGATGGGCCCGAGACACGACGATTGGGGCTCCCGTAGCCCAATTTTGGAGACCAGAGGCTCATCCACAGGTACCGAGGCCGCATGTTGATCCCAGACAGACTTTTGATGGCTTTCCAGGGCGGGGACAAGGCCCGGGAGGCTATTTTGGGGGCCGGACGGCACCAGTACAGCCACACAGAGGGGCAGGAGGGCCTGTGTTGGCACGACAGCAGGAGTTCCCGGGTACCATTACCAGCCTGAGGCATGGGAGAGACCCGTTTGGCCCGAGGAGTTGTACGGGGTTGACGGGGGAGGTCCGGTTGAGGCAGTCGGCGGAGGATTCGACCGTGGGGGTGACCGCGGGAGAGATGGGGGACCACATGGGGACATCAATGCAGATCGCCGCCTTATGAAGCTGAAGATGTCGATTTTTGACGACACGGATCCGGATGGGTGGATCTATCGAGCGGAGCGCTACTTCCAGGTGATGAGGTTGACGGAGGAGGAGGTTCTGAGGGCCATCAGAATCTATTTCGAGGACAAGGCGTTGGCTTGGTACAGATGGAAGGTGGCGCGGACCCCTTTTCGCACTTGGGAGTAGCTGTCAGCACTGATACTAGACCGATTCCAGGAGACCCCTGGTGGAGACTTCTATGAGCAGTTATCTGCTTTGAGACAGGAGGGGACGGTGAGAGATTATGTGGAGAGGTTTCGAGATGTTGAACAGTAGGGTGAAGGGGGTGACCGATGAGGTGATGATAGGGAACTTCATGAGGGGGTTGAAGCCCTCTATACGAGCGGAGCTGAGGATGCAGAGCCCAGGAACATTGGAGGATGTCCTTCGCCTGGCCCACAAGGCGGAGGAGAAGCATGCAGAGGATAGACGCATTCGGGGGACTTGGGGAGCCCAGGGCCAACGTAGTCAGACAGCACCGGCCCCACTTCCGGGGTTACAGTAGCACCAGTGGACATGGAAATGAAGAGAGAGGAAACCCGACCAGTGATCCCTGGTAAACGGATGACTGAGGCTGATATGAGGGCGAGGCGTACTGCAGGCCTCTGTTTCAGATGCGATGAGAAGTTCAGTCCCGGTCATCGATGTGCGAGCAGGCTGATGCAGATTGTGCTAGTACCGGACGAGGGGGAGTATGCAGATGATGGGGAGCCAGTGATGACGGAAGAGAGCGAGGTTGAGCACGCACATCTGGATGTAGCGGAGGTGTCCCTGAACTCCTTGGTAGGGGTAACCACGAACCATACCATGAAGTTGTCAGGGCGATTGGACGACGCGCCGGTGACGGTACTCATAGACAGTGGGGCTACCCACAACTTCATCTCTCGACATTTGGTGGATCGTCATAGGTTGCAGGTGAGCACCTTGGAGACGTTTATGGTCCTCTCAGGGACAGGGAGGAGGGAGGAGAGCAGTGGGATGTGCAAGGGGCTGAGTCTGACGTTACAAGGGGGTGCCGATCATGGAGGACTTCTTGCCACTAGAGTTTGACAATATCGATGTGATTTTGGGCGTGCAGTGGCTGAGGGGGTTGGGCGAGGTGAAGATGAATTGGAAGCAGCTTAGAATGGAATTCCAGGAGGGGGGTCGCACAGTGGTTCTGACAGGTGACCCTAGCCTCTGTTTTCCCTCGGGGGCCTTCAAAGCCAGATCTCCACCTTGAGGACAAGGTGGCTCTTTTAGGGGGAGGTATTGATGCAGACGCCCCCTAGCCGTCGCCCCGCTTGCCGCAAGCCGCACCCGGGTCTCACGTGATGCTTAGGCTTTGGTGATTTAGTTATCTAGGGGTATTCTAGTCTTTTCAGACTAGATTAGTAAATCCCCTCTTTTCTATTTATTAGGGCTGGCCGTCTTTTTATTTGCTTATGCTTATTTGTGAAGAACAACTAGGTATCAATTGTGAGGGTTCTTAGGCTTTGATCCGTTCATTCAAAGCTAGGAGATATGGCTTCGTCTCGAAAGAGGCCCAATTTATCTATTGTTCTTCGTCTTAAATCTTATAAAAATTCCTCTTTTTATATTTTTTCCTCTTTTAAATCTGAAATTAATTGATCGATCCTCCGGATCGTATCACAATCTTAAATGTAACTGCTGAATCTTACATACAAATGGAAGAGAGTATATGTTATGACATCTTAAGATGCATACACATCTTAAGATGCATACAGAAAATAAACTATCTACCATTATATGGCATCTTAATGTGCATACAGAAAAGAAGTAAAGACAAGGGAAGAGTTTCACCTTAATGTACATGATGTATTTTGCGTTTAGGCCCAGCAGGGGCATTTTTGGAATTTTCCGATCTTAGGGGGATATTTTGTAAAACCTGCAATTTCTGCAAATTTTCTTTTATTTAAGCTAGGGCCGGCTAGGAGAGGGAGATGCTTGATTATTCTTGTGAAAACTATTGCTAAAGGTGTCTAGGACCCTTTCCAGGAGATCTTAGACTTTCATCTCGAATCGAAAGTTAGGAGAAAGGTCTCTTCTCGAATTGTGGCTAGTTATCTTTTAATTCCAAAATAATTCCAATAAAATTCCCATCTTTTCCTTGTTCCACATATAAAAATCCTATTTTTATTTCTCCAAAACCCTAGCCGCATCAAATTGGTATCAAAGCTTGACGATCCCATGGCGAACACCAGATCCAAGGAGAAGCACGAGGCGTTGGAAGAGAAAATTGAAAGCGAATGGGTGGCATGGAGGAAGGCGACTGAGGAACTCAAATCAGATCTGAAAGCCACGATCGATCGATCTACGCAACAATTTAATCAACATCAATAGATTCTCAAAGCCCTCGCCCAAATCATCCAGCAATTAACCCAACAAAAATTGGCGGCTTCAAAGGCGGATAAATCGAAGCCGGAGGAAACCCTAGATCTGGAGCAAAGAATGAAGATCGCGGTCAAAGGGAAGGAGAAGCTCACAGATCTGTGTGAGTGGCTCCTCTCCAACACAGATCTGGCCTCGGAGGACGAGATGAAGATTTTTCGACAGATCTGTGCCCCCACAACCACTGGGAAGGGGCGTCGGGGGGCGACGAATGCCGATAAAGTCGCCATGAGCCTCGCAACACCCTGGCCGTTCGTCGACCCCCCAACCGACCCCCTAGCGACTCGCCAGGGTATTGCCAGCAACCTAGCGGGCCGCTAGGGCTTCGACGAGCCCTTGACGACTCGCTAGGGCATCGCCAACAAGGACCGCTAGGGCATCGCCGAGCCCGGGTGACCTTGTCAGGGGGGCTCGCCGGCCTGTGGCGGCCCTTTCGACCACCACCGACCACCGGTGGGACCGCCAAGGCCCCCACGGACCTCTGGCGGCTCCCCGGGCCTAGATTTGCAACGACACCACCGTCAGGGTCTCAGGATTCTACAGCAGGTCGTTAGGCCCATTTTGAGCCTCCGGCGGTCCGAGGAAAGGGGTCGGGCACGTGCAGTAGCGCCGTGGCGCCGGCTAGGGGTGTGCACGAGTACAGAGTACCCAGATACCCGATCAGAACCTACCCGAACGGGTAGGTTCTGGGTAGATAGTTATCGGTTCCGGATAGGTTCCGGGTATGAAAATTAGGAACCGGCGGGTATCGGGTCCGGTTCTGGTTCCCGTCTATATGAAACGGGTACCCGGAACCGGAACCGATATTTTGTATATATATATATATAAGTAAGAATTAGCAATGTAGCAAGAATTAGCAAGAATAACGCATTATTCGGCCAATTCGTGATGTTAGGAAACCACTTCCCCATCCTGGACCAACATGCTATTAGCTTATTTCCTTTGTCCAAATAAAACTCAGTGATTCCCAATGTCTCAACTGCAGGTTGCTTGTACAGTCGTTATTAATTATTTAAATTTAATTAGCATAACCACGGGACTTGTCAAATAAAAGCAACATAAAAGGAATTGGCATATTAGTCGGACAGCTTTCAACGTCCAACTGGGTAGGTTCCAGGTATACAAATTAGAGTAAAAGCAACACAAATTAGAGTTTTTTTACCGGGTACCCGGAACCTACCCGGAACCATTGGGTCCGGGTAGGTTCCGGGTATAGGGTCCAACTGGGTAGGTTCCGGATCCAAATTTTAGGAACCGGTCCCTTACCGGGTAGGGTCCGATAACATAATAAAAACAGGGTACCCGGACCCGCACACCCCTAGCGCCGGCGAGGGGTTTGAGGACCACCGGGAGGATTTTGGCGCTGATTTTTACAAAGGAAGACCCCCAAGATGTGATACAAAGTTTGAAAACTACAATCGATACCACAAGGACGAACGTGGGACTTCATAGATGGAGGAGAAGCTGATTGGGGAGAAACTGATTAGGAGGGTGTTGATGGAAATGATCGGGACCCTGCTAAAGAATACTTTGATGTACATGATCCTCCTCTGCCACGATGCCATGACTATCATCAGGGGAGATGTGCAATTGGGGGTTCACAGCGGATAGCAGGGTTAGAAAGTTGAAGATGCCTATTTTTGATGGAGAGGACCCAAAAGGGTAGATCTACAAGGCCGAACAATACTTCGAGGTGTCGCAGGTGCATGAGACTAAGTGGCGAAGGGCCGTTGGGGTGTGCTTGGAGAGGAGGTACTATCGTGGTACAGGTGACACAGCAGTAGCGTCCTCTTCGCTCGTGAGAGGAGTTCACGACCTGCCTCCTGGACAGGTTCGGGGAGATTCAGGAGGATGACGTGTATGAGCTGAGACAGGAGGGGACTGTCAAGGAGTATATAAAGAAGTTCGAGATGTTGGCGGGCCGTGTCCGTGTGGTTTGAAGAGAGTCCCTAGAGGGCTGCTTCATGAAGGGGCTGAAGCCCACCGTCAGAGCAAAGCTGAGGATTTAAAGGCCCAAATACTTGTTAGATCGGATGCGCCTGGCGAGGATGGTTGAGGCAGGCTAGCGGAGGGAAAACGAGCCCGAGGAGCGTGGAGCGGAGCCATTTCTCGAAACCAAGTAGCGTCGGTAGAAGAGAAGTCGTCATCAAGAGAGCTACAGTTCCAACCACGAGACGAACACCGAGCTTCAACTGGACAGTAGGTGTAAGCGGCTCACATAGACGGAAATCCAGGAAAGGCACACTAAGGGACTATGTTTTTGATGCGGCAAAAAGTATAGACCAGGACACCGTTGCAAAGATCCGGCTCTCCAGATGCTAATTATTAAAGATGAAGAAGGCCAGCTGGTGGATCAGGAAGAGCCGGGAGGGGATGAGAAACTCCATCTGGATTAGTAAGCACATGCATTTCACGACACCACCTTAAGAACAAGGTGGTTCTTCGGAGGCAGAGTAATGATGCATTTGCATTTAGGCCTAGCAGGGGCATTTTCGGAATTTTCAGATCTTAAGGGGATTTTGTAAAACCTGCAATTTCTGCAATTTTTCTGTTATTTAAGCTAGGGCCAGCTAGGAAAGGGAGATGCTTGATTATTCTTGTGAAAACTATTACTAAAGGTGTCCACGACCCTTGTCGGGACATCTTAGACTTTCATCTCGAATCGAAAGTTAAGATAAAGGCCTCTTCTTGAATTGGTGCTAATTATCTTTTAATTCCAGAATTATTCCAATAAAATTCCCATCTTTTTCCTTGTTCCACGTATAAAAATCCTATTTTCATTTCTCCAAAACTCTAGCCGCATCAGTACACTATCATCATATTCCGCAAATTGTCAACTTATTGTATAAACAACCTACATTTATTGTATTTTTTATTAATAGTCTATTTTACATTTTAAATTGTATACGTTTAAATAATTTATGTCAAGTTGTACTTTGTTATCTCAAACCCCTTCATGGGTTCCTTCATTCTATTACAGGTGGACCAGATTGATCCATCCTGCCTTCTCATTTTGTATATTAATCTGCTAGAAAGAAAGAAAGAAAGAAAGATGGGGAGAGATAATTTTTACACCGCACGACTCTGTAAAAGAAAAAAGATAGAATCTATCATTAAGTGAGGAACCTGTTACACGGGTAGAGGAAGAGCAAGGCCGGCAAAGAAAATGAGAAGTATGTCTGCATTAAAAACCCAAAGTATATGTAAATTATCAACCGCTATTTATGAATAACATAAGTCTATGATTTACAAATATTTTACCTACATTTCTTATAGTTATACTGCATACCTTTATTTTTTATAAATTCGAAGAAAATTCTCAACTTAAATTATCTACCTTCACCCTAACATGTCCACCTTCAGCTTAAGCTAGCTATCTTTAATGTAAAATTTTCTACTTTTAATCTGAATCTGTATACTTTTTCTTATAGTTTGTCGATTTTCTTGTCTAGCACAATTACCTAAGTCTTCTATCTCTGGCTGGTAAATTTTCTACTTTTAATATGAATCGGTATGATTTTTTACTTTAGTTAGTTTATTTTCTTGTCTAGCACATTTGCCTAAATCTTCTATCTCTGCCTGGTATTTGGTCACCTTCTTATTAATCAGTCTAACATTTGTTAGTAATCTGCATTTTGGTCAGTAACATGTTTGAGTACAATGAAAAAATTTGTAAGGTAGCTTGTTGTTTTATAATTTATAATTTTAGAAGCATCAACAATGTGACTCACTTCATTCACTTATGGGATTAATATAGATCAGGTGGCACCTGGATCATGTGCAAGACACAAAAAGGTGGGGCCCCACGAGTACAAGCCCATGTGGTGGCTTGTACTTCCCCACCTTTTTTGTGTCTAAGCACCTGATCCAATGGATCAGGTGCCACCTTTTCTACATTAAATCCTTCACTTATTACGCCTTTACTGTCTGCAGTTACAGTTTTGATGCATTGGGTAGTATGTCCCAATAGTTATTTGAGAAGGTGCCTAGACCATGCTCACACCATACAATAAGTAATTTTGTTAACTGCTTTAATTACAATTGGCATTGATGCATAAAGTTTAGCAAAGAATCAAGCATATATTATGAAATGTGGGCAACAATGGAAAACTGTGTTTATTATGTCATGTTTCATGGGGAAGAAAGAATCCTTGTCGTTCAGAGGAGGCCCTACAGTTTCTGGTTGCAGGAAGCTGTAACCATGGCATGCAACCCGATTAATTTTGTATAAGAATTGAAGGGTTACACACCTACCTACATTCAAAAAAGCTGGGTTGCAACTATAATTTATACACTAGCAAAAGACATGTAATCCGACGGAACGTAAACCTCCACAATTTTGTCTCAAGCGTTGAAACAGCTGTCGAAATCACATCTCACCAAGGAAAATATAAGTTATAGATAATAAAGTAGACGACTAAAACAGAAATAGATGTGCTCTAAGATGTCGAGCAAGGTATTTCAACTAGTTGTATAATAATAATAAGGATGGCAGCTAGAATAATGAAAATTATTGTCATGCCGAACATGTTGTTTGCTCCGACTTGAACTGCTACAACAATTACAAAACAGAAGTAGCTGCCGTATTTTGTAGCCTACTATGTGAGGAACATGGTACTCAATTGAACAGTGAAATCAATTCACAAGTGTAATAGAACAAGTAAAGATATGGAAACTGTAATGGTAAAACGCTATAAATGTTGGCAAAGAGATTACACCTTAATGAGATTTGAGAGTGTCCAAGCAGCTGTCCTTGCTGTTGAACCCTTATCAGACAGCATTAGACGTGCCAGGGGCAATAAAGCACCCTGTGCCAGTAAAATATTCCTCAAGTCTTCTCCTTCACCAGCAACGTTTCCCAATGCCCATGCACACTGCTCAGCAACAGGCATAGAGCTCTTCTCTACCCAATGTTAATGAGTAATTATAAGAAATACAAATGTTAATCAGTAATTAGAAGATAATGAAAATAAAATCTACAGAATCAGAGAAACAAAGATACTTCAATACTATTAAAAGGATGTCATTGTCATTTGTCAATGAGTCATCACCACTCATCAGAAAAGGACACCTCATACAACTAAGCCCACAAATTTTGAAGTGCTTTCATCATATTCAGTTTTTGGTGCAGTATGACAAGACCAACATTGCCTATCTCATGGGTCTTTTGTTAATATAAAGAGCTCTGCTTCGCTAGCCGATCACATCATTCCAACTATTGTTTTGATAGTTTCAAGCAAGCTCAAGCCAATATTATCTGATCTGACCTGAAGTAGTAGATGGAAAAAAGAATTACAAATAAAAGTGTAAATCACTCCAACTATCTTAGATTATTTTGCAATTTATTCCTTTTATTTGGATCCGAATCAGACTCGATAGCATATATTAAGCATAGTGGGTGTACAGTAAATTCTAATATTGTCTAGTGAAGTTCCCAAGCTGTTCAATTTGTGACTAGTCTGACAAAGATGTTTAAGATTTGAAAGAGCAGACATATAGAATCTCACGAAGACAAAGGTTCTTAATGAAGAACTCACACAAAAAGGTTTTAGCAAATAAAAATAATATCAAGATCCAGTGTTCACACATCTCACTATAATGGCTGATTTTTGACCTTTCTACATAATGTTTGCAAAAAATGATATGCGATATAACTTTCTACATATCATATTGGAATTCATGGTCCGAAAAACAAAATAGCAGCCAAAATCAGTATTAGCATTGTAGCTAATACTTTTATATAATAAGTGACCATTTTCCCCCATCTTTGGTTCCCTACTTGCGTTAAGGCCCTTTTTTCCAAAACACTTCTAAGCCAGGAAGATAAAATAAAATTAAAAATAATTTTGAGGCATAAATACAAGCCTCAACCTAGGTAGGGCGGCAGTCCTGAACTAACTCGATGCCCTAAAGCGCAATCCGACCCTACATGGGTCAATTTGACATTAGGGTTGGGTATGGTCAGACCCTTTCATCCAAATTGATCGGATATGAACATCATATTCATGCACCCTTACATATTTTTTTAAATTTGAAAGGTAAACTCCTCAACTCCCCCACAAGACTGCTGGCAAGAAGTCTCGAACCCATGACCTCCCACTTAAAAAGGCCATGACATGCCATTGAGCTAATGGATCAAGCACATATATCCATCAATCTATATGTGTGTATGGTTTTCAAAATAAGCTCCATGAGAACTCTATATTGGGCCATCTTATGGATGATTCAAATCGTTCATTTTGATCTAATGCATTTAAATTACCTTAACTATAAAAACCAAGTGATTCTGAGCTTGTTCGCTTATGATGCATCAATTGATACCTTTTTTGACAGTTGAAACTAACACATTTCATGCTACCACTTGATCCATACGAAGGCAAGCTCGAAATCACTTGATTTGTCATATTTAAGGTAATTTAAATGCATATATCCAGATAAACAATTCACATCATCCATGAGATGATACATGGTAGAGTTCTCACGAAGCTTAATATGAAAAGCATTCTCAAAAGATCACTTCCACACACACATATACTAGAATAATACAAGAATAAAATGTATCATATGACGCGAGCGTCTATGTCACTATCATATGGCGGCCTCAAAAAGATCACTCTCCGCAACTTTTTTAATGATTGGCACCATTCATTTTGATCTTAAAATTCTAAAACCCAAACACACTAAAGATCTAATGAACTCAAAGCTTTTTGTTGTGAATCTACTTGTTATAAAATTAACGATTTTACTGCAATAGAAGTTTTTTCACTCATTATTCATATGACCTATGTGTTGAGTATTGAGTCGCACCCCGTATGTTTTGATGATGAGCAAATCAAAGAAGCATTCAATGGATTAGTGATGAGCTCAACAAGTCCATGAATCATTGGAGCAAGACAAATACTTTAAGGAGTCAAGAATACATCAAACGATCTTCATTGTAATAATTTATTTGATGTATTTTTCTTTTCTTTGTCTTAGCTTGTTAAAGCCCTTACTAGAAGCTCTCTCTCTCTCTCTCAGGAACACGTTAAAAATATTTCAAAAACATTTTAAATTCATTTAGATAGTGTATCCTAGTGGTTTCTAATACGTATCAACGTATCAAAACAGTAGTCAACTCCCACTAGAACAGGAGTTGACTCCTTAGGCGTAGGCTGCGCAAAATAGGTTCTGGACTCTTGGCTGAGAGTCGATTCATCTGTTCAGTAGAGTCGACTCCCATGGCCATTAGTCGATTCCTCTCTCAGAACAGGAGTCAACTACTGATGACCTGGCAGCCTATAACGTTCAAATTTCTGCCCGTTGGAGTGGCATTTTGGACCATTTTCTTGAGCAGATTTTTGCTCTATATATTGGGGTTTGGTCTCAGATTTATTACCAATTTTAATGATCAATGGTTTGTGAAGAAAAAGTGTTTTGAGCAAAATTCTTTCATAAGAAAACCATTTTCTTTGGCATATATTTTAAAGCCTCTCTCAAATCTTTTAGCCAAAGTTTCTTGATCTCAAAAGCCTAAAATTCTCATCTATTGAAGATCAAACACTATAGCCATCACACATCCACAAGCTTCAAAGCAAGACTATAGTAAAAGTGTATCATCTTCTTCATTGTAAGTGAAAACCTTCAAGGGTTGAGGTTGTAAGTTTGTAAGTTGTAAATTCCTCTTGAGAAGATGTGTTATTACTATTTGAAAAATAATGGATTTAGCCAAGTGAGACTTGGGTGGCTGGATGTAAGATATTAGGTATCCGAATTCCGAAGCAGTGTACATCTCTTGTTTGCATTGTTTTTATCTCTGTGTTGTGTTTATCTCGTGTGCTCATGTCTGCTACATACTATTGCTTGAGATAAATATTGTTGATTAAGTTTAATTTGAATAACTCAATTTATAAACTTAAGTAGAATTTCTAGATGAATTTTTATACACTAATCTAATATCTAATTGCCATCCATATGGTCCCAACAATATGAACACGTGTATTGTATATCACCAGAAACACATGCTCTCTACATATTTTTGGATGATCTTCTTCCTTCATTTTGATTTTCATATTCTAAAACCTAAATACACCAAATATCTAGCAAACCCGCAAAATGCTGCTCGTTGATCAAGCGGTAAAAAAGGTTCTATTGCTATAAAAATGTTAATTTAACAATAGGTAGATTAATGCAAAATACTTTGCTTTCATTTGATCTCTGGAGTGTTTGGATTTTAGAATATGAAGTGAACAATGTCGATTGTCAAAAAATTATAGAGTGGATTTTTCAGGACCGTCATATGACACAAGTGCTTATATATTATATGATACCTACTATAATCTCTACACACACATACACATACCAATGGTGCGCTAATGTCATATAATACACATTACTCTCTCTATGCACATACATAGATAAATACATACATATTACATACAGATAGATATATTAAGGATCATCCATCTGCAACTGCTATAATGGCATATTTGTCAATATGCTCATTTCCAAATGGATAGCATTAGTTTCGAATTGTGTTGAATCCAAAATTATGTAATTTATTTCATTTTTAACCACATTATTCATATGTTCACGGTAATTACATCCATCTACCTCCGTTGCCACAAAGAACCTATAGGCAACAAGGTTACAGGCCTCTAACAAGGTATAACATGATTGGGGGTGGTCATTGGTTTGACTGTTCCCATAAAGTTCAGTTATCTTAATTTAAAATTTTAAATAAACTTTCCTTACTCAAACCCAACCCAAAACGGATTTAATCAAACCGGTTCAGGTAAGGAATCCCCTATCTGATGAATAAGCGAGGTTGGAATCAGGTTTTGCCATACTCAGGTCAGGCGGAATGAGAACTAAACCAGCACAATCAAGGTTCCACCCCTAAACCTAAGGATAGCACTGATGTAGTGAATAGATATTCAAAGTATCCAAATTCGCTTCATAGAAAATACAGAAGTACGTGACTGAGATTGTTTAATCTATTATCTGCTTATACATGGAGTGTATAATGCAGGTTTAATATTCACTTGGTTCATAATTAATGTCTTATTTCATTGTTGTAAAAAGCCCAATAAAGTCTTGTTTAAGCCCCTGCTTATGCTTTTCGTTTTTTCGGATCACTTCAACACTGCTTCAAGATTTTCAAAATGTTATATTTTTTTGAATCATCTTCTTATGTTGAATTATTGATATCAATTCGATAAGTATCAATTATTGAAATAACATTAGTATAATTTCCCTTCATTTTTTATTTTTTTATCCTCTTTGTTTCTCATTGTTATGATTTTTTGTACCTGTTTTTTCTCTTTTTGTTGGTGCTTTTTTCCCTTTTTTGTACGGCTTAAACCACGTGTAAGCATTGGGACAAGGTGCTGCTTTTTTCGCAACAGCTTTCCACAATCTTGTCTTATTTACATATTTCGAATATCCCTGAAGGGTCATATTTTTTTACCTCTAGTGTCAAACGACACACACATATAATTATTATATATATAAATAAAAGCTCCTTATTTGAAACTTAGCAATACTCCTTTGAACTTGGCATTGTAAGTAGTAGTCTTGATGAGTTATGTATAAATGTGTTTGTATGCAGAAGTTTGAAATACCGACTCTACCTTGTATCGGTTCCTGAGTGAACACAGATAGTAGTGATTATAATAATTAGTATACGACTTCATTTGATATCCATTCTCTTTTATCAATGGAGTAGATATGGATATCGTGATATTAATTCTGTTTATACCCCTAGAGAGCACAGGTATAAATAACTAAGCTATAAGCATCAAGTCGCTAAAAGCTCAAACAAAGGTGCACTTAATCATTCTTCAGGCATATGAAGGTAGCCGAAAGAGAGTGACCATAAAATATTCCAACTACTTTCTTAATCCGGGCTGTAAAAATACAGCTCTTGACCACCATAACTTCAAAGTTTCACTGTAATGATAGATACTTTGAGACGATATCAACGCAACTTATGTTCAAATCCCATTGGGCAGGCAATTAAAAAAGTGGATTAAACAAAACACCGCTACACAAAAGACAAAATTTTGGTCCATTGAAAAGGTGCTCAAAAGTCAAAACTACTAGAATATAATATTATAATTGATCCTCGCCACAAATTCGATGGTTTGGTGGCAGGGAATTTAGGAAGAACCTCCCATTCAGAAGTCATAAAAACTATAGAACATGTATACACATTGTATAAAGAAGTCCACGATTAAAGAACAGAGAGAATATTTCCAATTTTATCATTGATGAACTTGCCCAAAATAGCTTGCAATTTCTTTCTTGGTAAAGGAACAACTAAATGTAGCTCTGATGTTGGCATGTTTCTGCTAATACAAACTGGTTTCAGTATGACATATGCTGAGCATGTGCTTAGAGAGAGCAACAGTGAATGTTTGGACAGTGTGAAAACACAACAAACCTCCAAGATGAGCTATAAGCAAAGGTAATGCTGGCACTAACGATTTAGTTTCTTCTGGTTCGCCAGCAGCTATATTAGTAAGACACCATGCTGCCTCAAGCAACTGTAAGATTAGAAATACAAGCATCGTTACACTCTGCACATAAATTTGGTATACGAATCAACCACAAACGTAGTCCACTATCAGTAGATTTCAGTTTATGTCAATAAAAAGAAACCAACCTAAAGACTTTCAGAAAATTTGTCTAAAAAGCAATGAATCATATATATAGTCTAGTGCGCACACATTATATTCGTCTCTATAAATAGGCGTTAGCATGTCACCCTCACAAACTCTTTTCTGACCAACCATTATTTAATTCGCACTTATACCATTCCCTTGGGAATTTTAATGGCGACATGAGTCAATAGAAAATAGACGGGAACTGTGCTTGCTACTACTTGTAGGAGGAACTTAAAATACCATCTTACACACATGAATTGGACTACATACCTTACAGTCAATCCTGAAAGTAGGATTTTAACCCATCTCATCCTATTGAATGGACTATTAATCCTAAAAAAACAAGAGTTTTGACACATCTGGCCCCACGAAATGCCAGATAGGAAGAATGTGTACGAAAATAATTAGCGGTGGGTCATAAAAGAGTTGTGTTAACTCTTACTTTTTGAAATGAATGCAGAGTTTGTAAACAAGCCTACGATAAATATATGTGTGCATGTATGTATATGCATATGTCACATGTGGACCTATGTACCCATGCATATTTGCAGGTAGGGATCCAGAAATGATTGAACACATTGGATCTATGTTGAACTCCAAATCTGACTGCAATAAGAAAACATCAACTCCAAATCTCAATCTGGACGCCATATTACAATTGGAACCAAATCCAAACAAGACTGGATTCAGATTCGGATTTATGTCCTCGTGAAGGCTATATCCATCTGATTTTTATTTTTACCTTACTGAAAGACACAATTCACTTTAGAATTGGATAATATTAAAAAATGAAAGGGAAAAAAAAGCAAAAAAAAATTACCTCCCTTGTTCAAGATACATCTAAATCTAAATCCTCCCGGATGAGTAACTCATGCCAGAATTAGATATCTACCTATATGATACCTGATTGTCTTGATTTTTTGTAAATTTAGTCCAATAAAAGCCCAATCTGAGCTGAAATTGATTTGGTTCTAATATTCTGCATCCGCATTCATCTCACATGTTTGTCAAGAAATACAACTATGCCTAACAGGTTCTTGAATACCATTTATAGTCATATATACAAGTGATCAGTTCCAATCAAGTATTATAATACTGTGATAGGTTTGGACCTGTTCATCAGCTGATCCAAAAGAAAGACACTGTACAAGGGCATGAACTGCTCCAGCTTGGAGGGCTGCCGCAACAGGAGGTATTTCAGACCTAGACAACAAGCGTCGCAATGAATGAAGTATCTCCACCTTCCTCTCCGTCGCCGCTTTTCCTCTAAAAAATTTGGGATACGTAGCATAATTAATAAGGGTGATCATATAATAAACACAATAATCACATGACAAAACACGTGGAAATTACACATAAGTGTTATATCACTGTGGTACAGTTTTAGATGTATCCAAGTTCAATTCCGCCCCCCTTCTATACGGATTTGGATTTAGCGGCATACTGACAACAAATAGTTGGGATAATAGTTTGACTCTTAATAACATGCTCAGTAATTAGATATCCAAGATTGCATGCTGCACAGATATCTTACATGCCAGCAATCTGCTTCAAAGAGAATAACCAACAGGGAAGCTGATCGATTTAATTCTATGCGAGACAACAACTATTATCTTGTTTGTTCGATGCAATATACAAAAGTATAACTGGCAGATGTTGTGAGAACCATCCAGCAGTATATGTTGTATAAACACAATCATTCAAGTATATGGATGGCAGACCACAACTTGGCAAAAAGGGCATTGACCTAACTCTCAAAAAATGCGTTCGAAGAATAGCCCATTGAATCAAGTCTGAGACATTAGTTTTCCCAACTACAGAGTAACAACACGCATGAGAAATTTCAAAATTAAAAGATCAAGTAGGCTGAGGCATTTGGGGTTATGGAGGTTAACGGATTTTGAAAAAATAGATAATGCTTCAACTGAAAACGGGGGTGATGCATATCTTCAGAAGCATCTCAAAGGTCAGGCACAATTAGAAAAATTAAGCTACAGCTTACCATATACTATCCAATTGGTGACAAGCCACATTAGGTGAAATGGACCTTTTCTCAGTCCTAGCCAAGTTCGTTTGGATTCACTGCAAATACTAGTTTGGCTCATTATTGCCGTGATAACGGTCTACTTCTTCACATCCACCGCGTAATGCACACAGTTATTGATAGACAAAAAAAATCATGACATGCATTTTCGTGTACTAGCTAAAGCATTGTGTATGTCTGGTGGAGATAATATTCACGTTGGTACGTAGTAGGTAAATTGGAAGTGACCGTAAGAGATCATTTGGAGTGTGATGTACAAATCAAAACAAATAATAAACACACCAATTAACAAATAGCTTTGCTGTCCACACAAAAAGTACACTTTATTAATAAGAATTACAAAAAAGATATGCTTCTCTCAGCTCTCATCACCCATTTACGACAATACAATTGTAATTTCTCAAAACCTAAGGACAATTTCATGCTCAACTGATACCTTGCAAGTAATGAAGAAATCTCTCTTCCGTTTTCTTGGTACATTTTGCTACAATCGTTGTCATCTTTATTTAGCTTTACGTTTCTTTATTTTCAAGTCTCAAGAATCCTAATTCTATTAGAATTGGACTTATCTCAAAAATTCTACTAGAACTCCAACTCTCATAAGAACTATAACTCAACTCTAACTTAACCTTGTGCTGGAAGTGAAATCCTATTTTGGTTTGGATTGGATCCGAATAGCCTGACGCATCTAACCTTTTCAGCTTGTACCTTCTTCATTCGACATCTAATGCACATAATCTTGGAGATTCTTGCAAAGCTGACAAATAGAACTTTCCAATGAAACATGTCTCATCTTCATATATCATCTCTACCAATATTAGCAACTCCACAAAGTTGATCTTTCTTTGTTGGTCTCCTTGCTTCACCATTTCTGCTTACGACTTTGTCAGAAACACCTTAAACATCTTGGAACCTGAATTCAAGGCCATCATCTTGCCTTACAGGTCGGATCCCATATAAATTTTGCACCATAGCTGGTGATGAGTAAAGAGATGTAACTTGATCAATCATGAACCTTTCAGACATGTCTTATGCCATATATTTCTCCTCTTCTTTTAATATACAAACCTGATTCAAACTCTAAAGTAAGAAAACTTAAATGTAAACAAGTGCATATGTTTTTCTTAAAACAAGACTATTTCGATACCATGAAACAAAAAAAATTCAAAGCGGATGAACACAGATTAAAGTAATTTTCCTGACACGGTTATAGAAAATAGAGAAGACTGTGACAACAGGATTAAAACCAATATATGAAGTGATAAATGTGCTTCAGGATAATTCTGTATTCAATATAGGCCCTTTGACAAAAAGAATGAAAATTCTTCTTTTTTTATAAGAATAATAGAAATTTTATTAGATGGAAGTAAAGTCTGAAGTGTCCCATACAGTCACGAAACTTAGAAGATTGAGGCGAATTTCATAAACAACTGGGAGATGTTTGAATAAGAACTAAGCAGATAAGAGAAGCCCAAAGTTGCAATAACTGAGGTTAAATTGGAGGTAAAAGAGAATGAAATTGCATGCATATAGAAGTATAGAGGATTATTTAATAGGAAGTAGGACCCAGATCAGGGCAGAATGGTCGCAATAGATGGAATTTCCAGAATAACTTGAATGGGACTTCAACACAAGCCCTGGCAAGGATTCCAATGATAGCAGTTCATTGGAGTGATGCCAAAGAAAAATTCGCACAACCAACCCCCCGTGGTTGGGTGGCCACTGTCATACTTGTAGTTTAAATTAATCACATATGCCTTATCAAACTGTAAAGGAAATATAAAAAGGTCACAAAACTGTTTACAGTGGAAAGTATTGATAACTGATCTTCAATTATTCACTTAGCAACTTCATCAGCTCTCTAGCTATTCAACAGATTGCTTACTGGTGTTGTAAGGCGGATTTTAGGCTTTCCACAGTTTCAGACGTTTGGGTGTCCAATGCTGCTTTCTCTTCGTCGATGAACATATCACCCTCAAATGTAATGTCATTGTCACCAAGTCCTTCCCTGCATAGGCGTTTTGTTCGTATTAATGCTGCCCTTCTTTCTTTTCCAACTGTAATGGCATGTTGCTTCCTCCGACTTGCAGCAGTATTATGCACTGACAGCAGAACCTTTAAAGTTATCTCCATTGAAATAATATACTATCTTGGTGATGGATCAAAACAAAGACTAATCTTAAGAACTAATTTACGTTGAACAGAGGAAATCAGAATTGTGATATAACCAATAACAACCCAACAAAAATCACTAGTAACATGAAAACTTAGTGTGTATAGCAAAAAATGTAGTCTTCATTAGATAGCACATGAGTGGTGCAGTATACATTATTAGTCTTAGGTTCAATTTGTGTCAGGTTGCAATCAAAGGAAAGGATCATGGTTCTATGATAGATAATATAGAGAAATTAACATTCTTTTATTTTCAACTTAAAAATGCGAAAAGCCACGAAACCATGTTCAACAACAATTGCAATAGACGTCAACTTCCCATTTCCATTATAGATATTTTATTCCACCAGAATTCATCCATGGTTGTCACAATTTAGTTGTCCAGAGCTAGGTTACCACAACGTGGATCGTTGTAGTATGTGAAACAAAAATGGGTATGTGAACACTACTGGTACAAAGTACAAACATAGCGCATTGAGGTAGTCTTCGTTGGATGCTCAGTAGGAACAAAACACGTTTATTAAGAAAAATAATAATATTTTACAAGATTGTTAAAGTGTTCTTGGATTGTACACAGAATTATAGGTATGTATGTGTGCATAACAGCTTGTATGATTAAACTTTGCAAGGATGCACCTTCACTTGTGATAATGATCTTTTATTTAGTCTAAAGCATTATTAATAACCTAAAGACATTGATTTCACCGTTTAAAATCGCTAACATGCCCTAATCTAGAACGTATGATATGGATCGCAAATCATGTGGAATATCATTTTCAAGTAACACTGGTCCAGAGTGAGAAAGCTTGAACCCATTTTTTCATTTGGCTCAAGTTCCAAGAGTCTGTCCATAACTCAAGTAATAAGAAGGTTTTAGTCGAAATATGTTCGTCAATGACATCAATTCCTGAACTCTCCAATCTGCAAATTTGTTGTATTCATGACCAAATTACGAAGACAATTAATTAGAAATGCATACATCGAATTTTAATCAAGTTAGAGCTAATTCTTTGGAGCATATCCTAAGGACCATAACACTTCAGCATTTTTTTCTTTTTCTTTTTCTTTTTCTTTTCTGTTTTTTGTTGTTGAATAACCTAAATGAGATGGCCCAAGAGAAGTTATATACTTACTGCTATATGCAATGTTCCTATGTGGACCAACATTTATAATACACCCCAAGTGCTGCACTATCAAACTATATCGCTTAACCAATAAATGGTTTCTGTCAATGTACAGGCCAACGACGACTAAAATATCAAAAGATATGCTTGATGTTTTTGTCAATATATCCAACATATCAATGGACACATCAAACATGTTATCAGCTCATACCTTAACTGATACATTTAATACTCAATACTATCACTGAGAGATTTTTCATTCATTTTTTGTCCAATTAACTACCTCAAATAGTATTAAGCAGCGGCAGATAATGGTTAGAGCACTAGTTGGAAGTCATATCTTGGAAAGGTTGTCATATTTACTTAAATCCTAGTTACCAATGAGACATTAAATATCATAATCAAGTGGATTAGCAGAATAGGCTAGACAACATTCCTAGTCATATAACTCTCAATAGCTCCATGCATTTAATATTGGCCCTCATATCAACCGTGCAAAGATTCTAAACAGCTCACTCCTTACTAAATTAAAATTGCCAAGTTCATAGTTGACAATTGCACGCTTACACACTCATCATCTATTGATCAAGCTAATGCATGAGAAGTGCTCTCAATGTTGGTCTGTGAACTAGACATATTATGTCACCGAGTAGTCCCCACAACCTTCCAAATGGCGATCCAAGCAGTTCATTCCATCATGCAGCACATCTCCTTAAACATCAGCTTCTTCACTTAAGCTTGCCGGTGTACAACCTAGTCCAAAAACTCCTCTGGACCTCCAAAAGCATCAACAAAGATCCCATTATCGCACCCCATGATCTCTGGTATGATTCTAAATGATGATATATGCTAACTACAGATAATTCTGTACTTAATTTCAGGAAATGGTAATGCTTAAATAATCTTATGCATATTTTTTGGCAGTACACTTTATGCCTCCTAGGCATAACAACAAAGGGGGTATAGCGACAATTTATGCCTACAAGTGTTTGGCTATTATTTTGGAAATCAAGGGATACAAATTTTCTAGCGACCAAAAATTTTTGTACACGATGAAATAAAATTTGCTTACAACCTCTTACTATGCTCTTACTCCCACATTCCAAACGGGGAGAAAATATAATGGTCATAAGCAATTCCAAAGAGACCCGTGATGCTTACGAATACCATTATTCACATTTGAAACGCAAAATATGGGTATAAGCTTGCTCAAGTTGATACAATAGCTGATATCTCTTGGGCATTATATCGAACGGGTTGAAAGCCATCCAGTGGCTGGGAGTTGGTTACCGAGCTTGTGGCAATAACATATATTTAGGGCATAAGAACATATAAATCTTGGGTACAAGGGACATGAATAGATTTTACCCTTTTCTGCTGAGTCGCTTGGCTTCGGAGAAAAAAGTTTGAAATGAATCGAAGAAAGATGGAAGGATACCTGGAGATTTGATAGAGTCTCGCCTATTAGGAAGAGTAGATGATTCTTGCTCTGCCATCTCTCTCTCTCTCTTTCTCTCGATCGAAGTAATTAATGTACAAAACAAAACAGAAAGAAGAAGAGCAAGAACAATGGTCGACTCTTGTAGACCAGGGTTCGCTTTTGCAGTCGTGCTCTTCTTGCTTTCGGGAGTTTCTATTTACACTACGCATTTTAATAAACACATTACACGTTTATATACAGGTTTGCCATTATAAAATGGGTAAATTGCATAACAATACCCTCACGTTTGGGCCATTTTCACGTAAATACTCTCAGGTTCATTTTGTGACAAATTAATACCTTGTAACGGAAAATGGGCTAACGGTGTTAAATTGGACCCTTTTGCCACCCTCTCTCACGTTTGGGTAAATACCCTCACGTTTGGGCCATTTTTACGTAAATACCCTGAGGTCTCTTCTCTCTCTCTACCGAATCTCTCTCTCTCTACCGAATCTCTCTCTCTCTCTACCGATTCTCTTTCTCTCTATCTCTCTCTACTGATTCTCTCTCCTCTCTCTCTACAAATTCTCTATCTTTCTCTCTTATACCGAATCTCTCTCTCTACCGATTCTCTCTCTATATATCTCTCTCTACCGATTCTCTCTCTATATCTCTCTATCTCTCTCTACAGATTCTCTCTCCTCTCTCTACAGATTTTCTCTCTCTTTCTCTCTCTCTATACCGAATCTCTTTCTACATATCTCTCTCTCCCCCCAATTCTCTCTCTCTCTCGGGCGGGATGGTGCATGGGGTGGGTGGGTGTTTGAGTGTGCGTTCATGCGTGGGGTGGGTGGGTTGTGTGTGTGGGGTGTGTGCATTGGGTGTGGCTGGGGTGGGGTGTGTGCTCGTGGGGTGTGTGGGGTGTGTGCTTGGGTGTGTGTGCTTGGGGTGGGTGGAGGTGGGTGTGCGTGGGGGGTGGTTGTGCGTGGGGTGGGGGTGTATGTGTGGGTGTGCGCTTGGTGTGTGTGTGTGTGCATGTGTGCGTGGGTGTGTTTATAGGTGTGGGTGGGTGGGTGCAAGGGGGGTGAGTGAGTTGTGTGCATGGGGGGTGTGTGGGTGTGGTTGAAGGGTGTGTGCGTAGGGTAGGTGTGTGCGCGTGGGGTGGGCGGGGTGTGTGTGCTTAAGGGGTGTATGTGTGTGTGGGGACATGGGTGGGTGGGTGTGGGCATTGGGTGTGTGTGCATGTGGTCGGTATGTCAGCGTGGGTTGGTGGGTTGTGTGCATGGGGTTTGTGCGCATATGGGGTGTGTGCTTAGAGTGAGTGTATGCATGGGTTGGGGGTGGGGTTGTGTGGGGTGTGCGTGTGTGCGTGGGTGTGTGGGTTGTGTGCATGGGGTGGGTGTGCGTGCATGGGTGGGTTGTGTGCATGGGGTGTGTGTGATTGGGGTGGGTGGGTGCATGGGCATGTGTAACCTGTTGAAGTATTGGCTCAATCTGGGCACTATAAGGTAGACGATCACACATGCACTAATCCACCCCAATGCACACGCCCACCCAATACACACACCCACCTCATGCCCACACCCACTCCCATGCACCAACCCACCCCAATGCACACACCCACACACCCATGCACACACATGCACCCACCCCATGCACACACACCCAATGCACACACCCACCACACACCCATGCCCACACCCAACACCCCATGCACGCACAAACCCACACACAAACTCATGCATAAATCCACCCCAATGCACACACACACCCACCACAAGCACACACACCCCATGCCCACACCCACCCACCCATGCACACATCCACACATGCACAGACTCACCCATCACATGCACACATCCACACATGCACAGACTCACCCATTCCATGCACACACACCATGCACACACCCACCCACCCATGGACACACACCCTCGCCATGCACGCACACACACCCACCCCATGCACACACACCCCAAATGCGTGCGCGCACACACACACCCCACACCCATGCACCCACCCACCCCAATGGACACCCACCCAATTCAGGGTATTAACTTATAAAAGGTCCAAACGTGAGGGTATTAACTTATAAAAGTAACATCCAGGGGTAAATTTGTCCAAATTTCTGTCTTTTGGACGGAAAATTAAAAAAGGGTATCAACTTAAAAGAGTCGGAAAACGTTTGGGTATATATTTTGATGAAAATAAACGTTAGGGTATTTATGTGAAAATGGCCCAAACGTGAGGGTATTTTTCTGCAATTTACCCATATAAAATACCTATCCTACCCCTTTTTCTTCTCTCACCGCTGCCATCTCCTCCTCACGTTATTGTCACTTCTACCTCTTCTTCACATCCCTCACCTCCTTATACTCGTAACATCCCTCTTCCTACTGTAGTAAAATGGGCTGAATTTTTGCTAGTATTTTCAAATCCGAGCAAGTCCAAGCACACATATGATATCTACGCAACACTTTTTTGTAAATATATTTGTAGTGTTTGGGCCAACATTTCTTAGTACCATATTTAGTGTTTGGAGATATAGACCCAAGCGCCACAGATGGTGCTCAATTCTGAAAACTCGAAGATGTCAATTTTTTCGGATTTTAAAAGATTTTTTATTGGGTTTTCATGTTTATTCGGTGAAATTGGTTTTTTTTTTTTGAATTTTTTCAGGTTTACTTGCACTGTCCACAGAAGATATTACGTGAAGGATGAGAATGATGAAGATAATGATGTTAAGGTCGTGCAGTGGGAGGTGGATGATGAAAGGAGGATGAAGGGGCTGCAGCGACAGGACGATGAGGAGGAGTTGTACGATGAGAGGGTAAACCAGGTAGTTTGTGAGAAAAATTGTTGTGAGCTCAGCACTTTCAAAAAAAGTATGGTGAACTTAGAGAGTGCAGTAGACTTTGAATTTTTTGCGGTATAAATAGAAGCTATAATTGCCCTTTAAGAAAAGTGGCATAACAACAAGAAATTGGACAAGTTTGCCGTGTTTGCTATGGGGAACTAGCTTTTTCAGTATTCTTTTTGGTATTTGTGTGCCGTTAGATGCACTGCATATTCTTATGAATTCACCGCAATTGTTAATTTTTTCAAAATTACAAATTTAACCTTAATTAGATTTTAATTATTGCTCTTAAATTTGTTAATTGATCACAAACTTTGTCATTTGATCCTTTGATTTCACCACAAAATTTGATTTCCTCTCTATTTCTTTCTCACGCCTCATTTTCCTCTCTATTTCACCATATGTTCTTCTTTCTCATCAATTTTGCCATTTGTTCTTAATATTACAAAAAAATTTAGGGTTCGTATTGATTGTTCATGCATTGATTATCAATGGATGAAAAAAAGGTATAATAACTAACCCCTATATTATGTATATATGTTTTAAGAATAGGAAAAAAATTCACATGATTATAGTTTGGTTATCAATATAAATAAATGAGGCATCAAAAAAATAATTAAAGAAAATCCGTAGTGAAGAGTGGACAATGGAAAAAAAAACAATCTATCTTTTACACAAGTATATCAGCAGTGAAGACTAGACAATAAAAATGCAAGAGTTAAAGAAAGGGGTATTCACAAAAAAATATCCTAATGTTTGGTGCAACTTTCAAATTAATACCCTTGTTACGGAATAGAATCCGCTCACAATGAATTTATATTGATGTGGGGAACCAAGGGCACCGTGGTTACAAGTTTAGGGTGGAAGACGATGCTAATCACGATTAGAGGATGATTTGTGGATGAGGATCTCAAGGTCGCCTGTCAGACAGAGTAGGTCACCCGCTAGTTGATAAAGGTCGCTCATCGGTTGATGAAGGTCGCTCGTCCGTTGGCAGCTGGGGTGAACTTCCTACAAGAAGAGCAAATCTCAGGAAGGCTGGACCGGCTGTCAGCCCGCAGCCCCTCCGATGCTTAAGTCAGTTAATGATTGAAGAGAGAATGTCGGACATGAAGGTCGATCTTAGGGGCAGATTGGCGCGTGCGTGACGGACTAATATGGAAGGCACGAATATGTGGAGGATATCCGACCTTGAATGTAAATAGGTGTGTTAGGAGTTTGTTACCGATTCATCCAATCCCTCTATTGCTTAGAGGTGAGGGAGGTATTTATAGGCTGATGGAGTCGGTTGCTTTTGCTTAGCTGGCAGTGCCAAGGTGTCAGGGATCCGACCGTTGATGTCTGGGCCAAACGTGTCAGGCGTGCTTTTGTCAGGCGGTCAGATCCGTAAAAGTTCAGGTGGCGCTTTTGTCAGGCTGTCTGGCGGCGAAACGGCTAGGTGTGCTTTTGACAGGTGGTCAGGCGGCGAAGCGGCCAGGTGCGCTTTTGTCAGACTTTGTCTGTAGCGAACCTGGCAGGTGTGTAAGTGGCTGGTCGACTCCTTCATTAGGCGAACTGATTCGAGGCGGCAAGGTAGGCGAGCTGCTTCCGGGTGAGCTAGCATAGAACGTATGCGATCAGCCGGAGGGCTCTTCTCTTTGATTCAGATGACGAACTTGCCGCTCTGCTTGGGCGAGCTTCTCCGAACCTCGACGACCTGGGTCTCATTGGGGAGATTCGACGGTCCATGACTTAGTCTTTGAGCATGCGGGCATAGATCGAATGGGCCGATCTTGAGGCCGTAACAATTGCCCCCAACATTTGGTGTGGACGATCTTCGGTCAGATGAGACACTGAATGTTGAGTAAACACGTTAACAAATTTTTAGAGAATCTCTTCGTACCTTTTGTTTGGTTGCGAGCTTTGTAAGCCTGGGCGACCTATCAGGGGCACAGCTCATAAGCCTGCCCCGGAGTTTGAGCGTGGTGAAGCAGCACACCCCTAGTAATCATACCGATCGTGGTCTAGGGGTTCTCATATCTTTAAAACACAAAAAGTGCGTAAGTCAAAACATATTGACATACGTCTGAGATAGAGTGAAGACATGGTTGGGTGGGGGCGCAGTCCGGAAACCTGCCCTGGACCCATGGGTGACCTGTCGGGGGAGGATGACATTCACCGAGGATAACCTTCACCTGAGGACGCACTTTCGGGGGTGCAGCTCCGAAGCCCGCCCTGGGTCTTTGACAGGGAAGGGTCGAGTTACGCAACCTATCCCAAGCCCTTGACGACCTTTCAGGGGCACAGCTCGGAAGCCTGCCCCAGATCTTTCTTGCGAGGTAGCTCGCTCTCTTCCCCGGTTTGGGTAGCGAGGTCCGACCTGTTACGGGTAGTCAGGCCGCGACTTGCCCCGGAGGGCTTCGAGAGGGTGAGTCGGGGCTGTAGCCCTTCTAGCACCCCTGGGGGTCCTATGCCACTGGCACCTTTCGGGGGCGCAGCACGTGGCCTGCCCCAGATCTTTGGTTGGAAAGGGTCGAGGTGCGTAGCCCGTGCCAAGCCTTTGGAGACCTTTCAGGCACGCATCTTGGAAACTTGCCCCGGATCTTTGATGCGAGGTAGCTCACTCTCTTCTTCGGTTTGGGTAGCGAGGCCCGACCTGCCCCGGAGGGCTTCCTTAGCGCGAGTTTCGGGCCGGAGCCCTTCCTACATAGCCCCTGTCCGGTTTGGTTAGCAAAGTCGGCACGCTATGGGTAGCTGCTGTCATGCCCTATTTAGCACTATTCGTGTACTCTACTGAACACACGTGGTATTTCTACATACGATGCATATGTAGGCATGAAATAAACGTGGATATCGATGTATGTAACGTAGTGCAAGGGGGATTGGGCCGTAATGCGTGGCTAAGAGTCGAGAAAGCGAGATTGAGTGCTGGAGAAGTGTGAAAGTCATCGTGGGTGCGAAACAACAGGAATATGTTGGACGTGTGTGCGTGGTGCATGTATGCATGTGTTGGCATGCATGGGTGTGTGTAGGGAAGCCATGCAAGTGTGAAAGGGGTTAGGGGTCAATGGCAACCCCGTAAATTTTTAGAAAGGTTAGGGGCAAAACGGTCATTTGGACTAAAGCTGCTGTGCGTACATCCTAAAGTGGTGTGTGCATAAAGTAATGGCAAACTTGTAAATACCTAGATGATAGAGGGGTATTTTGGTTATTTAACTAAGTGCATGCTTATCTTAAGGGAGGTTCTAGAGCTAGATATTTTTGGAGAAAATTCTCTCTTCTTCTTTACTTTTCTTTTCTCTTCTCTTTTCATTTTTCTTTTCTTTCTCCTCCACCTAACATGGCTGGCCACCCCCTCCCATCTATTCCCCCTCTTCTTCAATCCAAAACCCTAATTCTTCCTTCCAAAAATCAAGAAGCACGAGTGGTTGCAAGTAGGAAGAAATTGGAGAAGAAAGAAAGAGGAGAAAAAACCAAGCTATTTGAGGTAGGATCTAACTTGGATTTGGAAACCTATTTAGAGATCCATTTTATCATGTTTTTATACCATGTTTTATCAATAGGAAGTAGTGGTACTCAAATTAATATGCCATGATTCAATTACATGCATAACCCCTTGAAAATTTCAAGCAAAACTATCTCTTTTGAAATTCAGAAATTCTGTTGTATGTTGTTGCTGTGATTACGGTTACTGTAGCTCGAATTAGGTTTCGAAAAAAATATATCCATGTATATCTTGAAGTTTTACCCCAAAATAATATAAATTTTGATATATATTCAATTCAGAAATTATGAGCAAAAATTCCATCTTTACAACATGTCTGTTTGATCTTCAGTCTTGACACAATTCAGAAAAATTGATCTAAACACCTGCACACACAATGGAATTTTATGCTCTTGGTCTTGTTGGAAAGTTAACAAGTTTTTCTAAAATTTCTTCACAGTGCTTATATGTCGAATTTTTGACTACAACATGCCCAAAATTGGCTTTCAATACAGACCCTGAAATCTGTCTGAAAAGCAGATTTGATATATTTTACCAAATAATTCACCATAAATCACCCACTTAATATTTTTAGATGAAAATTTATCTGTGAATCCATAACTATCATATCTACAAATTTAATTCAGAAAGTTTTGCTAC
Organism: Scilla litardierei; assembly: GCA_030789695.1. Classification (NCBI taxonomy): domain Eukaryota; kingdom Viridiplantae; phylum Streptophyta; class Magnoliopsida; order Asparagales; family Asparagaceae; genus Scilla; species Scilla litardierei. Next base: position 133,451,266 of record CM061132.1, on the reverse strand, counting down.
ATTCTGTATATAAATGGATGATATCAGCCACTCTTTATGACATCATGTACGTTTCCAATATTGCCATTTGTCATAGCCTGCTTAGCCCTATACGTCGACGGATACGGTAGTCCTCTACGCACGAGTAGAGGGAGTATAATGAGATAATAAGAGGTGATATGGCGTGTATGTGGCTGGTGGTACTTGTGTATTTTCGCGAAGAGTGTTGGGGTATTTTGGTTATTTGGCAATACGGGTGGAAGTGTGTGCAGAGTAAAGGTGGGTGTGTTAAGTAATGTCATACTTGTAATTTTGAAGGAGTGGGTTAGTGAGATAGGGGCTAGTGTTAAAAGGGATGGGGTTTAGTGGCACAACCGTAAATTTTTAGAAAGGCTGGGGGCAAAACGGTCATTTGGACAAAAGCTGTGTGCGTACATACTAAAGTTGTGTGTGCATAAAGTAATGGCAAACTTGTAAATACTTCAAACTTGAGGGGTAATTTTGGAGGGGTATTAAAGTCATTTTGGCATGTCATGCTTATCCTAAAGAAGAATCTAGTGCAAGGTTGTTTGTAGGAGTTTCTACCTTCTTCTTTGACTTTCTTTTCTTTTCTTTTCATTTTCTATTCTCTCCCTTTCCTCTCCCTAAGCCTTGAACGAAATTCCTCTCCCCTTTTCCATCTCCATCAATACTCCAAAACCTTAATTTTACTTCCAAAAAAATTCAAGAAAGCCCTATCTTTTCAAGGAGAAAGAAGGGTGGAAGGAGAAGAAAGAAAAGAGAGAAAGAAAGACGCTTGAGGTAGGAATTCTAACCTAGGTTGGGGATTTTTATTTAGGGATTTGAGAATGTTAGGATGTTATTTATATTGTTTATGTTCTGGATTTCAGGTATTATGTGTGCAATAGCCCAAAAGATTCACTTTTTCCTTGTTTTTCCTAGCAAATCACCTTCTCCTAAAAACAGAAATTCTGATGTGTGTTTTTTCTTCAATTCTGGTCACTATAGTTTGATTTACTTTCTGAAAAAATATGTATGTGTAGATCTTGAAGTCCTACCCCAAATTCATATAAAATTTGTCATATGTTGAGTTCAATAAGTAGGAGTGAAAATTCAGTGTTTGCAACATGTCTGAAAATCTGTCAAACTGGACACAGTTTAGAAAAATGAAGCCTATCATCTGCACACTTTATGTAATTGTTTGATTTTGGTCTCGTTGAAAAGTTAACAAAATTATCTAAAATTTCATCAGAGTGCATATATGTTGAAATTCTGGCTGCAACATGCTTAAAATTGGCTTACAATACAGGCTCAGAATTCTGTCTGAAAAACAGTTTGGACATGCTGCACCAAATAAATCACCATAAATTGCCTAGTCTGCATTTCTACATGAAATTTTATGGGAGAACCCAGGACTAGTATATCTCCAACTTTCATTCAACAAGTTTTGTCAAATTCATAAAAGAAATTGATTAAATGTGATGACTTTTAAGCTGTTCTTGCAAATTTCAGAAGTTAAACTGTTTTGGGTGAAGTTGAATTGGTGATGTTATTAAATTTTCTATTTTAATATGGTTGAATGTTATTGATATCTTTAATAAAGTTTAATTATGTGATTTGTTACCAAATTGATGGTGTGACACTTTTCATTTACTTGGCGAACGATATATGTTTGTTAAAATGCCCAAATGAACTTGAAATTGAAGAAACTTGGGAAATGGCCATTATAACGTGTGTGCCATATATTACCATTAAGAAATTGTGTATGCTCATTGAATATCATGACACATGACATGTCAACTGGGACGTCTCGATCTGCCCTAAGGCGGGTGAGCATCCTGGTATGGGATGGGGGAAGTTTGGGTATAACTTAACTATAAGGGGCTTGACTGAGAAGTTGGGAAAAGAGATATGTGATATGTGATATTTATTCCCACTCGCCTTTACCGGGAGTGCAGGGGACATACAGAGGTTGTATTACTATGTGGAGAGCCTCACTCCTGCCAGTGACGGGGGAGCTGAGAGGCCCGGCGTACAGTGCCAGTGTCCACTGCGTCGTGTGCTATATTCACCCCAAATTTGGGGTGAGGTCCAGGCCCTTATCTTTGGATGATACCCAGACTTCCAAAGAGTCACTAACATCTGCTAACTAATGAACTTTATATGTGTTGTTGTTGCACACTTGTGTGTTGTATTCTTTACCTTGGTTGCTTTACCCCTATTGCCTTTACACTCATAACCCTAAGTGATTATCCCTACCCTGGTTAGTTTCCTACTGGGCACGTTTGACGTGCTCATTTTACTTTTCAGGTCTTGAGCAGGTGACACCATGGCAGAATCTCCCTCTGGAGATTTCCCAGACATGAGTTTGACTTGGAGAACACCACTCTTTTGGGGCTGTGTCTGTAGTGTGAGATGGGTCGAGTGGTGAGCGAGTTGTCTTTTGTAGCTGTGATATACGTTGGTGGCTTGTAATACTTCTCATGTATACTTGAGTTAGTTTCACTTTGTACTTGATGCTGTCGGGTAGTACTTTCCTTGGTTATGTAAATCTGTGGTTATGTACTTCTGTGATGGCTGAATGTGTTGCTTTCTATTTATGTAAATGCATGTGATGTATGATCCCAGCATTCGCAGTGGCCTGCTTATGGTGTTTTCTAATCACGCTTGGTGTTACACCATGGCTTGTCAGGCTCCATCCACCAATTCCCATGGTATGGAATGCTTTATAAGGTATTTGTGAGAATGGGGCATGACAGGTTTAGTGGTGGCCCATGCAGGTCAGCTCACATTGCGATATACGAAAGGATGATACATCCAAGACATTTTAATCCCATCACATATGGTACTGATTCCACTTGTGCTGTCCTCTTTATTTGCAGAATGGATAGTGGAAACGGGATATCTTCATCAGAGATGGAGCATGCTGTGCCCTCTTTGATGGAGAAGATTTTGTTGGGTTTCCAGGCGAGTCTGGGTTAGCAGGCTGAGATGCTCGCCAAGATGCAGGGTCAGAAGACCCCAGGCTTCAAGCAGTTCAGGGCAATGAAGCCGAGGACTTTTTCTGGCAAGGAGACTGCATTGGAGGTCGATGAGTGGTTACGGTGCACAGAGGATGACCTCACAGCTGTTGGATTTCCATTGGAAAGTTGAGTTGATGCAGCAAAAAGGCAGTTGACCCATCAGGCCAGAGATTGGTGGGATGCCCAGGAGCGGCATCTGACAGGTCCTATCTCTTGGAAGTGAAGGGTTTTCTAGGACCATTAGGACACAAAAACTCTATTCCCGTCCTAAGTCGGACGGAACATAGACATAAAATGAACAGCGGAAGAATAAATAAGTTAATCTAATTAACATGCAGTTAAACAATTTAACTTAGCCCTAAGGTACAAGACCCTTAGCCAAGATCTGTGCCGACTCGGGATGGATCTGACCATCCCAAGAAGGATCTAACCTACTGCGATTAAATTAAACTAATGATTACAAAACACATACCCGGAAACTCAACCCTAGGGCAGGCGAGATATTCTGCACCGTCTTCCGAGCTGCACCCCGTTCCACGCCAAGCCGCTCCTCGAACCGCTCCGCATCCCGAGGCGAGCAATACTCGTGTCGTCGAGCCAACCACGTGCCGAAGAAAGGTTCACGTGAGTGAAAGCCTTCGACAAGATTTCGGATCCGAATCCGAACTCCTTTGCGGCTTTGCTAGAGCCCTCAGGAGTAAGGCAGAAATATAGGGAGATAGAGAAATATTAATTTAAGCCTAGATCCGAGCGTGCTCCAACATTTACGGGAGCCGCTCAGATCTGGAGCTTGGGACGAGTTTGGAGGAAGGGTGAGTCCCCTATTTATATAGGCGGTGGACTCTCCCCTTTTCCGCACAACCAATGTGGGACTATTAAATTAGAGTTAATTAAATCAAGTTAGTTTCACAAAGTGCAAACTTTAGTGAATTTTTAACTCCCTCACCGTTGAGCTTCATGATTGATACAACCTATCAATTCGAAGGGTGTTCAACGGTGAACGCATTGGAAAAAACGGTACATCAATCGGAGTTCGTTTGACCCTCCAATTGACAGTCCAAAGTTCAGCCCACGGCTTGTTTTTCGCAAAAACCAGCCGTCAAAAACTGCCCACTAAAACTAGGGTTTTGCACCCAATGGTGGGACACACTGTGCCAGCTGGACGAGCCCAGACCAGGCCGGACTCCTGGCCTGGGCGCGCCCAGACCGGCGCGCCCAGGCCAGGGCGCCTGGGTGCCCAGGCGCCCAGGCCTGTGTCTGGGCCGGGCGCCTGGGCCCAGCCGGGCCCTGGCTCAGTTGGGCATGGCCAGGCAGCCAGGCCAGACCCAGTCTGGCATGGGTCTGTTTGGTCTGGCCTGATCTGACCCATGGCATTGTTTTGGGCATAACTTGGGCATTTAGGGTCCGATTTGGACGCCGTTCGAACCTGGGCGTAGATCGGGACTTTCCCGTCTTACCGTGAACTTTTCCTTGCGTCTAAATCATTAAATATTGTCTTAAACAATTTAAGACACTGTTTAATCTCATTTTGCATCATATGCAAATTAGTCAATGGTGGGACACTGTTTAAGACACTAAAACTAGGGTTTTGCACCCAATGGTGGGACACACTGTGCCAGCTGGATGAGCCCAGACCAGACCGGACTCCTGGCCTAGGCGCGCCCAGACCGGCGCGCCCAGGCCAGGGCGCCTGGGTGCCCAGGCGCCCAGGCCTGTGTCTGGGCCGGGCGCCTGGGCCCAGCCGGGCGCCTGGCCCAGCCGGGCGCCTGGGCCCAGCCGGGCCCTGGCTCAGTTGGGCATGGCCAGGCAGCCAGGCCAGACCCAGTCTGGCATGGGTCTGTCTGGTCTGGCCTGATCTGACCTATGGCATTGTTTTGGGCATAACTTGGGCATTTAGGGTCCGGTTTGGACGCCGTTCGAACCTGGGCGTAGATCGGGACTTTCCCGTCTTACCGTGAACTTTTCCTTGCGTCTAAATCATTAAATATTGTCTTAAACAATTTAAGACACTGTTTAATCTCATTTTGCATCATATGCAAATTAGTCTCTATCTAGGCTTAAATTTTCATTTGCATCAAATACAAATGATCTGAGGGCATATCCCCCAACATCTCCCACTTGCACTCAGGATCATTTATCCCGAATGCAGGAGATTATTGCAAACATCTTTTGCAATATTTTATCCCTTGCATCAAATGCAAATTATTCTCCCTAACTAATTTCTACATATTACTAGACGAAGGTCGCACTCTGTGTGAGACCCTACAGCCTGACCCTTACAACAGGTTAGGCTTGAAGCCCTATACGGCAGTGACCACAAGCAGTGGTTGCCGTTCCTGCTTCAGGAATCATCATTATGTGGTTGACTCATCGTCATGAGTATTGTCGGGACCATCCTGACTGTTTCCGTGATGAATTCTGCAGTTATAGTCTCTTCGTCTAGACTATGTCGTGTAGATCAAGTCTAGGGTACGGTCAAACTGTCAACCCCAATAACTTGACTCCGGTTAGTTTCTATTGATCTTTAGTCAACTAATGTTGGACTTCTTCCAATATACTCTGCGCAGAGATTTTACTAAAGACCGAACTAACTCTACGACACTAACTCCCATTGACCGGGAGAGACAAATCCTCTCTTGATCATTACTCTCCTCGTACGCTTCAAGTGACACCCAATCAAAGACCTTTCGACAGGCCTAGCCTCGAAGTTAGGTCAATGATCTACGTGCCACCGTTCACGTACAGGTTCGTAAAATGACCTCAAGTCAAAAGACCAACTAGCCTATCATCACTAAGAGTTATCATTGACAGATTGGTCAATTTAACCATATGATAACTCTTGTGGATTATTCAGTGAACTCATTCTCTAATGAGCACCTGTGTCTCGTCTTCGACTTCGCCAAGTCAAACGATAATGAGATCATCGTCACCGCTAAATGGTGAAGACTTAAGACATAATGGTCTATCCGATGTTTCGATATCCTTGTCTCGAAACATCTACGACCACGAACCCTTTTAGACTTAAGCTACAGCCGGTTAAACATTTATCCATGATCGAGATACTCATCTCGATACATGTTTGACCTTACATAAAGTCTCAGGACTTTACCTAAGTTGATATCTAATGTTAACTACATTATAATATAACTTAGATAAATTATTACCAAACAACTTACTGTTATTTCGAACATGATGTTTGTGCTATTCACACATAGAGATAGATTTGCCTCGAGGGTATCATCTCTCAACATCTCCCACTTGCACTCAGGCCCATTTATCCCGGTATCTAATACCGTTTTACACATAAGTTTGTAGAGATATGATGCCCTCTAGGCTATTTATCTCTGTGTGTATCGCACAAACATCTTGTTCGAAATAACAGTAAGCTTTTTGGTAATAATTTATCTAAGTTATATTATAATGTAGTTAACATTAGATATCAACTTAGGTAAAGTCCTGAGACTTTATGCAAGGTCAAACAGGTATCGAGATGAGTATCTCGATCATGGAGAAATGTTTGACCGTCTGTAGCATAAGTCTAAAATGGTTCGTGGTCGTAGATGTTTCGAGACAAGGATATCGAAACATCGAATAGACCATTGTATCTTAGTCTTCACCGTTTAGCGGTGGCGATGATCTCATGATCGTTAGACTTGGCGAAGTCGGAGACGAGACACAGGTGCTCATTAGAGAATGAGTTCACTGAACGATCCACAAGAGTTATCATATGGTTACATTGACCAATCTGTCAATGATAACTCTTAGTGATGATAGGCTAGTTGGTCTTTTGACTTGAGGTCATTCTACGAACCTGTGCGTGAAGGGTGCCACTTAGATCACTGACCTAACTTCGAGCGTAGGCCTGTCGAAACGTCTTTGATTGGGTGTCACTTGAAGCGTACGAGGAGAGTAGTGGCCAAGAGAGGATTCGTCTCTCCCGGTCAATGGGAGTTAGTGTCGTAGAGTTAGTTCGGTCTTTAGTAAAATCTCTGCGCAGAGTATGTTGGAAGAAGTCCAACATTAGTTGACTAAAGATCGATAGAAACTAACCGGAGTCAAGTTATTGGGGTTGACAGTTATACCGTACCCTAGACTTGATCTACACAATATAGTATAGACGAAGAGAATATAACTACAAAACTCATCACTAAAACAGTCAGGGTGGTCCCGACAATACTCATGTCAATGAGTCAACCACATAATGATGATTCCTGAAGCAGGGATTGCAACCACTGCTCGTGGTCACTGCTGTATAGGGCTTCGAGCCCAACTTGTTGTAAGGGTCAGGCTGTAGGGTCTCACACAGAGTGCGACCTTCGTCTAGTAATAGGTAGAAATTAGTTAGGGAGAATATTTTGCATTTTTGATGCAAGGGATGGAATAATTGCATTTGATGCAATATGATAATTTAAGTCTAGATAGGGGACTAATTTGTATATGATGCAAATGAGATTAAATGTGTCGTAAATAGTTTACGACAATATTTAATGAAATAAACGCAAGGAAAAGTTTACCTGTAAGACGGGAATGTCCCGGTCTAAACACAGGTTCAAACCGCGTCAAAATCGGACTCTTATTGAGCCCAAAAAGCCAGAATAAAGAAAATAGCCCATAAAAGTGTTTGTATGCAGGCCCAGCCCGTTGGGACCGGACCCATCCTTGCTGGCACCCTCTTATGGGTGCCAGAAACTAACTTGCGCATGCAAGAATGCAGGGCCGCTGGCCCATGCCAGCGCCCGGGCTCAGCCCGGGCGCTGGCTTGGCGCGGTTTAAACCCAACCGGGTCGGGCATGGCCCGACCTGGGCACCATTCACAGCTGACTTCCGATATTAAGTGGGTGGGGCCCAAATGCGGACCCCACAAGGCTTGAAAAGGCGCGCGCGTGCAGCTGGGTAAGTGGGCCCCACATGGGTCCCCGTCTAGGGTTTTTTGAACCCTCTTTATTTTGACGGCTCAGTTTTTGCGAAAAACTAGCCTTGTGCTGATTTTTGGGCGATCAATTGGAGGGTCAAACGAACTCCGATTGACGAACCATTTTTCCTATGCGTTCACCGTTGAACACCCTTCATATTGATAGGTTGTATCAATCCTGAAGCTCAACGGTGAGTGAGTTAAAATTCACGAAAGTTTGCACTTTGTGTAGGGCAAACTAACTTGATTTAATTAACTCTAATTTATTAGTCCCACATCGGTTTTGCGGAAAAGAGGAGAGTCTGCCGCCTCTATAAATAGGGGCCTCCCCCTTCCTCCAAACTCGTCCCAAGCTCTAGATCTGAGCGGCTCTCGTAAATGTTGGAGCACGCTCGGATCTAGGCTTAAATTAATATTTTTCTCTCTCCCTTATATTTCTGCCTTACTCCTGAGGGCTCTAGCAAAGCCGCAAAGGAGTTCGGATTCGGATCCGAAATCTTGGCGAAGGTTTCACTCGCGTGAAACTTTCTTCGGCACGTGGTTGGCTCGGCGACACGAGGATTGATCGCCTCGGGATGCAGAGCGGTTCGAGGAGCATTTCAGGGAGCGGTTTGAGGAGCGGCACGGCGTGGGACGGGGATCGGCTCGGAAGACGGTGCGAAACATCTCGCCTGCCCCAGGGTTGAGATTCCGGGTATGTATTTTATTAGCATTAGTTTAATTTAATCGCAGTAGGTTAGATCCTTCTTGGGATGGTCAGATCCATCCCAAGTTGGCATAGATCTTGGCTAAGGGTCTTGTACCTTAGGGCTAAGTTAAATTGTTCAACTGCATGTTAATTAGATTACATAGTTTTATTTTCCGCTGCAAATTCTTTTTCTGTCTATGTACCGTCCGACTTAGGACGGGAATAGAGTTTTTTGTGCCATAAGGGTCCCAGAAAACCCTTCAAAGGTTTCCCGACTTCATGTGGTAGAGCATTCGTGAGTGGATCTGCTAAAACCATCTACACTATAGACTTAAGGGGTTTCTATGTTCATGTTAGACCAACCATTTGAATCTCATTCAAATAATTCACCTGGTCTTTAAGAATCCATAATATTTTATTTCCTTGGATCATATCCAGTTCATCGTACCTTACGATAACAATTTTAAATTAGTTATTGGTCATTTCAAATGGCTCATATCTATTTCTGCTAAAGTATCAAACTCTTTGATCACTTCGTCAAAATATATGTTACATCCCTTTGATGTCTCGCTTGTAATTTATACGCGCCCACTGACCTTGAAAACTTTCTGGCTAATTCATATAAGTTGGTTCGTCTAAATCATATTTAGAAAAAACAAACTTATAAGTGAATGCTCCAATTTTCACGGTCAACATGAGCATTTACATCGAATTTGGTCCGAGTATATCTGTACACATCTGCTAGCAAAAACGGTTTCATGATAATCCGTTTATAGGAATTAGTATGAAAACCACTCTCGACCAACATGATTGTACTTCACTACTTTCTTTCTGCACCAATCTTTCAACTTAAAGATTTACTTGCAGAAAGTGAGGAAACATTTTCCTTGGGCACGTAAACTAAATTTCAAAATTTATTTATGCACACGGACCTATTCAAATTGCATCAAGTTATAAATCGGAGTTACTACTTAGAATTTTATCCCGAAAGTTGACTAAGTCATCATCAATTATGATGTCTAACTCGACTCTTCGTCCCACGAAATTCAAGTAATTATACAACTTCCTAATGATCGATTTAATGAATATCTTATTGATAATGTTCTCATAGAACATTGTCAAAACCTAGGCATTACTATCTGGGACTCATCCCAAAGGAAGGACTTAACTCAGAGTCCACTTGCTATGGATCGCACCAAGTCTAACTAAGTGTGATTCATTTCTGTTAACACACGGATGTTTAACAGACTTGACCTGAGAGAAAATCGTATTTTCTTTTCATTACGCAAGATTTTATATAGCTAAGTATTTGGCCATTTGATCTAATCGAATCAGTTTAAATACTTTTATCATTTCGTTCTTTATGTTATCAGACTTGTATTTCATCAAGAACATGTAATGCCCTATAAGCTACTGCACAAGTACTAGAGGGGGGGTGAATAGTACTTTAAAAATAACGAGGAGTATAATTCCTAATTATCGTGCAAGCAACTACCAAATCAATTTGCGGAAGCTTAAATTGAATGACAACAACAAAATTAACAACGCTAACAATAGATGTTACTGGGTTTGGATCCACCCAAGTCTCCCCGACTTGTTCCCGGTGATCCTACGTCCCAACCACCCGGATCCCCTCCGGATACTTAGGTTAGAAACCCTAACCCAAGATTTTCACTATGATATCTTGTGAAAAACCTTCACAAGATCAAATCATACATGCAATGGCAATAGTGAATCCCACAACCCGGGATCACAACCTTCTCTCACAACCGAGAGAATCAATAAGCAATATAAACAAGTTTATAATGAAATAAACAATCTTACCACAAAATCCTATACCTTGAGTTTTCTTACCAAATAGGTGCAAGGAGGGATTTGAGGAAGATGAAGTCACCAAGACCTAGCACCAAAGAAATGACCAGCAATGTGTGCCTAGGAGTGGTTTGGAGACTTGAATCAAGCTAGAGCTTGAAGGGCTCACCAAGAACAAACTTCTCTCAAGATGGATTCTAGATCTAGAAAGTGAGAGAAAGGATTTCTTGTGAGGAAGAGAGCTTTAGAAATGAGTGAGAATGGCTATCTCTTTCAATCTCAATGAATCTCTTAATGACAGCTCTAACCTAGAGAGAAATGACCTAGGTTCGTATTTATAGGGTCCCATAAAAACGAGTTAGGTCAAATCTCAACGGTTAGAAATCTGAGGCAACTAGTCGGTCAAAGAACAACCACTGACCGACTAGTTCATCAACTAGTCGGTTAGTCAAACAACATAGACCGACTAAGTGAAGAACTGAGAAGAGATAGAAATTCAGACCTAGAAATCTAGTCGGTCCAAGAAGACTTTCTGACCGACTAGTTTCACAACTAGTCGGTCAGTCAGTGAACGTAGACCGACTAATAGGCAAAAACAAATAGTCTGAATACAAATTGACTTAGTCGGTCCAAGAACAAATGTTGACCGACTAGATTATCAACTAGTCGGTCACCAAACGTTTTTAGACCGACTAACGATAAACAGTAGCTTAGGAGAAATTTGGCATGTACAGTAAATCACAACTAGTCGGTCAAAGAAGCATCACTGACCGACTAGTTCACAAACTAGTCGGTTGGTGAGTCAACGTAGACCGACTAACTGTAAACAGTACTGAACAAGAAAAGATTAACTCAAACTAGTCGGTCCAAGAAGCTCTGCTGACCGACTAGATCATGATCTAGTCGGTCAGTACAACTTCTTGTACCAACTAACATGCACAAACAAGTCCGAATCGAAGCGCGATGCTTCGAGGAAGTTAGAATGGACTTGTACTAAGATCCTAGAGCTACGATATGAGCGTTATGAAGATAGAATCGTAAGATATACTCAAGGCTTAATATTCTATAGATCGAAGCTAAAAGACTATAAATAAAACCTTAATGAACGGTCTTCGAGAGCTTCGATCAATTCTTCATGACTTCCAAAACGGTCCAAAGGCTTCAACGAAGCTTTAGGCAATGAATACAAGCTTTGAGAAGTCTTGAGATGTCGCTTTGATTGTTCTCGTGAAATTGGCGACGATCTCCAATACTGCGCTCACAAATTGTTAGTTCATGAATTATTTATGTTTGCTCATCATCAAAACCAAATCCGGGGAGTCCAATATTCAACAGAACACGTGTCTTAATAAAATATACGAATAACTTATTTTGGTTAATCTAGACTCGGGTCATCAGTATGTACGAGACTGAGTTCGACAACTCATTCTTCCACTGTCTTACAGACGGGTTTCGGCCATTATATCTAAGAGGGTAAGATTCACAAGTGTCCGTAGACTTCATAATACGAGAGGTCAGACCCCTCTTTATGTGACTTGTGAAGTTTAGTCTCTCGATACGGTCTAGTCTATTTTGCCATATAAGTTTGCTACTATCTTGTGTGTTTATATATTAACATTTAATATATATATTATCGTTATACATATTACTTATTGCTTCAGAAGCAAATGTGACGACATTCGTCAAAATGTGCTAACTTTTGTATAATAATAATTACGAAATCGTGACATCAAAATATGTCACATTTTCGTTCCCTCCTACTTATGCCTTTACTAATGATAAATTAAACTATTTAACTCGATTGACTTTCCGGGGTGCCTTCTTCCTTTTCTAAATCATATTTAGATATTAAATAACATAACATAGATAAATAGCTATGCAAGCATCTCATGTATCCAAACGCCTGCGAGTTGCAATCTTGAGTGTAGCTCAAGAAGTTGCTTGTCTCAAGATCCGGTTGGGATACATAGTCTTGCACCGCTCATGCACTCGTATTCGACTCAAACAGTTTGATCGAATTTTCGAACTTTGCAGATCAAAATTGTTTGTCCACACAACCTTGAGTGTAGCTCGACAAGTTGTAGGGAGAAACATACTTCGAATATCCTATATGTTCAAGCTGCCCCACATAGAGGCGAGTGGCATGTAGCGTGAATTTATTTGTTGGACCCAGAACTTAATGAAATCATATTTCTTAAGTCTGTTCTTTAGAAGGTCATTTTTTATGTCAACGAGAATATAGTTTAATCCTATCAATCAGAATTTAACTTGATATTCAATTAATCAACCTAATTGACCATTAACTTATTCCATTAAAATATTATATTTTGATTCCTTCGGTAAACATAGTCTTGCCCTAGTTCAGCATATATTCAATATTGGTAGAATGGCTTTTATCTATCTATATCCTCCCACTATTTTTACGATCGTTTCAAAGCTTAATAACGAACAATTTAATCGAATTAAAATTAATAGGTAAGAGGTCCAACCACCTTGAGCCTAACAACCTTGAGTGTAGCTCAACAAGTTGTAGGACTCTGTAATCGGAAGATGACTCTTCATCGATCATATCAGATATGACCCTCTTATTTGGTTTTTACCCCTAGCCATTTGTGATCATAAGTGTGCTCATCCAAATCACAATGTCTAGTCTAGTCAGACCCTTGTTTTCGCGTCTAGCCTCGACTTGCCTGGGCGCTCGGTGTATTCACGACACGCCGGTTTGGGTCAGGTCTTAGACTACATCTAGCCAGACTACATCATTGATTTAACTTAAGCCGACGCTCGGTGTATTCACGACACGACGGTTTGGGTCAAGTCAAGATTTCATCTTATGTATTTAAGGAGTTGGTTTCTATAAGGTTGCAATGTCACAGATTGAGTGTAGCTCAACAACTGTAACATGAGTCCTATAGTTGCCAGCCCCTAAAACAAGGAGGGCTACGGCTAATCTTGAAAAAGATCATTAACGTATTTGACTTAGATATAGTCCAGCGTGTCATACACTCATGATTCACGACATTGCGGTCTAGCGGAACACAGCAGGGAATTGACTAAGCCAGGATCACTATCCCTTAAAGGGTGATCCAGCAAACTTAGCCAAGCACATTGACTGGATCATGGTCCATTGAATGAAGCTTGTCATTTTTATATGCGTGCCATAGACTAAAAAGCTTTTATTAACAACTAATTAATCCTATCAACTAGTTGAATCATTAAATTCAAAATTTTAGGATTTGTTTAATAACTTTTATTAAATCCTTATCAACTATAAGGTTCGTGTGCTATCCTAATCGTTATTAGGAATTTTAATAAATTTATTAACAACGCTAAAAGCGAATTCCTTTAATGAGAATTAATTTCATAACAATTAAAATTAAAAATTCATTAAAGGGACTACCCTAATCAGGAATTAGGTCTTTAAAGTGTTTTTTAATGTTTTATTAAAACATAGCATGTCATTAGAATTTATCTCATAAATTTTAACGAGTTCTTTAATGGCTAACCTAAGAGGTTGTCTTGTGTTATCAAATAAGGGACAAGCTCACATAGCCATTAACATAAAGTTACACTAATTTTATCGCATAAAATAAAAGTGTACAACTATTTAACAATTAAATAGACTAATGTTTATCACATAAAAAATTTTAGCATGCATACTTAAATTTAACATTTAAATTTAAAGATATGATTTTTTTTAAAAAATTTATTTTATCTCATAAAATAAAAACTTATTTTAAAAGGATCATAAAATTTGTATGCTACTTAAAATATTTATCGCATAAAAATTTTAAATTTTTAACATCAGTTTTAAAATTTCTCATAAATTTAAAACATCATTTTAAAAAATTCCATGCTTAAAAATTTATCACATAAAATTTTTAAACATCTAAAATTATTTTAAATTTATCGCATAAATTTAAAGAAACACTAGTCATAACCCGTGCCCGTAGGGCACGGCGAAGGTCGTTTCCTGGGGGCAAAATCGAGGAGGACAGTCAGTTTACGGGGAAATAACGACATGGTAGTAATCTCCCAGGCGCAAGAATGACGTGGATGTCATCTCCCGGGGGCAATATTGATGTGCGAAAAGAAAATCTGGGTCAGACGTCGCAGGGGTAAAACAATAGGGAATAAAGCAAAAAAACGTCAGGGGAGAGCGGAAAAAGAGCGATGTAAAATGCGTAAATAGGGGGAAGATGAGTGGTAATTCAGTTGTTGGAAAAAATAATGGTGAACTTGCAAATAAGGGGATGAGGTGGCCATTTTTGTTTGGGTTTCACCAAAACACTCAACTCCACACACAACCACTCACCCACACTAGATAGGGCGTTCTACGCTCCCAAACAATTTGTCCTAGTCATAATTTGATGCCATGTAGGACAAATCATATACGATACAAATCAATTTACGATACAAAGAAATTTAATTCCTTACAAAATTCTTCTTTACCAAATTAAGTATCCTTCAAATTTAGTTTCACTCTAAAATTTAGTATCCTCAAAATTTAGTACTCGTAAAATTGCAAATTAGGTAAGTGCAGCATACAAAGCATACATTGCATAATCCACAAATATGGGAATGGTCCAAAGGACGAGACGATGAAAAAATACGAAAAGTCATAATTTGAATTACAGAAGTTTCCATTTAAGCTCTATTCAATATTTCCGCAAATATTGAATTTTTCTGAAAGACGACAATTATAAGTTGCAATCAAGCAGAAAATTAGTCAAAAGCATCATAATTGCAGACAAAGGGTAATTTAATTTGCAAATAGCCGTATTCAAATGTATGATAATCTAGTATACATGATAGCATAATAACAAAATGCAAAATTTTAGGTCTTGGAATGTTTTATGTTCCACCAAAAGGGTAAACAAAAATCGCACTTGGTATTAGTACAGGAATTTAGTACAAAAATATCATTTCTTATGCGATATAGATATTGGAAAAAAATTCAAGATATCGAAGACTACAGTGGAAATACTCCCTCATGCTGCAGTAGAAAACATCCTCATGAAAACATTGTAAAGAGAAAGAGTATCAATCTTAAGCCATAATCGAGTGTTGTGTGGATGCGCAATAACTTGGGAAATTTACGAACAAAAATTTGTTAGAGAAATGACGATGTTTTTGCTAATATCTATTATATAAAAATAAGACCTTATTTTACTGTATTTAGTTGGAGGGTTGATGATCGTGGTGTGTGTAACCAATCAAGCTCAGCAAGAACCATCTTCCAATTCTGTAAGAAAAATGTTATTATGATGTTAAGTGAAAACAATGTATTAGTCAAAAAATGATTCTTTTTAATAGGTTACCTCAAAAACATGTTAATTTTGTATCAATATTAGATGTTGCATTTGCTTCCACCGTTCTTTTTGCAACTTTTTGAAGATAATAATAATAAATAGTTATTGATTTAAATAATCTAAATATAACAATGATTAATTCTGTATTGTCAAGCATACCTTATCAAACCAAATTATCTTATAATCACGTAGTGTGACAGCTATATTATTGTGTTGAAGCAAAATAACCTATATGTAAAAAATTCTAAATAAAAAATGCAATCAAATATGTAGGAAAAACGATTTTTAGTGCCTTACAGTTTTCCGCAAATAAGAATCCTCAGCAGCATTCATCTGTATAAAAATACAAATCAATATTTTAGAAGAAAATATAAAAATAATAAAATGACAGGCTATAGAATTAAAATTTTAGTACATGTAAATAAATAGCAACGCTTGTCCACATTATGCAGATTGATAGCGTATGATAATGGTATACCTGCATGATAGACACAAATTGATAACGAAATTAATTTGAAGAAGTACTAAATGAGTAAAATAACAGAAAGATATGAATAAGAATTTTAAAAACTTACATATAACAGACATCATTGAAAGTCACATGAGGATTTCTGGATAAACAATGTTAACTGTGTTATTTGAATCAGACTGAAGCAGGACACTAACACGGTCAAAAGACGTGCATCTAGAAAGTGCCACGTAAAGATGTCCATGACTGAAAACTGGGTTACGCAAGTCTAATCCAACAAAGCTCACAGAATGTCCTTGAGATTTATTAATTGTCATGGCATAAGTTACACGAACAGGAAATTGTCGTCTTGTCATATGAATAAGTAATTCTGTAGATGAAGGTGACAAAGATATTCTTGGAATAAAAACCAAACTGCCTGCTCGATCACCATTCAAAATTTGAGCTTCAATCACACGGGATGCGCATCTTACAACCATTAGTCGAGTGCCATTACATAGCCCATCTTTTGGTGCAATATTTCGAAGTAAGATAATTAGACATCCAACCTTAAGGTCAAGTTTAAATGGGGGTAATCCAGGAGGATCCAAAGAGTTTATATATTCATTAGGATACCTGTTTATAATGGAAGGATCAGTAGATTCAGTTTCAGCCAGTTTGTCTGCAGCCAAATATGTTATCTGTTGACCAGGATAAATTTGCGATGCAGCAGAATTTATATAATTAACATCATCATTACACGCCGAAAGAATTACTCGTTCAGTAAGGAATGCCGGAGTCACCGTACCCTCAACATCTAGATGCGGATAAATTCTTAATAATAACTCATTTAAATCCTTACATCTGAAAATGTGGGAGGGAAGCTCAACCACTTCTGTAGGGTTTGTCCCGACCTAATGCATAAGTAGAAATTAATTAAGTCAATGGTAATTTAAGAGGAAAATGTTTACTGAAAACATAAAGTATTCAAATAAATACCTCCAAAATAAATTTTGCGAAATTATTATTTTCAACGGATGAGTTATACAAACGCATATTTTGATCCAAGATCAAAACTTGTATAGCGCATCATAATGGAGATCGTCTTAATGAGGCTCCAACAATTTCTTCTCGAACCCACTTTGGTATGACTGGCAAGATTTGTCGGAAGTCCCCACCAAGAACAACAGTAATACCACCAAATGCTTTAGTATGGTCACAAATATCCTTCAACGATCGATCCACCGACTCAACACAATGACGGTGTTGCATAAGAACTTCGTCCCATATTATCAATTTTGCTTCTCTGAATAATTGTGCATGTATCGATTGTTTACTAAAATTACAAATTGAATTATCATGCACATCTAAAGGGATGCGAAATGTTGAATGTGCAGTACGACCTCCGATTAGTAACAATGATGCAATACCAGATGATGCAACTGTGATAACTATATTTCCTAGACTGCGCAACATTGTTGCTATAGCATTGTACAGAAAAGTCTTTCTAGTTCTAGCACCGACGCTTAAGAAAAATGTAGTACGTTTATTTTCAAAAACGGACGAAGTAATAGCTGAATAAGCATTACGATGTGCATCATTAAGGCAATCAACATTTTTCAGTGCATCCAATTGTTTTACTGTATTTATAAGTTCCTGATGTTCATGCAACAATCGATTGCCAACAATTGCATTCCAATTTCCAGTAAGTAGTGGCATCGGTGGAAAGTCGGATAGACACTTACCATACTCCGCGAGTAATTCATTGATTAGAAATAAGCCATAATCTTCAAGTTGGCATTGAGATGGTGTAGAAATTGAAAACAGGCTATTAATTTTATGCTGAAGATCGTCACAAATTTGCACTGTGAATTGATTCCATAATGCAAGTGGGTCGATAGGTGAACATTCAATAAGAATAATACTAAACAGACGTCTTAATTGATATCCTGTTTTCATAATTGAAGCTTCGTGAAGACATTGTTTCCATTCTGAATCATCTTCAAGAAGACCTCGTGCAACGCATGTTGCTTTGAATGTACAGTACTCTACATTATTGACAGTGCATAAATTTTCCCATGATGTTGGTCCTCTAACAACTGTTAGTAACAACCGTAAATAGAAGCGTTCACCAGAGTTTGGAGATGCAAAATACATTCTACCAATTGAATATCCGGATTTTCTTGGAGTCCAGACCTTTGTGGATTTATTCCAAACAAACTTTTGAGGAAATTCTTGGTAAGTGAGAGCATGTGCTGACTCATGTAAAGCACAACATGTAAAAAATTCAGTCAAAGTTGTCTTTTCATTTCCAGCTCTAGACCATATTGTTGCGTGGTCTTCATCTGGATCAAAAATAACACGGTGTTGACCTGGCAAATGAATCATCAATCGTTGTACTGATGGTATCTCCTGATGTAAAGGATGTTCAAATAATCGCCAAGCTGCCTCTGGGGGTCCAATATATCTTGCATCAAGGTATTGCTGGTCTCATCAACTGCACCCAATACCATCGTGGTTCGATCATGACCTTTATAAATGTACTTATGAATGTATTTGACACATCTTATCCCGGCACAAACTTCGACATTAATATGGCAGTTAAAGCGTCTAGAAAGATACATATTGTATGGAACAACATCTCGGTTATCAAACTGATGACCCCTTACAGTATAGATATGTCTATTATTACGACGACGATATATAGGATAGCCATCACGATCCATTGTTGTTGAATCTACATAAGTTCTCGGATACTTCTTAGTACATTTACCATTATCCATACATGAAGAACTTGGATTTCGAGCACCACATGGACCGTGCACCATACATTTTATCACGGTGTCGAATAACTCCGGATCTTGAGAAGGATCAGGAAATTCAGCACAGACAATCTTATCCACTTGATCACATGTATGGATCTTATCTGGACCATGAAGAAAGAAAAGAGCATGCATTGTGGAAGACCACGTTTTTGAAATTCAACGGTGAAGACATGTGCTACTTTCCTTTCGAATACATTTTTAGCCTCAATCTCCTTCATTAAAGCATTTCTTTTTAACTCAAAAACACGGGCAACTAAATCGGGACGATCGATAGACTTTTTGATAAGGTAGAAGTGCGTTAGATATTTCAGTCCAGTTTGGATTTGCAGTAATGGTTAGAAATATATCTGGGTGCTGATTATATCGTGTGATAGCCATCGAGTCTTGAAAATTTTCAAACATGTGGCGTGCACTTCCAGTGAAAGATGAAGGAAGTATCATCCGTTGGCCAATTTGGTCACCACTGACATATGCATCGATATCTGCAAGACCCTGATAGAGTTCAGAACGGAGTTTTTGCTGATTAAGTTTGATGAACGTCAAACAATTTTGCTCAGTTGCTACCCAAGCATCAACTATGAACTCTTGGAACAATTTGCCAGCTCGCAAAATCGACGAATACTCAGTATGTCTTTCAAACAGACGGTAGCTATAAAACTCACACAAGGTAAGGCGTCTATGTCAAGGGAAGGGAAGAGGCAAGACCATTAGCCTGGCAAGAAAGACACCAGCCGCCAAAGGCTCAGTCCGAGGGTTCTGCTGGTCTGCCGGCTGCGGTGACCATCGAAAAGAGGGACCAGGAGATTGGATCTAGCCATAAGAAGAATACTTGGTATAAATAACTCACTTCTTGGTCTTCGACCCCCTCAGTCACTACGAGCGACCCCCGATCAGTGCAGGTTTCAGATTCAAAGAGAGATGTCAAGCAAGCACCGAATCTGAGTACTCAACTTGCCCGACCACGATTGATTGCACGATGGATCCCATTGCTTCAACTCTGGTTCCCAGCCAAGCTGACCATGAGGAAATAATAAGACATAATGCAATGGTAAATATGCAGGATGAGCCTCATTGATTTGCATGAGTTGATTATTTCCTCGTAGATGTAAAACAATATCTTGCATCCCGGAAGGTCGATAGCCATCTCCAGGTAAAATAACTGCAATCGCATCTATAGTAGGGATGTTATAGCGGCGTCGATCTTTTGTCGAATTATAATGCAGATATACAAGGAGATCACGACCATCTACATTTTCTTGAATTAGGACAGAATAAGCTTGATGATATAGATGGATGAATGGGTTTATGCCTGAGAGACAATTTTGAATGATTAGTAAGACATCCGTTTTCAAATGAGGATTTCTAGTACTTCGTAACCCTATAGCAGAAGCAGGATCATATATGTAAATTTGACAATAACTTGCTGTGTGATTCAGTTGTGGAAGAAGTGATCCTGTTCGATGACGTAATTCTCCATGAATAGTAAAAGATGTAGGACCTCTACCCGGAATCAATCTTTGATCCAATGTAGTACCAAGACTGGTAAATGCGTTAGCTGCGTTATACTCCCGAGCATATTTTTGAAATGATTTTGATTGCTCATTGTTACCATCATATAATTCGTGAATTGCTGTAGGGGGTTCAATAAGTGTATCTAATTTTACCTTTCCCTGCAAACAGCAGGTTCCAAAAAGATGCTTTGTCAAAGTTGACCTCGCCAATTGTTCATCCAACCAATGTAAAGCTGAGCAATGAGGGCATGGAATGTTCATTAAGCCAAGAGAATGCCGAACAGAATTCACAGTTGTTGAGGGACAAATTGTATTTGGAATTGACCTACATAATGTAGTTTATTGTCAAATTAAATTAGTTTAGATTAAATCTTATGTATGATCAATAGGATAATAACCTGGCTGGAGGTTCAGCATCTTGTGCAAGAATAAAACCGGATATAGTTATTGGTTCTTTTTCTCGTTCTCTCCTTCTACGTTGAGCAAAGGACCTATTCATAGTAAACCCAAAATCATGTACAATAAGAATAATGTAAAGTAGAAATGATTTTATGTACATGGATGCAGAGACTAAGGTAGATAATCTGGCAGAAGGTCCATCATCTTGTTCAGAAACGTTATCTTTGCGGGAGGCTGAGCCATCATGCAACTTGTTAAGTAGGTAAGTTAATAATAAAGGTGTTAATTGAGGTAAATCGAGTATGCTATTAGGATGCATAAATCGATAAATGCCTCTTTGGTATTTATCTTGTTCTCCCCTTCTGCGTTGAGCTAACAAATTATCAAAACTAAACCCCAAAAAAAATTACAGTACTATATCTCAAGAATAGCTGATATTATGTACATGCAAGTGGATAATAGAGTAGATAACCTGGTAGAAGTTCCAGCATCTTGTTCAGAAATAGTATCATTGCGCGAGTCTGAGCCCTCATGCACCTCTTCAATTAGGAAAGTTGATGAAGAAGGTGGTAATTGAGTTGTATCGAGTATGTTGTTTGGAGTGATAAAGCGAGAAATGTTCAATTGTTCTTTCTCTCATTCTCTTCTTCTTTGTTGAGCTAAGGAATTGCCCAAAGTAAAACCAAAAATGATTACAATTAAATTACAATATCTCAAGAATATGAGATTTTATGTACATGCAAGGGGATTATAACATAGAAAACCTAGCAGTAGGTGGAACATCTTGTTGAGAAATAGTATTAGTTTGCGAGGCTGAGACCTCATGCACCTCTTCAACTAGGGAAGTTGATGATGAAGGTGTTACTTGATGAATATCTAGTATGTTTTTAGGAGTGATAAATCGAGTACTGTTCCTTTGTTCTTTCCCTCGTTCTCTCCTTCTACGTTGAGCTAAGGATCTACCCAAAGTAAAAACAAAAGTGAATACGATTAAATTACAATATCTCAAGAATAGTAGATTTTATGTATAGGCAAGTGGATAATAACATAGATAACCTGGCAGAAGGTGGAGCATCTTGTTCAGAAAAATTATCATTTCATGAGGCTGAGCCCTCATTCACAGCTTCAATTAGGGAAGTTGATGTTGAAGTTTTTACTTTAGGTATATCGAGTGAGCTGTTAGTAGGCCTAAATCGAGAAATGTTTCTTTGTTCTTTCTCTCGTGCTCTCCTTCTGCGTTGAGCTAAGGAACTAGCCAAAGTATAACCAAAAGTAAATACAATTAAATTACAGTAGGTTTACAGTAAGGCAGAATAGAAATTATGTACATGTAAGTAGATAAAAACCTGGCAAATGGTTCAACATCATGTTCAGAAATCATATCGGTGTGTGAGGCCGAGCCTTCGGGACCTTGATATATGTTTCTATGTTCATGTTCACGATGTCTCCTTTTGCGTTGAGCTAATATGCTTTTTGCTATGAAATTATCAACATAGGCCTAAATTGAGTGTGCAGGGTAAGGTTGGGTAATAATAGTACGGAAAGTATTGAAGACAGTGATTTATATTAGCAAATGCCATACCGGACGCATGTTGGTGTGAAGCAAGTGGAATTGATAAAGTCTTTCGGATGTTCCAAATACGACAGCGTCCAACTGATTCAGCTAAAATAAAATTTAAAATAAATAAAAATACAAATGAAGAGAAATCAGCAGATAATGAGAATCCTTTGCAGCACCTTGTTTAATGATTTCTAAACATAGATTATTTTCAGAAACTGTTTTCATTATTTTAATTCCAGAAACTTCCAACAGGGCGAGGATTTGAAGTTATTAGTAAATACGATCAGTTAAATCAAGTTATTTGGTTCTGCAATGATAATAGATAATAAATAGAGACGGGGAATGGGTGTTCTCTCTCTCTCTCTCTCTCTCTCTCTCTCTCTCTCTCTCTCTCTCTCTCTCTGTGTGTGTGTGTGTGTGTGTGTGTGTGTGTGTGTGTGTGTGTGTGTGTGTTCATTATTTTGAGAAAGCTTGCTTGCCAATTTGGTAAATCCCTATGTTCACATACATGCTAATTTACTCTAGGGATCTGTCACATTTGTTTGGCAACTGACACATAATTCACTAATCATAGTTATCTGGCATAATTATCAATATTGGGTAAACTATTAAGTTTAATTTGAAAGGTACGCAATGTTACACATCAAAAATATGCAAACATATTTGGAATCGTCCACATCATAGCAGTCAATTTGTGCTCCAAAATTCTAGTTTTAAATCTGGGCCAACTATCAGATTTATGATTGTTGTATGTGAGGTAAATTGTAATTTAGGTAGCGTATGTAACCCTCGTTGATTTTCATACGTACCCCAGCGTATACTCAATGATAATTTACTCTAGGGATCTGTCACAGTTGTTTGGCAACTGACACATAATTCACTAATCGTAGTTATCTAGCATAATTATATTTCAGTAGCCATAGTTATCTAGCATAAGTATCAAGAAAAAATGAACACAGATAATTTACCTATCACAAGTTTATGCTAGTTGAAACCTATTAATACAAAGATTAGCATAAAATTTCCAGTTTTGTTCTATTTTGAAGGAAAAGCGTAAAATTCAGGACCTATTTTGTAATTTTACGGGGAAGATCCCTGTATTCAAGACTTATTCAGGAACTATTTTAAGTATAAAGCTAATAAGACCACCCCCATCCCACTCCACGACGATCTCCTCTTCTCCGGCGGCATCGCCCCCTCCACCACCCAACTCTCCTAACAGCCGGCCTAAGCCTTCTAAGCCAACCCCCACTCCTCCAAACAGACCCCATGATTAACCACAACCCTGAAGCTCGCCCATGCCGACCTCCACACTAATCGACCGCAGTCCCACTCGTGGCAAAATCCATGGCTTCCTCTGAACCTAACCCGAGCATTGCCGCTTTCGTCCTTCGATCGACCATATGAGACCTTGTAGTGCAGCAGCCACCGCGCTACTACCTTGCCCCTCCCTTTCATCCTCTAACTTCTTACTTCAGCTACGACCTTGACCCTAACTGTTTCCCTCACCTCCTTCCCTCCTCATCAATGTGTTGCTACCGAGCATGAGGAACTTCCCGAAGAGATCAAGCAACCCATCATCATCGAGGAAGTGCATCAGAGGGCGTGGTTTGAAGACGCGCTGGTTGAATAAGAAAGACGGGGTGCCAGAGTTCCAACCGGATGAGGCAGCCCTCAAATTCAATCAAGAAGACACAGCCAGAGGATGGCTCAGTATTACAACTCCCGGGTAAAGAAACGGAGCTTCAGAATCGGCGACCTAGTCCTCAGGGACGCAACCTTCAAACCGGAGATCGCTGATGTGTCCATATTTTACATCATTTTCATATCATATTTCCATCACATTGCTGTTGGAAATCGAGTCTCCACCCCGTGGTTATTTTGATGATGAGCAACATATTATGCTACTAATATTTTCATCGAGTTTGTGTGCAGGAAATGTATTTTTAATAATAGCGTATGAAGCAAAGATGCATTGCACAAATGAGAGCTATGAATGATAGGAGCTCAAATGTGCAAGGAGCAAATCAAGTCAAGTCCAAATGAAGCCAACAAGAAGAATTGCATGCTTAAATGTAATATGTAATTTTGGCTTTTATTTGAGTCTTAGGAATTTGTTAAGGCAATTTGATTAAGCCCACACACACACTTAGGATTATGCCAAAAATGTTTTTAAATATTTTTTTCCTAAGTTTTCGAGCCCAAAAGCCCATACTGGAAATGGCTCTGGGAGTCGACTACCATCATACTGGGAGTCGACTACTAGAAGACATTCCAGCATATGGGTTAAACGGTTAGATTTTCAAAATCGTTTTAATTGTTGCATATAAATGAATTTGAAATTATTTTTCAAAAGTCTCCTTGTTTAAATGCTTATAAATGTTGGAAAATATTTTGGAAATAATTTGAATTTCAAATTTCAAATTTCAAATTTCAAATGCAAACATATTTGGAAATTATTTGAAATTCAAATTTCAAAATTCAAATTTCAATCTCCTTGATTAATGCAAACATATTTGGAAATTATTTGAATTTCAAATTTCAAATTTCAAATTTTTTGAAATGACTTTTCATCCTTTTAAATAGAGGTATTGAGCTTGGATTTGATACAAGAAATTTTCTCATCTAAAATTATTTGCTCAAAGTTCTCAAAGCTCTCCTATTTTATTTAAAAGTCTTTTAGGCCTTGTTCTAATTTTCTGTGCTGAAAATTCTTTTGTTGATTTTATTTATTGGCCTAACACCAACTTGAATTTGATCTCCAAAGCTTAAAGCTTTTATTTTTAGAGATGCAAAGTTCAAGTTTTTCTTTTTGATCTTTGTGCTTTCTCATCTATATTCTTTCAAAGATCAAGTCTTGAATATTGATCTCTATAAAGCACAAGTGCTAAGATTTTAGAGAATCAATTTCAAGTTATTTCCTTTGATCAAGTTTACATTCTATATTCCTTTTGATCAAAAGGATTTCTATTTCTTTTAGCCACATTATTCATAACATATATATTGGCTAAAAGAATTTTTTTAAACTTGTTTAATCTCTGTTTTTAAAGTTATATTTTAACGAGATTTAAACTGAGTTTAATTTTTGATCTCCAAAGCTTTTAAGTTCTATATTTTTGAGATCAAATCTACTCCTATAGCAATCACATACACAAGGGCTTCATCAAGTTGCTATATTTTTTTTGTAAATCGTCAAAAGGTTTGTAAATCCTAGTTGAAGGCTAGGTGGTGAGTAAATCCTTGTTGTAGGCAAGGTGTTTGTGAAAAGTCCTCGGATTGTGAGGCAAGGTAAAGTCCTCGGGTTGTGAGGCAAGGGTAAAATCCTAGACAAGTCTAGGTGGTCGGAAATCCTAGTTGAGGCTGGGTATTTGTATTGCTAAGGCAATAGTGGAAATCTCGTACCGGATTGGTCGGGGACTGGACGTACCCAGGGTTGTGGGGAACCAGGATAAAAATCCTTGTGTTTGCGTTTGATTCTCTCTGTGATTGTTTATCTCTACTTTGTTTATCTTGATTCATTGAGTATTACATTTGTAACTCATTCATAATATATTGCAAGATCAATTTCTGTATGTGCTTCTCTCTTATACTTCTGTGAAATCTTATATATCTTCATTAAGTATTTATTTAACTGAGCTGTGCTTAATTTCCCTCTGGGAGTCGATTACTGTTCTTAGGGATTCGACTACCAGAAGAGTTTTATCTCTGACTTGTTTTGAAGATTAATTAAGTTGATTAAGAACCAAGCGTAGATCACTCTACTTGGTTTCTTAGGCAACATTAGAAGGTTTTGTTTTGTGTTGATTGATTAAAGAACGAAAAAGTTTTATCTTTATACAACACTATTCAACCCCCCCTTCTAGTGTTGTTTGCCATCCACAGGATCCAACACTTGGTATCAGAGCGAGGTTACAAGATGGCATCAACAAGAAGACAATTTCCACATATCTTCGACGGCTCAAATTATGATGATTGGAAAAGAATGATGAAAGTCTACATTCAATCCAAAGACAACAACTTGTGGAGATTTGTGGAGAAGCCATATCACCCACCTACCACACCCGAGTCACTATGGACAAAAGAGGAAGAAGAAATGGAAATGAAAGATGGAGAGGTAATTGGATATATTCAATGTTTTTTTAGTAACAAAATTTTTAGTCTTGTGTCAGGAGCTACTACAGCGTATCAACTATGGCACATGGTAGAGAAGTTTGAGGAGACTACCTCTAAAGTTTCATCCTCCAACAAAGATAAAGAAGGTTCTTATGATTGCTACATGGCACAAACAAATGATGAGGTAAACTCTACCTCTAGTGATGAAGATGAAAACAATGATTTACTTCATGCTTACAATGATTTAGTTAAAGATTATAAATCATTAAAAAGTAAATTTAGTTCTTTAAAGCATGATCATAAGAGTTTAAAGAAAGATCATAATTCACTTCTTATTGATCATAATAAGTTGAAAAGTGAGCATAATGCTTTATTGAATGAATATGAATGTTTGAATCTTGTGTATAATGAATCTCTTGAAAGATTGAATAATGCTAAGTCTATTATTGAAGAATTGAGAATTGATAATGATAGACTAGTAGTAGAAAATTCTTCGCTTATGAATGAATGCAATAGCATTAATGGAAGAATTGATTTATTTTTTAGTGATTTATCTATGCGTAAAAGTATGCATGAAGAGCTTGTTTCTAAATTTGATAATTTCAAGCGCAATGCTAGTTTGAATACTTTTTCTTTATGCAAAAATGATTCCATGATTAATAACGTTGTTAGAGACAAAAAGATTCATTTTCGAAAGAATATGCATGCTAATGTTGCTAGAAAGAAACATGCTTTCATGTATGGTAAGATTGCATGCAATAAATTGATGAAATCCAATGTTTCTAATAGTTCCATTCATAAGTTGGATTCTACTAATCATGTGACTATGCATCCATATGCTAAGAATAATTCTATGACCATGCGTAGATTACATGATAATATGTGTTGGGTTCCAAAGAATTTGAGTTTGATTGATAGAAATGCATATATCAATAATATTGTGATGAATATGCATAATTCTAGAAATTCTATGTATGCTAGGAAAACAAATCCTAAATGGGTTTGGGTTCCTATTGGATGATTTTGCATGAACCCAATAATGTTGAGTATCTATGCTTATTGTATATTTTTAGGATACTCAAACTTGCATATTGAATATCATTTAATTGGTTTTATTGATAATATCTTTAACCCCATGGACTCGAAAGAAAAGAGTACCAAATCTTGATTTTTGTAGGTACACATTTGAAGGGATTAGTAGAAGAGCTCCAAATGAATCTCTAAATCCATGCATGAATTAAGGGGGAGACCTAACTTCAATGATGCAAATTTTCAGGGGGAGCTTAGTAAGAATATTTTTTTATGATGCCAAAGGGGGAGAGAGAATATGATAATATTCATTGCATATTTTTTAAGTTTTTATGCAATATGTTGTCATCATCAAAAAGGGGGAGAATGTTGAAAATCGAGTCTCCACCCCGTGGTTATTTTGATGATGAGCAACATATTATGCTACTAATATTTTCATCGAGTTTGTGTGCAGGAAATGTATTTTTAATAATAGCGTATGAAGCAAAGATGCATTGCACAAATGAGATCTATGAATGATAGGAGCTCAAATGTGCAAGGAGCAAATCAAGTCAAGTCCAAATGAAGCCAACAAGAAGAATTGCATGCTTAAATGTAATATGTAATTTTGGCTTTTATTTGAGTCTTAGGAATTTGTTAAGGCAATTTGATTAAGCCCACACACACACTTAGGATTATGCCAAAAATGTTTTTAAATATTTTTTTCCTAAGTTTTCGAGCCCAAAAGCACATACTGGAAATGGCTCTGTGAGTCGACTACCAGAAGACATTCCAGCATATGGGTTAAACGGTTAGATTTTCAAAATCGTTTTAATTGTTGCATATAAATGAATTTGAAATTATTTTTCAAAAGTCTCCTTGTTTAAATGCTTATAAATGTTGGAAAAATATTTTGGAAATAATTTGAATTTCAAATTTCAAATTTCAAATTTCAAATGCAAACATATTTGGAAATTATTTGAAATTCAAATTTCAATCTCCTTGATTAATGCAAACATATTTGGAAATTATTTGAATTTCAAATTTCAAATTTCAAATTTTTTGAAATGACTTTTCATCCTTTTAAATAGAGGTATTGAGCTTGGATTTGATACAAGAAATTTTCTCATCTAAAATTATTTGCTCAAAGTTCTCAAAGCTCTCCTATTTTATTTAAAAGTCTTTTAGGCCTTGTTCTAATTTTCTGTGTTGAAAATTCTTTTGTTGATTTTATTTATTGGCCTAACACCAACTTGAATTTGATCTCCAAAGCTTAAAGCTTTTATTTTTAGAGATGCAAAGTTCAAGTTTTTCTTTTTGATCTTTGTGCTTTCTCATCTATATTCTTTCAAAGATCAAGTCTTGAATATTGATCTCTATAAAGCACAAGTGCTAAGATTTTAGAGAATCAATTTCAAGTTATTTCCTTTGATCAAGTTTACATTCTATATTCTTTTTGATCAAAAGGATTTCTATTTCTTTTAGCCACATTATTCATAACATATATATTGGCTAAAAGAATTTTTCTTTTAAACTTGTTTAATCTCTGTTTTTAAAGTTATATTTTAACGAGATTTAAACTGAGTTTAATTTTTGATCTCCAAAGCTTTTAAGTTCTATATTTTTGAGATCAAATCTACTCCTATAGCAATCACATACACAAGGGCTTCATCAAGTTGCTATATTTTTTTGTAAATCGTCAAAAGGTTTGTAAATCCTAGTTGAAGGCTAGGTGGTGAGTAAATCCTTGTTGTAGGCAAGGTGTTTGTGAAAAGTCCTCGGATTGTGAGGCAAGGTAAAGTCCTCGGGTTGTGAGGCAAGGGTAAAATCCTAGACAAGTCTAGGTGGTCGGAAATCCTAGTTGAGGCTGGGTATTTGTATTGCTAAGGCAATAGTGGAAATCTCGTACCGGATTGGTCGGGGACTGGACGTACCCAGGGTTGTGGGGAACCAGGATAAAAATCCTTGTGTTTGCGTTTGATTCTCTCTGTGATTGTTTATCTCTACTTTGTTTATCTTGATTCATTGAGTATTACATTTGTAACTCATTCATAATATATTGCAAGATCAATTTCTGTATCTGCTTCTCTCTTATACTTCTGTGAAATCTTATATATCTTCATTAAGTATTTATTTAACTGAGCTGTGCTTAATTTCCCTCTGGGAGTCGACTATTGTTCTTAGGGAGTCGACTACCAGAAGAGTTTTATCTCTGACTTGTTTTGAAGATTAATTAAGTTGATTAAGAACCAAGCGTAGATCACTCTACTTGGTTTCTTAGGCAACATTAGAAGGGTTTGTTTTGTGTTGATTGATTAAAGAACGAAAAAGTTTTATCTTTATACAACACTATTCAACCCCCCCTTCTAGTGTTGTTTGTCATCCACAGGATCCAACAATTGCATGTCATCCCCGCGTCCAAATCCCACTTTTTACTGCGATTTTGGTATGTCTGACGATATTTCGAGTTTCGTAGTATATTTTGAGTTTTCAGGGATTTTGGAGCGACCTGGACCCACGCCTGGGTTTGGACACATCCCACATGCTCATGAGCTTGTTGGCAGTGCTCTGGAGGAGTTCGCCGCGTTCTCGGAGCTGTTGGAGGAGAGAATGAGGAGAAGAAGGAGAAAGAGAGCAGACAGAGAGAGAGAGCAGCTGCAGCAAGGCATTTTCCCAGAAAATGCTCGGCCCGAGCAGCTTCTGCTCGGGCCGAGCCATGACACGTTGAAGGAGTTGCAGATACGGCCGACGCGGGCCGAGCAGATCATCTGCTCGGCCAGATGGTACGCCCCGAGTAGTCCCCGAGCACACCCCGAGCAGCCGAATGAGTCATCTATTCCGAGCCCGAGCAGCATGCGACCCGGGCCAAACCACTGGCCGAGCAGCTCCGACTCGGGCCGAGTCACATACTCGGCCGGCACTTCCTGGGGCATTTTTGGAAGATTTTTGAACGCGCGATGTGAGCGATTTTTGGCACCTGAAGCTCGCGACTGCGGGCACAGCATGGAGAGATCTATTCTGAGTTTAGTTGGAGGAATTTTGGAGAGGAGTTTTTAGCGATTTTTGTAGTAGAATTTTGAATAAATTTTTGTAGCAAACTCTGGATCGTTAATTGAAGATTATTGCTTTTTATTCTTCTCCGGATTCGTTCTTCGTTTATTCTCACTGTAAGTAATTTTTAGCCCTAAATTCTTTTATTGCAAAAATGTTTTCCTACGCGAATTCGATATTTTTATGCGTTCCGATCACCATGAGTGAGTAGATCCTTTATAGGGTCGATGGGTGAACCCTAGGATTTTAGGGGAAAATGTAGATCTGGATCCTTACATCGAATTGGAGATCTAGGGTTGTATTCTGGTATATCCTACCGAATCCGTGGATAACCCGTACTGAGATCGTGCCCACAGTCTGTGGAATCGATGTGCTTAAGGGGTATATAAGGATTCGAATAGGGAAATCGGTGAGTCCAATCAAGGCACATGACCAGGCCCGGCTCGTGCCTTGAGGGGATCCATCGACGAACTATACCGCTACGTCGATGGCTACCGCCATTGCATCGACGAGAGCCACCGGAATACCCCGCAATTCTAACCCACGAGAGTGGTACGAATTGGGGGATTAATTCCCTAGCCCTAATGTGATGTGAGGAACATATCCAACATCAACCCCAACGATCCTAGCGGCGATCCCTAAAGCCCTAGTTCCTTTTATTATATTACACAACAACAACAATCAACCCAAATCATTCTCACTCCGACCGCTACATAACTTCTAGATTTAGAAATAAACTGAGATCACTACGAACACTATCACCGTCCCTGTGGGATTCGACTATCTTATATACTATAACTCGACACCGTCCGCTTACGGATTGAACCCGTAGTCGTAGCCTAGGAGCCATATGACGCCTGGCGATCGTGACACTGCCAGGTGGATCCTAGGTGTAGATTGCGGGCGTGTCAATCGCTTGCCGAGGGAAGCTCGTAGCAAAATGGGAGGGCCCCTATGAAATCATCGGCATCATTGGGCCAGCCACTTACATCCCAGGAACCACGGACGGTGGCGAGCTGGCACACCCGTGGAATGCAGAACACTTGCTAAAATACTATCAAGAACTTCGTGAGTTTTAATAAAATTATCTTCCTTTCCTGCATATTTTCAAATTTTGCCGTCTCCACTTCAAAATTTCAGTTCTCCTCGAATACTCTCAAACTCCGGGGCATGATCCGTTTTTGCCATCCAAACCGGAGAAGGTCTAGGGCTGAGCTACGGGATCACACCCTCCCCTCACATAAAGAATCAGTGGCAAGCTTGCGGAGCTTTGCCACCAAAACCGGAGAAGGGCTAAGGCCGAGCTACGGGCTCGGACCATCCCCCCTCAAAATCCGAAAGCCAAACAACGGTTTATACTCTCGACATCTGGCACGGCCTCTCCTCAGCTCTCGCCTACCCCGAATGTCGGAGGCAATACACATTCTGGGCCACGCTAAGTCGCAATCCGAGAAGGTGAACCAAGCCACTAGTCGAGAAGGTTAAGCTCGGACCATAAAATAAATTTCATTGAGTAAAATTTTTTACAAGTATATCCCAGGTGCCGATCTTACAAAAAATAGCCTCACCTAGGTCGACACCGCCAAAACAACCAAAACTTCTACAAATAAAACTAAACTAAGTCATACGCCAAGGCCCCTAGACCGGCCCCTAAATCTCCTACCCCAACATCTTATACAGCACCATGGCCCTCATCTCCATGGCTGCCTTCCCCCCTGGTCGCCACCGACCAGACCTTCACTTGCTTGAGTATCCCATGCCACGCCCAGTTCGGCCGCTGGGGCCTCTTCATTTTCCGGCATGGCCACTTCTTCCTCCTCCTCATCTGAGGCCGCCAACAAGTCGAAGCCCACGTTAACTGAAGGATAAAGGCTCACCGCCTTCTCCTTGATCCTTCGGAGGCACGCCTCCCAACCCTCCGCCCGGCCTTCATCTAGGCCTTCCCTCTTCATCACCGCCAGGGCGAGGACGAACTTCTCCGTCTGGTAAGCACGGAACTCCCCCGTCTTCGCTTCCAGCTCCGCCTTCCCAGACTTCACCAGTGCTTCTAGCTCGGCCGTCCGCGCCTTCTCCCACCCTAGATCACCCTCCAGCTCGGCTTGGCGGGCCTCTCCAGTGGCGGGTCTCTCCCCGAATTCCTTCAAGCATGTCTCCAGCTTTTGGATCATCATCCACTGTTCGGTAAACGATTCCTTCAAATTGGCATACTTGGTCTTTTCCTTCGCCACCCGCTCGTCAGCTGCCTTCTTATGGGCGGCGGGCTCCGTCTCCCTCTTCCCGAGCAGGACCTTGGCCTGGGTTATGGCAGAGGTGCGACGCCTGAGGGCGATCATCATGGCGTTGGCCTGCACAACAAAGCAAGAAAAATTTAGAATCTACCAAGGCAAAAATAAATGTCTGCAAGGAGGCCGATCGACCTACCTGCTTGCTATGCCACAAGGCCGAGGCGCACAACCTTTCCGCACCAACATTCGCCAGGGACTCCCTATCCAGGGGAAGCAGGCTATTCTCGGCTAGCCTCGCCGCTACCTCGGCCTCGTCGAAGACTGACTCGGTGGAGCCAACTGGGTATGACGTCGCCAGGAGAGCTGCCTCCGGTAAAGCCAAGAGCTCGTCCCTCTTGGACTTGAACACTGCGAGCACCGCCTCGTAGCTCGGGTGAGCGGGCTTCTCTAGCCTAAACCGCGGGCAGCCGTAAGGCCAACGATCCCCGGCTGTCGTTCGACCGATAGAGCTCGACCCAGCGGAGCCCCTGGGGGAGCTGGGGTCTGGATCGAAGCTTCGGGGATCGGATGTAGCCGCTCGCTCTGGGATCCTTGGGCCTCTGGGTCAGCCTGCTCACCTTCCTCAGCTTCGAGATCGATGGGCGTGGCGTCGGCTCTGGTCGCAGAGCACTCGGTAAGGCGACTGGCGTCTGTCCCGATCGCTTAAGGTCCTGAAGCAGCCATGGTCTCCACCAACTTCGTCTTCTTCGTTCGAATAAGCTTCTCCGCCTTCGCCTTCGCCGTCCCCTCTTGAGCCCTCTTCTTACCGTCCTTCGCTGGTTGCTGGGCCACTTGATGTGCCGCTTGCTCCGTGACGAGCCTCGTCAGCTCCTCCACGGGCAAACTCATCGTCTGACCTGCAAGAAGGAGATAGATCATGGTGAGCAAATTAGGAGCGACAACCACAAATCTCGGATTACCTTCGGGCCAGATATATCGGACCATCATCTCCTCCTTGGCAAGCTTGTCATATTGCCTCTCCTCTACGGGGATCACCTGCAAGATCCTAGCCCGCTCAGCGTCCGCCGCGTCAAGGCGGGTTTCTTTCTTCGCCTCCAGGTTCAACACCCCCCCCAGTTCGACCTCAACGCCAGATCCTGGGGCGTCGAGACGAACAGATATTGCTCCCTCCAGCCCTTAATCTTGTCCAGCAAGCCCAAGATGAGAGGCTGAGTTCTCCTCGCCGATAGGTAATAGTACGACTTCAGCTTCTTGAGCGCGAATAAATACCAGAATAGGGGGAGGGACTGACCTCATTCCCTACACAGAGGACGAGGAAGTCGACGATCGCGCTGATGGAATTTGGCATCAGCTGAAAGAGCGGCGATCCGAGGAAGTTCAAGATTTGGGGAAGCAGAGGAGGAAGTGGAAAGCGGAGTCCTTGGTGGAAACAGTCGACGTAGACACCTACTTTGTGCTCCTTCGGAAAGCACACCCATTTAACAACGGTCGGTTGACGGACTGTGTAAGGCAGCCTGATGTACTTCGTGCGGGCATCAGATATGGAGGAAGTCCGCGCTTCCGACTCCACGTTTGAGATCTCGACGGGAACGTCTCTGGCCTTGGCCACGGTAACAATGGCCCGAGCGGACAACTGGGGCTTCGGTACGGTGGCCCCCTTTCCTTTCCTCGGACCCCTAGGGTCCGCTGACGATGATCCTATGGCGAGCTCGGTAGCCGGCCTATCCTCAGTGCGACCCTGGCTGACCGGGGATCTCTCCTCCACCCACTCCACCGTGTCCGCGACATAGCTGTCTGTCGCTTCGCCACCCCTAACCCTTTATTCTATATCCCTTGAAGCAGATGAGCGGGAAGAAGCTGAAGAAACCATTTCAAGGGGAAAAAGCTATACCTATAAGAAGATGACAGTCGAATGAAGCTATCGGAACAACAGCAAGAACTTCGATGACGGCTTCAACGGCAATGGCGATCGGAAACCCAGAAGAAGGCATGAGCTCAAAGGAAAGTGGAAGTGTGAAAACTCTCGCTCGATCTCCCCCTGCTCTATTTGTAGGAATCGCCAACCGATCTCCGCCGTAGGAGCCCCTACACATGTCGGATATCCGAGCCTTCTGAAGATTCGACTTCCACCCGCAGTCACGTCCGCCACGCGTCACCCGATGGATGGCTGGGACACTTCGATATTCTCTTGCCTTCAAATCAAAATGATGGCAACAAAACGGTGGCGGGCTTTTCATGGTAACTACCGCCACTACCCAGGTCAGAAAGAAAATCGCCCCGTCCCTTCCAAACAGATGAAGAGATGGTGCGTCATCCGAATTAGGCCGAGCTTCCGCCTCAAGCTCGAATGATGGGGACAATTGTTACGACCTAAAGATCGTGATACTCTGACTTTCCATCCAAGCTCGCCAGACGCACAGCCAGCCAGCCCACCCCTCCTCTGCAAAGTCCACCTCGACAAGCGGGAGGGCGCTCTTCGTCCTAACCTCGCCGGTTGATCACGGATTACCCCCTTAGCCCGTTCTTTGCCCGTCAACCCCGAAGTCCGCCTCGACCAGTGAGAAGGGCTCACCTCGCCTCGTACCTCGCCAGTTGGGCACCCGCTTCCCTCCAAGCTCGCCAGGCGTACAACCAGGTTGCTCGTCATCTACTGAGAGCGACCAAGAGATTCAAATGTGGTCCCGCTCCATGGACGCACCTCGACGACCCCTTGGCTCATCGGACACGACAAATAACCTTGTACAAGGACGCCACTGACACTCCCACTGCTCCACAGCCTGACAAAGCACCCCCTGGCCGTTGCGCCCCCTGGCCGTTTGGTGCTTTCGGCTCTGACACTCTGACAAAGAGCCCCTGGCCGTTGCGCCGTCTGACAAAAGCATGGCTGGCACACACAGCTCTGACATCCTCGACCGAAGCTTCCGCAGTCTAACGCTCCAGCTCAGCATGCCAGGTCAGCCCCACCTAACCGCATCTATCAGCTATAAATACCCCTTCAACTCCATCGAGAGAAGGGTTGGTAAATTGATTCTCAAACTCTTACACACACACAAGAGCAAAGGTCGTCCACATCTTTGTTCTTCCACTATAGCTCGCCACGCTAGGTCGACTTACTCTTAGCTCTACATACGTGTCTAGCCCCCTTTTCTAAGCCCTAATACTAACTTAGGCATCGGAGAGGCTAGGGGTTGGTACCCAACCCGGCCTTTCTGATGAGCTACTCATTGCGCAGGTTGTCTCCTTCCAAGCAATGTGCGACCGGCGTCCCACTCATGGTGAGCAGCGAGCTAGCGACGGTGTAATGGCCTGTTTTGCCATATATGGTATAGTATACGCGGCTGAGTGCTAAGTGTTTGCATTGGAATGTAGTGATGCTCTATCGAGTATCTATGTATGGTTATGGGTGTATGCTGGCATGCTTGGGGGTGACCTTTGAGAGGGGTTAATGTGAAAGAGGTTAGGTTTAGTGGCATACCTGTAAATATTTAGAAGTGTGAATGGTAAATTGGTATTTTGGCTAAGTGTGTATAAAGTAACGGTGTGTGTGTTATAGTAATGGCAAACTTGTAATTACCTAGAAGATGGAGGGGTATCTTGGTCATTTCATGGAATATTCCCGTGGATTATTCCTTTCTTAAATGAAAAGGAAAGAATATTCCTTAGAATATTCCTTTCTTAAATGAGAAGAAAAGAATATTCGTTTCTTGGATGAAAAATTCCTTTCTTGAATGGGAAAAAACCTAATCCATTTAAACTCTATCTTCCTACACTTTTCTCCATCTTTCTCTTCCTCTTCTTCCTTCCATCCCCTCCACTCATGCCATGGCAAGTTGTGAGTTTTTGTGATGTGGCTTGGAGAAAGTTTTCATGGAGCTATAGTCGAGTTTTCTTGGAATTGATGGAGGGCTTTTGATAGCCATTGAGGTAGGAATCCAACCCTAGCTCTCATGTTCATTTCATTGCATATTGATTTAAGCTTGCATTTTTAGGGGTTTTGGAAACCCCTTGACATGATGCACATGTGTTTGGTTTAATATGATGTTTTGAGTTATTTGATACCATGAAAATGATTCATGTTGCTTTGGATGTTTTGGTTCAATGATTATGTGAAATTGCTCTCATTTGGAATGTTGGAAGCTATATTATTCAATTTTCTTAGTATGAAAATGTGAATTATGTGACAATGAATTAAGATGTGCAATTGGCTATGGATATATGATAAAAATGGGGGCTTGAGGCCGCCCTTACTTTTCGGCATATGGTCTCTTGTAGCCCTAGTGCCATGGTGTTGTGTTGGTGAAGGAAAGATATGAAATGAGAATGAAATGGGATGAAATGAAATAAGAATGAAATGTTGTCTTATTATTGTCATGAAACACGGTATTAGAATGTGTTGTATGGTTAGGGGCTCTAGGGTTGTATGTGATGGGAGGTAGGAGGGTGGACATGGCATCCCCCAATGTGGTGGTGGTGGTGGTATGTGGTTATGGATATGATGGGCATGGCACGTGAGTGCATGACCCTTTGTTATGATGATATGAGGATGAGTTATGTTTTTCCATGGGGGTAATGTCATGGGGACAACAAGGCCTTATTGGGGTTTTGGCGGACCCCCAGAGCTCGGATCCGTATCCGTCCTAAGTCGGACGGACCACGGAGGCACATAGGCGCAGCGGAAAAACAGAAATCTTAATTTCTACACTAGCTAAACAATTTAGCTAGGCTCTGGGGAACCAGAACCCAGCCCGATCTATGCCGACTTGGAGTGGGTCTGACCACTCCAAGAAGGATCTACACTAAGCGACTAATTAAAATTACGCTAAAACGCTTAACCACATACCCGGAATCTTGGCCCTGGAGCAGGCAAGATGTACCGCACCGTCTTGAGAAGCTCCTCGTAGCCGAGCCGCGTTGACCCGATCTCCCTGAGCCGCCTCACACCCTCGCACCGATCTGCCCGAGCCGCTTTCGCCTCCGAGCCGATCACACGCGGTAGAAAGTTTCACTTGAGAAGAAACCCGCGTCTTAGACGTCCGGATCGGATCCAAACCCCTTTCGTAGTCGTGCTAGGACTACTCCAGAGAATAGGAAAGTAGAGAGAGAGATTTAGTCGTGGACCGAGCTTGCTCAATAATTTGGAGCTACCCGATCATTGACTGGTGTGTGTTTCAACGAGGAGAGTGCACCCCTATTTATATAGGGAGCGAGCACTCAACATCTCGTTGCGGGCAATGTGGGACAATTCCCATGAAGAGAAAAACAATTAAGCCATTTGGCTTAATTTCAATTAAAGTTAGCCTTTCACAAAGTCAAACTTTAACGAATTAATTCTCCTCACATACTAAACTTCAGACACCAAACAAGCTAGCAATCAGAAGAGCTTGGAATGGCGAACGCGTAGGAACTGACGGCGACGAATTTCGACTTCATTTGACCCCTCAAACAATTGCTCAAAGTTTAGCAATTTCTCAAAATTCGTAGCCGTCATTAGGGTTTCAAAAAACCCTAATTGACTTAAGTTGCGGGCGCGCCCGCTAGACTTAGCGGGCGCGCCCGCCCAAGGGGGGAAGGGCGGGCCACCCGCCCGCTGCTGCAGCGGGCGGGCGCCCGCTGCAGCGGGCGCTGGCCCGCTGTGCAGCGGGCCCCGCCCGCTGCACACAGCGGGCCATGCCCGCTGCTGCAGCGGGCCGCGCCCGTTTTGCCCTTGCACATGGGCCTCTTGGCCCGGTGGGTCTAACCCACTTCCCCTTGAACTCTTTCTGCGTTTCTGGGCTCGTTTGAGCTCCGATTTGGACACGGTTTGAACCTGTGTTTAGACCGGGATGATCCCGTCATCCAGGTAACCCTTTCCAACAAGTTTGTTCCTACTAAATTTGTCGTAACTAATTTACAACACGTTTAGTCAAAGTTAGCATCTAATGCAACGTTATGTCCCTATTGCTATTGCGACTAACTTTCACAACTTAACTTGTGAATATCATCAAATGACATTCCTCTCTATTCTATATTCCTATTACTAAGACACGAGTACTACTCGGTGTGAGACCCTACAGCCTGACCTTACTACAGGTTGGGGCTCGAAACCCCTAGACGACGGTCACTACGAGCAGTAGTTGTCGTCCCTGTTTCAGAGTCATCATAACGTGATCGACCCTTTGACAAAAGTATCATAGGGTTTGCATTGGCTGTGTCAGTGATGAATTCCGTTAGCTAAAATCCCTTCGTCAAGACTGTGTTTGATGTTGGCCTAGGGTATGGTTTTCTGTCAACCCCATTAGACAACATTGGTCAGTATACGGCGGTCTTTATTGTATACACGTTGTACTACTTGCAACGTACCCCGGCCGAGGATTAACATAAAGACCGTACTGAGCCTATAACACTAACTTCCCTTTAATGGAAGTGACGAATCCCTTCTTAGTCACTTACTCACCTAGAGAGCTTCTGGTGCAACCCAACCTAAGATCTTTCATCAGGACTGGTCCTCGAAGCTAGATCATGGGTCTAAGCTACACTGTCCGTTCACAGGTTTATACAGATGACTTCAGGTCTTAAGGATCAACTAACCTATCATCACCCTAGAGTTATTGAAGACAGATCATTAAAGTTAACCATTTAATAACTCTAACTTGGTCGTTCAGTGAACTCATTCTCCAATGAGCACCTGTGTCTCGTCTCCGACTTCAGCAAGTCGAATGACTATGAGATCATCATTACCCGAAGGTAAGACGAAGACACAGTGATCTATCCGATGTGTCGATATCCAGTTCTCGACACATCTATGATCACGAACCGTTTTAGACTTACGTTTCTATTCGGTCTCTTACTTACTCATAATCGAGATCTCATCTAGATATGTAAGGACCTAACTCTAAGTCTATGGATATTATCCAAGTATATTAATACAAACGATTTTATACTTAGAATAATACGTACCATATACGGTATGAACAAGACGTATAATCAAGATAAATTGCCTTATGGGCATATATCTTCCTACATCTCCCACTTGCACTTAGGCTATTTATCTCGGTATCTCATGCCGTTATAGCATATCAGTCACTTTGACATTTGATATGGCAAACCTAAGAATGGTTCTACTAATAAGTATCTACAACGAATTTTAATGGATTGAAATTACATCTCTTGATCACACAGGGTTGATCCTTTGGAAAAAATGATCTGGATCAATTTTCCTAACTTTGTATAGCTAACAGTTAGCTTATACTATTTAGATGTGGGGTCTTACATTTCCGTAAGTCAGTTCTAGCTCACTCCACTTTATTGTGTCAATATGTCAAGTACACATTTGACGCCCTAAGTCTCTATATATATACTATTAAATCAAAACAATTTTGACTTAATGATTTAT
The DNA here is from genome assembly GCA_030789695.1 of Scilla litardierei. Taxonomy (NCBI): domain Eukaryota; kingdom Viridiplantae; phylum Streptophyta; class Magnoliopsida; order Asparagales; family Asparagaceae; genus Scilla; species Scilla litardierei. Next base: position 133,411,027 of record CM061132.1, on the reverse strand, counting down.
ATAGAAGATTCATTAAAGTGAAAAATCCTTTTTACTTAGTCCGAAAAACGGAACTAAGTATTTGAGCTGCTCCCACTGACTTTAAGAATTACCTGGTCAAATTTCTTTAACATAATATCTAAATCATATTTAGGTTTATGTGCAAAATATAACCATTTGGTAAGTGCCTTAGATGGAATGCACAAGTGTCAGATTCGGTTTGACGAATGAGTCAAGTCAAGATCGTTTTAAGGAAACTTGACATTGACTCGTTCAATCAAAATGTCCTACACTGTACTTATTCCTTTAACCACATTTAGTATTAACTCTTTTAATAACTAAATGCAGTTAATCACGAGTTAATATTGATATGCGTATTTATTGTGATTGCACACAATTTATACGCCCCCCTGGAACCTATACTTAACTACTGATTGACTTCAGACATTTAGTCAGCTTCAAAATCAATATTATCGAAGCTATACATCATTATTCGAAAATATACGCAACCATCACAGAAAAGTCACATCCACAGAATTTGAGCCAATTCAATTTCAATTGCAGCAATCGAGACATTCATTCCAAAACAACGGGTTCATAAAAGGAACCTTAATTTGTTTATCAAAAATAAACTTTGAGTGCAAAGCACTCATTCATTGTTTTCGATCCTTAAAGATGATACATTTTATTCAAATAAGAAAAATATCATCTCCATCACGATCAGCGTCTCCAGAAGTCTTTGAGCGGTCCCAGCAGCAACTGTTGCTTTAATTGCCGACCGATCTCCGTGCTTCTCTAATCTCCAGTTCTTATCAGCCACCTGTATACAGTACACAGATGTCTATAAGTATCTCATACTATATGAATGGAAATGATTGCATTTAATTGAATTTTAATTTGTACCTGAGGTAGAGGCATCAGTATGCCCCTTCTTCTTCTCTGCAAGATAGATCTTGCAGTTCCTCTTCCAGTGGCCAATCTTGTGGCAATGGAAGCACTCAGATTTCGACGGGGCCCCTTTGTTCTTTTTCTTCCCATTCTTAGCCTTCGCAGGTTGTGGGACCTGCCTCTTCTTCCCTTTGCCTTTCGGCTGGTCGGAAGTAGCAGAGCCAACAACCAGTGCAGCCGGCTTCTTATGAATCTCCTCAAACTGCCGGAGCATATTGAGGAGACCCGGAAGATCCGTCTTAAGGCTGTTCATTATAAAGCCAGTTATAAAAGGCTTGAAATCGGGAGTCAAAGACTTTAGGATAATGTCCGTGGACATCTCATTGTCCAGGATAAATCCTAACTGGGCGGCGTCCTCTACGTACCCGATCATCTTGATAACATGATCCTGTACGGGTTCCGTCCCCATCTTGGTGCCCCAGAGGTTGCTAGTGGCCTCGAACTTGGCAGCTCTAGATCGCTTGCCATACAACTCTTGTGCGTTGAGGAGCATGCTTTGAACATCCATATGTTCATGCTTCCTCTGCAACTCGTTGGTCATCGAAGCCAGAGTAAGGCACCTGGCCTTCTCTGCATCCCTCTGGTACAATTTGTAGGCTTCCTTTTCCTCGTGGGTCGAATCTTCATCCGGCTTATCTGGAGTGTCCTCGAACAGTACGTATCCTATTCCGGCTAGGGAAAGGACCAACTTGATGTTCCTAAGCCAGTCTTTGTAGTTCGTTCCATCCAGCACGTTCTTCTCAACCATGTATCTAAGTCCCGAATCCATTCTGTATTTTATAGATACTTTAGTTAGTATATGTTCGTAGTATAGTTTTAATGGTTTTAATAAAACTATATTCTCCCACTAAATTTATTTAAAGCCATAATAATAAACAATTTATTATAAAATAATATTTGTGAGAGAGGGATCCGACTACCGTGAGTCTGACAACCTTGAGTGTATCTCAACAAGTCGTCCGACTCTGCAGTCGGTAGACGAACTCGTCGTCAATCATATTTACTATGATTCCCTATCGATTTTTACCCCTAGTCATTTGTGATCATGAGTGTGCTCAACCGGATCACAATGGCTAGCCTAGTCGGACCCTTGTCTTCGTGTCTAGCCTGACTTGCCCCTTTGCTCGGTGTATGCACGACGCGCCGGTTTGGGTCAGGTCTTAGACTACATTCTTGGTTAGACTTACGCCGAAGCTCGAGGGATGAGACAACGGTTTCAGTCAGGTTAAGATGTCAATCAAGAAATCGGTTTCTATAAGATTGACTTGTCACGGCTTGAGTGTAGCTCAACAACCGGAACATGTTTCTTACAGTTGCCAACTCCTAAAACAAGGAGGGCTACGATTTATCTTGAACAAGATTATTATCGTATTGACTTAGGTATAGTCGATGGACTTACATAGTCATGAATCGACTCCTTGCGGTCCAGCGGACGCGGCTAGGGAATTGACTAAGCCAGGACCACTTGTTACCCAGTCTAGCTAGGTTGGTCCAAAAACTTTAGCCAAGCACATTGACCGACATCATGATCCATTGAAGGAGTTGTCATCAATCTTATGTTTTCCAAACAACTAAATGGCTTTTAATTAAGAGAACTAGTTAATCCTTATCAACTAGTTGATCCTAAAAATTCAAAATTTTTTAGATTGGTTGAACATCTTTTATTAAGTCCTTATCAACTATAAGGTTCTACGTTCAACTTGCTACCCCAATCTAATTAGGATTTTATAAAACAATTCAACATTTTGTCTTTTATGAAAATCATTAATTAAACGATTTTAATGAAATGATTTACAAACAAGGGGACTACCCTAATCAGGTATTAGGTTCAATGTTGTTTTGTTTTATCAAACATAACATGTCACTATCATGTTTTAATGGCTAACCTAACAAGGTTTGTGTATACATTATACAACATGAAATGAAGCAACTAACTTTATCGGCATAAAAGAAAGTTTCATTTTTAGTGACATATGAAATGTATTTGCAAGTTTTAAAATCATCTATATAATACAAACATGCAAATCTAAATTTTAACACTTAAAATTAAAGATTAAAAATTTAAAGCCTTCATAAAAAATTTTATCGCATAAAACTAGGTCGTACAAAATTATCTAATAATTTTAAACCTAGGCCTTTAAAAATTTTTTAACCTTATTTCTAAAATTAAAATATCACATAAAAATTTTAGAAACATCTATGTAGTAAAAGAAATTAATTTATATTACATCTCATGAAATAAAATTATTTCTATTATTTACATATTTAAAACAATTTTAAAACTCTTTTAAAATCTTTTAGAAATCCTTTTTAGAAGCTTTCAAATAAAGTTTAAAGATTTCTAACTTTATGTAACTAAAGAAAAATTCTTAATTTTCCAAAAATAAAATTTTCTAAAGTTTACATAAACTTTAAACACCCTTAAAATTTTTAATGTCTCATAAAAATTTACAAAGTATTTAAATGTTGGATGCCTATTTAAAATTTATCGCATAAAGTAAATAGTCCAAAATAAAATTTTCGTGTTGCATAAACAATTTTTTTTTAAAAAACACGAAACAATTTTAAAAACTATTTAACATTAAGCAAAATAGTTTGTACATGAAAGCTAAGCATTTTTTTTAACTATTTAAAAAGTCGCTATAGTAGATCTATAGCATAACCGTGGCTCTGATACCACTGTTGGGTATCACTCTGATATCATTGCGACGCTGTTAAGGCCCATCATCCATGGCACCCTAGACCCGTCACAAGATACCTCAGAAACTTGTTTTACGGCATGCCTCTCGACAATGCCCAACCCATTATAAGATCCCCATCTTATCGGGACTTGGTACGGTAAGAGCGATTACTTCGGGTCAGCTCATAACCCGAGAACCCGTACTCAAGCTCAACAAGCTCTGATGCCACTGTTGGGGTTTTGGCGGACCCCCAGAGCTCGGATCCGTATCCGTCCTAAGTCGGACGGACCACGGAGGCACATAGGCGCAGCGGAAAAACAGAAATCTTAATTTCTACACTAGCTAAACAATTTAACTAGGCTCTGGGGAACCAGAACCCAGCCCGATCTATGCCGACTTGGAGTGGGTCTGACCACTCCAAGAAGGATCTACACTAAGCGACTAATTAAAATTACGCTAAAACGCTTAACCACATACCCGGAATCTTGGCCCTGGAGCAGGCAAGATGTACCGCACCGTCTTGAGAAGCTCCTCGTAGCCGAGCCGCGTTGACCCGATCTCCCTGAGCCGCCTCGCACCCTCGCACCGATCTGCCCGAGCCGCTTTCGCCTCCGAGCCGATCACACGCGGTAGAAAGTTTCACTTGAGAAGAAACCCGCGTCTTAGACGTCCGGATCGGATCCAAACCCCTTTCGTAGTCGTGCTATGACTACTCCAGAGAATAGGAAAGTAGAGAGAGATTTAGTCGTGGACCGAGCTTGCTCAATAATTTGGAGCTACCCGATCGTTGACTGGTGTGTGTTTCAACGAGGAGAGTGCACCCCTATTTATATAGGGAGTGAGCACTCAACATCTCGTTGCGGGCAATGTGGGACAATTCCCATGAAGAGAAAAACAATTAAGCCATTTGGCTTAATTTCAATTAAAGTTAGCCTTTCACAAAGTCAAACTTTAACGAATTAATTCTCCTCACATACTAAACTTCAGACACCAAACAAGCTATCAATCAGAAGAGCTTGGAATGGTGAACGCGTAGGAACTGACGGCGACGAATTTCGACTTCGTTTGACCCCTCAAACAATTGCTCAAAGTTTAGCAATTTCTCAAAATTCGTAGCCGTCATTAGGGTTTCAAAAAACCCTAATTGACTTAAGTTGCGGGCGTGCCCGCTAGACTTAACGGGCGCGCCCACCCAAGGGGGGAAGGGCGGGCCACCCGCCCGCTGCTGCAGCGGGCCGCGCCCGCTGCATCAGCGGGCGCTGGCCCGCTGTGCAGCGGGCCACGCCCGCTAATGCAGCGGGCGCCCGCCCGCTGCACACAGCGGGCCATGCCCGCTGCTGCAGCGGGCCGCGCCCGTTTTTCCCTTGCACATGGGCCTCTTGGCCCGGTGGGTCTAACCCACTTCCCCTTGAACTCTTTCTGCGTTTCTGGGCTCGTTTGAGCTCCGATTTGGACACTGTTTGAACCTGTGTTTAGACCGGGACGATCCCGTCATCCAGGTAACCCTTTCCAACAAGTTTGTTCCTACTAAATTCGTCGTAACTAATTTACAACACGTTTAGTCAAAGTTAGCATCTAATGCAACGTTATGTCCCTATTGCTATTGCGACTAACTTTCACAACTTAACTTGTGAATATCATCAAATGACATTCCTCTCTATTCTATATTCCTATTACTAAGACACGAGTACTACTCGGTGTGAGACCCTACAGCCTGACCTTACTACAGGTTGGGGCTCGAAACCCCTAGACGACGGTCACTACGAGCAGTAGCTGTCGTCCCTGTTTCAGAGTCATCATAACGTGATCGACCCTTTGACAAAAGTATCATAGGGTTTGCATTGGCTGTGTCAGTGATGAATTCCGTTAGCTAAAATCCCTTCGTCAAGACTGTGTTTGATGTTGGCCTAGGGTATGGTTTTCTGTCAACCCCATTAGACAACATTGGTCAGTATACGGCGGTCTTTATTGTATACACGTTGTACTACTTGCAACGTACCCCGGCCGAGGATTAACATAAAGACCGTACTGAGCCTATAACACTAACTTCCCTTTAATGGAAGTGACGAATCCCTTCTTAGTCACTTACTCACCTAGAGAGCTTCTGGTGCAACCCAACCTAAGATCTTTCATCAGGACTGGTCCTCGAAGCTAGATCATGGGTCTAAGCTACACTGTCCGTTCACAGGTTTATACAGATGACTTCAGGTCTTAAGGATCAACTAACCTATCATCACCCTAGAGTTATTGAAGACAGATCATTAAAGTTAACCATTTAATAACTCTAACTTGGTCGTTCAGTGAACTCATTCTCCAATGAGCACCTGTGTCTCGTCTCCGACTTCAGCAAGTCGAATGACTATGAGATCATCATTACCCGAAGGTAAGACGAAGACACAGTGATCTATCCGATGTGTCGATATCCAGTTCTCGACACATCTATGATCACGAACCGTTTTAGACTTACGTTTCTATTCGGTCTCTTACTTACTCATAATCGAGATCTCATCTAGATATGTAAGGACCTAACTCTAAGTCTATGGATATTATCCAAGTATATTAATACAAACGATTTTATACTTAGAATAATACGTACCATATACGGTATGAACAAGACGTATAATCAAGATAAATTGCCTTATGGGCATATATCTTCCTACAGGCCTATCACATATGAATCTGGGACCTCTGGGCATGCTTCACATTATAATGCCAGGTTTCTGCTTATTAACATTGCAGTTTACTTCTTTCATGTAGTACTCACTTTGTTTTGCAGGTATTCCTTCGCCGCAGGTACGTGTTTCCATTATTTATGTCATTTATAATTTCATATGTGATGTGGTTATATGGTTACGTACATCTCCTTCCATGATATGGCATGAGATAATTCACAGTTTATTGCATAAATGCATTGCATTCCATTGCACCATGTGAGATGGGTTTGGATATCCTACTGGGACACGCGTTGACGTGCCACTGTTGATTTTTCAGGTATTGGTTCTTGGAGTTGGAGGCCTATTAGCTCAGTTGGTTGGAGTTGAGGTTGTGTGAGTGCGTGAGAGATCGGAGTGTGTGTTCTTGTACCTAGGTGAGATGAGGGTGTTTGTTATGTATGAGAATTGTATAAGGATGTTGTATATATAACAGTGTTTGAATTATTGGTTCTCTTTGTATTTCTGTGTTGTTTGGAATGCTACAGGTACTATCCCAGCAGTGTGTAGTGGACCTGCTTATGTTTGTAATTTGTATTCTCTTTCGTAACACTCGCTCTTCGGGTATCTCGGGGATCGGGGCGTTACAGGCGGACTTGCGAGATCGATCCAGAGATCGTCTGCGAAGGGCGCCCAGCCTCACTATCCCCTCACTACCTGTAAAAGACCCCCCACAATCCTCCTCCAACTCATAACCATCGTGCCCTTAGTTCCCCTCAATACAAATTCATTGTACGCGGATCTTACCATGCAGCATTAACAATTTATGACAAGGAAGAAACAAACGATACATCAAATAATAAATGTACAATCATTAAGCTTGATAGATGATGTTCTTTGCACTTTGCTCCATATTCTTGTCTATGTGAATCTTCAATTCTCATTGCCTTGACACGTTGTCATTTGCCTCTTTGCTTCCTATGAATTCCTAATAGCTGAACAAAACACATTAATACACGCATAATATTTGAACATCATCAAAACATATATTGGTGGCGCTCCTATGTCCATCATTATTACCCATATCAAAAGTTACCCATAGAAATAATAGACACTATCTATGTTCTATGGGTAAGTTGGTAGAAGGGCACTAACTCGACAGTCCAAGAATAGCTTCAGTTAATATTATAGTTAATATGACATTAGTGGCATATTAGCCATTACAAGTGGTGTAAGCAATATTTTTAATAGATTTTAAAGTAAGGACCCTTGCACAGCTTTTATACTTTAAAAAGTTCAAAAGTATAACAACTACGTCTTGTTTAAACAACACATAAATCAAATCTATTCGTCTGGCTCTCTTTTGAAATAGATTCAAATTCAATTCATCACGAACAGATCGGCCCAATTCTAATGGATTGGAATATGAGCAATAGTTTTAAGGGTAAATTACATGAAAATACCCTCACGTTTGGGGCTTTTTAAGTTAATACCCTGAGGTATCATTTCGTCAAAATTGATACCGTTTTCTATTTTTTGGCTAACGGTGTTAATTTTTTCCAGTTATGCCCCCAATGTTTATGTATCAAAAAAATACACTAACGTTTCTCTTCTCTTTTTCTTTTTTCATCCTTTTCTTTTATTTCTTTATCCTTCTCTCTCTTCTCTCTCTCCTATCTTATTTCTCTCTCCTCAAGAAAAATATCCGTGTGGGCATTGGGGGGGTGTGTGCTTGGGATAGGTGGGTGGGTGTGCATGGGGTGTGTGGGGGCTTGGGGTGGGCGGGTGTGGAGTGCGTGGGGTGGGTGGGTGTGTGCGTGGTGCATACACTCACACACCCATGCCCACACCGATCCCCACCACATGCACACACACCCATGCCCACACCGATCCCCACCCCCCATGCACGTACACACCCACATAAACACCCATGCACCAACCCACCTCAATTCTCGCACACACACCCATGCACACACACCAAACCCAATGCACATACCCACCCATGCACAACCCACCGTCCCCATGCACACACACACATCCCCACACACACCCCCCATGCACGCACACATCCACACACAAACACATGCACCAACCCACCCCAATGCATACACACCCATGCACACACCCACCACATGCACGCACACACCCACACACAAACCCATGCACCAATCCACTCCAATGTACACGCACACCCATGCACACACCCACTCACCCATGCACACCCCCCCCCACACCCCTTGCGTGCGTGCACACACACCCCCATGCACCCACCCACCCCAATGGACGCACACCACACACACACACCACACCCCCATGCACCCACCTAACCCAATGAACACACACCACACACACGCACCCACCCACCCCAATGGACACACCCACCTCAATGGACGCACCCACCCCATTCAAGGTATTAACTTATAGAAGGCCTAAAAGTGAGGGTATTAACTTATAAAGGGCCCATTCAGGTGTAAATTTGTCCAAATTTCTGTTTTTTGGACGGAAAATTAAAAAAAGGTATCAACTTAAAAGTGTCGGAAACGTTTGTGTATATATTTTGACGAAAATAAAACTCAAAGTATTAACTTAAAAATGACCCAAACATGAGGGTATTTTTCTACAATTTACCTTAGTTTTAAGCCCATACAAGCGTTTGAACTATGTCTAGACTAACCTTATGCGGGCCAGGCTCATCTGGCTCAAACCTGACCCATTTAGCGGATCCCAAGTGGATCCGACAAAATTCAGTATATATATATCCGCAAATGGATTTGTAAGACCCGACCCGAATCATACGACAGATAGTGGGTACCTCCTAGACCTGACCGCGGTTCGGTTTTGGTTCGGTTCCGGTTCCGAACCGTCGGTTCCGGTTCCTTCCGAACCCGGAACCGGAACCGAACCGCTTTAGGGGCGGTTCGGTTCCGGTTCCGGTTCCCGGCCGGTTCCGGTTCCGGTTCCCGGCCGGTTCCGGTTCCGGTTCCGGTTTGGGTTCTAGACCGGTTCCGGTTCCGGTTCGGGACTGGTTCCGAGTCGCTTGGAGCAAATTATTTAGCAAAATTTTTGATTTTTGGAATAATATTGGAGCTTTCCATGTATCATCCCCTTTTGTTCTCATTTAAGGGTGAATTTGGAACCTCTTCAGTGGGCCAAAACTGAGTGCTAGTTAGAAATGTAATCAAGAGATATTTTTCAAGTATGCATTGACTTTAGAAGGACATTTAGTTAGCAGCAATTGCACCAGATTGAGGGAAACACGTAGGCATCAGCCGCTACATGCTACACACACAGGTCACTATGTCGATGCGGAAGATTGAAAGAAGGATAATCGACGGCCATGCCATTTAAACCAAACATTAGGTCTGGTTCCCCAGTTCCGGAACCGGTTCCAAACCGGGGAACCGGAACCGTCGGTTCCGGTTCGGTTCTATAGAAGTGCAAACCGGAACTGAACCGGCTTGGCCCGGTTCCGGTTCCGGTTCTTGGAACCGGTCGGCCGGTTCCGGTTCGGTTCGGTTCCAAACCGGTTCGGTTCCACGGTTCGAACCGAACCGTGGTCGACTACTACCTCCACGTTTTCTCCCAACCATCTCGGAGCGGATCCAATCTCGATCTTCCCCCAAAAGTCACCAAAAGCATACCTCTCTCTCTCCACCCCTTCCATCGGCATCGATGGCGATCTCCGATCATCCTCCACGTCTTCCTTCCCTTAAGGCCGTAACCCTAACCCACGTCCGGTACCGTCGCGGCGACCCCCTCGGCCATTTCCTCGCGTGGGTCTCGCTCATCCCCATCTTCATTTCCCTTGGGGGCTTCGTCTCACACTTTCTCTTCCGCCGTGAGCTCCAGGGAATATGCTTCGCCCTAGGCCTATTCATCTCCCAAATCCTCAACGAGCTCGTCAAGACCTCAGTTCAACAGGCTCGGCCGGAGACCTGCGCGGCCCTTGAGATGTGCGACTCCCACGGCTGGCCCTCCAGCCACTCGCAGTACATGTTCTTCTTCGCTACCTACTTCACGCTGCTCTGCTACAAGGGGATCGGCATGTCGCCGGCGTCGAGATCAAGGTGGCTGTTGGCGTTCTTGGCGTGGCCGCCTGCGGTGCTCACCATGTGGTCTAGGGTTTACTTGGGATATCACACCGTTGCTCAGGTTGGTTGTTCTCTTAACGACTTTGGATTGAAAATGAGTGGGTTTTTGGTTGATTTCCCAAATTTTTATTGAAATTACGGGCTTCGCCCCAGCTAAGTAGAAACGATTATTCATAGCAATATCTGACATATTGGCAACGATTACTGTTAAATTATGGGCTATGCGATTCAAAATTTAATTTGTAAATATTAACACTGTGCCTAATAAATTAACAGTACAACCATACCTAATAGCAAGGCTGACATCTAATGACGCCATGTTTATTTTCCTAAAACGAAACCTTAAACTATGGCTAAAATTTCACGAGAACTTTACCAGCTTTATGTGGTATTAATACATGATCTTATTGTATAATTGACCGTTCCAAAATAATCATGCTCTTGCTGTATTTTTGTCATTTCACTAATTTCAAAACCACGGCAGCTAGAAGGGAAGCCAAATTTTTTAAAGCTTATTTCATATCGTTTGATTTTTTTTTGATCTTTTCTTTTACTTGGAGAATATCATGACTGTAAGTACTGAGATTCTAGGCTGCCGCCTTTATTTTCTTTTCTTCCCTTTTTGCCGCTTTGGATGATAACCATGTAAATGGTTTAGGTTTTTGCGGGGGCTGGCCTTGGTCTCGTTCTTGGTGCAATCTGGTTCTGGATCGTCAATACTATGCTTGTGGATTACTTCCCAGCAATTGAAGAAAGTGCGATTGGTAGGCTCCTTTATATCAGGGATTCCTCACACATACCTAACGTGCTCAAGTTCGAGTATGATAATGCTAGAGCAGCACGAAAGAAATTGGCTACTGATTGAAGAGGTAAGTTTAGTCTATGCAGCTGGCTGAATACATTTTCATATATGCTTTGAATACAATTAGATTTCAAATAGAATTGAGTGGATTTTTGTTTTTGATGTCGTTGTTCTCTTGGATTGTTTGACCCATTCTTTTTATTCTATATATTGTTTTGAGATTAGTTGTCTCTTTTGTTAAAATCCAATGGCTAAATATCATAAAATTGCCATAATATCATAAAATTGCCATAAACTTTCATACAATTCTCAGAAAGCCATCCTTATTGAACTTTGTGATTTTCAGAAAATTAGCGTGAACCATTCCAAATAACTACCTTTTGCACTCAATTAGTTGAGCTTAAAAAAGTAATAAGCGATTATTACATGACTAATAATTTTGACAGAAATACTTTTAAAACAGATTTTTTAATAAAAAAACTGACCCCTACTTTTGCTTTTTTTTTCATTTTCTTGTCTTAGCCTTCTCCCCAAAACCCAAAATAATTCGCATGCCAGGGGGTTTAATGGGGGCAGTAGTCAGTATGGTGGCGTAGGGTTGCGGGGTGGCATATGTCAACACAAGGAAAGAAAAGAGACCGGGAGCTGCTGGAGGAGGAGAGATGATAAAAAGAAAGAATATCTGATGGAGGTGGGACCAAAGATAAGTAGGTGAGATGAGGGGATGAGGAAAGTTGTGGAATTATAGGATGAGAGAGGAGGAAGAAGATGAGCTATGGTTCTTTCTTTCTTTTTTATTTCTTTAATTTTTTGGGGACCCAAATGTTGGTCTTTACTTTGGGTTTTTTTAATTTTAGGGACATACATATCAACCGCAACTTGGGATTTTTAGATTCATTTTATTTTTTTATTTTTGAAAATAAAAATTGTAAGTAGACTCACATGGCAGTCTCTTGTATGTGAGAGGGCAAAGAGGACATTTCACAAATGTCGTTCAGGCTGTTGAGAGATCTATATGAGAAATAAATAGTTCATTGTATTTTTTAGAATTTACGAAGTCCAAGGTAGTTTCTATGAATTGTCTGAAAGTTTAAAGTAGTTTTGTGAAATTTAGTGAAGGTTAATTATTTGTTTGAATGACTAGTCATAATCCGTGACCATAGGTTACTGTGCATTCAAGATATTTTTCCTAAAAATTTTAATCCAGTCAAAATCCCCACCCCCAAATTTGTAGTATCTTCAAAATTCCTCCCAAAATTTTACAGCCACCTTCAAAATATTCACCAAACAAAAAAGTTTAACTACATTCAAACTAAAATTTAGTTTTCCTAGAGATTTTAGTTCTCTTCTGGTTTAGTTCATCCTAAAATTTAAAATTTTAGTTCCATCCAGATGTAGTTCCTCCTAAAATTTTAAATTAAAAATTAGTTCTTCAAGAAAATTAAGTTGCCCCAAAAAATTATAGTTTTCTTAAAAATTTAGTTCCTCCCAAAATTTAAAATTTTACTTCATCCAAAATTAAGTTCCATTAATATTTAGTTTCCCCCTAAATTTTAGGGTTCCCCCCAAAAATTTCCCCCCAAAAATTTAGGGGTTCCCCTCAATTTTTCACAAACTCCCATCCTATCCATTGATTCCTCAAGATTCAATCACAGTCGTCTTTACCAACTCTCTTGCCCTAGTTAGCAACCCTATTCAAAAACATCCATCAATTGTATAATAAATAGTTTATGTTTATAACTTTTGGGGACGATAATAGCATGAAGTACGGCAATGAACAGTATGATGTGATGTGATGTGATGTGATGTGATGTGCTATTCTCAGCTTGGTTGATTTTTCTCATAATTCACTTGTCTGCATAATTATATCATGCTCAACATTTTTTGTATATGCTGGTATGCCCTTCAACTAATCTTTGATGACAAGTTATAACAAATTCTCAATTTGCAAATGCCGACTGTTTGAATCCAACTTAGTTAATTTCTCTACTTGATCTATTTTAAATGAATGAAAACAAAATCTTTTTATTGCAATATGGTGCTTAAATGTTAGGTGAAGATTTTGTTTCCCTCTTTTGCAACTCATAGAATGCAGGATGGAAACTAAAGCTCCCTCAGAAATGTTGCAGTCACATTGCCAAATCGAAGATGACAAATTTAATGATTTCGTGTGTTTGATGATAGGACCATTTCTTAAATTATGAATGGCTTGATAGGAATTCTCAAAGTTTGACTAACATGATAGGACTATTCCTCAAATTCCGAGTAGCTTGAACCACTTGAATAAGTTTAGTGCTTTAAGCTGAAAGAATGAGATAAGTAAATCTTTTGCTATGGTGACATATCACAAAATACAAAAGAGTTTTGCTTGATTCCTCATGGAGAATCGAAGACAAATACTCTGAAAGGCCCTCTGAAAGGCCCTCTGAAAGGCCAATGTTGCATTGCATAGACATACGGATTCCTTGCTTCTAGCGGCCTTGAAAATTAGTTGTTTCTCACCACCTTAAAATTTCTTTTGGCAATTTAATTGAAGTAACCTGAAATGACCAATATTGGGCTCGACTCTTGAGAAGTTCTTTGGCTTGATTTGCATGCATGTGGACTATATGTTACGAGAGTTCAAATCGTCAAACGTCTGACTGCAGAAACTCCTTTCACCAGTGGGATTTGGGAACTAGATGATATGGATTGGGATTTAGCCTACACATTGTTACAATGTTAAATCAACTTAAGCATCTCCGTTGAGGCATCTTCTCAAATCCGTCAGTCATTTTCTGGGAGATTCTAGAGTTATTAATAGCACTTAATAGGACCCTGTGGGTTGGTAGCACTAGCTCCTACCTGATGTGTGTCCCCTTTATGCTAAGCTCTATGTTGGAGTATTACAATTGGAACATGTTTCTCATCTTAGTATTGTTAGAGAAGAAAAGGTAGGAGCAGTCTTAAAAGTTCGCAGAATAAACTTTCTTGGTAGAGAAATCTCAAAGTTGATTTTCTAGTAGTAATCATTTGTTCGCAAAACCTTCTGTTATAGGCTTATAGCAGGTTAGAATTCTTTCCCCTCTATTTATAGGTCGCAGAGTCTTTGCAATTTGATTCATGTTTTGAAAGCATCGTGGAAGTTGCATTACTTCTCAATTAAAGAACTTATCAGATTTTACTTCCATTTATTCAGATATTTCAGATATCTTATCCTCCCATGTGTGGTTTTCTTTGCTTTATCCGCTTTTGATGTGCCTTTTCTTTTACGTGGCTTTGCTAAATGCTAGAGAAACTTCACACGATCATCTAAATCTTATCACATTTAAGTGGATTTGCTTATGGAGCACACGACAGGGTTGAGAAAACGGAACCAAATTTGTCCCTTGGTTACCAACATTGCATTGCATCTTTACAATCAAGTTTTGCTGTTGCTGTGAGGCTATGCTAGTTGTTGTCGGACTTTGGGTAAAGTCACTATAAGAAAGAGATGGAAATACCTACTAGTATTCACATTGCCTCAGCACATGTTTGAATCATGATATGTCCATACTCTTAAACACTTGAAGTTTTTGGATTTGTGAAGTAAGATAGTGAAAAATGGAAAGGGACAGAAAAACTGCAAACATAACGATGAGGGAGGAAAAGAGGAGATGAAAAAAAAAGAAAAGATAAGAGAAAGAATGAAAAACAATGACAAACGAAGGAGTGAAGGAAAAAGGAATGACACCTATCCTTTGACTTATCTTTGCATAGTACATTGTAAAATAGTATAACCTATGGACCACGAATTATATAGTTGAGCTATCAAAAAAGGAGGGGGCATTTTTTTCTCTTTTGTCTTGTATCTGTAAGAAACACTATAGCAGTACTCCCACAGAATATGCACACCTTTCCCTTTTAAATTAATAATGTAATAAACATGAGTCTTACATACTTTTAGTGCTTTGGCTCTACACATAAACGACTGTTTCCTTGCATCTAACTTATCTCGCTTCCGTTACAATGTTTGTCCCAAAGTAAGTGACAGCAGTGTTAATCGTAGGATTAAAACCTTGATGGTCAACTGACATGGAGATCAACCTACACTTCTGGTCTTGCAATGGACACTTGTGCAACTAGGTCATGTGCAAATTTCAATAGATGAAGAAAATATGCGCCAAAGACATAATTTGATATGAGTTACTCGCAAGTTGCATTCATCTATGTGACACAAAATAAGCCAAGCGCAAGATGGAATCACATTCTCAAAATTTAGGAAATTTAACAAAGTGATTACTATACAATCCAAGAAAGATTAACAGCAGATGTACCAATGAAATAAAATATTTTTGAGAACAATATGCATTAGAGTACATAGG
Source organism: Scilla litardierei (assembly GCA_030789695.1). Taxonomy (NCBI): domain Eukaryota; kingdom Viridiplantae; phylum Streptophyta; class Magnoliopsida; order Asparagales; family Asparagaceae; genus Scilla; species Scilla litardierei. The sequence continues at coordinate 133,395,532 of CM061132.1, read as the reverse complement.
TTTTTGCAACTTGATTAAATCTGAACCAGCAGAAAAAAATATCAGACACATACTTGAAATTGCTTTCTATTTGTTATATGTTGCCTTTTTCCTTTCATCACGAGTATATGAGATATTAGCTTCGGTGTTTGTATTTTTACTTGCAGTTGCTCTGCATGTGCTTGATGCTGACCTTTAGCCATGTGTAACTTTCCCCATCTTAGCTGGCACGACATTGATGATTGGGGGCTATCTGGATTTCACCTGACAAAGCTGTTCACAGTAAGCCTTTCCGAATAGTAGCTAGTCCTTTACTAAATCCCCAAATAGGTTAATATATATTTCCTTGTTGGTTATGCAAAGTCTTCATATTGGGAACCATGTTTGGATAACTATCTTTGTTTCTCACCTAGAAGCTTATGTTCTCATTCAATCTGATGTTTTGGATCTTGTGCTTTTGTAAATGGTTCTAATTAACTAATCAGCTTTGCTGATTATTTCTTTGTAATACATGACTCTCCATGTTGAGGACTACATCATCCTCATTGTTAAAATATCTCCATTTATCATTTGACTGTTACAGCCAGATGTTAACATAACATTAATCTATCGGCCGAGTTTTATGAAAGATACAAAACCTGACATCTAATATGAGGTGGTGCCAAATTCCTGAGCGGCAACCATGAGCAATAGTGGTGATGAGATATACCTTAATAGTGAGGTAATATGTGACATGCCCATTTAATTTTATTATGACGTGTACACATGAGTACACAAGGAACATCCCTTCAAATTCTCCCAGACCAAAAAACTGTATAGCCAAACATGTAAGATAATATGATTTGCTAGAGCAAAATGTATCCATCTCTTTAGCATCGTAGTCCATATGAAACCTCTTGTTCCAAACCACCTAAACTTTATGATGTTAAGTAGTTTCATACTTGAAAAAACTGAAATTTTTTTTGAAGAACATAAATTGAAAGTTTGGCTTTTACCTAATAGCTTAGGTCTTTTCGGTTAGAACATCCGAGCCAAAATTATGTTTTCATCTATACATTTAACTAAACATGAGACCCCTCTGGATTCTTATTTTAATTCTCACATGGTATTAGAAGTCAGTCTCTTCTCTAATCTGATGGGCTTTTCTTTGATCTGATTTTCAAGAAGACGAATGCACCTTACTTCTGGGGGGGGGGGGGGTTGTTATGACAAATGGTACCACAATGGAAAAAAGATAGGAACATGGGAAAATCTGATGGGCTCGGAGTTGAGGGGGGTGCAGCGATAAAAGGGAGCAACAAGGGACGACAAACATTAGCAAAGGCAAGGGCTGATCCAGTGGCAATTCTTCTCTAATTTTGAGGTCTAGAGGTATTTTTGTAATTATTGAAAAATCACTTTATTATATATATATATATATATATAGAGTGATCTTCGGGTGCGAAAAAACCCGTGCGAAAACATTTTTCTTATTTTTTTGAAATTTTTTTTCAAGATGTTTAATCCATACAATTATATACCCCAGGGAAAATAATGGGTGAACCCGTTGGGGATTAGAGCACCCATCCACCCGTTACAAATTTAACGGTCTCAAAACGTGCGAATTTGATGAAATGCCTTGATCGAAGACCAAATGATATTATTTCTCAACCATTATTTTTTAAGGGGGTATAACAACATATAAGGAGGGTGGAAAAAAGAATTTTTGAAATTTTTTTTCAAAAAAAGATAAAAACATTTTCGCACCGTGCGAAATGTTCTCATTTGAAAATTTTCCTATATATATATATGGGGGATAGGGTAATTAGGAGGAATTTGAATTTGGAGAGAATTAGTAGATTATTGGTGTAGAACCCTAGATTAGTTAGGAGAGTTGGCATTCCACTCAAATTGGAGGCCGAACCATTCCTAATTCCATTCTCTATCAATAAACACCCTAATTTACTCCCAAATCCCTTACAAATCATATCAAATTGGTATCAGAGCATTTAATCCCGATGGTGACGAGTACAGTTGACGACTTGGAAGAAAAATTGGGAAGCAAAGTGAAGATCATCAAGGAATAAATATCAAACGTTGGCGAAAAAGTTTGAGGAGAAATTTCTGAAGGTGGACTAGCTTGAGGAAGGTTTTCGTTGATGAAACTTTTGATGAAGCAATTGTGGAAGAAGAGCAACCGTCACTCTCGCGAGGAGACTACAAGCCAGATCCGAACAAAGACGAAGCCAACGGCAAAGATCCGAGGCAAAACGCACAATTTTTAAACAAAGGCAAAGGGAAAGCCATCGCATTTGTGTAAGATCTACCTGCAAACGGTGATGAACGGTGTGTGGAGCCGAAACCCTTCAAACCAATGGGGGGTGCGGCTGAAACCCGGGGAAAGGCTGGTTAGCCAGAGCGTCTGCTACCAGGGGATGTGACCATTGGGAGGAGCCCCAGGGGTCACGTGACCCTGGGCAAGCTTCCATGGGGCCTGCGAGCCTTGAGGTATAGTTGTGGGGCCCATCAGGGCCTAGCGGGTAGCGGCACTTTTGGGGGCTGTGGCGCAGATCGTGACTTTTACTGGGGCTTTGATGAGGCCAGTGGAGACTCAGATTGGTTTGACGATAGATGGGGAGACGACGGTGCAATAGAAGAAGTCCAGCATGGAGAATTTAGAGGTCCCATAGCTACACAATAGAACACCTATCAGCAGTTTCACTACAAACAGTCCAATTAGAGAGCAGTTAATGGACATTTTGGCATTGACAACAGGGTCCCGAAGCTGAAGATGCCGATTTTTATGGGGAAGGACCCTTATGGATAAGGTTATCGCATTGAAAGGTACTTCATCGCGAACCATCTGACAAGGAAATAGAAGTTGATGGCGGAAGTTCTATGTTTGTAGAGAAAGATATTGGTTTGGTTTCAACAGAGGGAGCAGAGACAGCCTTTTCATTCACGAGAGGAGTTTAAGGATTGCATATTGGACCGTTTCTGTGATACGAATTGCGGTAATCTATATAAGCAGATTTTGACACTCAAGCAAAAGGAAACAGTCTGGAAATACATGGAAAGGTTTGAGCTACTCTTGAGCCGGATGAAATGTATGTCTGAAACGGTTTTGGAAGGAAATTTTATGAAGGGGCTTAAGTCAAGTATCCGAGCCGATCTACGTCTATTGTGGCCGAGGAGGCTTGAGGGACGATGGAGCTAACCCATATGGTGGAGGACAAATTTTGCGGAGCGGGCTGTCAGGAGAGCGTTGAATGGGGTCACCTCCTGCACTAGTGATACGATGGAGGTACAAAAGTCCTAGACAGGAGGGATTCAGACAAGCTAAGAGAATAACAATGAGATTGACCTGACAGCAGATTCAAGCATCTTACGGTGACATAGGTCCAGAATAAGTGCGTCAATGGACTATGCTTTCGATGTGACGAGAAGTTTGGATCGGGACATCGTTGTCGGGACACTTTTTTCAGGTTTTGATTGTTGAAGATGATGAAGGCATACCCGTTAAGGAGAAAGAGTCAGGAGGGGACGTGCACCCTCACTTGGAGTAACATTCACCATAATTTTCATAACACCACCTTGAGGACAAGATAGTTCTTTGAGCGGAGTGATGATGTGCTCGTAGCTGAGGGGGTACAGTGGCAAAAGGGAGTAGCAAGGGACGACAAATAGCAGCAAAGGCAAGAGGCCGATCCTGTAATTTTGGATTTTGAGGGGGTATTTTCGTAATTATTAGAAAATCAGTTTATTATATATATATGGCAATTTTCGGGTGCGAAAAAACCCGTGCGAAAACATTTTTTTATTTTTTTGAAATTGTTTTTTCAAATTTTTTTTGATGTTTAATCCATACAATTATATACCCCAGGAAAAATAATGGGTGAATCCGTTGGGGATTAGAGCACCCATCCACCCGTTACAAATTTAACGGTCTTAAAACGTGCGAATTTGATGAAATGCCTTGATCGAAGATCAAATGACATTATTTCTCAACCATTATTTTTTGATGGGTATAACATACAATGAAGACGGAAAAAAAGAATTTTTGAATTTTTTTAAAAAAAGATAAAAACATTTTCGCACCGTGCGAAATGTTCTCATTTGAAGATTTACCTATATATATATATGGGGATATGGTAATGAGAGAGAGGTTGAATTTGGAGAGAATTAGTAAAGAATTAGTGTAGAACCCTAGACTAGTTGGGAGAGTTGACCTTCCTCTTGAATTGGAGGTCGAATCATTGTCAATTCCACTTTCTATCAATAAAAACCCTAATTATACCTCCAAATCACTTGCAAATTCTATCAAAATCTAAGTGAAAGTCGGGCCTCTACCTAATAGCCCAAGCTTTTGGGTTAAGATTATCTTAGCCAAGATTTTCCACTCGCTTATATATTTAACCTATTCTATTCTCCCAGAGGGTTTTGTTGAAACACATTATGAGCCTAAAGTATTAAGAAGCAACTAGCATAAGAATATACCAGAGCAAGCGATAATTTCTTTGATGCCAGCACGTATAAGAAAGGGTACATGTACACACCTGAAAAATGTTGAGAAGCATAGGAAAGAACAAATACTTAATTGAGGCTTGTTTATGAGCTTATTTTACTTTTATGTTTTAAATGAGTATGGTTACTTGTTGCCTTGTCGAATTATTATTTGAGCTAACGGTAAGAATTCCAAACTCATCAAGCCTTGATTTATATCATGAAGGATGGATGGCCATTCCCCACACCCAAAGCGACTTTCCAAGGAATAGTATGTGGTCACCAATTGGTGTCTCATTTTGACATAAAATGTACACCTAACTCTTGGATGCTTCCCTCTCGTTAGTCAATTATGATGCTAGAACTCTTCGTCTCTCAAACTGTAGGAAAGTGGGTGTTTTGGTATCAAAAATCTGCATTAACGGCTAGGTGAGGTTGTTATGATATGCTTCCCTAAGTCATGCTATTATCAGTTGAAACAAATGATAGCATATTATTTGCTGAAGGAATATTTTATAAACACAGAAAACACATTGATTCAGTTTTCTATGGAGTGTCAATACAAGTTTGTAATCTCTCAGCCCCTATTGCTTTTATTCAAATGCGCTCTAGAGTTTCTTAGTAGGGATCCTTTTTCAAGAAATTTACAGTTGTTACAGAAAATGTCTCCATTTACTTCTTTTTTTAATGGTATGCAAAGAAATGACCATATAGCCATAATCATGTTTCTCATGTCGCTATAAGTTAATTGTAACCAGAGTGAACAAAAACGTCAGCAAATTTTTTCTTGACGAGTTTAGAAACTATATGCGAAACTGAATCAAGTGTACAAGGAATGCCATTATAAACTGTCAGAAGGGGATGTAGTTTTTGTTTAACATACAAATTGGCTACTGGTTGGACTGAAAAGTTATTGAGCTATAAATATTTAAAGAGATATTTCTCATTTTTATAATCATTTTAACCAAAATTTGACTAACGATTGTGCTGAAAACGTATAGGAATTTATAGTTTAGTCCCTTCTCTCGGTTAAATTTTCCTTCTCTTGGTTAAATTTATGAAAACTATTCTGTACTATGGCTTGTTTTTAAAACTACCACATCTTTTGAAAAGTAATCTACCTTACACTTTGCCCAACTTTTTCACAAAACGGCCATCAGTCGTCACACCATTATTAGTCATCATGTGACGAACATGTGATTTTGTGTGTGACCAAATTACCATTATCTAATATTATAACAACCCCGCTTAACAAAATTCGGAGCCCTCTGCCTGTGTCTTTGTTACTCTTCCTTCAACTCTTGTTTTCTTATGTCCATTTCCCCTCTCTTATCCTTCATGTTATTCGTCTCTCCACTCCCTCTTTGACCCGTTTACACTCATACTTAGAGGTCGAAGGCCAGAGATTTGTCAGCCAGGAGATGCCAGATGTGTCTAGGGTTTGGGAAGGATGCTAGTTATTGGGTGTGAGGGTCTGTGCATCGATGATGAAGTGGTGACAGGATTGGATGGCTGCAAAGTTTTGATTGGAGGGTGGTAGTATCAGGAGACGAGGCATTTGTGGAGGTATTAATGGAAGAAGGTGTAATGAGCGATGAGAATGAGGTTGGATGATTTTTTTGATTTTTTTCTCGTAGTTTATGGATTAATGTCGAAATTATAGATAGGTCAGTGGTGGATTGAAATGGAGAGAAAAACTGAAAATGGGAATTGGTTCTTGGTGACAGGTGAAAGAGGATGGAAGAGGGAATGGAAATTCTTATTGCCATAAGGATGATGATGATTGATTTTTGGGTTTCTTTTTCAATTTGGTTTTTGTTCTATGGAAAAGATGGCGAACAAGGAGATCTTTTTTTAATTATGAGAGATACCAAAAATAATGAAAAAGAAAGAACAAGGACAGGAAAGAAAAAAAAGTTTATAACATAAAAAAGAAAAGAAATGAGAAGAATTCGATAGAAAAGTTAAAGAAAGAAATATTGAAAAAATTATAACATAAAAGAAGAAATAATTGAGAAGACTTAAATCGGAAAGTTTAAGGGAAAATAGTGAAAAATTTATTACATAAAAAAGAAAAGAAATGCAAAGAATTTCATAGAAAAGTTTACAAAAAAAGAGCAAACAAAGAAAAAAATACCAAAGAGAAAATAAAGAAATATGAGAAAAAAGATATAGCAAAAAAGCATAATACAAAAGAAGGGAAAATGCAAAGACTTGAATAGAAAAATTGATAAAAGAAATAGTGAAAAAAATTTATAACACAAAAAAGAAAATTTTTAAATATTTAAATGGAAACTCAACATTGACGTAGTGAACAGATATATAAAATTAAAAAAAGAAGAATTGTGAAGACTAAAATAAAAAGTTAATAAAAATAAATAGTGAAAAATATAATATAAAAAATTGCAAAGACTTAAATAGAAAAGTTTAAAAGAAAGTTCAAATCCAAAAAATAAAAGAGAAAAGTCAAAGAGGAAATAAAGAAATAGTGATAGACCAGTAAAAAAGAAAACAAAAGAAAAAAATATTGTAACACGAAAAAAGAAAAAACTGTGAATACTTGAATAAAAAAACTGAAGAAATAAGGTGGAGTGATACGATTTTTCTAGGGTTTTGATGGATAAAAATAGGGGGTTTGCTAGAAAGATAAAAATAGGCGGTTTGAAGAGATGATTTGGAGGAAAAGATAACTTTTTATTGATAATAAAAGGGGATACATGATAAAGGTGAGTTCTTTCGAGATGAACTCGCTCTCCCAAGCCGCCGATTCGAGAGGGTGGTCGTGCTCTCCAACAAAACGGGAGTATTTCAACCTCACACAAGATTTCTTTTCAAGATTCTACACCCCTCACTAGTTCCTCTAATCCCTTATTTATTATAATTAGATTTTCAAAAAATTACAGAAATATCACTAGACTCTAAATTATTACGAAAACGTCCAAAATTGCAAAACTTGACCCCACATAAAATCTCATCATTACTCTGTCCCCAAAAAACCACCTTGTCTACAAAGTGGTGCATGAAGTGCGTGAGACACTCCTCTCCGATTGATGGTGCTCGTCTCCACGTGGATCAAAGCTCGAAATGCCTCCGCCACCCTTGTCGTTGCTCTCGAAGTGGCCGTCGGCCTACTGTGGTCCTCCACTGGCTCCGCCTAAGCCATGCATGTCTTTGTCGTCGTTGTATGGCCACCTAAGGTCTCCATCGTTCTCTACGAAGCCTGCAAGGAAGCTAAGGTAATCACCAAAGTTTCTTGTAGTCCGTCGCGTCCAAAAGCTAGCCGTTGGCCCTGAACGGGCACATCGTCAACCCCTGAGGTCCCACGGGGCCATTGACTCGTTGTCCAAGGGCCTCAGGGCCCCTGGCTACCAGGCCACGGCCTGCAGTGGCCATGCAGTCCATTGGTAGGGCCTTGTCGACTAGTGAGGTCTTTGCCCCCTTCCACTTCCTTCCGAGGGTCATGGTGCCCTAAATATGTGTCAGGGTCGTCGTCGGGGTTCAGATCTGAAGCTGGATCTTTGTCGGAGTCGTCATTGGTGATCTCCTCAGGGATTTGCTTCAACTCTCTAAATATTTGCCGCATCTCTGACTTGAACTTTGAAAAACTTCCGTCAATGGATTTCTTACGTCTTTGCCGCCATGGATCGTAGTGCCTTGATACGATTTTTCTAGGTTTTTGATGGATAAAACATAGAGTTTTTTTATAGAAAGATGGGATTTTTAGGGTTTGAAGATTAGCGGGTTTGATCCAATTGCTTTCCCCACCTGTTGGGGCCTCATTGTTACCCCCAACAAAGGTGGGGTTGGATGCAGGTAAGTAGGTTGGGGACGAATTGCCATGCTTACCCTGCACTATGCTTGTTATGTCATAAACTACCTATTTATGTAGCATAAGTACTTCTATTATAAAGATGTACACATACCGGACACCATACTGGACACCGATACTTCCTCAGACACTTCTCAGACACTTGAACATGGGTTAACATATGTTCAAAATTTCAACTGTGTTGTTAATTCTATATTTTATATTATAGTTAAAATACTTTACAAAAGCATTAGAGAAATGTTTGCATGACTAGTACACGTATTCATATAACATGTTCCTATATGGCCGAGATGTTTATTTAATTTATTATATATGAAATACTGTATTTTAGTGGAAAAAAATTGCAAAAAAGTTTAATATTATGATGATTGTTAGTATGTTTCGATTAAAAAATTCAGGATACATTAAGTTAATTTGTCTATTTTATAAGAAGTTGAAGATTCTAGGACAAACCCTTCACTAAAATCGTAAAAATGTGCGGTCGGTTGTAATCATTACGTGTTATATAATTAGAAATGTCTTTGTATTTTTGGATGCAGACATACGAGTGTATATATGTATTCGTACACTCTTACGTCTACAAGTTTTAGTGCCTTGTTGTCATGTCGCGTATCCTCACCGCGTTTGTGTCGCATCTGTATTCAATATCCGTATCCATGGTTCATCGCGTCTATAATCCATATTCGTGTCCATTGGTAGAACTTATCAAAAATTATGCGTTTAATAACCATATTGTTTGATATCACCTTATTATTTCTTCATTTGTTCTGTGTATGTGTATTTAATGGTATATTATATTTATATAGCAGTGTATCCGTATCAATAATCATTAACAAATTTGCCATATCCTATGTTCGTAACCATACCAGTACCCGCACCATACCCATGGCTATAGGTGCTTGTCTACCAATGTAGCTTTGATTCCTGTGGAACTGACCTATTGGATGGAAAGCTAGTGGAAAGCAAGATGGGGTGGCACAATTTTTTAGTTTGTCTTCCAACAGTTCTCTTGTGCCTAATATGGAAAGGATACATCATTTATAATATTCTCATTAAATTAATTACTCTTGTTGTTTAATGCAGGTTGTGTGTGTCTTCAGCACCCTGCTGGGATGTGCTACTTTCAGAAATGCGATTGTGTCTGGTACACATCCTAGTAAGTCATACACCAAGCTAGTTTGTACATGAAATCTTCGACTGTAATGGCGAGAAGATGTAGGGCTTTAGTTTTATATTTTTGTTTAATAGGATACGGATGGTTTAACCGTAGCATTACTGCATTGCTACGGCTGTTACGTCCATGTGTAACCTTGTTACTTTCCCTGTCTCGGATCGTTTTACTGCTCTTCTTTCTTCCATGTATTGTGACTTCTGAATTCTTGAAGCATATTTGTGACCATAAAGGAATCATCAGATGGCATTCAGTGCCAACAACGAATTTGGGGTTTCATTATGATGGTTCAACCTACATGCCTGATATCTGCATGCATTTGACATTTGCTTGGCGGCAGGGTATGCTTTCGCATGCCGTTTTATGGCTGGGTTGACAAGTCTCCAATTTAAAGCCGTAATTAGGTTTGTGTTGTGTAGTCTTAGTCGTGTCATATTTTCAGTCTTTCAAATACTCAAATTATCTAGTGAATATTAGTTGTGTACGGCAAAAGCAAAAGGAAAAAAAAAGAGAAAACTGTTATTTGAGTCATCCCAATGTAGGGAGGTTTTGATGATGAGCAAACTTTGTGTTAAATGTTTGTTAATAATCTTTGAGTGTATGTTTAAGTATAAAGGAGATCAAGGTTCTATTACTTGGGTTTTTTATATTAAGAAAAATCATATTTTTTGTTAGAAAACTCTCTTTCGTTAGCTCTTATTAGAAGTACACTCTTTTGGCCTTTTGCTAAAGGTTTTTCCATGCTTTTTTGGCTAAAATTCCTGATCTCCAAAGCCACAATTTTTCAGCGTTCTTTTTGAGATCAAAAGCTCTTATTGTTTGTGAGTAAATCCGTCAATCCGAGTCTATGGGATGGTTCTTAGGTTGCAGTAGCAGGGGTGTGCAGCTGACGGTGATTGGATGAGCTGATCTCGAGGTGACTGGATTTTGATCCGAGCTGTTGGAGTCGGATCCGAGCTCTTCCTGCTAGGTCCGAGCTATCTCTAGGATGTTCCAATCAGGTCGAAGTTGTATTTGCCGAACACGAGCTATCTCCAGATTGCCTTCATCTTCCTACAACACAAGGGATCGTTAGTAGGGTCGGATCTGGGGTCCGTTCTAATCCCATCAAATGTTTAAGTCATTATGTGACTCAAATGAGACTCGAGGTAATCTATGGTCAATCTGTTAGAGAGACCCGTCGATAACTTACACACCAAGCTATAGAAGGAACATAAAAAAGAGATGTTAGGTCAGAGGAAGCAATATCCTGTTTAAAGAGTACAAGACCCTTGTCGGAGATTGTTGTGGCTCTACGCTTGTGGAGTTAGAGTTGTAGTCATTTAGATTGTGCTTGGAGTTCCCAATATCCCCCTTTCTCCCATCGCCTCCAAAGACTTCTTATAGGCAGGCCGTTGCATGGTAACATACATGCTAATAAAGTTGATTTATTGTCGGCGTTGATGATGAGGCAATGATGAGGAGGCATTGACTGGAGTAACAGTCAGTTTGGGCATTGATGAAGAAAACGGCCGGCCTCTTTGGTCCTGCATAATATTGTAACAATGACCCCCCATCTCACGAGCTTAACCGATGCATCGGCTGAGGTTGGGTGATGTGGTATGCATGAACTGAACGTACCTGAGAGGGATTCCCCGATTGTATAGCTGGGTCGGCTCGTAAGGGGAGTGGCCCCCCGACCTACAACCGATGTAGAGCTAGGTTGTCATGCGAGGGGAGTGCCCCCCCGAGCTACATCATAGACAACGCTAGGTCGGCTTGAGTGGGGAGTTGGCCCAGGGCTACATCCGATCCAGAGCTAATTGCGAGGGGAGTGCCCCCCACCCCCCCGACTTACAACTGACGCAGAGCTAGTTTGACCCGTGAGGGGAGTGCCCCCCACCGACCTAGCAATGCAGAGCTAGATTGGCCATTGAGGGGAGTGGCCCCCGACATGCAGCCAGACAACCCGTGAATTCTTCTGACATATCCTGCGCACTCCAAAGAAAGCCAAATGGGATAAGCCTTTTATGGTCTTCTCGTTAGTATTCCTTTAGAGCTATTAGGTCAGCAAGATATAATATTTCTTTGAAGAAATAGAGGAATCGAAATGGAAAACCAACGGATTTGTTTGCTCGATTCTATTGTTTGACCCTGATAATACCTCAGCGGACGCTTTGGATGGGAATATCCCTGGGAGTCTCTTCGGGCCAGAGTAACACTGATAGTTCTTACAGGTCATCCTATACAACCAGAGTTAGGAATGGCAATATTGCGGGGCGGGGCGGGTATTTAACTACCCAAGCTTGCCCGCTTGCCCCGTCCCGTCTATGGGTCGGGGCGGGGCGGGTCTCGGGTCGGGGTGGGGCGGGTCACTTCTTACCAAAACCGGGTCGGACCGGGTCGGGCCGGTCGGGTCAGGTCATTACTACCATCCCTATGAATCCAAAACAAAATTTTTATTTCAAAATTGGGAGAATTGTGATATATTGGCAATTTGGAATTGGGAATTGGCTCAATTGGGAGAACAGTGGAACAGAGTATGAGTTATGGGTTATGGACTGGCCGCATGGTCCACATCAAAATAGTAAGGTTTTTTACAACTTCTATAGTTTACTGGGGCGGGCCGCATACGAGGCCCAAGCTTGCCCCGACCCGTCTGCGGGCCGGGGCGGGCCGAGTCAAAACCGGGGCGGGCCGGGGCGGGCCAGTCGGGTCAGGCCATTACTGCCATCCCTAACCAGAGTATCTCTGGGAGCTCGTCTGGCCAATGCTTCCTCTCTTTCAGGATCTTGGTTGGTGGGTCGAGTCATCGTCGGTGTGGTTGAAGACGTGGATGTCGACTCGCATCCTACAGACAATACCAACTGTTTCGGAGTAAATATGCCAATCTGAGTTTGTGGGATGGTCCTTTGGTTGTAGTAGTAGTGGTGCACAGCTGACATGCCATTGGGCGAGCTGATCTCGAGGTGACTAGAATTGATCCGAGCTGGAGTCGAATCCGAGCTCTTTCTGCCAGGTCCGAGCTATCTACAGGATGTTTTATTAGATCCAAGTTGTATCTGCTGAAACCGAGCTATCTCTGTATTGCTTTCATCTTCTATAACACAAGGGATCGTTAGGGGGGGGTCAGATCTGGGGTCTGACCTAATCCCCTCCGATGTTTAAGTCAGTACATGACTCAAATGAGGCTCGAGGTAATATATGGTCGATCTGTTAGAGAGACCAACTGATAGCTTATGCTCCGAGTTATAGAAGGAATATAAAAAGAGAGCCACTCCCCACACATGCTGACTTATCTCTAGGTCCACCGTAAGGCGGGGGCCACTCCCCCTGTGGGTCGACCTATATCTATGTCAGCCGTAAGGCAGGAGGCCACTCCCCATGCAAGCCGATCAAACTCTTAGTCGGATGTAAGGCGTGAGGCTGCTCCCTACGCATGCCGAGCTTTCTCTTCATCGGCCATAAGGCGGGGGTCAGTCCCCTCGCAGTCCGACCAAACTCTTAGTTGGCCGTAATGCAAGAGGTAAACGTCAAGTCTTACTCGTTGAGATCATCTCTTCCCTTCTACGACATGTCATTATCCTCAATTTTTCTCTATTTTTGGGCCGGCTATGATCAGGAGAAGTAATATTCCACATCTCTCGTACTTCCTATGTTCTAACTGTATAAGCCCAAGCTATAGAGGGGGCACGAATGGCACCGAAGCCGAACTTGGTTTTCCATGACCTAAAAAGATCTCCTTTCAAAGTCATCCATCTATAATGAAGATTTTATTAAGATCAGAGATACTCTTCGACCTGAGACGAATTGATTGTGGGATTTCCTAACTAAGTCTGAGCTATGACTTAGAGTATTAATGAGTTCTTCATTAAATTTCTGAGGTCCTAAGAGACGTAATAAGACTTTCTCCTCTTTTCATGAAAGAAATTTTATTAAAGAGGAGCAAAACTCATACATTCAAAATTTGATCATAGCTCGTACAAAAAGAAAAAAAACAATAAGATACAATCTATGAAGTCGGGGCTATGGGAGTTGGGGCTTCAGGAGGTGCTTCCTCAGTGCTCTTATGCTCGGGGAGGGTGATCTCTTCAACTGTGTTTTCATCCTCATCCCAGATCATCTCGAGCTGATCAAAATCGATCTCGAAGTTGGGGAATTTTTGCTTGATCACGTCTTGGCACCTAAGGAAGCCTGCACGAAATATGTTTGCAACTTCAGGGGTGATGATTTCCTCCTTATATTTCTCCACTGCCTCGATAGTGACTCTCAATGGGTCAACCTCCTTCAGTTTTGCAATCTGAGCGTGGAGGTCGTTTTTCTCTTTCTTCCACCTCTCCCTTCATGTGGACAGTTTCTCTTCGGCCTTCTTTTCAGAGAAGACAAGACCCTGACATTCTCCTCAGTGAGCGACCGAGCCAGCTCAGTAGTCGACCATGCACCCTTTTCTTCGACCAACGCCTCCTCTAACCCTCCCACCTTGGACTTGAGGTTAGTGACTTGAGATGTGAGGTTGGCTACTTGGGATGCAAGCTCAGCAGACTTAAGCAATTCCACTTTTAACTTGACCCTTGCGTCTTCAGCGACCTTCTCGGTAGCCATCATCTTTTGACACTCCTGGTTCACCTCGGCGTTGGCCATCTGTACTGAGCAACGTCACAGTTCGGTGGTCACCGAGGACATCTGCATACGAAGAATAAAAAGGTCAGACACGACACTTAGCAAAAATTAAATGAATGTGAATGGAGGAGGGGAACCGACTTGTTGTCAGTGCCAAACCATAAAGCTGGCCAGCCTTTCAGGGTCGATCTTTTGCATGAAAGAGCGATCTCTTGGAAGAACATAGTTCTTTGCGAGCCAAGCTGTCACCCCATAATCCGTGAAGACTTGTTACGACCTAAAGATTGTGGGAGTCCGGCTCCCGCCCAGAGCCACTAATATACCTCACTGACTCGCCCCTTTGCGAATGGACTGCCGGCCCGGAGGTCCGAGGCTACATAGGAAGGGGCGCACCTCGCGGCGCCCCTTCCCCGACAGAGGCGTGTAACTGCTCTCGCTTGGCCCGCCAGGGGCAGTGCGTTCGGGATATACCCAGACAGCGCGGCCTTGGATGCTGACGGAGGCACATCCGTACCCCTCCCTGCCAGCGGTCCACGATCCGCACCCGAAAAGCCACGCGGCCAGGCCGAACAACCCACGAACAGGTCGGCCCGACGGCCCCATGCGAACCCAGCCGTGGGGAATAGCACCACAGGACCCTTGATTCATCACACACGGCAAACAACCTAGTATAAGGACGCGACTGGCACTAACGCCGCCCGACCATCTGACAAAGCACCCCCCTGGCCGCTGCGTCCCCTGACACTTAATGCTTTCGGCCCTGACATCCTGACAAAAGCGCCCTTGGCCGTTCCGCCATCTGACAAAAGCGAGGCTGACACTCCTGTTCCTGACATCCTCGTCCGAAGCTTCTGCTGACAGCCGGGCCAACTCAGCAAGTCGAGTCAGCATGCCAGGTCAGCCCCACCTAATTGTCTCCCATCAGGTATAAATACCCCCTCATTTCTTACGGTGAGGGGGTTGGCAAATTCACTCTCAATCCCATTATCCACACACGAGAACAAAGGTCGTCCATATCTTTGTTCTCCCACACATAGCTCGTCACGTACGGTCGGCTCATCCACAGTCCGACCTGCGTGCCCAGCCCCCGCTTTAAGTCCAATTACTGACTTAGGCATCGGAGAGGCTAAGGGTTGGACCCCAACCCGGCCTTTCTGACGAGTTTCTCGTTGTGCAGGGTAACTCGCCCCGTGGCCGAGATTCACCTTCGGCTCCCGTCGTCCGATCCTCCTCCATCGCATCCGACGGGATTCGAATCCGTGGTCTGCTCCAGCGGCAAGTCTAGCCTCTTCACCCCACTAATCACTTGTCAAAAAGCCTACCTAAATCCTCTTATCAATATAATCACCGTGCCCTTGGTTCCCCTTAATACAAATTCATTGTACGCGAGTTCCACCCCGCAACAATTGGCGCCGTCTGTGGGAACGAAGGGTCACACCCATGTTAGACCCCATACCGATCGCCCAGAACCCTGACCACGGCAAAGATCCTGTGGGGCAGGAGCCACTCTCTCTACCAATCACTCCTGCGACTGACCCCCCCTCCGGGGATAGAGGCTGAGACAGTCCAGGCCTCGGCCCGCGCGATCCAGAAGAGCTTCGAGGCCTTTACTAAGGAGATGGGAGGCTGCGCAGCGACATGAACGGGGGCACCTCCCGGCCCCTCGGAGCCCCCGAACGTGAAACAGAATCTTCATCCTTAGTTCGAGGAGGAGGGGGAAGACCAGGGGCTCGCCAAGGAGATTGCGGCCCAGCGGAAGCTCTTGGAGGAGGAAATGGAGGTCGCGCGGCTGCGGAGGCGCCGGGAGGAGGCGGCCGCCGCGCAGAGGCATTTGGACGAAGCGGG